>OY720391.1:1335000-2585000 GCA_963082905.1 Oligia fasciuncula | reverse complement strand
GAGAGTACAGAAGGCAATCACGTGTATGTACTTCACTTTTCATACCTACGCTCGGCGGTCGCGCTATGGTTGTCAACTTTGGCTTATGCACAAAAAAACTATCGTGGTAGTGGCACTCGTATCTAGTTCTTTGATTTATTGTTGAGCTTATTCTGCAATATTTAAACAAAACAATAAATATAGTACTACAGAACAAAAAGTTTACAGAACAAAAACATATAAAATTTTACATTTGTCAATTTTCACTAGGTATCGAAAATCCCTAATAACTTCAAAATGGATTACCTTATTTACACAATTTATTTTGCCCTATCCGTTTTAGGCACCTATCAAATGACACTAAAAACAACACAACATCTACACAAACAAAAAATCATGTTTTCAGATTACGTAATAGTTGGTGGTGTGAATTTACCTTACAAAAAGTTACTTCGTTTATACTGATTCAAAATAGGAAACTATTAGATAAATCGAGGTTAGATAGCCATTTTTTACCGACTTCAAAAAAAAGGAGGTTATCAATTCGATACGTATGTATGTAATATTATTGGAATTGCATTATATTCACATATGACAATCTATTAGGGCTTCCAAACAAATATACAAAATTTTATAGACGTATGTATGTATGTATGTATGTATGTATGTTTGTCCACGCATATCTCCGTAACTATTAATCGGGTCGTGACCATTCTTCTTTTATTGGCTTACATTTACTTCAACTTAGGGAACAGTGCAAGTTTCATAAAAATCGATTCAGTAATTTTCAAGATATGGACTAAGACGTGAAAGTGTGACGGCCTGGCTTATGATGATACGAGCTACGGGTGTAGTGTCAAAGAGAAAACATCTCAAAACCTTGGTCAAATTCTAGTGCAACAACTAAAAATTACCAAATAAAAATTAATAAAAAAAAATTAAACCGACTTCAAAAAGAAATGAACTCAAAATTATGAAATAACTTTAATTTCGGAAATCGGTGGCAAAAAACTAAAACTAAAATACAGATCCCAAGACACCGACTTCCGAAATTAAAGTTATTTCATAATTTTGAGTTCATTTCTTTTTGAAGTCGGTTTATTTATTTTTTATTAATTTTTATTTGTTGCTCCATTTTTGCACTTCACAGTCACAGACGCGTGTCTCATGCGGATGTCACTCACGCTCGCACTAGTCCCAACCAGTCCGAGATAACGTGTCCTTGTACGGTGTCTATGTGTGCGTTACTCGATCGCACTTTGTATGTAGATTGCCTTCTGTACTCTCTGTATTTTGTGTCCAAAGGTTGTCTTTATAAGATCGCTCTTAGCGATAAGACCGCCCATTGTGTCACCCTTTGTCACCATTTCTACATTTATATGGGTTTCATAATAAAGAGTATTCTGTTCTATTATTTGTGCAAGTAAATAAGAAACTAATAAATACATTTAGTTTACGTAGTTTTATATTAAGGTCTGTTTAAAGGTCCTCCTTATGACATAGTTCTTGACGGATGTTTTTCTACACCAATTTAATCAATGTTGACACTTCCGCGAGGGTTTTACTCAAATTCGTTAATAACTGTTTGATTAGTCTAATTATTTTCTTATCATATGTTACGAACGTATATTCCATTGGGTATATTATTATCTTTACGCTCCATTTCCTTTATAGGTACGGTTGTTAATAGTTACCTACCACGCGAGGGGTAGTTGGAAACCTATACTGAAATCATGTACTGAATAGTAACCGGTTGCGCCTCGAGGTCCCTGCCAGCCTGTTAGTACCATCATCGTCAACATCAGCAGGAATTTATCTACCTACCCCTAATAAGAATACAAGCTCCCTCTCTTAGTTAGCGATCCAGGCCAGTAAATGGAATTAGAGTCACCCCTAATGACATGAGCAATAGTGTCGTCATCGGTGTAATCAGTATGGACATGTATTCTTACGGACGTATTCCACATTGGGCACCCGCTTAAATGGCACCTAAGTGAATGTGCCGCTGTGTGTCAGGTGCATTCACTCAGCGGGTGCCCAATGTGGAATACGTCTTCTTACGTCTGTCTCAAATTCAGTCAATACACTTCTGCTTACACCATTTCTTCTATACACTGTTATATATTTTAATTCATAACCAGCGAATATAATTTCGTAATTACAGTTAACTTTTATAATTTTACTATGCGTTGTCTAACATCGAATGGCTACTTTATATTGTTTTAATCTACTAACTGATGGAGAAAATGTGCGACCTTGGCATTCCTGATTGGCCCCGCACTGACCATTATCGACTTTATTCTGTTATTACAATCATTGCTTATTGCGTATCAAGGAGATTTCTACCTTAGTACATAGTTTTAAGAGAACCAGTATAATTCTTACGCTTATTGCAGCGTTGAGCTGATAGCGTTCAGTGCGACGACGGGTTCTATGTTCTATTCCCGGCTAAAATAAGTGTTGGCATGGTATACTGATATATTACTTTTTTATTTTTTTGTTATTTGGGTAGGTATTTGTGTATGGGCTTTTATACATAAACACGATACGCGTCGCGTCGTGCTACGAGGCGGTATCGTTTCATCGTTTGAATGATACGTCGCTACAATCATACACCATCATATACGTAGTAGGTAACACGACGCGACGTCTTATCGCGTTTATGTGTAAGAGCCCTAAGTAAGATTTCTATCTTTAAATGTAGGTACCCACGTTACAAAAAGATATATGGAGTTGATCTCTTACCAAAACATTTATCCTATTCAACTTTCAAGGGTCTATTATTTACTTTTAGATTTTTTTTCTGATATCCATGTTTTACCTAGTGGCCAAACACATTTTTTTTTTTTTGCCTTTTTTGTGTCCCACTGCTGGGTTTTGTTTGTGCGGTCTGGTTTTGACCCTGCAACCTTATCAGATCGTCACACCTTCGCCTTGGATATAATAATGTTGAATAAGCTCTGTTAAATTTGTTAAGTAGTCATTCGTGGATCTTTGACTGTCGTTACGGGTAATCAGAAGCCCGAAAGCCTGAAAACCAGTCTTACCAAGGGGTATCGTATTACCCAGTAACTGGGTTGTGGACGTCAGATAGGCAGTCGCTTCATGTGAAATACAGGTATTCAGCTGCATCCGGTTAGACTGGGAGCCGACCCCAACATAGTTGGAAAAGACTAGGCAGATGTTGATGATGATGATAATGAAGCTCTGTTAACTTTATAAAAACTCAGTCGCAATGTCATCCCCAAAAACAGCTGATTGCGGAAATATGTTGTAAGTATGTAGTAGGAATTACATATGTATGCCTCAACAAAAGCATATAGTTTTAAGAAACAGAAGCCACGAAACACTTCAATTTAATATAATACGAGTACGCGAAACAAATTCGCGATTCTAACGACCATCGTACTAGAATTCATACTTAATAAGCTAATACACAATAACGACTATTTTAATCGCCGTAGAAGTGTGGAAGGTCACAATTAATACGCTCTAGAGGAATTTCAATTGTGGAGGAAATTATACCAGGTGCCGTGCAGTTAGGAATAAGGAAACTAAGGGATTATTGGACGGATATTGGCTGTAGAATGTAGCTGAAGTAAGAACGAAGAAGCAAGCTTCCTCTTATGATTTTCTTCGTGGATATCTTAGAGTAGAATGCGCGCAAAATAAGTCTGCGCGCGGCCGAAATCGGAAAATCAGGCGTCAAGAGAATGTGATTTGTTCCCTGTTTTCTAACGTAAATAATCACCATCATTATGCCAAAAGTGATTAAAAGTGCTGGGAGGGAAATAATCTCGAAGGTCAAACATCGTGCGCAGACTTATCTTGTGCTCAGTCTAAGATGGAAGAGTTATGTCAAACTCTTAATTACTTAAAACCTGTACTCTTTATTTACACTTTATTCTAGGTAGAACTGATCGACAGACGTGTATGTGAATGTTTCAATAATTGGTCCCAGAAGACCAATCTGAAATACTAGCCGAACCCAAGTCAACAGAAGGCCGAGCGGCTATTTAACATGGTTTAAATCAACACGGTCGTGTCCTTGTATCTAAGCGGTGGTGGCCCAGAGGTATCGTCCCAGACTTATTTTACTTTTAGTATTTCATTTCGTCACTACTGCTCTTAAAACGATGAGGGAAAACATCGTGAGGAAACCGGCATGTCCTAGAACCAAAAATTTTAACATAATGTCACATCCAACAACCCGCACTGGGCCCGCCGTAAGAGATTTCAGCCCGCTCTCTCTCACAGAGAGGAGGCCTGTGTCCCAGCAGTGGGAACATTACAGGCTGAAAATGCCTGGTATCTTGCCCAAACAATCCCTTCTTTCTCAACCACACCAGAAAAACAGCAAAGACCACACTCTCAGAAAACAGTATCCTACATATTCCTTATCAATATTGTGCAGTACCACTGAACCAGGTATTACCGCCAACCCGCTTAACACGAAGATATTTAATGCCGAAGCGACGCAGATAGATCGGATGTCACGCGTTCAGCATAATATCTGACATTCTTTGACGTGGCTGTGCTGATTCTGCATAGAAATGTATATATGTGTGCCTGAATATGTATCATGGACATTTATGGATCTATGTTAGTTGTATACGATACGGCCTCGTTTAATTTCTACTAGGTATTCTACTGTATTGATTGATAAAAAGTAATAAGGAAAATTTTTCATTTTTTAACCAATATGGTATTTGAATTTAGGTTTTAGTTTCTTAAAGAAATAGTTGACATAGACATGATTATCGTCTCAATTCTCACTCCCCAAAAAAATCCACTCCCAAATCATACTAAGAAATCCTGAACAAAAACTGAGACAAATTATTTTATTTAACCTGTGAACACCAAACTCTGGTAATGCCCATCTTTGAATAGCGTGATAGCCGCCTATTCAAGTCGTGGTCAAGCTAAACCAGGCTCTTACAAGCAATAAATAAAGCCGATAACCGTTGAAGGCTTTAAAGTTTATGATAAAAGTCGTTTGGACGTGATAAGGAGAGGGATGTTGTAAATTTTAGACCCTTGAGAGACCTAAACGTGGACAGGGTTAAGAATAATAAGGATAAGAATGAAATGTGAAAGATGACATAACTCACACACACACACACGCACGGTATACGTTTCGGTTATAAAGATTAGAAATTGATAATGTTTTTAAAAGTGATATAAAATCAAAGTCAAAGATCTTTATTGTGAGACAGAGGTTACAAAGTTGTTAGAGTTATTTTGGTGTGCGTTTGCACTGCTCCACCATGTTAGGCATACAATAGTTTGAACAATTTTTTATGACCTAAGTTTATGCGATTATATTAATTAAAATAGACATTTTAATAGAGCTAAGTATATTTTGCATCAAAACATAAAAAACAAAAAATAAAAAACAGTTTGGCGCTAACTCATCACGAATCTGTCGGTGAAAAATTCATGTGACATTCAAAGTGACAAATTGGCATATGAAGCCACGAAACGGGAGGACTCAAACTACTTTCTAATATGTTTATTGGTTTACTTACATAACTTTTACAATATTTAAAACAATTATTTACTCTAGGTACTAAATTAAATGACTAACTAACTATACACATAAATACAAATACAAAAGCACACTTAGACGTCGATATGTGTACTTGTCCGCATCGCTGTCATCCGGAAACGTGCCCAAAAATGGCTGGCTGCTAATTCTTTGGCCAAAGAACGACCCAGCCCTCTGGTCACGTGAAGTGTCGACCAGTCGGCGAGAAATTTCCTTAAAAAGGAGAAGCGTACTCGGGCCCCATGACCATGTAAAAATAAATTGTCTCTTGATTGTTAATACAATGAAATATTTCGTTGGTAGTGGTAGGTAGCTGTTCAATTCTACCCTATGTTTCGATGTTCTAGTTGAAAAGAATTTTGAATGTCTTTACGGTACTAATCAGACCGGGGTTAAGGTTTCTTTCAGGAACACGTCGTTACTTCCAACTGTCTCATCATCATCTTTAGCCTACAGCAGTCCACTGCTGGACATAGGCCTCATCAATTGTACGCCATTTAGCTCGATCCTTGGAAACTCCCATCCAGCTGCTACCAGCCACCCTACGAAGATCGTCGCTCCACTCGTCATTCAACTGTCTAACTTTGCCTAACTTCAGGAAACCCTATGTCCCGTAATTCTACAAATTGGAAGTGAATTTATAGATAAATAAACCATCTAAGTTAATAGTTAATGCGCAATTATATAAAGCTGATGAAAGGAATATTACTGCGATAATAAAATGTAGTTATTGGTAGATGACGATTACACACACATATCAACTCGGAAAGGAACCTTTAACAAGCTGTGCTGAAACTTCGATGTCAGTCAATAAGCACGGAGATTTTACGACACAGCTGAAGATTGACCAAGACCAAGCAGCCACTGCTTTCAAAACGGGTGAAGGAAAATATCGTGAGAAAACCGGCATGTCCTAGAACCAAAAATTCATTTATATGTGATATCTCCTAACCCGCACTGGGCCCGCGTGGTGGATTACGGCCCACCGAGAGGAGGCCTGTCTTCTAGTAGTGGCAACATTCTATGCTGATTTTGCTAAGCAGTCAAAGACCAAGATTTTATTGATGACAGACCAAACTCTAAAGATGCACAACATAATTCAAACCATATCAAACGTGAAAATCAAACACTACCAACTAACTACAAACACTGCTACAAAAAAAGTAGGTCAGATATCCGCACTTGCACATCGCATTTCTTTCCGGCCCGACGACGGAAAAATGTGCACCAGTCCTATGTCCATTAATGTAACCATTGGCATTACCCGTTCGACGAGCATTTATTACCAAAACATAGACGCGAAAGATAAGCATAATAATTAAGTAGGCTCATACATACAATGTTGATAATTATCGCACGAAGATGATCACACTGGCGACTTGTCAAGGAGTGTCACTAGTTTACATGCTGTATCCGGCTCAGAAAAGGTTAGCAATAGGTCAGCTGATGCCTTTTAAAAAGACGAAGTAGGGGGCACAATCGGACCTTCAAGGTTGAAGATATAAAGATGCGATGGAGAAGCTCACGACCTCTTTTTTGATGGGTTTTGTAGCATAAGAATATTCGTAACATTGGAATAGAATACGAAGTGATTACACATCTGCTTAGTCCATAATATAAGCTTATATTAGCAGCGCCCCACGGTTTCACACGTATAAGTTTCGACCTCGTGGGAATATCAGGATAAAAAGTATTCTATGTCCTTTCCCGGGACTCAAACTATCTCTATACCAAATTTCATCTAAATCGGTTCAGCGGTTTAAGCGTGAAGAGGTAACAGACTAACAGAAACAGATTCACACATTCGCATTTATAATATTAGTATGGCTGACTATCTTACAGAATAAAGGCCACTTTTCATAAGGAGAAGGCACAAGCATTGATCGACACGGTCCCAGTTTGTACCGTTCAGTCATAAAAAACTATAAACACAAAACGATTATACGACTATCAAGGAAAAATGCAGCCATTCTCGCTGTATCGATTAAAGGATTACCAAGTTCGCTTTGAATTCTGCGAATCGTAGCTCCAGCCCACGACTCTAACCTTTAATGTTAGGTAAATCGGATGAGAACGTTGAACAGGGTTTATAGCCGAGGGACTTCAAAACTCGCTGAATACCAAAACATGCTTGACACATGACATGATACAGAGCTTAGACTGAATCTACTAGAGAACAGGAGTGACTAAAGATGAATGAACTATAAACCTCCGTGATATGGATGAAGCATAATCAGCCTATAATGTTCCCACTGCTGGGACACAGGCCTTCTCTCTGTGAGAGGGAGTTGACCATAATCCACCACGCGGGCCCAGTGCGGGTTGGTAGATGTCACATGTCTTCGAATTTTTGGCTCTATATTTTCCTTCATCGATTTGAGAGCAGTGGTGATGAAATAATTTACACAAAGTAAAGGGCCTGTCTGGGTTCGAAACTACGACCTACAACTCGTAAGTCGCAGCCGATACCACTGGGCCACCACTGCTCATATCGCAAACTCAAAGCGAATTTATTTTACAGGCATTTCTGAAAGACTTGTTCAGTTAGTCAGAAAGTTGAAGCCCATTCCAAAACCTAGATCTCTATGGAGAAGAACGCAAGAAACACCTCTCTTAGCTAAAAAATACTTTTTTGCAAATAGAAAAATTCTATAATCAGTCATCGATAAATGTTCAATTACTACCCGTATGTATTAATTTGGTCCCTATCACTATGAACATAGGAACCAACACCCTAACTCTATAACACACTATCAATCTGAATCATTTTGAAGGATATTGCGAATCCATTGCTTCATATGTTCGAAAAAAATGTCTGCTCAACAACGTAAATAATGCAATGAATGTTGTTGAACTGTCAAAATGAAAGCCATTGCTACTGTTAGTGTGTTACGCAATTACCCCGCATACGAAATAAGAAACCATATTCCAATCTTTCATAAAGTCTGACAACCAGTCTTACCAAGGGGTATCGTATTACCCAGTAACTGGGTTGTGGAGGTCAGATAGGCAGTCGCTCCATGTAAAATACTGGTATTCAGCTGCATCCGGTTAGACTAGAAGCCGACCCCAACATGGTTGGGAAAAGGCTAGGCAGATGATGATGATTCCAATCTTTCATACGCAATATACGTAGACCGGACGTAAATCAGCAACGAGTAAGCAACTGAGTTGAATCAAATAATTAGTTCTGATTCTGATGTACCGATAGCAAGTTAATTCAATGCGACGAACAACTAGACAGCACATTATCTTACATCCGGTGTTACACTATCATTATTTTAAGTAGTGCATGTTTTTGTCAAGTGTAGGTACAGTTAACAGCAAAAGTAGATGATCAAAGTCAGAAATTCAATACTAATGAACGGAGTTCGCGTCAGAACTGTGTGGCGTCGAAGTGATTCAAAAGTATGTGATTGTAAATTATACCAAACATTTACTACTAGTACAGCTGCCATATATTCGTGATCAGTTTTGACTCCTATTGAATTTCTGATTTTGATTATCTACTTTTGCTGTTGACTGTACGTCTTTGTAGATGTAAGGATTAAAAATTCTATCTATGAAATATCGCCCCTCGCATGACTAAAAGTCCTACCTCATTTTTCAAATTTTTTGGCTGATTTAGGTTGGGGCAGCTACATTTTTCTATTCGTGATTCTTTACACTTTTCACTAACCGTCGTACCTCTATGTTATTTGGATCTGAAAATATAACCATTTTAAAAGGCAACAAAATGTAAAAAATCACGAATAGAAGAGTGTAGTTGTCCTGACTCAAATCCGCTAAAAAATGATATAGGACTTTTAGTCATGCGAGCGACGATATTTGATGACAAAATTCTACACAACAAGTTTTATAGGTACACCTCTACCTAACCCTTTGGAGTTTACAGGCGTGATCGTATGTTTACTAGCAGCTCCCCGCGGTTTCACCCGCATAAGTGTCGATCCCGTGGGAATATCGGGATAAAAACTATCCTATGCCCTTTCCCGGGACTCAAACTATCTCTATACCAAATTTCATATAAATCGATTCAGTGGTTAAAGTGTGAAGAGGTAACAGACAGACAGACGGACACACTTTCACATTTATAATATATTATTAGTATGGATGGATGGATGTAAAATTCTTCCAAATGGCTCGAAAGCGGTGTGAAATGAAATCGTGTAGGTACACTGAACGGCCTTGATTAAAACAGACACTATCACCACAATAATAATTGTTGGCAAACGGATTAGTGATCAAAGTATTGAAAAAAAAAATTACTAAACAAAAACTTAAAAAAAAAAACATAAACGTATAGAATAGAGCAGCACACTAATGGCGTAACACACTATAAATCTCAATCTGAATAATTTTGAAGTACATTGCTTTATTATATTAGAAGAATTGTCTGCTCAACAACGTAAATAACGCAATGAATGTTGTTGAACTGTCAACATTAAAGTCATTGCTACTGAGAGTGTACAGATCACTGGGGGCTGATTCCACCAAAATCTTTTATCCGTGGAATAAAATTGACATCTGACAGTTTAAGTATGGAAAAACTGTCAAAAATTCAAAATTTATTCTCAGGTCATGACTTATTTTATGTATAAAGTTTGGTAGAATTCACCCTAAATCATTTAATTTTATCTAGTTGGCAAAAACCAAAATGTTGAAAGGACTCTCAAATAAAACTATAAATTATAATATAGTCTGCATCAGGAACTAAGGCTTCAACATCCACATTGGAAAACAGGTAAACTAAAGTATTGTAATGACGGTAACACAGAAACCTCTCTACAAAGAAGATTAGCTTGGTCACGTTTTAGTAACAAGATTATACATAATCTATAGTATGTCATATGGAGATAAATTGTGCGGTTGTTCAGGCAATGGCATGCTGTCACAAATTACACGTGTATTTTTCAAATACGCTTTTGGTGCATGTATTTTTGTGTCATCCGAGGTGCAATTCTTGTTAGTAGGCATGGAGGTAAACCCCAAGCAGCCCGTCTTGTATCTCAGTGAGGTATCCTTCGTCATGTGCGTGCGTGTCCATCAACAAGTACCGCGCGAGATTCGCCTCAGTATGGCCTCCGCCTTAACTAAACATCTCAATCTGTCAAAAATACCTATCATTTTCCTACATCTTTGACAAGTTTTTGACATTTTTTTGTCGCCGAGATGAGACTTAGACTAGATTTTGAACGTTTTATATTACGAGAATTATTAGTCTTCTGTTTCATGTGTTTGTCTATTTCAACTGAATCAGAAAGTCCTAGCGAAGGATTTCATAAAAACTCTCTCAATTCACAACCTCCTTCTTTTTATTATTTTAATAAAGATTCTCAAATTAATTTTGAGACACATCGAATTTAAAAATTATTTCCGAAATGTGTCCTATGTGATCGGTATTCCCAGAAATATGGATTCAAGTAACCTGTACAATCTTCTTTTAATCCTTATCCGTCTCGATCTAATATCCTTGTGGGTATTAGAACTTTGAAGGCCCAACGTTCTTCAGTCCATCTATTCTTTACTACCGTCATTTAATTGGTTTTCTCGTCATATTTTTTAGTTCACTTGTATAATTTATAATCTTATTATATCGTAGTTATTTCTATACTTAATCTGTTGTTTTTTCATTATATTCTCTTTCTATATTCATCCAGTAAGTAAATCTATTTTGCTTTTTAATTGAAAATCAGCCTGTTTCTCTTCTGGCGCCAGCTGTCAATAGGATCAAATGCATGTTTCTGGGTCGATAATGTTAATTAATATTTGTTCTATTATTATTAAAAAAACCATAAGTTAGGTCTCCTCCATCAAATATATTCGATTTGTTGGGGTTTTTACATAATTGCTGTTTCGTGTTTTTTTTATATATGTCACAAAATACCAAGATTACTAATTATAATATATTTTCAATATAAATTTAATTCAATCCCAACCGTCAACATAGCAACTCATTAAATTACATTTTCCATGGTTTGCATTATTTTATCCTATTCCAATAATTTTATTAAAACTTCCATACATTTCACTATCAGAGTTATATTAAATGTTTTGCGCAGCGTAATCGTTCGGTCGTTGTAAATCGCTCGCTTTCGATCCATATTGTAATCGATTCATATGTTCCACAGTGGCCATTCCATTATCATTTATCATGATCGATATTACTGGAAAAGAGACAAAATTAGAAGCAATTTTGATAATTCCAAAGTTTAGATTGATAGTCCAAAAAATTGATAATGACGGCAGAAGTTCAAAAAGTAATTCAGAAACTGCATAGGTACTTCTTTCCAGAATATTCTTAATGTAACAAACAGTATCGATGAAGTAACCGTAACTAAACCGTGTCAAAGATAACTTAGCAGCTGAAACAATTTTCGCTTGAACGCACAAGATGAAAATTTGCCAGTCGGAAAATCACCTAAACGAGGAGTCAAGTCCGCATCATTTAACGTCCGAGTGCCTACTTACCAACTGCTAAGTTCTAGAACTCTGCCGAAAGATAAAAATTGCCGGGCGAAAAACATGCACTTTTCGAAACAAAATCAAAGTTCAAGTTCAATGAAAATAAAGAAGCACAAACAAAACGAACAATTTTAAGCGTCAATTTTCTTTTACTACACCAGTTTTTATTGGGCTAAAGGAAATACGCAGCCGGGTTTTCTAATACATTCCGTTTTTGTCATATCTACGTTTTTGTTGTTTACGTTAGTCCCATCATCATCATCATTTTCATTACTGTTTAGTTTTCCTTGTCCTAAATATTATTCTGCACCACATGAATTTTCTTTTATTTCGCCCACCTTTTCTCTATCATGGAAACATTTTTCATCGTCGTATTTTTCGAGAAGAGAATGCTCCAATATACGACGAATTTTGTGAGAAATGAAATTTGATGGATTAATCGGTCCAGTTTCTTAAAAGAGCAGTAAGACTAATGTTTTGGTAACAAACCTCTGGCATCAGAATCATTAGACGCGTAGTATTCGTTTTTGATGCCAAAATCATAAGGGGTAACAATTCGTCGGATGCCGAAACAAAATAAATCGGCAACGCCGCAGATCGCCACGAATCAACAAGTGCAAGACGCACCAACAACATCTCCCGGCGGTAAACAAAGAAAAGCTACCAAGCCATGGAATTCGTTCGAGACAGAGGCAACGATCGTGAAAACTGGGCCGGACATGTGTGCCTCGGCCGTGACCGCTTTACAATCACTTTTCAATTAATAAAGAACAAGCAAGCACCTGCAGAATGCAACAGATTCTATCACTCGCAACAAACAAGCAATACGCACGCGTTTGATGCCGCTCCAAAATAATCCGGACCGCACTTTCACAGGTAAGTTAGTGTGTTTTGTTTACGTACTTTTAGGGTATAACACAGGGCACAGGTACACAGGGTAGCACGAGTCGAGTCGCGGACGAGGGCGCGCAGCGCGGCGTGCGAGTGATTCACGCGACGGTCGGCACGGCACTGGCCCGAGCGGCGCGCGGCTGTCGGCACGGTGCTCGGCGAACGGCAATTCGCAACTCGAAATACCTACGTAACGTAACTTAACTCCATAATATTTTATAGTTTCGTAATCGTGTTACTCGATTACTGTGCGCCGTTCGCGTCTAATCGATGTCACGATTTCGGGAGCGGTCCTTGGGACTAAGAGAACCGAAACTCACATGCATTCCATGTTTGTTAAATGCAAGCCTCTTAGGAAAGGTCAAAGTGTGCGATTCGCGACGTATATGTCGAATTGTATACGTTCATCCTCCCACGTAGTTTGCGAAGGAGAAGTGGGAAAAAGTTTCAATGGCAATTTGTGTGCTCATTAGTTTAGCATCAATTCCATCTGGATTACACCACTTTGCTCTCGCAGGCTCGTTGAAAGACGTCAATGCTTAGATACATATGGGTAGTAAATAAAATGTTAACATGGAACAAAATAGGTACCTACAGGGAAACATGTTTTTTGTCTGACAAAAAACATGTTTCCCTGTAGGCATTTTGTGAAAACTTCACGACCGATTTGCGTTACGTCGCGTCGGTAAACGACGCATGAATATTCAGAAGACTGGTAATGAGCAGTCGCTCCATATTTCGCTCGTCTGGATGCCTCCTGTCCAATATATCCTTGTTCTAATTACGTGTAATTCAATAATGATTATATAAAACCCAAAGCCCTTGGGAATTTGGGCCACTAACTAATTGTCTAGCCAAAATTCCCCAATAAAACAATACTGCGAAGGACAAAAGCACACTACAGATGGAATTATTACCGAACAATATTGGGTAACCTTATCACTTTTTATTATGATCAGTTCCAATTTGTACTAGGTAGAGTGCGGGGTGTTTATGTAAGCGAATTGTTATAGGCTTTTGTTGTCCTTGTTATTTGGAAACAGGATCTTTTGGGAGGATTCCGGAACTGGTGCTTCCCAGGTACTTCCATTATTAGGAAGTATATTAATGTTGTTGACATTGTAGCCTTTTGATAAGTAATTTTGTTTTTACTTGAGAACTAATTGAAGCACTTCATTTATATTAACTTTTTTATTTATATTAAATTACTACGTTAATACGTTTTTGATAATCCACAGCGTTTACTCGTTGTTTTGCTTTCCGTACATAGGTACTTAGGATTCTTCTTTTTGCAATTCATTTTTAAAAATCATTATTATTTCAAGTGTTATAATAACATTTTAAAAACGAAACCCAATCAAAAGAACCATGTTAAAGATTTTAATACTGAGCATACGCACAAAACGGTTTTAAAAGGACACAATATTTTGCTGCGTGCTGACTCTTTTTGTTGACTGTACAAGAAAACTCCATTATTCAAAGTTATTTTAATGACGATAAATGGGTTTACCATCAAAATTGTTTACTTCATTTTTTTGACGCCCTTTCTCTGTTATTACTAAGCGCTCGTCCTACGCAAAAAGCTGTTCATTCAAGGCTTCACGGTTCTTGGTTGGGGGCTAACATTTTACTATAATTATAAATTATCATTCAGTTCATTCAATGTTTATATTTAGTGTATCTGTGATATCAGAATTATGTCTATCTTTATATTAGACTAGATGCGCCCCGCGGTTTTACCCACGTAAATGTCGATCCCTTGAGAATATCGGGATAAAAAGGAAAACGCGAAAAAAATCAGCTGTTCCCTACATTTATGTTCGTATAACTCGTGAAAATGTAGGGAACAGCTGTTTTTTTTTCGCGATTTCAGGTTTGGTCTCATAGTAAAAGTTGTTTATAATGATGAGTACCTCTTATGAGGTCGTTAATGTTTTACTAATAACCCCGTATAGATTTTATGTTGGTCAAATTGTTTAATTGGCTTTATTATTTTAAATTATTATGAGTCTCGGAACACAAAATTATCTTTTCAGTTTGAAGATTGTTTCATCGTCACCAATACTAGAGACGTCGTGCTAGAGACAGACCGTTTTTTTTTAAGCAGTTTACTAAAATGAAAGTTTTCTTGATTTGCATTTTCGTCCGAAAACCGAAAATGAAAACGAAAGTCGGTCGGATTCTACCAATGGCTTAAGCTAACGACGAAATACCTCAACCTAACTCACCAAAACCTACGCTTATCGGCACAGGCTATGTTTTAGGACGAACATTAACTGAACAGAGGATCATAAAAGTTTATTGTAGAATTAAATGTGGCCGACATTTGTGTGTACCGACATTGAAGAGCAGGGAATATTCCGTTTAGTGGTTAGATGACTTTGTTCAGGACTGCAGGGACCAAAGTAGATTTAAACTGTGTAGAATTATATTAATTCTGTATTTATGTTGATTATATCACTACAGTGCTGCCGGCAAGAGAATGCCTTGATAAGTGTCAGTTTTATACAAACGAATACGTGTTTTGCTAATTTGATCTTTATTAGCTACTAGAATTGTTGCACTGGCAAGTGTCAGGAACGGATTCTCTCGAAGGCCAGACTGTATACCGGCTTACTACCACACCAAGCCTCTCGTGCAGGGCCAATTCATTTTAAACCTTTTCCCGCCATTCGTAATGACTGACAGATGACATTAGTGACAGCAGCTGCCTCACTACTTGTGTGGAGTCAGTGTTTACATATCTGTTGAATAGATAAATTAAAAATAGGATTCAAAACATACTTGTCTATTTATGAAACATACTATAGGATGGAAAAAAATGCATCCACTAGTAGTGTCGATACTTAAATTCACATCGGACAGTCTGGCAAATTCTTAATTTATAAATGGTGGTCAAATACTGAAAAGTTTTGAGACGAGAAAAAATTTGAACTTTTACTAAAACACTCAGATCCTCTAAGAGTTTTCTTTTAGAGGAAAAGCTTAAGAAAACTCTTTTCCATATTTTATCTAGTTTATTTAAAACTGCTATTAAAAAGTTAGGACACTTCTCGGAAACCTCTTTTATAAATAGACTAAAAAAGTGAATAAAACTGCAGTAAATAGTGTCATCTTGGCACCTACTCACTTTATACGGTTAAGCAATAAGCGTAGGTGTACAATACACCCACACACGATGACGTAGTTCCAAATCATAGTGGGCGACCTTTCCTAAAACTTTTTGCACACACAACACCAATTTCCGAATTTCGTGTCGGCAATTTTCGCAATTTTTCGCTTCACTATTTTCGTTTGACACTGATAATAATGCGGCGTATGATGGGTGTAGTCACAGTATAGGAGGTTACAGTAGATCAATTTGATACAATGTGATGAAACGATCGAGACGGCTTTTGAGTTTTTGCCCTATTTTATTAGAAGATGGTTATGTTCTTTTAAAATAGCTATCGACAATGGTGTTCCGATACCTCGTCGTTGACGTTCAGCTGCCTAGTATTTGGGATTTAATAAGATTTACCTTTTAACACCATCCAGGGCTAGAGTTTTGTTATTTGGCCGTTTGCTTATGGACACTGAAGTCAATACGAGTACAGGCTTGGGACGTCAATCCATACTAATAGTATAATATAAATGCGAAAGTGTATCTCTGTCTGTCTGTCTGTTACCTCTTCACGCTTAAACCGATTTAGATGAGGTATAGAGATAGTTTGACTCCCTGGAAAGGATATAGGATAGTTTTTATTCCGATATTCCCACGGGATCGACACTTATGCGGGTGAAACCGCGGGCGCAGCTGTAAATAAATAAAATAAATTAAACTTCGTTTATCTAACTAATGATGTTGCCAAATGTTGTCTACAAACAAAAAAATCAATCAAATACCTACGTAATATCCAGTTACGAGTAGTCGCTATCGCCTGTCGGCTGATTGACCATGGTCGTCCCATCACTACTGTTTGCACCTGAGTTTGCGCGAACACTTGTGCACTATAAATATCTCATGTGTACCTGAGTAATCTCCGTTGAGATTGTTGGCTTCTGTGGCCGAAATCGGTCAGGAGGATATTATTATTACTGGGTGTTTTACATTTCTATGATTTAACCTGTAGGTATTTGATAGTTTCAAATACTCCTACACTAGTATTTTTATTGTTATCGTCTCCATAGGTACAGGAAGAGTCACTCATGCTGTTTGCCCACAACATCATCCATATCAGCTCCGTTGGACCTGAGATCTGAAGACCAATAAAATTCTCGTAATTAAAAACGTCCAAAATCTAGTCACAATCTCATCTCAGCGACAATCTATGGGTTCGATTCCCACCCAGGACAAATGTTTGTGTGATGAGCATGATCATTTGTTCTGTGTCTGGGTGTAATTTATCTATATATGTATGTATTTAGAAATATATAAGTATGTTTATCAGTTGTCTAGTACTCATAACACAAGCTCTGCTTAGCTTGAGACTAGACGGCGTTGTGTGATAGTTGTGGAATATTATTATTATTATTATTATTATGTCAAAAACTTGTCAAAAATGTAGAGAAATTAGGATTTATTCCGGTCTAATCCCCTGAACCCCCCCTCCACCCCTCTCCCTTCCTCGATCCCCTGCTAGTTCGTCTTTTGTTTTAATCTCTGCCTTATCCACATTATCTAGGTTTACTCTTTTTGACAAGTAAGTACAGTCAAGAGAAAATAAAAGTTTCATGATTTACAAAAGGATTTTTGACAGATTGAGACTGAGATCAAACTCAAACTCAAAACTGGCCTGTTGGTCTAGTGGTCAGTGACTATGACTGCTATGCCGGAGGTCGTGGGTTCGATTCCCACCCAGGACAAAAATGTTTGTGTGATGAGCATGATCATTTGTTCTGTGTCTGGGTGTAATTTATCTATATATGTATGTATTTAGAAATATATAAGTATGTTTATCAGTTGTCTAGTACTCATAACACAAGCTCTGCTTAGCTTGAGACTAGACGGCGTTGTGTGATAGTTGTGGAATATTATTATTATTATTATTTGTTGGTATACATTTTTGTATCTCGGCTGATCAGCCGGTTTTGTAGGGCAACACGGGCCAAAGCCAAGTGCTACCCCTGAGAGTATTAACCTAAGTGATAGTTGATGATAATGTATGACGTGATGATGGTATGTTATGACTTTGTGTTGCAATGGTGGATGATGTTTGATCATGTGATATTTGTGTATCATTGTCGTTCTGCAGGAATTTTCGGACAATTCTGCAAGTGTTTAGGATAGCAGCTTTCTGTAGGGTTTGGTAGGTGGATGGAGCTAAATCTAGCGTTTTTAAAGATAGATGCAGTTGTTTGGGAATGACACCCGTGGTTGAAAGTACTACAGGGATAATGGCAACGCCTCCTTATTATTATTTATTTCAATTAAACCAGTTACAGGCACTTTTGAATGGTCAAGGGGTCGGTCAGTCAGAAAGATGAAGCTAGTTGCCCATTCCAAAGCGTAGGTACCTATGGAGAAGAACGGGCAAGAAACTCCATGGACACTCTTTTAAATCAAAATAATATATGGTTACAAATTCTTGTTTACATCAGACTGTGAACGCTCTTAAAATTACGAAAATTGCTCCTCTGGTGATTATTATGCTTCTGCTACGACGAAAATCACGCCATGACCGCAATCAGTAAGAAATGAATTTTCCTCGACTAGATCTTCTGTTCTCTATATTCTGTGGCATGGGGCAGTTATTGCAAAACCTTGTCTGGGGGAAGTACATGATAAAGCAATATGCAAATACCCGGGGAGTGAGCTGTAGGCACCGAATACTTTTAATGGTTGGTTTTGTAGTTGCTAGGAGGCTATCAACTATTTAGCTTTGGGCTCTATACGGAATGATTTTTTTACCGGTTCCACATTTTTACAGGGTACCCATAAATATGAACAACTTTCACTATGGGACCTACTCTGAAATCACGAAAAAAAAAACTGTTTATACCTAATACAAAAGTTCAATACCTACCTACTTGACCAAAATATATGAAACCGCAGATTTTTTTAACGTGATTGACGTGATTTTTTGGACGTGACGTGGTGAATGACTATTGAACTGACACATCTTGTGCGTTGATGTAAAGGCTCCTTCAATTAAGAGCGACACGCGATAAAATCGCGCGCGACACAAAGGCACCGCAAGTCGCACAACGAACGGTGCCTTTGTGTCGCGCGCGATTACGTCGCGTCGCGCCTGTAAGAGCCTTAAATTACAGCTAATACTTTCAATCTGTTTTTTCATTGATGATTAACAGTTAAATTGTTGACGAATGAAAAGTCGTTAAAAAAACCGTTTATTGATTCAACGACCACCTCTAATACCTAATTACGTTCAAGGTTATTATTTCATTCAAGTACTTTGTCGGTCATCACCGATGATTGTGATGATGGTGATTGGTGATGTCATAATGGTGATCAAAGTTATTCACCTGATTGTAACTAGGAGGCTTTGAGTAGCACAAGTTCGTGAAGTTACGATGCGTACTAATACTACTGGATTTAGATTTTAATAGGCTGTTAAAACGATATTGGTAATGTTTGCACTCGTAAATGATGTTTAAAGTTAATTAAAGGTTTATTAACAACAACATTACGGTTGCAGGCTGACTAGTACAGTCAACAGCAAAAGTAGATCATCATCTACTTTTGCTGTTGACTGTACCTATATCTCTGCTTGTCATACCATACACAAATCTAGGCTAGGTACTACAGAGGCTAGAAGAGCCCCTAAATGTTATTAAACAGCGATAGGATTTCTTCAGAATATATTCAATTAATTATTCATAGAATTAAAGACTTTACATTACCACGTTAAAACTAGCCTATAGCACTAACTCTGTGTTACCTGCTCTGTGACACTCCACCAAACAAAACTACCTAATAAAATATTGGACACTTGTTTGAACGTTTGAATAGAACACGCGCTCAATTATAACCAGCCTGCATTATAAAAGGTAAGGCTACTAAGATAGCCTCTACAGTACTCTAAAGGTTGCCTGCAAAAAGGAAACATCATCATCTGCCTAGCCTTTTCCCAACTATGTTGGGGTCGGCTTCCAGTCTAACCGGATGCAGCTGAATACCAGTATTTTACATGGAGCGACTGCCTATCTGACCTCCACAACCCAGTTACCGGGTAATACGATTCCCCTTGGTAAGACTGGTTGTCAGACTTTCGGGCTTCTGACTACCCGTAACGACGTCAAAGATCCACGAATGACAGCCAGGAGCAACGGCTTAACGTGCTCTCCGAGGCACGGAGAGGTCGCGCCATATAAAGATGGTCACCCATCCACAGACCAACAACGGCAAGCGTAGCTTAACCTGATTTATCGACCTGTGCCGCTGTTATTATTTAACCACGGGCTCCTCAAACGGGCCTGCAAAAGGGAATCTTATATCATATAGTTTTGATGTTCTCATTTATTATTTTTTGTGGACAGTGCTGTTTTGTTCACTTTTCTAGTCTTCTAATTGGCTCACAGTTACACGCACTGTATTTATTCTCTTTTGTTTAGCTGTAAGTCTTCCAAAGAGGTTGAACCCTAAATAATATTATAAATGCGAAAGTAAGTTTGTTTGTTACCTTTCACGCCTAAACCACTGAACCGATCATCCTGAAGTTTTGGATATATAATATACGTTGTCAGGTGTATATAAACGGACATAGAGTACCTTTCATTCCGAAAAATAGTGCTGTTCCCGAGGAAAATAACAATAATGTTATTATGTCTTTGGAATAAAAAACAGGACAACGTCTGTCGAGTCAGCTAGTAAAGAAATAAATGTAGGCTGGTCATTAGGCTGGTAGAAAAATGAATCTGGTTGCATTGGATCACTCAATTGAATTTGGAACCAGTTTCAAAAATGTAAAAGAAGCATGAATAAGAAGCATTCGTCTTGAAATAAATAGCTAAAATTCTATTTTTGTTTTTAGAATGTTTTGTTATTAAAATAATTATGATTTTCAGCATTTTCAATGTCAAATATCAACTGGGGTTAGTGGTAGACTTTCGTTGTAATAGTAAAAAATGCTCAAGATATTTCCCGTAAGACGGCAGTACTTTTTCTCCCGGCCGGCACTTTAATTACTGTACAAAATGAATAATGTCCTTTAGGCAAACATTTTAAATATTAATAGCTCCTAAGCGCACATTCATCAACTTAATGCTTCCAAATCAGTGCACACCTCAAGCAACGTATCAACATGTTATGTTTAGCAACTTAACATAAAGGTCAAACTTAAGTAACAGACAGTAGCACGTTAAGTAATGAAGTCCAATTTGTTTTTAACTAACACCCAACACTGTATTCAATCGAACATACGCTTTGGTTTCCTAATAAAAGCGGCAAACGGTCAATCAATAACGGCTGTCATTTTTTGACAACTTAATGTCAAATACTGTCAATCTATTCTGAAAAAACTTAACGTGAAAATTTAGGTGAAGGGAGCCTGAAGTGAGCCGTCATTCCACCTGTTTGACACTATTACCCACACACACACACAGCACACACACACACACACACGCAGCACAGCTCCCTTAAAACTTCACCTGAGTTTTCACGGTAAGTTTTTACAAAATAGACCGGCTGGTGGAAAGTAGTGTAAAAATTAACATGAAACTAAATTATAACTAATACTTACTTAATTAATTAATAAAAATAACAAAATAAAATAACAATAGAAGAAAAAAATCAGCTGTTCCCTACATTTTGACGAGTTATACAAACATAAATGTAGGGAACCGCTGATTTTTTTTCGCGATTTCAGGTTTGATCCCATAGTAAAAGTTGTTCATAATGATGAGTACAATGATCTCTTAAGAGTAATGTGATAACCTAATCGCCACATTGTATAATACAAGCTCGGTGGCCGGCGAACTTCGTACCGCTTCAAAGTTTATGTTGTTAAGTTTTCCCATATTTTAATAATTAGGAACCCTCATGGGCGTCCCCAGAACACCCTACCAAAGTTTCATCACAATCTGACCAATGGTTTCGGAACGCTTATAGGACAAACATACAAACATTGATTTATAATATTTTTATAGAAGATATGTAGGTACATCTCTCTTTTTTGTAATTTATATATTCTTTTTTTCCAGCTTTATTTATGTTAGAAACATTTTTCTACTTTAATCCTTAGATTAGTGACCAGTGAAATATAATAAAAATACGAATACATTTTCCACGATGTTCATTAGTTTCCTTTTGCTTGCATTTCCATCTTTCCGCGAATGGATTCTAATTAATTTATGAGATTTCATTACCAAGTTAGAGATAATAGTTTTGAAGTAAACTTCATTGCCATATACAAAGAAATCCAGTCTCCTGGCTGATTTTGAAATGTCCAAACGGAATTTTTTTTTGTAATATTTTGCCCGATCCGGGATCGAATCTTACATACACTCAGAAGTCAGAGTTGCAAAATAAAAATCGCGAGCTACGGGAAAACTAGACTAGCACACTAATAAATAAAACCCATTTTTGAAACATGTGGATAAACCAAAAAAAAATCTAATGATTTGCGGTCACGCATTTGCACGCGACTTTTGCGGTTTAGTAGAATGTCAGTAACTGACAGATGATAATGTCATAAGGTCAGAAATTACTTCACTGGAGTTACGTCAATATCACGGTTCAAAGACATAGATTTACCTACTTTAACCTTTATAGATGCTAATGGTGATAAGGTCAAAATTATAATGTAACCGCCAATACCTGGACTCGATAAATACATAAAAAATGGTGCATTGCCAATCGATCATATACGAAACTATCAATCAAATAAAACAATCTTAGGTGATTTAAGTACAGACGCCAGCACATTAAGCTACCCGAAACTGTCAATTTTTCCCAATCAACCTTGAACCTAATGCTTTAGCGATAAAGTTGAAATTCTATTAAAGAAATTTGACAGATTGTAGTAGCTTGATGTGCTGGCGTCTGTACCTTCTTTAGATTTATTGCCAATACTTTACGCTTTTAATCCAACGGGGTAATTGCGTAACACACACACAGTGGCAATGGATGTAATTTTGACAGTACATCAACATCATTGCGTTATTTACGTTGTTGAGCAGATAATATTCCCGAACATATGAAGCAATGGATTAGCAATACACTTCAAATCATTCAATTGTGATTCATCATGTGTTTCGCAATTAGGGTGCAGTTCGTTAGGTAACAGATTATCTAGGGTTATCGTATCTTTTAAATATTCTGCATCAAAGAACTCCTAAGTAATAGATTACAGGATCAAAACCTGACAACTACAGTGCGGCCGACGAGAGAATACGTTTTTGACACCTGTCAGTTTCATACAACGAATACGTGTTTTGCGAATTGGACGCAATCCGACACGACCGGAGTGATTTGTGAACAAATCCCAATTTGAAGTCTCATAGAGTACATAATGGGGATTTTAAACCAATGGTGGTTTTAAAATTAAAATACAAACAACATATTACACACACACATACTGACATACATACATACATTATTATTTCTTATGGAGGCTAGTACTCATTGACTATTTTTATAATAAATCGATTAAAGTTTTAAAATTATTAATAAAATCATAAAGTTTTACTGAACTTTTTGTGAATTCAATGGGGATTTGTGATACAACCGCCAACACTAACGATCCCCTTTCCACTTTTCGGTAACTGGCCCCTATTTTCAATTTAAAACACCACATTTTTGACTTTGGTAAAAAAAAATCTCCAACAAACATTTTACAAGTGTGATGAATCAATGCTTGTCGCTTATCTGTCGTAAAAGGACCTTTTCTCCGTAATGGGACAAGTACTGACCACACTAAAGGGTAATATCATCCTTCATTTAAATAAGATAATCCCTATCTCTTCAACACTAAGGTGCAAGGTTTAAAGATCAATATAATAAATATCTCGAGACAGGTTTATTATCCATTTCCTGGACGCTATGTATCATTTCCTTTGTTGATGAGTCCTCGGGAACCTGCTGGAGAACTGGTTCTATTCAGAAAAGAGCACTAAAATTACACATAGACTCATAAATTACATCTATTTGCATGGCCGGTCGGAGAAACTTTTGAAAAAGCCTAAGTAAAAGTCATAATTCGAGGTTTGGCTCTTGCCTATATCCTCCTCCAATATTGGGCCAATTTAAAGGATATTTCATAAACTGAATAAGAAGGATATATACTGTGTCCTTATGTTTTTCTTTATTCATTAATAGTTGTCAAATTGGTACACTAGGCCTCTGTTGACAGCGGCTTAAATCGGCAATTTTGAGCATTTTTTGAGGGTTCTAGTGCTTATAACAAAAAAAAAAAAAACACCCGAACATAGTACCTCCTCCTTTTTGTGAAGTCGGTAAAAATAATTTATCATCAAAAAGGAAAACGTAGGGACATACAAGTAGTAAATATTTATTATTATGTGAAAAATCATTTCTTTATGGTCATTAACCAGAAAGAAAATAGGTGAGAGCGTTTCTATGGAGAAACGACCACCCGCAGTACCCTTGTATCGCACGAGTTCAATCTTCGAATGTGGCGACATGTCAAGACATCGAGATTTCTGAGCTATAATCTAACTTTTCGGAATAAATTATCATAATGGTGGTGAAAACTGCATTAAATCCATTGAATAGTTTAGGAGAGTGTAGTATAAGTTTCTTATTCATTAATTGTCTGACGTACTACGTCACAGAACGGTTTAGCGATCAATCTATGTACGCCAGCACATCAAGCTACCCGAAACTGTCAAATTTTCCCAATCAACTTTGTACCTTACGCTTTAGCGATAAAGTTGAAAATCTATTAAAGAAATTTGACAGATTGTAGTAGCTTTATGTGCTGGTGTCAGTACGTCATGACAGGCCACACTTGCTTCATAATTTTTTTAATTCCAAACATCGTCTCTTAATATGTTTTAATCTTCTTAAATATTATACACCAAACTTCATGCTTCGTTCCTTTATTCTAAAATGTCTGCGCGTAGCATTGCGTAGCAAATGAAATTCGTAGCAAACGCGTTGAACTCTTTTATACTCGCCGCATTCATTCGAGCTGAATCAATAACTTTAGATATTTTCTTGTTAAAATTGTGCGTATTTTACCAAAAAACTTCTTCATTAGTTTATGTTTCTATTATAGTCTATATTTTTTATTCTAAAGCATCTTACTTTTTATATTGAAAAAAAAAATCGCTAAGATCTTACTTATTTTAAAACTAGAATACTAACTTTAGCTTTTTCCCTATAGACCTACTTAAATCTATTTAAATGACCTTAGTATCAGGTTACAGGTTTAAAACCTGTCAAGCACCAAGGCTCCTCCACTTCTAACGCGAGTTAATTGTATTATTAATAGTCAATAAAAACTCTAATTCAACATCATAGTAATAAAACTTAACATAAACAGTTATAACGTAATAATAATAATAATACACATCTGTTTCGTTGTCTAGGTCGGGTTAATAGAAAACAGATTATTAATGATCTCTTATATATAACTCATAGATAGAACTGCAGAGCGATTCTGTAACCATCTCACCGTGAAAACTTAGGTGAAGTGAGCGTGAAAACTTAGGTGAAGTGAGCGTGAAAACTTAGGTGAAGTGAGCGTGAAAACTTAGGTGAAGTGAGCGTGAAAACTTAGGTGAAGTGAGCGTGAAAACTTAGGTGAAGTGAGCGTGAAAACTTAGGTGAAGTGAGCGTGAAAACTTAGGTGAAGTGAGCGTGAAAACTTAGGTGAAGTAAGCGTGAAAACTTAGGTGAAGTGAGCGTGGAGTGAGCTGTCAATAGTGTCAATTCCTAGTAAAAACAAACTCACTTCACCTAAGTTTTCATTTTTTGATTTTTACAGAATCGGCCGGCAGCAGTGTGTTCTTATTAAACTCGTCCGTGCGGGCTTGGCTTGCGGGTAGATGGTACAAGTACATTCTCTATGATATTAACATAAACTGGTTTTGGACTGGTCAGGTTTTTATCGTTCATTAAATAGTTAATTAGTAGAAGCTCCTTTACTTTAGCTTGAAGGCCATAGATAAAATTCCAGTCACTTGAGGCTTTTTGACTTTGTCTTCGAGTCTTGCAACAGCTTTTAAAATACGTCTAATTAGGCTGGACTATTCTGGGTTGTCATTATTGTCCTAGCCTTATTTGTTTGGGGTCAGCTTTCAGTTACATGGAGCGACTGCCTATCTGACTTCCACAACCCAGTTATTTGGGCACTACGATGATTGTTGGTAAGACTGTTTGTCAGAGTTTCGGCTTTTGACAACCAATACCTAACGGCTGTCAAAAATCTAAGAATTACAGCTGATAGCAACGGTTTAACGTGCTTCGTAGACCCTCCTGCAGCATTTTATGTAATTACTAGCTGCGCCCCGCGGTTTCACCCGCGTAAATGTCGATCCCGTGGGAATATCGGGATAAAAAGTAGCTTATATGTTAATCCAGGGTGTGAGCTACCTCCATACAAAATTTTATCAAAATTGGTCCAGCCATTTGAGCGTGAAGAAGTAACAAACATATAAACACACACACATACACACACCCCCTCACACACTCACAAACTTTCGCCTTTATAATATTAGTGTGATAATCATAACTATGAATACCATCCCTTAAGAAAGAGCGTAAGTACGTTCTTATTCGTTTGTTTGTTTTGCCAACCACTGCAAGACATAATCCTCCTTCCTTCTTCCCCGTTATTTGCACTTACGAGTTGTAGGTCGTAGGTTCGAACCCAGACACCCGCTTTACTTTGTGTAAATAAATTCATCACCACTGCTCTCAAAACGGTGAAGGAAAACAGTGAGAAACCGTGTCCTAGAACCAACAACACAAAGACATGTGACAGCTACCAAACCGCACTGAGCCCGTGTGGTGGATTACGACCCACTCCCTCTCACCGAGACGAGGCCTGCGTCGCAGCAGTGGGAACATGATATGCTGGTTATGCTTATGCTTTCCGACCAACGTAACTACGTTGTTGATCCATCTTGCAATCACTTCATTAGCAGCAACAAAGAAAATAAACAACACGTAATTCGATAAGTAATAAACGCTGTATATAGTACGGTTCAGCACAAGTGCAATAAAAACGTATGGGATCAAAGGTCTGCTAACCTATGGACGCAAGATGACAGGTGTAACAGTCATTATGTGTTGGTAATCGTTCTTAACTCTTGAGCAAGCGGGTTGCCAGACTTATGGCGTAGCAGCGCCCCGTGGTTTCACCCGCATACGTGTCGATCCCGTGGGAATATCAGGATAAAAACTATCCTATGTCCTTCCCCGGGATGCAATCTATCTCTGCCAAATTTTATTGAAGTGGTTTAGGCGTGAAAAGGTAACATACAGACAGACAGAGTTACTTTCGAATTTATAATATTATAGTATGGATAGATGAAGAAGTAAAGCGGTGGTATTACAGTTCTTTAAAAGTTAGTTTACCTCTGATTTCATCACTGTCAAAGTCACAGTGGTCAGCGAGGTAATTGTATATAGCAATGACTTTCATTTGACAGTTTAACAACGTTCATTGCGTTATTTAATTTTGTGAGCACACATTTTTAGAACATGAAGCAATGGATTAGCAGCCGGTCGATTCTGTAAAAATCTCACCGTGAAAACTTAGGTGAAGTGAGTTTGCTTTTGTTAGAAATTGACACTATTGACAGCTCACTCCACGCTCACTTCACCTAAGTTTTCACGGTGAGATTTTTACAGAGTAGCACCGCAGTATCCTTCAGAATGATTCTGAGCGTGATTGATAGTGTGTACCGCAATCAGGGTGCTGTATTTTGGTTTCAATAAGATTGCTGTTGCATTGCTGCCTGTGCCTGGATAGCTGAAGGTTAGGTAGAGGTCAAATAGCTGTGAAATGATAAATGATTTATTTTCTGTAAGTAGGTTTCTACAAACACTTTTACACGTCAATCATATTTTTATAAACTAGATGAGGTCGGCGTTTCCTATCTGACTATTCTGAGAAGAAAGGCCGAAACAAACTCAGAAGTCACAGTCTCGAATTCACAGTCTCTTTTAAAGTCCAGACAAAATCTTGGTCAGATCGTGTGAAGACCATGTAGATAGATTGGTGTCTGAAATGGTCTTTTGAGGAAAGAACCACACAGATTGAGCGGACCTGTCAAATCAGTGCACGCATTTGTCAAAAATCGTGCAGCTCAACTCAGAACTTGAGGAGCTCAACGATTGGAAAGGACTGTAACATAGTGTTTGTGCTGGAATAGTACATTATGATACATGTGTGCTATGTTGATCATTATGCACGAGGCGATATTATCGCGCGAGCCGCAGGCGAGAGCGATAAGAAAGCCGAGTGTATATTGATTAATGCACACGCGTTTCATACGACGTTTTTCAACACACTTGCGAGGAAAAAAAACAGACTTGTATTGTTAAATATTAACTTGTATGGAAAATGGCGCGCTGGTTTTGTTTTCCCGCGCGCCGTGCTAGCCAGCACTAGCTATGCGCGCGCAACATTGACTCATTTTAAATATATTAATCTATGGCACAGACAAAACCGATACAGCCTATAGAAAAAATATTATAAACACAAACCTGAAAATTGCAAAAAACCTAAGAATTTCGCGGTCTACCACTGCGCATTCACCTTAAATTGTCTGTGGTCCCCTGCGAGTTCATTTTGCGACCAAGGACAATACAGACTATTTAAAAAAATGGTTGCCTGTAAAGTCGGTTTTACGGGCGAAGATTTTACGTGACAACGTCTTTTTCTCGGTAGAATATTTATTGATATGAATATAATTAAATTGCACAATAGGAACAAGGAATTAAATGAAAATAAGAACGTAACGTTACCGAGCGTTACACTTTTTCATAAGTGACTCCCAGCCGCAACCTAATTTAAAATAAGAACGTAACGTTACCGAGCGTTACACTTTTTCATAAGTGACTCCCAGCCGCAACCTAATTTAAGACGTTGTCACGTCAAAAAATTGAAATATAGCCCGCGGATTTTTTCTTTCGGCATGAAGTCTCTTTGGGCGCTTTCCGAATTAGCTATAATCGCTCACATCATCTCCATGGACGTAATATTACGTCCATGCATCATCTCACATGCGTTCCGATTTAGATATTACTATTATGACTGCTGAGAGCTGGCAACAATTCGGAACACTCGTGAACGCGCTCACATGACAGTGCTTACACAATGTAAAAAAGATATTATTACAGTATTTCTTTGTATAAACACCACATTTCTTCTTCAGTTCTTCTTCTTTGGTTAGGTGGCGACTGTCAGCCAGAAGCACAATTTCAAAAATGCCACGTTAGTTTAATTTAAAGATGATGCAACTCAAAACAAAACACACACTGACACAACCTCATACACACACTGTCATTTTTGACACCGCTCACGGTGATATTATTCTAGGGCATGGTCGGCATTATCGCAAGATGGCGAATGTCATGACGTCATCTATGACGATTCACGGGACATCGTTATCGTTATCGCGCTCACGCTAATTCGGTTATTTCCCAATTCGGAACACATCGATTATTTCCCAATTCGGAACGCAGGGTTTGATGAGATTAAAAAAGCGCGCGTCTCCGACTAGTAAATAGTTATCTGTGGTATTACAGAACATGTGGATTAAAGTAAAGAAAAAGCACGCGTTCGTAATACACTCCATTAAGGACCTTAAAGCGGTTCAATAAGAGCCACTTTACGAGCAAGTGTGTTGAAAACCATGTTATATCATAAAAATTATCTTTTAAATGCCAAAGTTACCCAGACTATGTCTACCATCCGCAAATTCGCTGCAATTAAGTCCGAGACGAACCTGTTGCTAATTTATTGGACACATGCACAACGCCGAACATTACAATATCACTAAGAAATACCAGTAAATTAATATAGACTTTGCTTGATCCAGACCAAAGCAACCTCACGCCTGTCTTTTAACACGAGTGCAAAACTAAGCCAGCTAAATTGCTTTGCACTTTGTTCCCAAAATCTACATATTTAGCGGTTACGTTGTTTATGTATGTTCACGAACAGGAAACAGGAGCATGGTGTCCCACACACCACAGCCCTCAGGCTCTAGGTAAACTTAGAACAGCAGATACCCTGGTGAAAAACCCATCACGCTAAAATCACACTAATATTATTTATAAGGCGAAAGTTTGTGAGAGTGCGAGTGTGTGTGTGGGGGGGGTGTGTGTGTATATGGGGAAGTGTGGGTGTGGGGGGGGGTGTGTGTGTATGTGGGGAAGTGTGTGTGTGTTTATAAGTTTGTTACTTCTTCTCGCTCAAACGGCTGGACCAATTTTGATAAAACTTTGCATGAAGGTAGCTGACAACCTGGATTAACATATAGGCTACTTTTTATCCCGATATTCCCACGGGATCGACATTAATGCGGGTGCAACCGTGGGGCGCATCATAGTGTATGAATATAAGCAACCGTAATAAATTACGGATAACAGTGGATACATGGGGGGGACATTGCCATTCCCAAGCTCTAGAGTAATCTGAGGTTGTGCCCAACACTGACCCAGATCTGTTATGATCCTAGATTGGTTCTTGATCAGTGCGTTGAGTAATGAAAAAGAAAAATATCGTAAGAAAACCTGGACTTGTTCGTCTGATAGTACAGTGAAATAGAGAACAAGTTTTTGTTATATCGGCACTCCAGTTATTCCAATATTCTAGGACCATTTTGTAAACCAATCTTGTGATTGATTGCTTAATTGATAAAGGACCTCAGAATTTAGGAAAAGACCGGAAAAAGTGTTAACGTAATCTGGATTTCATACATTAGACATCCTAAAGTCATGCTCAACATCAGATTCTCGGGCCATATCCAATCTTTAATGAGATCTCTCACCAGCTCTTTAATGAGAGCATTTTATTCATACGGCCTTAGTATGAGGCGTGACGATTATACAGCTCAGTGTACAAATACGTGTATATCGGCTGCGCAGGAGTCATCGCCCGTGCGGCTCTCGTGATCGAAAGTAAAAGTGACAGCTACGAGTACACAGAGCAGTATGTATGCATAGACAGAGTCCAGTAATAGACAAGACACTAAATAATAATAATGAGACAAGGACACACTTGATCCCGTAGTACTTAACAGATCCGGCGTCATCCGGTTTTTAAAATATTGACGTGAAAATACTTACAAAAATAAACATTTCATTTCAGTAAGAGTAACCGAGACAGAAATATATTTTCTACTAGCTTCCGCCCGCGGCTTCGCCCGCGAGGTATGTCGATAAAATCAATCCTATGTCCTTCCCCGGGATGAAATCGATCTCTCTTCCAAATTTTATCGAAATCCGTTCATTGGTTTAGGCGTGAAAAGGTAACATACAGACCGACAAACAGACAGACAGAGCTACTTTCGAATTTATAATATTAGTATGGATATCTCCTTCGCGTAGCCAAATTTTTTGTCTGGCCCCAATTGTTACCGGGGCCAGACAAAACGGCTGTCACGGTATGATGCTCATATCTTCGGAAAGTATTACCCGACTAGGTATATAAGATAGCTGCGGTCTTATTCTGTAAAAAATCTCACCGTAAAAACTTACGTGAAGTGAGCGTGGAGTGAGCTGTCAATAATGACAAATCCAAGCAAAAACAAACTCGCTTCACCCAAGTTTTCACGGTGAGATTTTTACAGAATCGCCGGCTGTACCAGTTTACAAGTGACTGTCAGAGACTATCGCTATGTCATAAGCTGATCAATATTAATATTATAAAGAGGTAAAGTTTGTAAGTTTGTTCGTAGGGGTTAATCTCTGGAACTACCAGTCGGATTTGAAAAAATCTTTTTGTATTTGATAGCCCAATTCTTGAGAAAGGCTATAGGCTATTTAACATCACACTATGAACCTTAAAGCCGAGCAAAAAGAAAAAAAGTCACAAAGAACGCTAAGCAAAAACGAAGTAATAGCGCGGGCAGGCGATGCGATGCGACGGGGTGGGTCGGGGGAATAAGAAATTTCACGCGGACGAAGTCGCGGGCAGAAGCTAGTAGCTAATATTTACAATTCTCTATCTACGTATGTATGAGTCTGTTTTGTGCAGTGCAGCTGAGAATAGTGGTGACAATGAAATTGAACTTCGTTTGTTGGACGATAATGCTTCAGCCGGTCGATTCTGTAAAAATCTCACCGTGAAAACTTAGGTGAAGTGAGCATGGAGTGAGCTGTCAATAGTGTCAATTCCTAGCAAAAACAAACTCACTTCACCTAAATTTTCACGGTGAGGTTTTACAGAATCGACCGGCTGCCGGTCGATTGGTGATATGGACCCGTTGACGCTTTCTATGTGCAAGCTTGGGGTTAGCAAGGGGTTGGTTGAATAATCAATGTGTGCTGAGATAACTATCGAGGTGAGGCTTTCATTGCTTATATCAATTCAGTATATTGTCATAAGATAGGAATATGTTAGAGAGGAGTAGGTTACATGTGTCATTTCTAAATCGCATGATATCTACTCCTAACAGAACACATATATGGTGCACGCCATCGAAATGTTCAGATAGGCATTCGACGAGAATCTTTTCGATCATCTTAGCCACTTCACGTACAAACCAGAATTATAACTGCTGGAGTCAAGTTTCTATTACCAACACATCTCGCATAATAAACTCCCAACGGATGTCAGCAGCCAATAAAAATAACGATCCTACGACAGCACATATTCCAGAAAAAAACAAGCACCATTTTAAAAACTCCAGAACATTAACATCTAAAAATATCTGGACTTGCCAAACTGGTATCTTGTACTCTGTGGCAAGTTTTGTTCATGTGTACTTTGTGTACTTACATGTATATATGTTTGTTTGTGTGAATGGCATGTCGGTTATTCTTGAACTAGTTTTGTCTTTGTTAGCTCTATTTATAAGCGAATGCTTTATTTTTTCGTTATATAATAAATATGTAATTATTAAGTCGTCAGATGGCCTTGGTTTTAACCGTTTCTTGCTGTAAAAGTTAATAACGGACTTGGGTTACCTATTGGTATTTGAAGATCTATGCAATTATTTTATTAAATAATGAAACATTTTTCTTTTGTCCATGTTTTCATTTAAGGAGTATAACAGCCCTTTTAACCTATTTTACCTGTCACTGCAGGCAGTTTACCACCAGGCTTCTTGTGCCTGGTTCCAGAATTGTATCGCCATTCAAAAACGTAGGACCATTCTAGCACTCGGGTCTTAGGATCGATATACATACAAATGTCTTCAGAATGTGTGCCCGTGGAGTTTCTGGCCCGTTCTTCTCCATAGGAACCTACTACGCGTTGGAATGGGCAACTAGCTTCATCTTTCTGAATGACCGACTCCTTTAACAATTCAAAAGTACTTGTAAATGGTCCGTGATACTGACATAAATGCTTTGAGTTGAGTTACTTGTATAACTGAGCTCATCGACAGAACCGGTCAACTCTCCAGAACGGGAGAACTCACCGATCTAGAATTTGTCAGCGAGTTTATATACCTCGGATCGCTACTTACTGACCAGGAAGGAAGCGAAAGAGAGATCAAGAGAAGGACTCAAATGGCCAAAGCTGCGATGAGTAAGTTAACACGTATTTGGCAGGACAGAAAAGTCTCTAATGTCACCAAGATGAGACTAGTCCGAACACTGGTAAATCTCGATATTCCTTTACGGATCGGAGTCGTGGACGATTCGGGCAATAGAGCGAAAAAAGATAGAAGCTTTTGAGATGTGGTGTTGGCGAAGAATGCTCCGCATACCATGGACAGCCAAGAGAACTAACATATCTTCGCATAAAAGACAGACTACCAACTGTCTGTTACCGAAGGATTCTCGGTTACTTTGGTCACATTGCCCGTCAGAAACCAGATAATCTGGAAAAGTTGGTGGTGATGGGCAAGGTAGATGGGAAAAGACCTCGCGGACGGTCACCTAACCGCTGGTCAGACCAAATAACCGCCCTCACTGGTCTCTCTGTTACAACCGCCCTAAGAGAAGCTGAGAACCGAACGAAATGGAAGAACATCGTGCATAAAGCCACGAAGGCCTTTCAGGGACACGACCTTCAGTAATGAAGTACGCGACCAAGAAGAGAAGACTTGTATAACTACTTTTCGCCAACTCCACCCGTAGCTGGTCATAGATTTCTCTAAATTTTTTGCCTATTAACAGGTACCTACCGCAAGATAACAAAATTCCCCGTCACCTAAGTAGATACACGTTGCCCTAGAAATAATTTCACTTGATGGAGACGTCAGGAATGTTGCGTGAGTTGATAAGAATTGTTGAGGAAAACGCATTGTTTTACAAAAATGCAGGTATGCAGGTATTGAATAACTGGTTCTACTTCGTTACCATGTTAAAGGGTAAATCTTGAGATTGAGAATATTCAGTTGATTCCCGTGGCGCATTTTTATTATTATTTTTTACACAAAAAGGTACACAATTCAGTGAGCTAAGCCGCGCAGCGGCGGCGCCGCGCTGCTTAGCTCGACGTAGTAGGTAGACACTGAATTGTGTACCTTTTAGTGTAGTAGATAAGGTATGTAATTGTATTTCTATCTTGAAAACTGCGATACTTACAGAACACTACGAAGTGCCCAGCCTTCAAGACCTTTACGCACTGAATGCGAACCAACATTTGCGTGGGCATTCCCTAAAGCTATGGGAAAATTAATAAAAAAAAAGCCCTTGTAGCAATTCTTGGCTAGGTAACCGAGTTGTAACAGCATGGAATAGGCTCCCGGAAAATGTTGTGACGGCTCCCACACTGAACTCCTTCAAGAATCGACTGGACAGATTAAATAACTCCAACCTTGATATACGATACACACGCACGCATCAGCTAATTAACTGCTAGTGTGTCTCATCAAATAATAATAATAATCTTCACTTGTATCTGATTAAACGTGACCATCAGAATGACTGGCCAAAATGACCGATCAGCTTTACAAAAGAGGTTACTTTTACAATTGCGGGTTGAGGAAAATGTCAGCACTGTTTGCCCTTATGATAACATCTTTACTGACAGGTGCCGATCTGTAAATTTCATTGCAGTAAACGATAATAATCTTTATATGCGATATTATTGAGAAATAACAACCGTTATCGTAAACTTCATGAGTAGGTAAGTAAGTAGATACCCATTAAGTAATTAAATTTAAAAAAAACTGGCTATGATCGTAATAATTATGTCCCCGTTATGGTAATCGGTAATCAAAACAACAATATTGTAAAGGAGAAAATACACCACTCAAGCGTCGTAAACATAAAGTAAAAAACTCATTATAGCTAAAGTAAACAAACCCGGAGTATAAAAGAAAATAGCTTTTATTATAAAACAAAATGAATGAATAGTGCTTGCTTTACTTATAAAGCTAAACAAGAAATTAAAATGTCGTCGTGATAAAAATTAAACAAAATAAAACAAATATTTTAAGCAACATGCATGCAAGACAATTACGATTGAAATATTTTAATTTTATTGTTCATAATGTTTTATGAACGCGTGGAAGCGGGTTTTAACTTTTAATTTAAATATCGCAATGCGTTTATCTAGAAGCAGTCTGCGTCATGCATCGCCTACATAAACTGCAGGCAGATGTTTTACAGACACAAATTCTGTGCTTTAGCTACTTCTAATCAGTTGAATTATAAATATTGGTGGGTGGAACATATTTCAGGGTCTGGCATGCTAGACTGGTGGGTAAACTTCCCACATTCGGCATCCCTGCTGACTTTTGCAACTGGATTTCCGAGTTCCTGAGTGAGCGATCGATCAGAGTCGTTTTATATGGCATCTCATCAGATCATAATTATAATGGCTATTGAGTTGAGGCCAGTGTTCCTCAGTGGTCTGTTCTTTCTGCGACTCTATGTCTGCTAGATATCAACGACCTGCTGCACCTTGGTGCTATCGGGTACGTAGATGCAGTGTTGCCAACTTTGGGGTTTTCCCCCTAAATTTAGGGGGAAGAAGTCTTAAAAGGGGTATTTTTAGGGACAGAATTTTTTTGGGGTTATTTTTAGGGGCTTGCTAAAAGTTTGCTGTGGCGTTATTGACGCTGCTCGTATCTATGGGTATGAATATGGGTCTTGCGTTAAGTTTGAACCTACGGCAAATATGTATGTTAAAAGCCTTTAGCGTACGAATGTATGATTTAAAAAATACATGGACCTTGAACAGTAGCACCGCTGGCGATGATGATGATGCCGTTCTGGAACTGATCAACAATATTACAATTTAGTTAGTAGTTTAGCAATAGGTATTTAGGTACTTACCTAGTCTTTTTTTTTACAAACTATGTACAGACGCCAGCACATCAAGTTACTACAATCTGTCAGATTTCTTTAATAGATTTTCGACTTTATTGCTAAAGCATAAGGTTCAAGGTTGATTGTGAAAATCTGACAGTTTCGGGTAGGTTGACCTGCTGGCGTCTGTACCTATGCGTTTTATTTGGTGAGTTACGAACGACCTAGGGAGTTGGGAACTGCATCAAAGAAATTTACCCTATGTGAACCTATACTTAGGGTTTTTTTAGGGGGATTTTTAAAAAATCTTGGGGGCAAATTTAGTTATGGGTTGGTAACACTGCGTAGATGACATCTCCCTTTCATTATCGGACTAATAGACGTACCTACAGGGTCCCATACGCACTTCGTTGATATCCCGACCGATATTCCTATTATGCGCACGGCCAAAGCGTGAAACTCTCTCTAACAGCCTCTGTGTTTGACCCGTCAGCCTTTCAAAATGGCAGGCACCAGGCCGCGAGAACAGGCATCTTCTGGGCACGATCGTTCCATCGTAGACTTCATCCATCGCCTTCCAAAACGCGAGATAGTGAGCAAGTCCATTCCCAATAAATAAAAGAAGATCTAAACAAATGGGTGCAGCACCACAGAATAGGTAAATAGTACAGACGCCAGCACATCAAGTTACTACAATCTGTCAGATTTCTTTAATAGATTTTCGACTTTATTGCTAAAATATAAGGTTCAAGGTTGATTGGGAAAATCTGACAGTTTCGGGTAGGTTGACCTGCTGGCGTCCGTACAATCTATATTTAATACTCCATGAACGTTGTGTTGCCTGTAAACCATAGTTAGTACCTAGTAAAGATAGTAATCACAAAGCATGTAACAATAATATTAGTACGGGTGAATCAATCTGTCTACAAAATTGTAACTTCATAATTATTACCTACCTACCTTGAATTTAACAATAACCACGGCTCGCATTTACGCCAAGTGGATGACGAATCATTTAAATATTTTAATAATAATTAGATTTGTGATTTTTCAGCTCATTTAAACTACGGTGAAGTCATCACCGATAACGACGAAGTTTATCAAATATTCCAATAAAATCCATAAAATAAACTTGAAAAATAAGAGTCAGTGCTCAATACGAACGCGTCCATTTAATTTGACATTTGCGTGACTTGTGTGGACTTGACAATTATGAAAAGTATTAGGTGACAGTGACAAGTTGACAACGACAATACAACTGTCAAAGAGTTTTGTTTGTTATTAAAGGTTATCAATTATTTAAAAACTTATTTCCGCTTATCCACATATTTGTCCCTTAATTGCTACTAACTAGGTTCAAAATGGAAAGAAATACACGTAACAAAAACGTTATCTTCGATCACCAACGTCAAGTTGTAATGAAAACAACAGTGTTTCGCCTTTCGTCATTCGACCTCTTATCGACGAATTTTAATCAAAGCACAACTAATTACAATTGTAGATAAGATGTATTACCTAATGTATTAATCGTTTCAACTGGGGGCACTACGCACGTCGCCATATAAGTTAAAATGGCCAGTTTAGTGACGAAAAAGAGCGGTTTGTTTGTGAAATTAGTTAAAAATGTGAATGATTGTACAAAGAGACTTTCTTCTCATTTTATTTACTATCCCGACAATGAGAAACCCGTGGAAGGTAAAGTATCATTCTTATACAATAATTTAATACTAAAAGTAGGTATCATTACCCAGTAGATTTACAAAAGTTGACAGTAAGTAACTATCAAAGTATCAATAAAAACCTTGTACCATAGGAAACCTGCTCATGTGGAGACTCACAGATTACTCATTCCTGGAGTGTAAATGTGGCTCTGAACCCACAAACAATGGGACACTTAATATTGTATCCAGCGCGTCCTGTTGTCTGCACACTACTGCAGCTGATGGACAATATTGAAAGTGCCCCGCTTGTAGCCAAATTCTGGGCTGACTGTATATAGATTGCCATCAACACACTAAGAAGAAAAACATCGACGAGTTATTTTATATTTGAAAAACTGAAATGAAATCCCTTCTGGGTCTGGCTGGTGATAATAATATTTTTATGAACTGCATTTTAAATTACTTACGCACATTATACAGTTAGTGTTATTATTAAGTACCATTTTATAGCAACAAGTTAAACATAAAATTATAGCAGTGATTGAAATCAGTATCACATTGCTTTATAACCCAATAAAAATCAATATTATAATGCTATAAAAAATATAAAGACCCTGTATAGTGCACTCATATCTTTCGATATACAAATGCTTTATTATTAGACTTCCTAATGTTTTTATTTGGTTTTGGCCCTGTGACTGTTATAATCTGTGTTGTTACATCCTTCATAGTTAAAGCCACTCTCACAGGTACCTTTATTGCCATAACGTATCAGAAGGCCAAATCTCGTAACCTAAAATATTCAAAATCTTGTCTCATCTCGGCAACAAACAAATGTCAAAAACTTGTCAAAATTTAGGGAATTTAGAGGTATTTTGACAGATTGAGACTGAGACCAGACTGTGAATGTTCTTAAAATTAAGTGAATTGCCCCTCAGATACTTCATACCAGCATAATAATATCTACTATATTTGTAATATCTTCATTTAAAAGAGTGTCCATGGAGTTTCTTGCCCGTTCTTCTCCATAGAGATCTACGCTTTGGAATGTGCAACTAGCTTCAACTTTCTGACTATTTAAATTTGACAATTCAAAAGTGCCTGTACAAGTTTTAATTGAAATAAATGATTTGAGTTTGAGTTTACTAGCTTGGGTACCCAACCAGTATATTCTACAACATTTAAATTTAAAGAATTTTAGTCAAAGTGTCACTTAATAATAATATTATAAGCTTCCTTATTAGCAACATTATTACTATAAATAATCAAGATGTTAACCAATGTTTTTAATTTTTTATTAATATAAATATTGAAACACCTACCTTGTATTTGTGAACACAAATAAACATATTTATGTTGATTGATTTGACCATATTTCAGGAGAGACCACCAAGATGAACATGATGCAGGCCATCAACAATGCGATGGACCTTACACTCAAGTCTGACCCGACAGCCGTGCTGTTTGGTGAAGATGTGGCCTTTGGAGGAGTGTTCAGATGTGCATTAGGATTACAGGTTAGGAATGATTATTTACATCTTAAATAAAGGAATCAAAACTGTGCTCCTGTTGGCAACTGTGGTACTATACCTAGGGGCAGGTCAAGTATTATGTAAGCAGATTTTTTGAAATTATTAACCTCTCATCAGCCAAAGTAAGCAAAGCTCTTACCCCCCATGCCTATGTTAACATTGGTACCTACATGCATTTTTTATGTGTTCTGGTTTCTTTATTGATTCATGAGCAGCAGTTATATGCATTTCGTTTTCAAGCATAGACAAGTAGGGTTCCCATATGTGTTCAAACCAAAATTGTCAAAATTTTGTAGAAAATCCGAAAAAGTAACAAAAAAATACTGCTATTGTATTACCTAGCAACTGGGTTGTGAAGGTCAAACAGGCAGTCATTCTATGTAAAATACTGGTATTCAGCTGCATCCGGTTAGACTGGAAGCCGACCCCAACATAGTTGGGAAAAGGCTAGGCAGATGATGATTGTTCTGTTTGGCTGCAAACAAACTAGAATGTTACAAATAAATTTTATATTTTACATATTAAACAAAAGTTGTTCTGTATTTTTCCAGGATAAGTATGGTAAAGACAGAGTCTTCAACACTCCTCTGTGTGAGCAAGGCATTGCCGGATTCGGCATAGGACTGGCCACAGCCGGCGCCACCGCCATAGCCGAGATACAGTTTGCTGACTACATATTCCCAGCTTTTGATCAGGTTTGTGACACTGACAGAAACATTTTGAAACACTTCAAAATGAATTGGCTGGTTCTGGTTCTGAATACACCTTGTAATAATATAATACATCTTGTAACTAAAAACAGTCTTCATCAGTCAGTCGTCAGATTTTATAGCAGTTCTATATGTTCAATGTTATGGGTTTGGTTTCCGCACTTAGTCCTTCAATGGACCATTGTGCGTGGGCCATGGCGGCCGTCGGTGGTTATTCCAACCAGCCCACCTCCCGAAGCTGATCAAATCTCCTGGTCTGTTGAGAACATCTGTGTACGATCTGGGTGCCCCGAGGGTTTCTGACTTTATCTGGGTGACGCCTGTGTACTCAAAGAACACATTCGCAATGGTTTCATCAGCCTCCATGCAAAGTCAAAGTCAAATCATTTATTTCAAATAGGCACATTAAAGGCACTTTTGAACGTCAAAAAAAAAACTAAATAGAAATGATTCTAGTCGCCCATTCGAAAAGGTAGCAAGCCCTGCACAGGGGACTGGCCGTTATGCCTAATGTGTAAAAGTGTTTATTTAGCGAGCAGTGTCCCGTGACGGGGATCCCGTCACCAGGCGCAAGCCTTTCCTGTCCAGTCGTGATATTTTTTTATAGCAGTACATTACAAATATCTACATAGACTCTCAAGGGTGTAAGCAGAACTAGAAAATCAGCTCTTCTCCATTATTTTTAGTTAGCTGCATGAAAACTAGTATTTTTAGAGAATTTCTTCAAATAGGTACAATTATTAATTCACCCGCCCGGCCCGAAGTTGGGGCGGGTCGCTAGTTTATTCAACCATACAGTACTACTTACAGAAAATTATCACACGATTTCATGTATTTATTTGTAACTGTTGACGAAAACGAGTGACTTCTTGTATATATCATGACGAACAACATGTGCACGTGTTGAAATGATTGCAATAATAGTAGGACATGACTAACTACTGTTCTTTTACACTTTGACGTCATAGTTTACTGTGTGTAAACAACTTTGTTTGTAATAACATAATAAGAGAGCAGCATGATAGCCACGACCCTTTATTCATTTACTTAGAAAGGAAACGAAACACATAATACAATGTTAATTGTGTAAGAATATCATTCGGCTGGTGCCGGCGCGCCTTTGCGGGCCACCTCAAATCCACGGCGCGCGGGAGTGAGGTGTTTGACTCCCCCCGCGACGTCCTATAGGGGCGAGTCCGCCGTCCCTAAGGACCAGTTTATGGGGGCTCGAAGAGGGCGTTGTCCGATGTCAACAAGACCTAACTTAACATTGTGTTGAATTTGAAATTCTTCTTCCAGATAATAAACGAAGCAGCGAAGGCGCGGTACCGCTCGGGCGGACAGTTCGACTGCGGCGCGCTGACCATCCGCACGCCGTGCAGCGCGGTGGGTCACGGCGGCCTGTACCACTCGCAGAGCCCGGAGGCCTTCTTCGCGCACGTACCGGGGCTTCGGGTGAGATTATTGCTACTTCTTCCATGGAGCCAGTAGATAATTAATATTATTCAAGAATAGTATGCTACTTTCGATTCGATTGTTAGGATAACCATAACCATAATCAGCCTATAATGTTCCCACTGCTGGGACACAGGCCTCCTCTCAATGAGAGGGAGTGGGCCGTAATCCACCACGCGGGCCCAGTGCGGGTTGGTGGATGTCACATGTCTTCGAATTTTTGGTTCTAGGACATGTTAGGATGAATGTGTTGAAATTGGCCAAGGGAGACATGAACTGTTTTGAAAAATGCGTCAAAACCGTTGATGTCTTGTCAATTATATCTCGGGAATATTCTCAAGCCCCTTTACCTGTAATACGGTTTCCACACTGACTACGATCTGCCCATGTCCTAATGGAAGCTCTGCTTAGCATTCATAAAAATCCGTTTTAAATACTTAATGCAATCTATAAGGGCTAGCATTAATATAGGTTCTTCACGATGCGACATTTCCTTAAAAACATTGTACAAAAAAAAAATAACACGAAAATATCTAAATCACATCCATTTAATTAATGTTTTCAGGTAGTAGTACCCCGTGGTCCGATCACAGCCAAAGGCTTACTTCTGGCGTGCATCAGGGAGAGGGATCCTTGTCTGTTCCTGGAGCCTAAGATTCTGTATCGTTCGGCCAGTGAGGAGGTGCCTGTCGAAGACTATACCTTACCGCTTGGGAAGGCACAGGTTTTGAGAGAAGGTAGATATTTGAAGCTTACGTCATATTCATATCTTTATTTGCATTCCATAATGTTTAAAGATCTTACAAAGGCTTAAAGCTAAGGTACTGTTGCGCGCCACACATGGTGACATTAGCTACCACTAGCGCCATCTAGTATCGAGTAGCAGAACTAGTTGAGTCAAGATCCTTCTAGAAATTTCGATGCTAGAACTTTCTAGAACTATCGACATCTGGTCAGTCGGGGCCGGTATGTACTCGAACATTCTAGATATTTTTACAGTAGAAGGTTCTAGAACTATCTGACGCACTATATAAGGCCGGTATGGGCCAAGACCCGGATCAGATTGGATAAAGCGATACAAACGAATACATCGGAAGCGATTAGTGTGTTTGAGTTGTTATTTATTAGTGTTGTTTAATTAAAGTGTCATTTTTTGGTAATTTATATCAGCAGTTTTTATTGCCACGAACCCCAAGCTCGTAAAAGTACAATAACTGACTGTTGGGCACAGCAAAAAGAACCGAAACTAACCAACACACATTTAATTGATTTCGGATAGTTAATGCTCATTCATTTTAAATCTATTCTTAACAGTTTTGGGAAATTTCTGGCGGGTTGTAATAAAGCACATGTTTAATATTGGATTACTTTGTGATTATTCACTGAATTATCGAAAAGTTGTTTTGACAGAACCAAAGACATTAAAGTTATTAACCTAGACGGGACATAGCGAACAAAACCGTGATCCCATACTTGTTACATACCGGTAACGAGTCTCTCAGTCTAGTATGGTACGCCTGCGCGTGAAGTCGCATTGACGCATTCGTGTCCAACAAAAGAAAAATATTTTGTATGGAAATATGGCCGGGTTGCGCATTACGATACTGCAAATCTCGTTATGGTAGAACAACTGGACCTACCTTCAGTTTATTTTCGTATGTATTATCTATATTTACTCAGTAATTAGAATAAAATAATTTTCGTAGATAGATCTAGAAAATTTGCTTATTTTGTATTAAACGCCATCTATTGTTGAGTTGCTTTACTATAGTTGGGTAAAATGTCAGCTTAAGTGTTACCACTTTTTAACGAAATTTAAATAGTGGTGTGACAAAATATTCGATTCATTCAAGTAACATTCAGTTCAAAATCGATCCATGTTAAATTGATTTTTTAAAACAGGGTAATAATTATTAGTAGAGTTAAAAACTAATTAAAAGTCGGAGTATACTGCCTTACAGAGATGTGATATTATATATCGATTTTGTTTTCGATAATATTCATTTAAATGTATGATTCTAAAGGTTATCTTAGGGAAACCACCTTTTAGACATAGAGTATATTTGTATTATAGGCACAAAGTTAGTTTAGGACACTTTAATTTTTTGTTTTAAACATTTGGAACGAAGACCCTTAATAATTATTCTTTCGCGTTACAATGGCGGCACGAGGGAGGCACGTGCCTCCCCCATTTATTATCCTACCGCGCAAGCGCGCGGTAGGATAATAAATACGCGTCTACGCAGTATGCGTGTGGGCAGCGGACTAGGCACCACAGAACACTATTACTCCTAGCGGAGCTGGGCACTGGTGCGAGGGGCGCGCGTTCCACGTGCCTTCATCGCAACGGCCTGGCAAGGGAAAGAGAGAGCTTATTCTCTATACCGTTCCGGAACGCGACCGCGTATTTTATTTTAAAATGTAAATAACTACTTAAAAACACACTGAAACCGATACCTTGTCATAGACGGAGATACGGACAATGAATAGTAGCGAATAAAATTGTAGAATATTTTTTCTGCGACAATTTTTGCCTAATTTGTTTAGTTTTCGATATTTATCTAACTGATTCGATTTATATTAGGTTCTTCAGGCACCACTGATCCGATTTTCAATCCACCGATTGAAAATCGTATCTGGCAACACTAGCCACACTGGCCATCTACCGAGCGATAGCTGAATCTAATTGAATAAATTGCCGCTCTAATTTGGCTATACTACGCCAGATGGCGTCACTGAGACATGGGATCACAGTTTTTCTAAGACATTTCTTTGCATGGCCCCTCTAGGTAATCTTAAATCTCTTGGGACAGAACAAAGCCCATTTTATAAAGGTGGATCAGACCTGGGAGTGGATTGCCTGGAAGAGATCGCAGAAAGCGATAAGGCCACCCATTGTATATTTTGTGGTGTTGGAATGTTATGTATTTTTATGGTGTATAATAAAGTACGTATATATAAATATATAATCAGAATTTGAGTGGTTTAAGTTTGCGTCACGGATTTTTTTTCGATCTGGTCGTAGCTAATGCGATTGTTGGTGTATAGAATAGGTTGGTTTGGCAGCTTGGATCTTTGGTATCGACATAAGCCCGAAGCCGCATCGCATCTAGTTTTGTAAAAGTGAAATTAGATTGTCCTAATGCTTTATTGAACCCCCAACCTAGGAAAGATGGCACACTAATGTAATTTACTCAATGTCACCAAGTACAGTCAACAGCAAAAGTAGATGATCAAAATCAGAAATTCAATAGGAGTCAAAACTGATCACGAATATATGGCAGCTGTACTAGTAGTAGTTTTTTGGTATAATTTACAATCACATACTTTTAAATCACTTCGACGCCACACAGTTCTGACGCGAACTCCGTTCATTAGTATTGAATTTCTGATTTTGATCATCTACTTTTGCTGTTGACTGTACCTATAGTGCGCCAAAGATCTTTTAGCGATTAAATGACAGACAAAGAGGCGTTGTTGTTAAACAGATAGCGGCATTAGTTCTGAGTTTGGCTACGTGCCAAGAGAACCTTGTCGCGCTAAACTCTACTCACAAATCCCTTATCTCCAGGTGACGCAGCAACACTAATTGGCTGGGGCACACAAATTCACGTATTATTAGAAGTAGCAGAAATGGCTGAAGAGAAGCTGGGAGTCAAGTGTGACGTCATCGACCTACAGTCCATCCTGCCGTGGGATGAGGACACTGTTTGTAATGTGAGTAGTCTAACGTTTATAATAGGCTGGGGCGCACAGAGCCACGTGTTGTTAGAAGTAGCACAGATGGCAGAACAGAAGCTAGGCGTTCAAACTGCCCTGGGTTGAGGATACTGTTTGTAACGTGAGTAGTCTAATGTTTATAATAGGCTGGGGCACACAGTCACGCCGTGTTATTAGAAGTAGCACAGATGGCAGAATAGAAGCTAGGCGTTCACACTGCCCTGGGATGAGGATACTGTTTGTGGTGTGAGTAGTCTAATGTTTATAATAGGCTGGGACACACAGAGCCACGTGTTGTTAGAAGTAGCACAGATAGCAGAACAGAAGCTAGGCATTCACACTGCCCTGGGATGAGGATACTGTTTGTAACATGAGTAGTCTAATGTTTATAATAGGCTGGGACACACAGAGCCACGTGTTGTTAGAAGTAGCACAGATAGCAGAACAGAAGCTAGGCATTCACACTGCCCTGGGATGAGGATACTGTTTGTAACATGAGTAGTCTAATGTTTATAATAGGCTGGGGCACACAGAGTCACGCCGTGTTATTAGAAGTAGCACAGATGGCAGAATAGATGCTAGGCGTTCACACTGCCCTGGGATGAGGATACTGTTTGTGGTGTGACTAGTCTAATGTTTATAATAGGCTGGGACACACAGAGCCACGTGTTGTTAGAAGTAGCACAGATAGCAGAACAGAAGCTAGGCATTCACACTGCCCTGGGATGAGGATACTGTTTGTGGTGTGAGTAGTCTAATGTTTATAGTAGGCCGGGGTTTACAGATCCCACGTGTTATTAAAAGTAGCACAGATGGCTGACGAGAAGCTGGCAGTCAAGTGTGACGTTATCGACCTGTAGACTGCAGTCTATACTGCCGTGGGATGAGGACCTGTAATAGCCACTTACATTAGTGGCTATTACAAGTGCTTTATAAACACCACCTCATTATTTCCCAAATTCAATGGACATCATTCAAGTGCCGAACATTTTCTAGGTACCCAAAAATTAAAGTGCAGGCCGGAAAAAAAGTATTGTTTTCATGGGAAATAACATCTTGAGCATATTTTACTATTACAATGAAAGTCTACAGTTAATTGTAGATCTATGTTGTAATAGTTAAAATATGTTTGGGATGTTAAATTCAATTAAAAGTTGGTATTTTTAGGGTTCCATACCTCAAAAAGAAAAAACGGAACCCTTCTATGATCACTTTGTTGTCCGTCCGTCCGTCTGTCTGTCAAGACCCTTAATCTCGGGAACGCGTGAAGGTGTCGAGTTGAAATTAAAACCATATACTCAGGTCTATAGTCCCTTGAATCTGTGAAAAAATCAAACACCTAAGTTAACGTAAAAAAAAGATACAGCCGTTTATGCCGCAAAAAACGTATATTTCGACACTCTCGAGGGAATCAAAATTTATAGGGTACTTCCCGTTGACCTAGAATCATGAAATTTGGCAAGCAAGATCATGTAGCAGAAGTAAAGGAAAAAGTCCGAAACCGTAAAGTAGGTACATTAGAAAAAAAATCCCGTGATAAACTATTTACATACCTACAAAGTACGGAACCCTCGGTGCGCGAGTCCGACTCGCACTTGACCGGTTTTTTTTTTAATTTTATGCTTATGAAACACTTATATAATATGATTTTTGGCATTTTTTCAATCTCAAATAGCAGCCAGGGGGTTAATATTGCAGACTTTCGCAGTAATAGTAAAAAATTATCAAGTAGGTACCTACTTTTCTTTTCTATTTGACAATGTAAAAAATAAGGTCATAATTGTGTCGTTAGATTTCAAATCGCATCAATTCCACTTTTGACATAAAGTTAGCTTTTATTCTTATTTAAAAGGCAGGGGAAGTATCTTTCACAATATTTTACCGAATTGAACCAAGTCCCTGTAGTTTTCAAGCAAAATAAGTTTAAAACACACCCCTTTTTTCAAATTGAACCAAGTCCATTTGACATGTTATATCAAAACGCAACAAGTCGCATTGAGCCAATCAGAGCGACGCGATCGTTCAAAATGGCGCCCAGTTGTGTGCTGATTGTCGCATATTTTAATTCAAACTGCACTAAGTCCAGTATTCTGTTAGATCAAATGAAGCTAAGTCCAAAGGACTTGGTTCATTTTGACAAAATAAACCTAAATCCAAATTAGAAATTAGTTTTTCTCGTAATCTATAAACATTTCATAGAAACAATGATAGAAAGGATGATAGAGAATCCGATTTTTGATAGTCACACCACCCTCAAAATGAGATAATAAAAAGCCTTACTCGAACAGAATAAAAAACCGCTTTTTATTAATTAAATCATTTTGGACTTACTTCAATTTGAAATCTAACGACACAATTATTGACACTCGTATAGATTATCGCTTTTAAAATCGATTTGCATTAATTTTACTACAAAACAATGTATTATTTATAAAAAAAAACCCGAAAAAACTTCATCTTTTTAAATCTGGCGCCACGTAATCGAAAACGGTCTGGATTGGCTGAACTTAAGATGACGTAATGATTTAGTAAATTTCTGTCTATCGTTGACAGAACAGGATGACTTTTGTCTAGTATCTCGACCGTTTCAACGTTTGTTTACGTGAATCGTGACGTCACGACGCCATATTGTTAAAGATAGCGTTTTGGCGGCTTATTTAAACAGTACATTTTTATTTACTATTTTTTAAAAGAAATACATTATGCAATTTGAAGTAATAGGTTTTTGTGGGCTCGTTAGACACCATTAAATAATCTGAGATGTTTATCAGAAACCAGTCAAATAGCCTATTGAATGATGTCCTAAAGACTTGCAACTTCTAGATTATGTTCAACAAATCAACACGTCTCATGAACGCAGGAACCAAGATCATGCTTCTATCAAATATCAAGCATACAAGTCCTCAAATAATGCTCAGGGGTTTTTTATTATTTTAAATAACACATCAATGTCTTGTTTTGTTTCAGTCCGTGAAGAAAACCGGTCGCTGTCTGATCGCTCACGAAGCGCCTCTGACGTCAGGGTTTGGTGCTGAACTAGCCGCTACTATTCAGGTAAGTAACACTATCATGAAATTAACCTAGGAACCTCCACTGATTAATATTGATCTTCCTAAAAGATGGAGTAACTGTCTTAAATTGATCAGCAGACTACTTGGCAGACTGTCGTCTTGCAGTTAGGCGCTCTTAGTGTACGGACGCCAGCACATCAAGTTACTACAATCTGTCAGATTTCTTTAATAGATTTTCGACTTTATTGCTAAAGCATAAGGTTCAAGGTTGATTGGGAAAATCTGACAGTTTCGGGTAGGTTGACCTGCTGGCGTCTGTACATACACACGTGCAACTTGCGTCGGCGGGCGGTTGCCTCCGTCGACGCGTGTCGTTCGTGTGTATGTACACTTAGTTAGTTTTTGCCTTGAGAATTGCACATTATTTTATCTGTAGAGTTGTTAACCAGAATATCCTGGCGCTAATATACTTACTGGATGTAATACCTACTAGATTCACATCGATAGTGGGTTTATTTCCCTCACACTTGCCAGATGCAAGTTACCTGTAACGCTATTGGTTATAATTATCTGACTGCAGTGATTTCAGAGACCACATCAAAGACTACAATATGATGCTGTATAAGACCACATCAGTAGGTACATTCTCATAGCTAGCACCTTGCGGCCGATGACGTTTATAGACTCTACCTTGGGGCCATTGCAACGTCCAGTACACCAAATTATTTCTTCTTTCAGGAGGAATGCTTCCTGCACCTGGAGGCTCCTGTCTCCCGCGTGACAGGCTGGGACGCGCCCTTCCCGCATGTGTTCGAGCCCTTCTACCTGCCAGACAAGTGGCGATGCTACCAGGCACTCACACAGACCCTGGAGTATTAATTTTATAAGAATATTGTATGTGATGGATTCAGTTATGTTATACTTCTATTAAATGTTTATTATGTTCAGGTAATTATTATATTTTCTTGTGAGTAGTCCATACGGTCAGATATAAACTCCATGCTATGGATGCCTCTAAACAGTTGTAATGTTGGGAGAGTGAAAGAAAACAAATTATTTACTTATCAATTTATTAAAAAATGAAAATCAATCCATAAAAATAACTAGATATTAAGAACAGTGAAGTTAGTAGAAATACTTAAGAACAAAATGTCAATTTATATGAAATTAAAAACCTATGTCTCCTCGCGTTGTGCTGACGCATTGAAAACTTACAAATTATAAGAAAAATAAATCAAATGTGTGTATGCGTCGGATATATCCTACGAAACTTATGTCCTACTTAAAACTACCATTTAACAATTTGTTTCAAAACATCAGTAAATTCAGTAACAACTATAAGCCCTTGAAACTTTAACTTAAATCAAACAGTAGAAATTACATTTGAACCTTGTGATGTCAAATATTTACAATTCAAAAGAGCAGATTAAATTTCACATGCTTAAACTATTGAAAAACATTTTTCCTTCCAACCTAAGGCTTTATGTTAAGACCGGCACCTTACTATAAGGAAAATAATCAGATCAGTGACTACAAAGTCGTAAAAAATTTAATTGACAAGTACAAGGATTTTAAGCTTAGTACATGTTATGGGACACAGCCCATTTTTGGGATAGGTATACTTTTTATAATAATAAAATATAACACAGGTACAATATATTATTACAATCATTGACGTATTCAGGCAAGACTTCGTACAAACCAAATATTTCATGACTCTATTTTATAACATATATCTTTTCATGTTACCAATGTTATAAATACTAAGATGAGGTTAATGGAAACAAAAAATAAAAATGATAAAATTATTATGCAGTACATTTATTATGAGAAAATGCGAAACGAAGGCTGATTAATTTGGAGTCAATTTGCATGCAATCATTACAATTACATCCACCCTATGCCATAGTCAAATCAATTCATCAGTTTCTAGACCAGAAAAAATGCAACGAAATAAACTTGAGCTGCAGACAACAATCCTTGAAAGTTACTCGCAATAAATAAATGAAGATTACAGGTAAAGTTCTGAAACTTCTGTAACACACAAGTATAACATTCCTGAAGTGCTGCAGCACTGGCAGTCGGTCGTCTAGTCGTCGCCCCAAGCGCCGCGCCGGGCGTGCCGCGCCAGCGAGAGGAACGGGCCCGCGGCCGGCGAGTTCGGGAACCTCTGCATGTAGCGCTCCAGGCGCAAGTACTTCACGGTGATGAGGCGGCCCTCGTACCACCAGCCGTGCAGGCTGCGGTACACCACGCCCGCGTCCTGCGGCGACGCGCACTTCACGTACACGCAGCACGACGTCCTGTCGATGTCGATGTGCAAGATGTTGCAATGTGTGTCACATTTTTCCAAAATAGCATCCTGAATCTTAACCCTCAATAAAGAGTTGTCGTCGTTTTTGTCGAACATGTGTCGTATTTTGAGGCAGGGTGTCGGCGAGACCACTAGGTTGTTAACGGATCCTTCCTGGGTTTCAAAAGCCTGTCCTTGCCATGAGGCACTGCGCTTAGGGCTGCTGGTAGGGGAGATCCATCTCCAGACGCGACAGTCCTCTCCATCAACAGACTGCACCTCCATGCGCACTCTGCTCTCATTCCTCTGTATGAACTTTACAGCGGCGTCCCAGACAGACGCCATCTTCTCCCTGTTTTGCGGTGAGATGAGTGTGTCTCTCACATGGTCCACAGATATGTATGGTTCTCCACTATCCTCAGTCTCTTGAGATATCACATCAATAATTTGTTCCACCATAGAGTAGATCTCTTCACTTTTCCTCTTCTGATACATCATATAAAATTTGTAAGCTCTTTGGAGGCCTAAGCCTAGTAAAGTGAGGAGGGCAACAACAATAAGACTGGACCCGGCAGAGTATAAGGTATTGATAAATAGACAAGTAAGAGGTGTGGATGGGTCTGTGAGGGTGATAGCAACAGTGCCTTTAGTTCGTTGTTGAACAATCATGTCTGTGGAGCTGATAGGAGAGTAGTCTACATCCTTAGTGTAGAGGCTTTTCAGTTGGACAACATTCAGTCCCCAGCGAGGATTACTTATCAGAAGAACTTGTAAGTTATTTAGATCTGTGCGACATTGGCTGACATCAACAGTCCCTGCCTTAGCATTGGCAATGTCAATAATTTCTCGCTCAGTGAGGTAAGGCAGAGCTCCTGCTTGGCCACATTTGTATGATGCTATCCTACGTGTCAATTCGGGATGTATGACTTTAAGAAGATCTTTAGCGTAACTGACTTGTTCTTTAGGCACGCAGTTGATCCCTGGTCTGTTGCCTGGTATGTTTAACTGACAGATTGGTATGACACTGTTCTGATCATCCGCCACTGACGTTATGTCGTTTTTCTTAACTATATACATGAAAAATAAGCAAAAAAAAAAAAGTGCAACTAATACAACCAGAGCAAGGGACACAAGATTGTTTTTTAAAAATTTCTTGTCAGTAGCAGATTTATAGTCCACTGCATCAGACCGGTTCACCCCAGTAATATAGGATCTACGTGGTAGCACAGTGCTTCCATTGTTTGTGTCCCGGTCGAGGTAAGATGTGGGTTTTGGATCTGATTTGAGTGCAGATAGACGCCTAGTAAAGTTACTTAAATATGGAGATTCTACCTCATCAATAGTAGAAGTAGACGGCTGGTAAGTACTTGTTGTATAGGTTGAGCTATAGTTAGATGTAGGTATCATAGAAGGACGGTCTGCCAATGAAGATGTCAAACCCAACCGTGAGCGTATTGAATTGAGATTATCAGAGGAAGTCATGCCAGTTGAATATGAAGATGAGTAGTTAGTGGGTATGATAGACGCTCGAGAGAATACCGATGTCTTTGGAGGGCTGATGTTAACATCCACGGAGGGTAAGGTGCTCGAGATATAGTCGCTCGACCTAGAATTGCTTCGGAAAGGACTGGATGTCTTCTTGTCGCCGTCGACGTCACTATCAGAGCCAGTCTCGTAGTCGTCCTGATCGTTCGCCGCGTACGTGCGTTTAATCGTGCGAGTTGTCACTGTTTCCACTTCTTCGCGTGTCCTTACGGGCGACTTTTCTTCGTCAGACTCAGATCCCCTGTCGGAGTCCCGTTTAGCGGGAGAGCCTTTCTTAGGAGGCGGGCGACGTGTTTTGTTAGCTGCGGGCGGCAACATCGCCCCGCCGGTCGTGGCCCGGCGGCCACGTTTCTCCTTGGCATTCGTAGTTGTGTCCAAATCGGACTCCTCGCCGCTCGAGTAGCGTGCGAGCGACCGCCTTGTATCGGCCTTGTTATCGACGCTAGTTCTAGGTTTGCTTTTGTTATCTAATACTAATTTTAACTTTTTCACCAACAACTTCCTTGTGGACGCCGTAATAGGCATTATAGGGAACCCATGCTCGGCTAGTTTTGTACGCAGCTCTGCATCTGACATTGAGTCGACTCGATCGGCCATTGTGAAGTCTGCAAGCACAATATTACAGGTTATTTACACATGCACTCACTAGAACACTGTTTATGTAACGCTATTAGTAATAGTTCACCTTATTTTCAAGATATGCACTGAAGAATTACGTCAAATTTATAATAAAATTCACCGGCGCGTCATGTCGCACGCACCGCGAAAGAACGTCGTTATTTAGTGTTGCCATAAATATTTTTCATTTACCCACTAAATGTTTTGCTCACGATCAGTTTTCAAAATATTGTGTAATATGATGATGTCACTGTTCTATTTTTAAAAGCTACAGTACTTATTTCATTACATATCTAAATAAATGTGTTAACATTACGAGATGACTAAAATAATACGAAATAACTCAAATAACCTTGAAACAACCTACCTATGTATTTTGTTGCATGCTTTTGAATATGCCAAGGAATATGCTAACCAATTAAAAAATACTGTTCGTCTTCTTAGCATCTGTTGAAAAATACAGAGTATGGAAATAAAGAATTATTCTGGATTTTTTTGATTTTGAAATTATATTTTAAATATTTATATTTTATGACGAATTTTATAGAGTTTACTATCACATACATTTACATACAAAATAGATAGAATAAGGTAATATGAAATTTTTCTATTACAATCCTATATTATTTTTTCTGGTAAAAAAGATAAACCACGCCATACATGTGGTTTGATTAATAAACGTATTTGGTTTGTTTCACTTAGGTATATTATAATAATAATAATAATAATAATATTCCACAACTATCACACAACGCCGTCTAGTCTCAAGCTAAGCAGAGCTTGTGTTATGAGTACTAGACAACTGATAAACATACTTATATATTTCTAAATACATACATATATAGATAAATTACACCCAGACACAGAACAAATGATCATGCTCATCACACAAACATTTGTCCTGGGTGGGAATCGAACCCACGACCTCCGGCATAGCAGTCATGCTATGCCGGATATTACTGGGGCAATTTCCACCAATTAAAAAATACTGTTCGTCTTCTTAGCATCTGTTGAAAAATACAGAGTATGGAAATAAAGAATTATTCTGGATTTTTTTGATTTTGAAATTACTTTTTGTTACTCTGGCAATCATATTGAAAATATTTTTTACGAGAATAACAGGAAACCCTATCTTTTTCCTGATTTTTTAAATATCGGGCTTCAGTTTTGTTTTATTGCTTACATAATTGGTATAATGACTAAGGAATATTTCTTCTCAGAGTTGCCAGCCTAGCCTACAAGGAACCTTAATAAAAAAAAGTACACTGTGATGAGGTAAGGCAAAGGTAAGGTGCCGAGGTGAGGCTGCACCCCGGCCCCGGCCGGCACATGCAAGGCGCACCACCTGCATTTGGTGTTAATCCTATCAAGGTCACGGTTTATCAGTTCAGACCTTTCATTACGTATATTTGTAAATGTAAGTATTTGCATTAGGGGTCAGTGGGTCGTCTTAGGGAAGGCTAAGAAGGAAATTCATTCTGTTAACCGAATGACGGTTACGTACGTGATGAGAAGTTTCGTAAATAGTACAGTACATAACTATTTACTACTGCAATTGGCAGGTCCGGTCGGTGTCATGTTGTATAGTGAACAAAATATTTAGCCCTTTAACTTCATATAACCCTATTGAATGACTTTTACCATAAAATTTATTTCAATTTTCTTGGGAAACAGGAAGTATAAACGGTAACCTGACACTGACCTGCAAATTGCAAAAAAAGTAAGAAAATTTTAAATTTCGCAGGCTACCCTGTAGTCTATGCCCTGGAGCTTCCCCCGAAAATGTAGAATATTATAATATTATTATGTTTAGATTAGGAAAGTTAGAAAGAAATAAAACAACGTGTCTCGCACCACTTCCTTTATTTGTTTCGCTATAGCCAATTACAATACGCGTACGAACAATAGTCAACTTATAAATCTACAAGAATTATGTAACTAATATTTAGTTCACAACTAAATATTACATTCACAGCATTGTGATAAAAAATCATAATTTATAAAAAAATTGGAATGCAAATTGATAGTGAAATAATTTAAAGCACCCATCCCAAGAAACTATAAAAATCCATTACCACGTTTATGGTATATATTTATTTAAGTAGGCTTACAATAACATCAAAATTTTATTGCTTATATACAAACTGTACCTACATTAGTTTTATAAATAAATTATGTATATTGTAATTACATAACATGCTTAAAAAATTTAAAGATACAACAATAATTTGAAAAGTTTATTAAATGGGTTTTTTATAAATAAAACATTAAAATAGTGTTTAATTGAAATCCAGACTTATAAATGACTACTTATCAAACAAATACAATAAAACAACAAGTTTAACACGCAAGGTTATAATGACGTCCCCAAACAAAATTACATAAAGTTAGATATTAATTCAATAGCTAATAAAATTGGGTGCTCGACTATTTTATTATTAAAAGTAATAAAAAAAATACCCTGACATGTAGAAAAAAAAGACAAAATGTTTGTAAAGACAACACTCCTTACTAGTACTTACACATAGAGTCACATTCCGTTTAACGGGAAAAACATAGAAAATTTTACATTTCAAAAGCTTTATAAATATAACAATTTCAAAAATAGTCAAGTACCCGATTGTTTATTTATATTTTATGACGAATTTTATAGAGTTTACTATCACATACATTTACATACAAAATAGATAGAATAAGGTAATATGAAATTTTTCTATTACAATCCTATATTATTTTTTCTGGTAAAAAAGATAAACCACGCCATACATGTGGTTTGATTAATAAACGTATTTGGTTTGTTTCACTTAGGTATATTACTGGGGCAATTTCCAGCCGCCGAAGCCGACTTCTAGTTGTTTGGCCACTGCTAAACATAGTCTGTCCTGATTTGGCGCTGCTATTACCTGAAATTATAATAAACAAAATATTTAGAACAACCTCTTTAGAAATGTTAATTTTTAAATCATCACATACCAAGACACCTCCGTGCCTCAGAAAGCACGTTAAGCTGTTGGTCCCGGCTGTCATACGTGGATCTTTGACAGTTGTTACGGTTCGTCAGTAGCCCGAAAGTCTGACAACCAGTCTTACCAAGGCGTATCGTATTACCCAATAACTAGGTTGTGGAGGTCAGAGCAGTCGCTCCATGTAAAATACTGGTATTCAGCAGCTGCATTCGGTTGGACTGGAAACCGAACCCAACATAGTTGGGAAAAAGGCTAGGCATAATTATGATGAATCTCGTTAGAAATGTTAGAATAGTACGTGTAACAGTTATAATATGGGTAGATTTTCATCTATCATTAGATAACTTTTATAGATATCTTTAAATTCTTCTAAATATTTATAAAGGTTATCACAATTTATCATAATTAATCATAATACTTTAAATTCACAAGGAATGCATTATTTATAATAAGTTATAGATTTTAGTATGTTTATGTTAGGATAAGCGCATTTACCGCATTGGGTTATGTCCTGTAATGGTTTATGTAAGTGGAAAAATAAATAAATAAATAAATAAAAATAAATAAATTATGTCTGAGGTCGTAGTTTTTCAGATAAAACGAACGGTATTTTTTTACATTTTTCATCAAAAGTCGAAAACTATGTGGCCTATAAAAAAAAGAAAAAATATTTGAGAATTTGCAAACTTCGCTCTTTCATATGATACCCCACACACCCTAGTACCCCACTTCGAATTATTCAGACCCCTTCAGTCCCTGTTGCAAAAAATACACATATATTTTTATTTTTGTCTTATTTGAAAAATAGTTGGATAGACAGACAGACCGATAGACAGACTGAATCTCACCATAAGGGTTCCGTTTTACTATGTTGGCACGGAACCCTAAAAATCAGCAATACTACCTGTATTGCTGATTTTTCAGTCCGATTCAAACCTGATGGCGGCTCTGAAGTGCGCTACTCACTCGCAGAGTACCTCACCCTTCCCTCCCGCTGACAGGTGAAAGTGTGACTGCGCATCAACTCGCCTCATGTTCCGAGCCACCATAAAGTTTGAATCGGGCTGTACTTGGTTTTTAATTTACTTGATTGTAGGTATTTTTGTCTTACCTGTACGCCAACTGGCAATCCTTTATACAGCCCCATGGGTACAGTAGTGGCTGGCATGCCGAGGATGTTGAAGGCCATCGTGTACATGACGCCTGAAGCCTTCAGGAACACCTGGTTGTGATGGTGAGCCTGACCGATGAACACTGGGTAGATGAACACGCCGTTGTCGCCTAGGACTTTCTGAAATGTATATGCAATAGGCTTTTTAGTCTCCTTTTATGTTCTTCCTCTCAGTGTACGGCAATCTAAATAGAGTCGGCCCAGAATCCTTTTATATCAGGTAGCCAAAGAACAAAAGGGTTGAAATAAGTTTCGCGATTGTAGAGATCGGGCAAATATCATCTTCAGAAAACCCATAAGTAATTATTGCAAAATGGTCTGCATTCCAATTACCGCATGTGACATGAAAATCGTTTCTTCTTTTTCTTAGCGTATCGATGGTAAAAAGATCAAATAATCTGCTGCACGAACTCCGCTCCCTGACGCAGTCAAGAAAATCAAGTGCACAGGTGTCATATAAAAATCCTTTCATAATAATATTTACCTGCATGTGCTCACGTAGTTGATTCGCTTTGCCGTTATAGTAACCTCTCCGTGAGTCCGGTATGAACAAGTGACTTCTGTTTATAAGAGAGAAGCTCAGTCCTTGCAGTGATCGTGATCCGCCACCGAACATATATTTAATTAATTCCACAATTAAACTTTTATCGCGCTGAAAAAATAAACAAAATAATTTACTATTATTTTTTAAGAATATTCTGACAAATTATAATTATGTATCTGTAGAATTTTTTATCAGAAAAGTATCATTTGCCTAATTACCCCAAACTATGGGAAAATAATTTATGTTTTTTGGCAACATACAGTTGAAGCGTTCCGTTTCGCGGCACTTACTTTCGGATTGGCGGGATCTTGCAAAAGATTGGGAATGTCCTTCATCGAAAAAAATACGGACACCGATATTTCCACAGAGTCTTCTAAATCTTTGAATTTTTCCTGTAACAGAATTAAAGGAACATGATTTTGTAAGATTGTTTAGTTAAATAAAATTAAAGATAGCATTTGATTTGATTAAAGTATGGAATTAAGTCAAATTAAAACTTCTTTTTTTAAGTAATTAAAAGTCAATAGAGCTCAAGATTTTTTTTTTAGTTTCCATGGCCTAACCATCACAGTGATTTTCAGTAAAGAAGCTTCAGTTAGGAAGAATAATGAGTTTGAAATAAGACAAGAAAGTATTGCTATTGAGCCAAAAGAAAAACAAAATAGATCATCTTACCTCACTTATTGTACAGCCACACTCCTCCAAGTATTTGACGGCGTTACGAATAGCATCGCTTATGCAGTTGTCCACTTTCAACAGGGCTACCGAGTTCGTTGCCTCGAACATGTAGTGAACCTGCAAAACAAAGCAGATTAGAAAATGAAAATATAATGGCGATCCCCAATGTTTAAGTATGGTCTTGGTCTTGTTAGCAATAGACGCATGGGCTGTCGATTACACTCGGTTTCTAAAGTAAACTAACCATTTTACAAAAAAAAAAAAAAACAACTGATGAAAAAAATTAACACTAGAAAGTGATGAACTTTAATTTTAGAAGTGATGTCTTTGGTTTTTCACCGACTTCAAAAAAAGGAGGGGGTTCTCAATTCATTTGAATATTAAAAAAAAATTGTTCCTCAGAACTCCGTTATATAAAAGCCGATTTGCAAAATTATTTTCTTATTGGATAAGGTACCTCTACCTATGCCTCCTCCCATATAAATTTTCGTAACTTTGCTTGGGTAGTTTCTGACTTAGCTTCATAATACTATTTTTTTTTTCACTTAGTAATTGATGATGATATAATAACTTCCTGTCACTGATATTTATATATAGCAAGTAGTGTTATATGAATTTGTGTAGGGTAGTGTACCTACAACAGACCACAAAGTGAAAAATAACTTTAATTACGGAAGTCGTGTTAAAAAACGAAAATGCGGCACCATCGACAACGACTTCCGAAATTAAAGTTATTTTCACTTTGTAGTGCTATTTTTATAACGGGGTTGCTTTTTTTTTTGTTGTGTAGATCGTAGCCAACTGGTTAAATTAGCCGTTTAGTTAACCGCCTGGCTTTGAAAGTAGTGCTCGCCTCGCTTCGCTCTCTTGACTCGCACGCGGTTGATCACACAGTTCTAACCTTTTTTTTTTTTACGTGAAGAAATGCTCATGCGCTCTGCACTACCACGGGGAGATAGTGCAGTTATGTGGGACTCTAACCCACTAAAACTCCACGGTGTCCTCCTCTGCCGCTTATGGCGGGAACACGGGCACGCGTTAAGTTCCAACCTAAACTATAATATTGAATATCATTCAGGCCGTTAGTTGAACAGCCGCCGTTTAAGCTAGGCGGTTAACTAAACGGCTAATTAAACCAGTTGGCTGCGACATAATTATACAACAACTGCTATTTAGCAGTAACAGGAAGTTTTATAACATCATTCATAAACAGCCTATAATGTTCCCACTGCTGGGACACAGGCCTACTTTCTGTGAGAGGGAGTGGGCCGTAATCCACCACGCGGGCCCAGTGCGGATTGGTGATGTCACATGTCTTCGAATTTTTGGTTCTAGGACATGCCGGTTTCCCCACGATGTTTTCCTTCACCGTTTTGAGAGCAGTGGTGATGAAATAACTTACACAAAGTAAAGCGCCTGTCTGCGTTCGAACCTACGACCTACAACTCGTAAGTCGCGGCCATTACTTACCACTTGGCCACCACTGCTCTCATATAATACCTACCATCATTGCATCATCAAAATACATCACCAATATTATTGAACAGGTTGATTAGGTTTGCTGCGGGAGCCAAAGAATCATGTAAATCGACCCAGTAAACACAGAAAAATCTGTGTACGCACATGAAACAAAAAACCCTAGAAGTCAGTTAAAAAGTCCAAATAAGTTCCTACCTTAACACTCTTCATATCGACAGGCTCATCCAAGTTGAGTTTGTTATCTCCTCCGGCCATGATGTTCATGAGAAGCTTGAGGTCTTCAGCGCGACGGGTCATGGGTCCCACGGTCAGGAACCTCGGGAAGTCCTCGTCGCTTAGCGTCGGGATGTGGCCTTCTATTGAGATTACTCCTGGAAGAGTTGAATTAGCAATAAATAAGCGTCTGTACCTGGTGATAGTGTAGTTATGTGTGAAGGGTCAAATTAAATTAAGTAGCTAGAGAAACTTTACTCAAGTGTTGGTCAACTTTATCGCTAAAGAGTAAGGTTCATAGTTGATTGGGAAATCTTGACAGTTTCGGATAGCTTGATGTGCTGGGGTCTATACATACAGACCCATAATATTTATTGGGTATCTCGAAAAACGTAAGCTCTCGTAGGTAAGGAACAACTAGGGATCCGGATTGGTATGAGCACCGGAATAATTTGTGGTAGAAATAATTGTGATTGAATATAATGCACGCTGGAACATGTTTATTATAAAAAAATCTTTAGGTATATATCTGTTTGCATCCTGATCAAAACTAGGTTTCCACCGTAGGCTTGGCGGTACAATAGAATGATGTCCACTCACCCGGCGTGGGCTTGTGGCCGAACACCCCGCAGAAGGCGGCGGGCAGGCGGATGGAGCCCGCGATGTCCGACGCCACGCTGAAGGGGGACGCGCCGCACGCCAGCAGGGCCGCCTGGGGTGGAACAACACAGAAGGTTTCATTACACTAACCCCCTTACTAATAAACGTTGTATAGCGTCTATATAAAGTTACCCAACGTTTTGTCTTCTTCTTTCGAAAGTCAAATTACTGACGACTGAAAGAGAGAAACAAGGATACGTTTATTAGTAAAGGGGTAACAGTAGGAATGGCATTCATTTTGACAGTTTATCAACACTCATTGCGTATTTGGGTTGCTGAGCAGACAAACTTTTCGAACATAATGAAGCAATGGATTAGCAATATCCTTCAAAATGATTCACATTCTGATTGATAGACAGTGTGTTTCACAATTAGGATTAAGGACTTCTTCTTATCGTTTCGAGAACATTTTCGGAAGGTCTTATTTAAAAAAGATAACTGGAAATCTCTGTTTCTCTGGAAAATTTAAAATCGGTCTAATTTGGCTGTCTGTAGCACTGTTTTTCGAAAATGTTCTTAAGTAACTTTTAAGACCTTTGTATCCTGCTTATGCGTAAGTATGAAGTTACATTTAAATCGGTTGATTCATTTCGAAAAACAAGGGCTTGGAAGTTTGTATGAAATGCCGTACGGCGTAAACGCTCTTAATCTGCATCCTGTGTTTGCCTTCCTGTGCGAGTCACAATAAATACCTACTTTTTTTTCTTTCAAAGCCACGCTATTTGATTCAAGACAATAAGTACAATTCCTGTGGACTACAATGACGAGTTCTACAAAGTCGTAAAACCAACAAACATTAAATCATTGTTGACAATGATCAATACTCTTGCGCAACCAACCAGCATACGAGTTGCCACTTAGCGAGTTGGAACGCAAATATGAGTGGCATTGCAAAGGGCTGCAAGTTGACTCGCAAATATTTATATTATAAGAATTGCAAATATTTATGATTATCATCACTGGAAATAGATTTTCACCAAGTATCGTCAAATCGTCCGGTCATGTGCTTCTCGTATCCAGCGGATTCATGCCAATATCTCTCATGAGTCTGCGCTTTCAGAAAATTCTATTAGACAAATGTTTCGTACGCCAAATACGCGCATTGACGTGAAGCTGCGGACAACAGCCCTTATTACCTATTACCTGGAAAGATGTTCAGTATATTGACATTGTTAGAAACGTGATTCGAAGAATTTCTGGGACTCAACAATGCAATGATTTCGTTTCTTTGGTAGGTTTATTTTATTTTGGACTGATGAACATCCTCCTTACTTTGAATATTTGAAAAGGCAAGGTGTAGGTAATTGTAACATAATCAGCCTATAATGTCCCCACTGCTGGGACACTGGTCTCCTCTCTTCGAGAGGAAGTCGGCTGTAATCCACCACGCGGGTCCAGTGCGGGTTGGCAGATGTCACATGTCTTCGAATTTTTGGTTCTAGGACATTCCCGTTTCCTCACCATGTTTTCCTTCACCGTATTGTTTAAACAAAGTACTTAAAGCGCCTGTCTGGGTTCAAACCTACGACCACGGCATGTGCTATTCTCATAATATAGCTATAGTTCATGCTGATAACTAAATGGAAACTCACCCTTCACCTTTAGCAAATACAAAACTGCAAACCTAGCAAGATTGTCGGTGCCTACCATTTTCCAAGATTATTCAGCTGTCAGCGTTATTTAAGCTGATTCGTAGAGCTCGGTGTGTTTAAATGATGAACCCAAAACAAACAGGTCTGTACAGTTTTTATGATCGAATTTTCTGCTAACATGGCTTTAGAGTTAGCATATCACTCCATATGGAAGTATTGCGTCATGAATAAAGAATAGTTATGTATTGTAGCACTACCGTAATAGATATGACAAATATTCGTTATGACACTTACGATGTGGGAAGTGTAAATTGTCAATAGTATAATAGTGTCTTTACTGTAGAAATTACAATCCACTTGTACCAAAACATTTTTTTTTTTTACATAATGCCTCTCTCATGCTGCGCCACAACACCATGTCCTCCGCTTTCCGCATCCAGTCTGTCCCAGCCCCAGCCACCTTCTTTAGGTTGTCGGCTCATCGTCACTGGGTGGCGTTTCACACTACGCTTGCGGATATGCGGTATACACTCGTCTGGTCCACCGGCCATCGGCAGAAATTAAAGTGTCAATTACTCAGACATTTTTTTTTCAAGTCTGTACGTTTTGACATCCGTTACAACTACTTTTAGGGGGGATTTTTAAATGATATCTTCGCCATTCTTCAGTAAGTTCAACATATAATCATTCAGTTCAGATTTATTCATATCTCTCACAAATCCAGATTCATATTGTCTTTGGGCATAAGTTTACCCCCCTCCATCCATCAAAATCTATCCATACCTACTAATATTATAAATGCGAAAGTAATTCTGTCTGTGTGTTCTGTGTGGCTCCGGACCCAGGTTAGCCGAAGCAAGGAAAACCTGTTCTGATGGAGATTCATAAACGACTCCGCCTTGGAGTGCAAATGCGGTGCTGTTCCACAAACAATGAGACCATCTGCATATTACAGGAACTAATGGACGCTAGTGATGGCGTCAAGCACGTAGCCGAATTCTGGTCCGAGTCCATGTAGAATGCCATCGACACGCTAAGAAGATTCTGTCTGTATGTCATCTTTTCATGCCTTAAAACGACTAAACGGATTTAGACGTAATTTGGCACAGGGATAGACAATGATCTGGGTTAGGTTGGGACACTTTTATATACTGGCAGTGCGTTCCTCTGGGATAATAACCGACCTCCAAGCGGGCTAGCTATAAACGCGCTAAGAGCACTCTTTAAGCGTGTTTATAATAATACTAGTTTACTGAAAAAATTATTTACGATTTTGTCTCTAAGCTATTTTCACAACAATCTACCCATATTCTAAGCAAAACATCACTATTAATGTAAATCTATCTCACCTCACCACCCGAAGATCCCCCGGGCGTCCTGTTGAGGCAGTAGGGGTTGTTGGTGGTGCCGCGCAGCAGGTTGGTGGTCTCCCAGCCGAGGCACAGCTCGGGCGTGTTGGACACCAGCAGCGGCACCGCGCCGGCGCGCCGCACCAGGCGCACCACGCCGCCGTCCGACGTGGCGCGCCGCCCGGCGTTCTCTAGGCATCCCACTGAGTTGGATAAGCCTGGAGAGATTTGGATGATTATGAAAAGACCACCTCAAATAATAGGAGCTCAGCATCGGTTTCTCAAAATATGCAACGCAAACCCTGGCACACCTTAATTTATTTCATCTGCAGTAAATAAGACTTCAAATATTTTATGTTGTTTAAAATTTAAATATGTTTGGAATGTTTTTAGTCTTCATTATCATTCATCCGAAAAATATGTATCTACTGCTGGACATACGACTCCTCGGAGAATCACCGACCGGTCCTGTGCTCCTCGCATAATAATCGGATTCCGGCGATTTAAAAGTTGTACACAAAATAGACTTTCGCCATTCGCTATTCAAGTAAATATGACTATGTAATTTGTAATCCATGCAATTAATCTTATCGTGGTATCAACTTTCTTTTTAACTGGATTATAACTCAACGGGTATCGGTTTGATCAAAACTGACAGCACCTAGTAAAGCGCAGTTTTCACTGCCAAAGAAATATCAACACTGCACACGCTGAATAAAAGTCACCGCCCATAATTAGTTAACAATTAATCTGCCCATAAACACTCACCAGCAAGCGAACAGCTCTCCTTCACGGTGAACGGCACACCAAACAGCGGCTTATCTTTCACCAGCTCTTCGAACGAGCCATTCTTTTTAGCCTCCTCAATCTGCCGGTCAATACTCTTGGCATCCTCTGTGGCAGCCCGGTACCGCTCCTCTACCACAGCGTTGAGAAACGGGTTCACTTCTTTGACGCGGTTTATGAAGATCGTTACCAGTTGCTCGCTCGTTATCTGAGGGAGATAACGATAACATGATGAAACTTCAAGAGGGTTTTAAGAGTTTTTAGTTAGTATATTCTAAAGAACTGACGAAAGTGGTGAATCCAATTTGTGTTTTATGAAATTATCTTACGGTCTCTCTCTTACATAAAATCAAAAGTCATTTGTTCTAATTAGGCTGCAAATCAGCATTTTTTGAACGTCAAAATTACATAAGCCAGTCCCCCAAAACGCCCGCCCTTCACCAGTTCCTAGTGCTTTCGCTGGGAAGAAGTGGCGCAACAAACTCTCCAGCAGCACAGCTGTCTGTTCAGTCAGAAAAACTTGCTTCTATACAATAGTAGGTATGCAAAGTAATTAGAATTACGACACACAGTACATTAAATTTAAATATTTGTCATATGTCAGCTAGCCACACCCATATAACACACACACAAATATTGATATGTGTTTCATAACATACAACTATTAAAGACAGCATTCTAACATTAATGAACAGTTACAACATAAATTGTAACAGCAGGAAAGCATACAAAATAAACGCAAGTGCAATACAGGACAAGCCCTTGAATTGTTCGCCTACAGTTCAAGGCACAAAATCTGTAGTCAACTCAGGTGTTACGGAGAACGCTGTATATCAACGTCAAAGGATATAGTGTCTTTTGATGTATTTGTAGGACTTTGTTTTATTTGCGTATTGTCCTCAAATAAGAAAAGACAGAGAGAAAGAAAAATATTTAATTTGGGACGCTCAGAGGAAATAAAATGAGTTAAAAAGAAAAAAAAAACGAGCATTTAAAACTTATAACAAAAAAAACAACCAAAAACAAAAGACCTCTGTACGAGGCCAAAAAGGCTCCTATCTCAGCATAAAAAAAATGCAAATGAATCTGGAAGGGCTATGCAGACAAGACTTTTGGCTTGTCTGACTTCTGCGTAAGGTTCACGGCTACAATAAAAGATCATGAAGCCACAGTTATTGCAACGCACCACGCCTACGCTTTGACCAAATATGGGTTGCTCCTCATCCTTGTTAAAAGTGCACAGATTAAACATTGTTTTAGCCCCGTGATATAATTCCGTTCTTGCCCTTAACGACATCCAAGAAAAAATTACTTAACTTCCTAAGGTCCTCTTCTTTGACGACCATTTTCATTCATCCCAAAAAGACTGAAGTTAATTAACTTAAATATATAAATGAAGTTTTACAAGATAATTACGTACTGTCATACTTCAATTCGTTCAGCCTAAAGAAGTCCACTGCTAGACATTATGTATTATGTAGGCCTCCTCCAAGCACCGCCACTTCGAACGGTTCTGTGCTTCCCGCATTCAGCGAATTCCAGCGGCCTTCACAAGGTCATAGGTCCACATTGTGGGAGGCCTTCCAACGTTACGTCTTCCGTTACGCAGTCGCCACTCCAGAACTTTTCGGCCCCATCGGCCATCTGTTCTGGGAGCAATGTACCCTGCCCACTGCCACTAAAGTTTAGCAATTATTCTGTTCTGGGAGCAATGTACCCTGCCCACTGCCACTAAAGTTTAGCAATTATTCGGGCTATGTCGGTTAACTTGGTTCTCCTGCGGATGTCTTCCATTTCTGATTCAATCACGTAGGGAAACAAGAAGCATAGCCCTCGCCATTGCCCTTTGGGTGACTTTGAGCCTTATAATAAGGCCCACTGTGAGCGACCACGTTTCAGTGCCGTTTCACTTCTTAATACTTCACCACACCTTAATACGTATAATGTAATAATATGAACATATATTTCACTAGCTACGCCCAGCGGTTTCATTCGCATAAGTGTCGATCCCGTGGGCATATCGGGATAAAAAGTATCCTATGTGTTAATCCTGGTTGTAAACTATCTGTGTGCCAAATTTCATCCAAATCCGTTCAGCTGTTTGTACGTGAAGAAGTAACAAATATACACACACACTCACAAACTTTCGCCTTTATAATATTACTAGCTGCGCCCCGCGGGTCCACCCGCGTTAATGTCGATCCCGTGGGTATATCGGTATAAAAAAGTAGCCTATATGTTAATCCAGGGTGTCAGCTACCTCCATACAAAATTTCATCAAAATTGGTCCAGCCGTTTGAGCGTGATGAAGTAACAAACATATATAAACACACACACACCCCCCCCCCCCCCCTCACACACACACACACACACTCACAAACTTTCGCCTTTATAATATTAGTGTGATTAAGTGTGATAGAATGACGTCAAGAATGCATAATAGCAATATGTTGCTTGATATATCGTGCAGTTACAACACCCACGGGAATACAGAAGCACAGTTATTAACATTTAATCAATAACAATATTTGTTCCAATGTTATTCCAACATTCGGTTCAGTGAGTCCAATTGATTGTACTGACAATTTAAGTATCGAATAACCAGGAAAATGAATACCACTATGATTGGGTAAAGCAAAATTGGCGGAATCCGAAATAAACATTGAAGCAGATATTTGCCGATTCATTTGTTAGAAGTTAAATAACTCTGTTCAGTATTTTACATTACCTACGTAGCCACACGTCTGTATTCCCGAAAGGTGGTCGTCAGTAGGGGTGGATAATGCACCTACACTTCTGTGTTGCTGGGGTGTTTGTTGCGCCACTTCTTCTCCCCAGCGAAAGCACAAGGAAGTGGTGAAGGACGGGCGTTTTGGGGGACTGTCTTATGTAATTTTGACGTTCGAAAAGTGCTGATTCTCAGATTTGAATAAATGACTTTTGATTTTGACACTTCGCCAGTTCTTTTATCCATCTTTTTCGTTGTATCGAATGGCACGACAGTGAATTAAATGTTGGCCCAAACTTCGCCACTTTCATGGTATCGTCGGTGCTAGAGCAAAGGTTACTACGAGTATGGCTGCATTTTTTTAAATGAAAACTTTTTTTAGGCGCATTGGGCATTTATGGAGATGGGAAAAAACTATTGAACTCGCGCCACTGTTACCGTAAGCGACACCGCGCGTGTTTTGTTTATAAGACGATTAAAAAAATACCCGCTTCGGATGTGTTCGGCTGTCCACGGGATGTACTTGGTTTTAATGTACGAGTAGGTATATTCGATATGTCAGTGAGTGATTGCAAAGTATTCTGTTTGTGTTTTGTTTTCACTTCTGTGGGCACTTGTTTTGTTTTTTTTTGGACACAGAGGGCAGGTTAAAAGGTGGAATATAGTTTTCTTCCATTCTAAGTTCCTTGTAATAGAGCGGGTTGATTGCCCGTTGGTCTCGGGGTCGCAAGGGCGACTGCTGAACGTGGGGTAGCCCGTACCCCATGCTCGTACGGGCAAAGTGTTATTTATTGAGTTTTTCCATTACGAATTTCTTAGTTACACGGGTTTGAAAGTTGGAGGTGTGATACCCCCATGCTACGGAAGCACGTTAAGCCGTTGGTTCTGCGCCTGATCTCTCTCCGGTCGTGTCGGATTACCGTTTTACGGATTACCGTTTCACGTTACTCTCCCATCGGACTATCAAAGTGAGGGAAGAGGGAGTGTGCACCTGTCTGCGCGCAAACAGTTGTGCACTATAATATCTCCCGCGCCGAAGACTACTCTCTGTTGAGATTGACTGCCATGACCTATAGTCAGTACCTATAGTCCTCCAGACCTCCAGAATGGGTTAGTCTTTTTCCATTAAACGGGCACAATTCCGTATTCTGGGCTGCTACTAAGAATGTCCTAATGGGAATTCAAAACTGTCACAACTGGTCATTATAGAGGTGTATCCAGTGACATCACGCCTCGTTGACTCTCCCTGCCCAACTGTGTCAAACAACTGCATTGAAAATGGTGACTGCAATTAAACAGAATTGCAGTCAGTTGCAGGTTTGCCATTTTATGGGCGTTTGTCAGGATGTGGTTAAGTATGTCAATTGGTGTGTGCAGCAATAAAAATAGTATGCTTGGAATTGAGTGATGAGGTTTTAACAATGGGCTATAGGCTGAAAGGCACTAAACAATCATTATTCAAGGCTTCAGGAATAGTCAGTTGTTTAGATTTTGAAAATAAGGTTAAATGCGTCATAACATGCCGTCATTAAGAAATTCTCATTCATTCTTCTTCGGTTCGTATCCATTATAATATTATAAATTCGAAAGAAACTCTATCTGTCTATAAGTTACCTTTTCACGCCTAAACCACTGAACGCATTTAGATAAAATTCGGCAGAGAGGTAGGTATTCGGGGAAGGACATAGAACAGTTTTTATCGACATACCTCGCGGGCGACGCCGCAGGCGGAAGCTAGTTTTATATATATTCTTTGCATTATACCAAGTCTAAAATAAGCTCAGTATTCCCATCAGCATTTTTCGATCCTACCCCGACTTTTCTGGCAATGATGACTCGAAAACAATACTATAACATACGCATGTTCAAAGTGTAAATGGAACAATTTAGAGAGAACGCTATAGCTTCTCTAAATTGTTCCATTTACACTTTGAACTGACTATTCTGTGTATACTTGAATCCCTACTAGTATTGTGAATGCGAAAGTAACTGTCAGCCTGTTACCTTTCTAGTCTGTTACCTTTTCCTGTCTCGCTGAACGGATTCGGATGAACAAGGATTAGGACTTAGGAAATAGGATGTTTTTTATCCCGATTGAACGTTACCGTGGTTTCACACGGGCGAAGTCGCGGGCAAAACCTAGTAGTAAATTACAGTGGCACTTACATCACCATTCCTAACAGCAGCAGCTAACTCGACAGCACTCTTGCGCAGCACAGGGTCGGTGGCCGGCGGCAGTCGGCGGCTGTCTCGCGCACGGAACCAGAATAGCGGTGCCAGCAGGAAGTTGAGCAGGCGCAGGATTATACCCACCAGCTGGACTCCGACCTCCATCCTGGGGAAAGAGGAACTTACTGAGAAATTGAATTTAAAATATTTTTGGTCCATCGCATACTTTACACGTCATGTTAATGCACAAACACACGTTGTCCGTAGGTCAGATACTAACCGGGTACTTGTTGACCGGCATACAATGTACTCTCATACTATTAAAACTAATTTTAATATACGGTTAAAGATATTTATTTTCTCAAAAGAATTACGATTCACTTAAAAGAGAAAACATAAATAGGTTTAGAACAAATGTTATCTGCCAGTAAGCGTAGATAAAAACTAAAATGTATCTTAAAACTAACATTACAATAAAACTTCGACATAACATAATAAGTAAGTTTAATATGCCAATGCATATTAAAATTATTGGCTTCTACAATTAGAAGCCAGAGAAACCATGGAGTTTCTTGCCGGCTCTTCTCCATAGGAAACGTGCACCTAGCTTGTCTGACGTTTCATAAGTGTCCAAGTAGGTTTACGTGAAATAAAATATTTTGAATTTGAATCCATACTAATATTATAAATTCGAAAGTAACTCTGTCTGTCTGTATGTTACTTTTTCACGCCTAAACCACTAAACGGATTTCGATAAAATTTGGCAGGAAGATAGATTGCATCCCGGGGAAGGACATAGGATAGTTTTTATCCCGATATTCCCACGGGATCGACACTTATGCGGGTGAAACCGCGGGGCGCTGCTAGTTTAATATAAGTAGGTACAGAGTTGGTTGCTTCACCTTCAGCTAAATTATACGTATTGGATGGAAGCAGTGAGAGATTTTGGATTGGCATGTTTCCTGAGGATCCTAAAACGGGTAAGTAAGTAAATGAATTCAGCGTATCATTCTAGCGTAGAAATGTTTCGTCAGTTATCAAAAAAATTCTGCTGTTCCATAGAAAACTGCAATACCTGCGTGGTCAAAATGTATGGAACAGCGATTTTTTTTTAATAACCGACGCAAATTGGCTTTGAAGATCCGTGGCATATTTACTGTCGCGCCATTTTGAAAATGGCGGCCATGCATTCTCATGCATGGCCAGATTTATATGGACCGATTTCTAGAGGTCTCCCTCTAGAAATCGGTCCATATAAATCTTCAGAGGATAAATAATAACAGCCGCACAGGTCGATCGATCAGGTTAAGCTACTCTTGCCGCGGTCGGTCTGTGGATGGGTAACCATCTTTACATACCGAGACCCCTCCGTGCCTCAGAAAGCACGTTAAGCCGTTGGTCCCGGCTGTCATTCGTAGAACTTTGACAGCCGTTAGGGGTCGTCAGAAGCCCGAAAGTCTGACAGCCAGTCTTACCAAGGGGTATCGTATTACCTAGTAACTGGGTTGTGGAGGACAGATAGGCAGTCGCTCCATGTAAAATACAGGTATTCAGCTGCATCCGGTTAGACTGGAAGCCGACCCCAACTTAGTTGGGGAAAGGCAGATTGATTGATAAATCTTCAAACTCCTTTCAATGCAGGGAGGTTCAGGATCATGTAAAGTCAACAAAAGAGATAAGTATGCAGGATCGTCGAATGTAGTTGAAGTTTAGTAAGAAACCGATGGATGATGTCGACTGAAATTTAATTCGCTAAATGAGCTTTTTGTTTTCTATTATTATTATTAGCCTGTGATGTCCCACTGCAGGGCAAAGGCCTCCCTACTCTCTTTCCACTTCTCATTTTGTTTTCTATTAACCCGTAGTATGTCGGAACGTAGATCCACGCGAGACACAATGGCTTTTTAATTGTTTCTGTAATTACGACATTCAACCGGTTAATAAAACAAAATTTTATTCGAGAACATCCATCGGTTTCTTACTAAACTTCAACTATATCTGACGATCCTGCATACTTATCTATTTTGTTGACTGTACCTACTGAATCCATGATAAGTTTCGGTCGGATGGATGTCCCTGATACCTGTATAACACACCTACCAATTCCAGTATAGGGCAATCTTAGTCGGCTAAGGCTTTATTCACGCAAATAATAGATTACCCATGTTCCTATTGACCAGTCGCATTCACCCACGGGGGCTTCATACAGTGATTGACGTCTTTTAACTTCCGTAGGTATACCTTCAGACCGGTCATGAACACGATAACATTGGTAAGTATATCAGTGCCTTTGGTTCATAGTTTATCCTGTTGTGTATTGAGGATGTTACTCCTAAGCAAAGCTTAGTCATTCAAGTGTCCATATTAGAAAACCAATATCTCATTAGCGATGCATAACATAATAACAACTTTAATAGCGTGTCGTGTTATCTATACTAATATTATAAAGAGGTAAAATTTGTTTATTTGTTTGTTAGTAGGGGGTTATCTCTGAACCTACCAGTCAGCCAGTACCAGGTTTTAGTTTTAGTATAGGTTTAGTCTACTCACGCTAGGACTCTTAAGTAGAGTAAAAATAAAACGAGTCAGAATGAACGCTACCGGGCAGGCGATGCGATGCGTTTCAACAGTTTCTTTCTAATTACAAGAAACTTAGAAGACAACTTCTTTGCAAAGGGTAATATGGCTATAATGTTTGTTCAGCAGTCGCAGTGGTAGCATAAAATATTTTCTAAGTTTAATTTAGCATTGATTCTAGGCTGCAAAATGACCCATCTAAGCTATTTAAGTAGGTATCTCTACCTACTTAAATAGCTAATATAATATAATATAATAGTTTAGTATATAATATATATATATAATATAATATAATAGTTTAATCTAAAATTGCACGCCCCTCCACTGATTGTTGCATAACATAATCAGCCTATAATGTTCCCACTGCTGGGACGCAGGCTCTGTGTGAGGGAGTAGATCGTAATCCACCACGTGGCCCAGTGCGGGTTTGTGGATGTCACATGTCTTTGAATTTTTGATTCGGTTTCCTCACGATGTTTTCCTTCACAGTTTTGAGAGCAGTGGTGATGAAATAAATTACACAAAGTGAAGTGACTGCTTGGGTTCAACCCAGCAGAAGGTAACAAGTATTTAAGTTGTGGCCCACTGGTAACGGCCGCGACTTATATACGAGTTGAAGTGCATACACATTTCAAATTTCTGTCTATAAATTTTAGTGGAGCAGCGGGCAATTTAAGATTCAACAATCTGTATTAGCATACGCCGCATGTGAATATAGCAGCGGTGAGCAGCGGCCCCGGATTACGAGTTTCGGGCGTGGGTTTGAACCAGACAGGCTCTTAAACTTTGTGTATATCACTGCTCTCAAAACGGTGTTGGTAAACCTCGTGAGGAAACCGGCATGTCTTAGAACCATACATTCGAAGACATGTGACATCTACCAACCTGCCAGCCCAGCCCCTCTCTAATAGAGGAGGCCTGTGTCCCAGCAGTGGGAACATTATAGGCTGATTCATCATCATCTGCCTAGCCTTTTCCCAACTATGTTGGGGTCGGCTTCCAGTCTAACCGGATGCAGCTGAATACAAGTATTTTACATGGAGCGACTGCCTATCTGACTTGCACAACCCAGTTACTGGGTAATACGATACCCATAGGGAATATACCCAACCAGTCTTTGACGATACCCCTAGGTAAGACTGGTTGTCAGACTTTCGGGCTTCTGAATACGAATGACAGCCGGGACCAACGGCTTATAGGCTGATTATGCACATGAATATCCGATGAAGAACCATATGGCCTATAGAATTCCGAATAATGTTGGTTGTGTCCGATATGTGGCAACACCCAATCACAACTCAAGTTTACGTACCTCGAATAGGTCTCACAGCATTCCTGACTCATTTCCTTGAAACCGTACGATTTTGAAATGCTCATTGGAAATTATAATTTGTACGACGACGTTCCGAATAGGTTGTGGTTAAATTCCCGTGTGATATGAATCGTGATTGGAAAGGTAATGTTTACGTATCGATTACTCTGTAAAATTTGTTTCCAAAGTTTCACCATTGTTGGTGTGTTGTCGGTCTATCAAAAAGTACTCTGTGGCTTGTTGTGTTTTGACGTTCTGTCACATTTTGGATTCTTGTCACGATGCCGATGGCAGGTGATTATTGACCATTGAGAAAAGGTTGGTGGGTTCGTGATTGGGACACGAAAAAGGTGGGAGTGACGGACGAATTTTATAGCAGACATTGTAGTGTTTTTATTTTATGGAGCGGCGTGCACTTTACTTGTGGTAACCAAGTGTACAAACATCGCTGTGATGTGTGCGTGATGACGAGTAACGTTAGCACATAACATAACACACACGCACTTCCGACTTCGACATTGTCTCGGATGGAGAGCTCCTATAATAAATTAGGACCTACTTAGTAGAAGGATTTTTCCCGCTTCATGTATCTATTCGACTTCGAAACAAGTGAATTTTTTTTATGTAGGTAGGTAAATATAGTTTTAGAGAGCAGTGGAGCAGTATCGGCCTCGACTGACGAGTAGTAGGTCGTAAGTTTAGTGTATTTCATTTCTTCAACGAAAAACTAAAAAAAAAAAACTAGTAAAATCCACACTTTCAAAATGGTCATTTCAAATGACATGGAGCGCAAAATCCGGTTCGAATTTCCGACCGTATAAGGAACACAATACTGCGTGCCAAAACGAAAATAACAGACGTTACCCAAACAGCCGCTAAACTTACGTGGGACTGGGCCCGACATGCATGTCTACCGCATGCCAAATGACAATAGGGCTAAGAGAACCACCGATTGGATCCCACTAAACGCACGACACCATCGCGGTAGGCCAAGACGAAGATGGCGGGACGAGCTTGACTCCTACCGTAGGGACTGGCCGGCACTTGTAAAAGACATAATTGTGTGGAAAAGAGAGGAAGGTCTTTGCCCAGCAGTGGTACAATACAGGCTAGTTAGATTTCAAAACGATGAAGGAAAACATCGTGACGAAACCGGCATGTCCTAGAACCAAATTCGAAGACCATGTGACATTCACCAACCCACACTGGGCCCGCGTGGTCGATTATGGTTGACTACCTCTCACAGAGAGAAGGTCTGTGTCCCAGGAGTGGGAACATTAAATGCTGATTATGATGATGTCACACTGACTTCTATACTTAGTTTTAGAAAAAACAAAGTTGGTAAGTTTATGAACTCTTTGTTAACATCTTCTCAGGACCATATTTATAAATAATTGGCGCCTGAAAGTAGATTTTAGTGGGGAACACTGTAAACAGCTGTCAGGTGACTGAAACTCAGATGAATTTCACACACAATATACCGTATATAAAGGCGAAAGTTGTTGTGGGTGTGTTTGTATGTTTGTTACTTCTTCACGCACACACTTCAAACGACAGGGCAAATTTCAATATGTTAGCTACCTCCATACAAAATTTTATCACAATTATTGGTCCAGCCGGCGTGAAGAAGTAACAAACATAATAAACACACACACACACACTCACAAACTTACGTCTTTATAATATTAGTGTGATTAAGACTGAGATCAGACTGTGAAGGTTCATAAAATTACGGGAATTTCTCAGTAGCAGCCCGGACACTGGATTAAAGTTGATGGCAATAGGCTCTCCCCTAACATGGGATCATAACTTGCGAAATATACACACGTACAGACGCCAGCACATCAAGCTACCCGAAACTGTAAAATTTTCCCAATCAACTTTGAACCTTATGCTTCAGCGATAAAGTTGAAAATCTATTAAAGAAATTTGACAGATTGTAGTAGCTTGATGTGCTGGCGTCTGTACTATAGGTCCTATCTATCCTTCGGGGAAACAGGGCGTTATGTTATGTAAATTGGCAATCTTCTCGTATTTTTCCAATTGAGAAGACATCGTTGCCTACAGAATTTTCCTGACCGTAACAACTACTAATTCACTGCAACTCATTGTGATTGATGTGCAACTGATACAGCCTTGGCAATAACAAATATTGTCCGAGTCAAGTTCACAGTCGCATTCAAACGAAGTTACATCATAGTGTCGTTCATTACTTGTTGACTATGTGCTCGACTTTATGTATCTTTCAATTTGTGTGTACTACGTTACACTATGTATTATTACCGTACTTGTGGATCGTTGTGGATACTGAAGGGTTATTGTAGGTAGAGAAGTATATATCTTGGTACACGTGGAACATTATGTACCTATTCTGAGTCTGGAGACTGGATTTGTGCCCTGTTGAATGTAGCGGTATCCACAAACGCCACATGAGAACTACGCGTCATACTGACGTCACACAAAATCCTGCATCTCGCAAGCATAGTTTCCCGCGCAACTAGCATAATATACAACGGCCCGACATGAATCATTGGGCAGTTGCCCGCAATACACAAGTTACACAACACCTGTATGGTCGGAGGATCCTCCCTTTTCTATGGAGTATGAGTGAACTTTACACCCTGTTCCTCATACCTCAATACTGGTGACCCCGAACATGAACGTCAACGCAGCCTCCGTACACCTACTTCAGCGTGACGTCATCATCACTCCCGCAAGCCTTAGCGCGGCGTGTCACCCAGCCAGCTAGCATGTAGCGACGGCGCATACCTGGTCATCACCCTCAGCCTCATAAGCAACGACAGCAACCTCGGCACAGCATACTGCACTTTCGGCTGGTCCACAAACAGAGCCTTGAGAACCCTCTCCTGGTCGACGCTAGCAGTCAGCGTCAACCCAGCGCTGTACGACATCCGACGCATTGGAGCATAACGCAGCGCCACCCCGACTCACTGGAGGCATCTTCGCAGACAGTTCCGTCTCAATAGGCTCGCTCCCTAATACATGGGACTTGACTTAAACATAACTGGCGAAATGTGGGTGTGCTATGACTCGTACCTATAACAGTCAGAAAAAGACTGAAAGTGAGAACAGGGTGCAAATAATTAAGTCAACAAAAATAATTGACCGTCTATTGGTGTAGAAACGACACTAGTAGTATTCTTTAAAAATCTCACCATGATAACTGGGTGAAGTGAGCTTATTCTGTTAAAATCGCACCGTGAGAACTTAGGTGAAGTGAGCTCATTCCGCGAGAAATCATTCCATCTGACGCTAGATATTGACACTAATGACAGCTCACTTCACCCAAGTTATCACGGTGAGATTTTTAAAGAATACCACTACTGGGTAGGGTCTAAATCAAGTCACAGACAGAAAGGTTGCTCAAAAATTCCTCCTTAGTACGCACCTTAGTTACCTATAAAAGGAACTTTTGTGAACATGCTTCTAGACTCGATATACGTGGTCTATCAGTGAATGAGTTTAAATTTTTATTAAGTAGACTACTTGAAAGAGAGCCATTGAGAAAAGTGCGAATAAATTCTAGAAGTTTGGTAAGTTAACGATTTCCTTATGTAAGATCCTGAAACTCGTGCAAATGCTAAAGACGTGCGGTGTGTGTAAGTAATAGAAATCTCACAACCTGGAGAAATATGACTGAGAATTTCACACACAAAGGCTTTTTCAAGAAAATCCCGTTTCTAAAGAGAATGTTAGAAGCTTTTCTCCTAACAATACAGGTCTTAAAGCTATCTTAGCTCTACTCTATAGCATAGTATCCCTCAAACCACTACAATAGATACCAAACTGGCGGCAACTCAATTAATTAGTGCATCAATATGCTTTATGCATTCAAAGTGAACCACGAACAATACGGCACGTACCTACGACTGGCCGTATGTGTATGTACAAACACCATACAAGACTTGGACCCGCCATAGTATGGGAGTCGTATTATAGTGGGTCCACAGCCTATTGTGTGGATGACACTTACACGAGCGAAATGCACATCTATCATTGAGGATTTTTGACAGGATTCCAGTGTTTGGTTGTTCTATAGGAGTAAGGCAGTGTTGTGAATGCAGCACATACAGGGTGGTAGGGGACAAAAATCAGCTGCTGTTGGTTGTGTTATTGTTGTGTTGAGTGTGTGCGTGTTTTGACCGCGTAGGTATTGCACTTTTTTATGGGACAGCAATTTTATTAAATGATAACCGAAGAAAAAAATTTTACTCTAGGGGATCTAGTAGGTAACAATATGTGCTGAATTCACGGTTACAATCTGCGCGTCAATATTTCTGCCGCCCTGAATTTAGGATCAGCGGTGATATTCTGTAAAAATCTCACCGTGAAAACTTAGGTGAAGTGAGCTGTCATTCCACCTGATGCTAGGGATTGACAACTCACTTTAAGCTCACTTCACCTAAGTTTTCACGGTGAAATTTTTACAGAATAGTATGACAGTAATACTCGGTCGTTTATATACCTACGGTGTAAGGGATTCATGGTACAGTTTGCGCATGTCGATGCAGTGCCGCGGTGCGAGCTGCTATAACCGCGCCCTTAAAATATTTTCTAATCATAACCGGTTCTGGCAATAAAATGGATTGTCAATAAAAATAAATCTATCATCCAAAAACTCAGTTTTTGTAATCTTAATTTTAAGTACCTACTTGGTAAAGTTTTGAGAAATTCCAATAAATTGCGTTTATAAATTAGGTAGGTGAAAAAACGTTTATTCGAACATATTTGGCAAAATTCACAATTAGACAATACACAAATGACACCAAATACTGATCAGTACTGTACAGATAGTAAAGATTCAAGGCTACTTGGTATTGGTTATGTGTTCTACTGTCAAAAAATTAAAGAACTGGTGAATGTGGCCCTGGTCTGGTCATTTCTGCGCCCCTCCAGGGTCTGCGCCCTGTGCCTGGGCACCGCTGGCACCGCCCTAGTTACGGCACTGTGTCGATGTCGCCTTTACACCCTGTGTAGATAGATCATTGTATTTAATATCCCCCTTACTAATAAACGTTGTTTAATGTCTGTATAGTTACACAACGCTTTGTCCTTTTTCTTTCGAAAGTCAACTTACTGACGACTGAAAGAGAAAAATCGGTGTGTAACTATTCATCTGATAAAGTGGTAAGTGTATATCATTAACACTTAACAGGCTTTTTATGTCTACACATAGACATAGGTCTTCTGTTTCAGGTATCTCCATACTTAATCTTTTGACCGCCACACGTCAAAAAATAAAAAACGTGCCCTCGGCGTCAAACTCTGATGTAGTCGAATCGTGGCGTCACGTGGTGTGCTGGGCACATTTTGGTTTGTCATCTATACATGACTGTGGCGGTCAAAAGGTTAAAAGAAGGCCTCTAAAACATGTTTATTAAAACATGTTGATTATGAAATAAATAAACGTATTATACTGTTTCAATTCGAATTATACCTTAGGAGGTCCCCAGATCTTAGAAAAAAATATCATGTCGCTAATAAGAAGTTGCTATTACTGGATTGCTGACATGCTCAGTACGTTTACCGCGATTAGTTACTCTTACCATCAATTGCCTATTGTTAGGATAAACAGAATCGTTATTTTTATAAACTCTTCGTTCATCGCAATGGAATGATCGCACAAACCTCGCAACTGATTATTGTAATCCAATTACTATAAATCAGGTTGTATTGTTTATTTATTATTATTTATTTAACCATTTATGTACACACATAAATAAATAAACAGACGAAAAAAACAGAACAGAAAAATAGGTACAAAGGTGATGCTTATTTCATAAGAAATCTCTTCCAGCATACCTGCGATAGGACAATAAATAGAGAGATGTAGACAGCGTGTGAAAGAGTAAAGGAGTAGAGGAGGTAAAGGTATTGTTCTGAGCGTACAATAAATAATTCTGTGGTGTCAGGTTTATACATGATACCTAAGCCCAGAAATCTGATTTTATACTATGACTATTTAAATAATGCTTGAAATAGGATTAGTTACGTTAGTTGATCAAAATGTTACATGGCAGACGGAGACTTACGAAACTTTAAATATAATGTAGGTACCTATAATACCAAACACCACATACCTGTAGATATGTAGACTCAAAACATGTTTATGTGAAACATTGTCTCATAGTCATTACCTATTCACTGACTAATTAAGTTTCGTCAAATAGAAAAAACCTACCTAAGGCTGGTCCTATTTTTGGAATAAACTAATGCCTTGTCCCTACGCCACGATACGAGCTATTCAAGAGAATAACGTCACTATAGTGGGCGAGCATAATAGCAATTTACCTTCGCATAAACGTAAGTGACAACAGCGCTCAATCAAGACAGCCCCCAGTCCAACAAAGAAAAAAAAGCTAAGAGCTCAATTAGAGGTGGATTACTCGTAATTTATCTTTCGCAGAAGTCTACAACAGAATAACTTCTAATAAAGAAAAACTAGGGGTTTCTATAGGTAATTGAACTTTGTAGACTCCGACTTAGTAGATCCTAATCCAAGATGGCGGTTCTGCCAGCTACAAGATCAACTATAAGTGGTCATTGGGCAACCTTAAATGCAAATCATCGAATTGTAAATCCAAGGTTGGCAGCGACCTCCGTTGTAAGTAACGTACGTGATACTAACCCACAATGGCAATATTACCCTAGATGGAATAGTTCACGGCAGATGCTCTAATGCCTTGGCGCTTGCTGATCTAATCTAGACGTAGAAACATGAGCGCATTGTCTTTCTATGCAGATAGTACGATGGAGGTGATTTCAATGACATTATTGGCATTTTTTTAAAAGAGTATTCTATTCTATTCTATTGGACTAGATGCTCCTCAGGTACAAAACGAAGGGCCGCAAGTAAAAAGGTATTAGCTAAACGTTCGCAACAAAACGACATACAAAGAAAAGAGAGTTATTTGCAGAACACTTGGACTTATAAATTCCAACGCATAAACAATCCTGGTGATGCAGGTGTCCTGGATAACAGATGGGTATAACAATGTACGGGAAGTTCTACAATTGAACGCAGTTGTAACGCCTGCAGCTCAGTAGATCATACAGTAGAACACCTATTGTTCGGAACAGAGCGTCTATTACTTCGCAAAATGCTGGTCCTAATAGAAAGATTGGCAAAGACTTACAATAGACTGTCTTGTATGAAAAGCGACGAAGATATTATACTAGAAGAGTGTATATACGAAGTAGGAAGTCGAGAACCGGAAAACGGAATGAAACGGAAAGCCACTACGACGGGAAAGTGAATACTTACAGAAACTTTTCCCAGTATAGAAGAAAATAAAATAAATATTAATTATCCTTATTACAATATAATGTCACATAGAGTCTATTGTTAAACAATAATATGGATTTGCGTAAGTTCAAGTTCAGTGTTAAATTATCATTCTATTTTAATTATAAATACATTCATGATAGGATAGTACGTAATGGCAAAACAATATTCTTCCAATAGCTTTGATAACAAAGCGAGTCGTCTTGTTACTTTTAATTAGATTCATATCAAGTTAAACGCTAAAGTTATGGTGAGGATGTAAATATAGAGCAAACACTTGACTTGAAAAGCATGATACGTTTTAGTTCTCAAATTTCTACTAATATTTCTTTATTTTCTCTTTTTTCATTTAAACATTTCTTAACATAATGAGTGCTGCAGAAGTTTATGTTTGGATTTGATCTACATACACTTCAATCACATAACATTCTGGCACGCCAATTCAAAAACTTAAATTACCGCCATTTGTCTAGGCGTTTCATTCTCTAAAACGTAGGTCTAGTACAGCAACAAGTGTGATCGATACGATGTCGTCAACCTTCCGTGAAGCAGACGGGATGTTTACCTTCAGGGCGTTCGCCTTTAAAGCGTGTGATGAAAAATTGGGCCCGAAGGCCCGAAGTGTATTAAAAGTGTCAAAGGCTTGGCTCTGTTCCGCGTTTCGGGAGTATTTCCAACGAATTTCATTTTTCCAGGGTTTGATTTAGATGCTTGCACGGAAAAGGTCGGGTTGTTTGTTTTCTGTTGGACAAATGGATTGCTAAATGGACCTTTCATATTTTAGGAAAGATATTTGTTTGTTTGGAACTGTCCACTGTAGTTTTTGTGAAACATGAAGAGACTTCAAAGGTCTTGTGAGTTCCGAATGAAATATTTTGTTCCATCTCGTGCATGATAACCTTTTTTCTAGCTTTCATTAATATTACACAATGCAAACGAACTGAAATGAATAAAAGTAACAAACAAACAATGGAATTAGGTACCGTTAAGCTGCTCCCAAAAGCTGGCATGGTGCCAGCGAATTATCTGCGCCCATCAGCTAAAGGTCATCCCAAATGTTTCAGGTCAGTGACGGGCAAAAGGCTTATCTACACTGACACCAACGATCATTTAGTTACTAACTGGATCGGTATACATAAATATAATATACTAACGAGGTAGTATCATAGGGTAACTTTGTTTAAAACAAGATTATTCCCAATTTGGAACTGTCCTGTGGAATTTGTTAAAGGTGACTTAACTTGTCGAGCCGAATGAAGCAGGCAGTCACAAAATTAAATGAAAAATGAGGGTAAAATCTTTTGCCAGGTTTGATGGCCATGCCTGTAATGGGCAACGTTAGTTTATTAAAGGAATTAAGCGGTCTGTGATTAGTAATGAACATTGATGAGTTGATAACTTTGACAGCGATTCTTGGTCTTGTTTTGACTACCGTAGAGGCGTAGACTGGTTAATTCTAATGAATGATGACGACTGAAAAATCTACCAGGACAGCGGCGTACGAATTCATCAAAAGAAACAACACTTTTGATCTCTTAAATCATAGATAGATTGAATACTCTTTAGTACACCATAAAACTTTTTAGGCACCGATTTGAGAGTTGTTTTCAAGGACGCATCACGTTTAGGCACATTTCTTTACATGAGAGAGAACAGGACACCTCTCTCCGTCTCTCACACTAAATCTCTCTTATTCTTTTTTTTTTCTTCGATGATCCTTTCTGCACCTTCCATTCAGCTTTTCTTCGTTTCGGTTGTAAAGAGAAAGTACTTACCTACCTTTCACAGTAATTATTAATCTCTAACACCTAGACTAGCACTGTATTTGATCTAAAAACGCAAAATATAGCTATCACAAACTATTTCAGCGAAAGGTAGGCTTGGCCGAAGAGATGGAAACAACGTGCTATCAGCGAAATAACTGCATCAAGAAACAGTAAACCGACGGTTATGTTTTCCGTACACGATAACCACACTTATACATATTACAGTCATAAGAATGAAAATTGCATGATAATAGGTGGAATATAATAACGTTAGCTATCTAGAATAATTAGGGGCGCTGTCGAGCGTGTTATCTTAAAAACCATAACGAGGTAGTTGAAGTTTAGTAAGAAACCGAGGGCTGTTCTCGAATAAAATTTTATTTTATTATTAAAAAACAAACAGATCATTTATCTAATTAAATTTCAGTCGATAACATCCATCAGTTTCTTACTAAAGTTCAACTATATCCGACGATCCTACATACCTATCTCTTTTGTTGACTGTACATAGCCTTTGTTTTTCACTTGGGTAGGTAATAAAGACACGTGCCGAGCTTAGGAAAACGTGGAGGTATATAAAAATAGTTTAGAACTTTAGAAGAACTTTTTAAGAGTGGCTCTGACGATTTGATTTTGCGTGAATGTGACGCATCATCTCATCCAAAAGACGTCCACTGCTAGAGATAAGCCTTCCCAAGTACCTCCACTTCGACCGGTTCTGTGCTTCCCGCATCCAGCGGATTCCTGCGACCTTCACAAGGTCATCGGTCCACCTTGTAGGAGGCTTTCCAACGCTACGTCTTCTGGTACGCGGTCGCCACTCCAGCCTTTCGGCCCCATAGGCCATCTGTCAGCAATACGAAGCAGAAGAATTAAACCAAAAAGTTACAAGTTACGGTAAACGCAAACGAGCCACCGGCCACAACCACCAGTGGCTATCTCCTCTTGTTGCGGTGTTGAGTACTACTGTAGCTGGTGGTCGCTACCGGCCACATGTGTGCGACGAATCCATATAAAATGTCTGAAAAAGCACGTAAACTGCTTGTTATGGGCAACCGGTGGCTCATTTGAGCTTGGCCTTAAAAGTCGAAGTATTGCGACTGCTGGGAAAGTGTGGAAATATCATTCGAAGTCTGCACCACTTCTGAACGAACGACGACTGAACGAGATAGGTTATTTCACAATCATCATAATCCAATAAAATTGTTTATTTAGCCTTCAAATAAGGAAGTAGGCTAACGTGACATGTGTATTAAATTAATCTTCAAATAAACTCTACGAGAAGTCATAGTGACGTAATATTACGTATACCTAGGTGCGAAAAATTGCACCTCGTAATTAAATTAGCACACATTGCTATTGGAACGTATAAAATTTTCACGTCATGATTTTTTTACTCAAAAACATAGGTACGCAGTTGTTTAGATTTTAAATAATAATAAACGCAGTTTTTCATATCACGGATGATGATAGTCAATCATTATGATTTGAGGCTGCCAATCCAAAAATAAATGTTTGGTAAAGCTTGCATATGGAAATCTTCATCTGCCCAGCCTTTTCCCAACTACATTGGGGTCGGCTTCCAGTTTAACCGGATGCAGCTGAATACCAGTATATTACATAGAGCGACTAGCAGGAAAATGGATATTGGCTGGTAAGCAATCGCTGTAGAACTTTGTATAAAATTGTAGGCAATAAAGCACGTAAAGCGTCTCTCTAACTTATAGCGGCAACAGAAATACATCATCTGTGAAAATTTCAACTGTCTAGCTATCACGGTTCATGAGATACAGCCCGGTGACAGACGGACAGTGGAGTCTTAGTAATAGGGTCCCGTTTTTACCCTTTGGGTACGGAACCCAAAAAAACAGTATTTTTGCCATCGACACGCTAAGAAGAAGATCCACTCCACTTGCATTTTGTATGAGGTGCAAGTTACATGAATACACTTCATATTTCATGCAGAAAGTTACACTCCGCTGCCTTGAAAAGTATTCGAGAAAATCGGAAAATAGACGTCTCTACTCTCAACTTAGCTTGACATTTATTCACATTAGGGGTCTTGGTAGTGTTGAACATCGCGTAAAGTAGTGAATGTGGGTAGTAAAGAGTAGTTTGCACAAGAGTTCTTGATAGCAAAAGTGAGCACTAAGATAGGATTTTTGAAAATGCATAACATTTGGGGGAGGCCTTTGCCCAGCAGTGAAACAGTATAGGCTAAAAAAAAAGCGCGATAGGAGATGTAAGTTTGTTTGTGGATGTTCGTAATTTTGCCGATGGTGCCCAAATCTCATCGGGCGTAACTTGTTTATTGATAACTTTCAAGAGCATGCTGGCGACTGGCGAGGTCCTTTATGTTTTTTAGCCTAATCTCACCACAAAGCATTTTGGTATTTTAAAAAGACTGATAGGATTAAAAAAAAGTGAAAATGATACTTATAAAACAACAAGTACCTACTAACTTTCTACGCCGCAATATGAATATTTAATACAATACAATCGATTGAGTAAACCGCAAAGGGTGGAAAATACTTTGACAGGGGGCTAACGCAGCGCAGTTTAATCGTTGGCACAGTTATACCTACTGTTATGACTATTCATAAAAAAGAACATTCCAAGCTTCATTCAAAGTCATAACTGTAAGGTTTGACTGAAACTAATGGATAAGCTTCGATCTCTTTGTGGTGTGAAGGAAGATCAATAGCTAATTAGGTAAATTATATATTTAATGCATAATCAACCTATAATGTTCTCACTGCTAGGTCCCAGGCCTTCTCTCTTGGAGAAAGAGTGGGCTGTAACCACCACGCGCGCCCAGTCTGGGTTGGTAGATGTCACACGTCTTAAATTTTTTTATTCCAGGACATACCGTTTTCTTTCACGGCTTTGATGAAATTATTTGCACAAAGTAAAGCACCTGCCTGGGTTCGTACCCACGACCTACAACTCATAAGTCGAGGCCGTTACCACGTGGCCACAACTGCCCTCCAACTTTATTTAATGCACACAAAAGAAATAGCACAACACACAAAAGGTGAACTATATGCAGGACGAATCATATTCATTGGACTAACCATCACACAAAAGGGGAATTTCGGATCTTAGGTGAAACTGTGCAGTGCCTTCGGCAGGTCCCAGGCGAAACAAAGCATTACTCCTGACAATCTCGCAGAGCACAGAAACACGAGCTTTGTTCTCTTGCATAGTAGAGTGGAAATTGCGCACCCCGCATACTTCTCGGAATATAGTTGCACTTTGCAGTAGGTAGGTACTGAAGTCTATGGCGATGTTCGGAAGAACGGACCGCAAAATTGAGCACTCGATTCTTGTATGTCATGTTCACAGTTTCACACCGTATATATTATTATGTAGACATAGCGTAAATATTATATACGGGTCGTATACATGATATTTACGCCGCTGACCATAGTTGCGAATGGGGTGAACACGGCCTTCAAAAATAAAATGAACAAAAATTGATGAACAACTATTCCAAACCCTAGTTTTTTTCACTCAAACAAATATCAACTTTATGTTAGTGTCAATAAGTGTGATAGATGATAGCTACTTGATGTTGTGCACCATAATACCACAGTATAAAGATATACCTACAGTATTTCGACTTCATACAAACGGACGAAACGCGAGCTATACCTACGCGCCTCGACCTCGGAGTGCGCTCGGGATGCAGACAGTCGTGACTGTGCCGCAGTGACGAACGGACTGTGTGTTGTTTTTTTTTAACAATCCGCGCGATTTTTTCACTAAAAATAAATTGAAGTACATATTTAATATGACGAGTAGACTATATTGTGTTGGCTGTTTTTGGTTGCATGAATTCGTCAATAACGCATCCAGAGATTTTTTTTTTTAAATTACCTGGAAACTGAAAGGTAAGATTATAAAATAATTTTACTTACTAGTAGGTAGGTACATAATGTGTGTCTTTTTAATAGATAAGTATTTCCTTTTATCTCCCGAAAAAAAAGATGTCTGGATTAATAAATAAAGTGAATAGAGTAAAGGAAAGTGATAGACACGAGTGAAATATGTAGGTAGTTATAGGCGGTTCATGAATCATTATACGGTAGGTACGCTTGTGTTAAAACCTCGGGGCATGTGTGTTTTGTTTTTTAGTTTGTATAATTCAAAGTAAAGACGTGGTTTTTATTATTAATATTTATGTACACACAGTAAAATACAATAACAAAACTAAATGGAAACACAAAGTAGGCAAATGTAATTAAAATTCTGGAGGCGGGCGGGCAGCCCTATCGCATGTTTACGTACCGCGCGGCTGTAGGCATTTATTTCAAGGTTACGGCCGAGTTACAATACTGTATGATCTTTATACTGTGATAATACCTACCTACATAGAGTGAAAGGCAAAGCGTCACTTCAAATAGAACATAACCACATTTGTTATAAATTAAACTGATAAGAATACAAGAAAGTCACTCAAATGGCGCTTCTTGCTACTTGGCAGCAGTTGCTAATGAGCCTTAAACCCGCCTACAGCAATTAAATGGGTCAAGAAAGATTAAAAAGCCTTAGATAAGGAATAATGGGGAGCCATCGCAGCTGGGTGCATTAAAATAGCCTCCACGAGAGACGATATTTTAAATGTACTAGAGTTCAGAAATGAGACAACTCGTGCGATTTCTAATCACTTATATTTGGGTATTTCAATATCAACAATAGACACACGTGTATTCGCTGTGATAGCTGGGGTCCTTCCACGCATCTTTCCCTCGCGTAACTGCGTAGCGGTGGGATAACTACGGCGTAGCAATGACGTCATGATGACGTAACACGTAGCACTGACGTGATGACGTAACACAAAGTTCTAACCTGCACCTCCAGTATTTCCTTTAAGTAGTACGTCTGGCATAGCCTAGACAGTGAGCCCCGCTTTTTACCCGACTAGGGAGGGTATATGATTATCACCGGTGTGTATGTATGTATGTATGTTCATCTGTTCCCCCATAACTTCAAAAGTACTCATAATATTTTGACAAATGAGGTATCGTTAGAAGCGTCTTGTCCGTCCGCTGGTTATAGGCTATGTGACGTTAAACTAAATTCAATATGGCGCCCTCCATCATAACTTACAGCGGCATGCGACCACGGGAAGGTACTTAATTACTTTCTTATTTCATCCTTTTCAGTAGTCTGGTTTTAGTTTTTAAACTTATTTTTTATTTCCTTACTAATTGGGTAAGTTTTTCTTACACCACGGCATTAGACAGAAAGAAAGAAAAATAGGTTTATTTGTCACACGGGCATCCATACTAATATTAGGGGAAGGTTGCGATCATTGGACTAGCTCTTTCATTGGACCACCAAGGTATTTCCAAAACTGTGCAAGCTAGCAATATCCAAACTAGTCGAAACGAGTCCGTGACGACTCAGTTGCACCCCCCTCTTACCTCAGTGACGTTGCGTCACGTGGCGAGAAGAGACGTGTGACGTTGTCTTTGCGGCGGTCAAAATCTAATTATTACACTCAGGACAATTTGACGTAAGTATCATTGCATTCATATTTGTCTGCGTGCACTGTTATGAACTATTAGACAATTTAATTGTGATTCCATGAGTGTTATTCAATTTTGTCTAATCATGACCATGTATATTTTATTTTATTTTTTCTTAACGAATACCTTGTTGCCATCAATGGACCCCAAGAGAGTTCCACCGTTGGACCGGTCCAATCATAGCAACTTTTTACGAGTAATTCCACTTTGCCCCACCAAGCCCGCCACCCTGGTGTGGCAAAGTGGACTGCCTAAAATTTTGCAGTGGAATATGCCCCACTATTCTGATTTGATGGGGCGGATAACACTAACCTAACCTAAGCATTTTTTTTAAATAATTATCCTCGTCTAACTAATTCGGTTCTCGATAGCCTGTTAAAAATAATCTCTTTTTTCCATATTTTTTTTCTATATAATTTAGTCGTTTCTGGCACTCGCCGGCCGCTGCCGCGGCACCGCTCGCTTCGCTCGCTCGGCTCGTGCGTAGGAGGTCACAGTTTTAACCTAACCTAACCTAAGCATTTTTTTTTAAATAATTAACCTCGTATTTATGCTAGTGTTATCCGCCCCATCAAATCAGAATAGTGGGGCATATTCCACTGCAAAATTTTAGGCAGTCCACTTTGCCACACCAGGGTGGCGGGCTTGGTGGGGCAAAGTGGAATTACCCCTTTTTACTGTATTTTTCTGTTTATACTTAATTATGGGAATATTTCACTAATTTCTGAAAAAAACCATAGAAGAATCATTATAAATTTAAAATTCCAGAATTTCGCCGAAAAAAGGAAGTACTTTACATGGAATGAAACAAGTATGAACCTTGCTTTAGAATCAGTAAGGAAACAAAGAGTTGGTTTAAGTGAAGCAAGCAGAATATATGGAGTCCCGAAAGCAACAATTGCTATTACTACAAGCGACCTTAGCTTTCTTTAGACTGTATCTTAATTTTGATGACTTGTTGGTCTCATTAAATGTGCCAAATGTAAATTTTTTATTAAATACTAATTATGTAGCCTATAAATATAGTTTGTTTGCTTGTCGTATGTTATGAGTAATGTTTGTCTCTCCTCGTATGTCACAATTTTGTAATATTGATAATTATAATTAGTTGCCTCGATTGGACCACTAGAACAAATTTCTCGAAGTCCATTGATGGCAACCTGGTGGTTCATTGAAGGTGCCCATGGTCCAAAGAAGGCAACAGCTCAAGATTTTGTTTTCTTCGTTTATAGGAAAAAGTGCAAGCCCGAATTGTTTGTGCGTTTGATTATTATAAATAAAGGTCCTACGAAATAGAAATAATAAACTGCTTTCATTTTAACACTTACACTTTTTGAGGTATGAGGTCGTAAAGTTATGTGGTCCATTCATAGCAACCTTCCCCTATACCAAACCTGAATTCGCGAAAAAAAAAATCAGCTGTTCCCTACATTTTGACGAGTTATACGAACATAAATGTAGGGAACAGCAGATTTTTTTTTCGCGATTTCAGGTTTGGTCCCATAGTAAAAATTGTTCATAATGATGAGTACAATGACCTCGAGGTTGTTAATGTTTTACCAATAACCCTGTATACATATTAGTAAATAATTAACATAACATTACGATTCACAAAACTAAATAATTATAGAATTTGCCATGTCAGCTAGCACACGCCAATATACCAACAGTTACATAGTGTTGCTCTTTTATGAATGCCATGCCGTTTATAATTTAGTTTTCTTGGTATTGTTTTAAATATTAATTCATCATCATCATCTGCCTTCCCAAATATTTTTGGGGTCGGCTTCCAGTCTAACCGGATGTAGCTGAATACGTGTATTTTAAATATTCATTCAAATACATTGTTGTATTGTTTCCAAATTCGATGTAGCAGCTACAGAGATACCTCCTAAAGCAGCTAGCAAAAATAAATCACCATATACCCAGGTAGCTCTTACCAGGTAGGTTTCAATGCTGTGCAAAATAGTTAAATCCACATGAAAACGGAGTAAAATATTACAGAACCTCAACGTAAAACCTAATCAAAGTAGGTACGCATGTAATTTTCTATCGAATTCGCTGATAATGTTTCAATAAATTAATAGAAATAATCCTCTGAAAGATACTGAGAAATAAATCAATCTTTTGTAACCTTGAATATATTGCAATACTTATACAACTTCCGATTGGTGGCCAAAGACCTTTAAGTTATCAGTCGAATGATAAGCCTTGCACATCATTAACAAATGTCACATGCGCGTATGCAATTGTAAACAAAGTTGTTGTTTACATAATTAAAATGCCCATTGAATAATTACAACCATGTTTCATACATGGGGTACTTTTACTAGCTGTTATAAAACATAATATTATGGGATGCATGTCAGTATCTGAGGGCAGTGATGGCCAAGTGGTAACGGCCCGGACTTACGAGTTGTGGAACATAACAGGCTTATTATTTATTGAAACTTTATGTACAAGTAAAATAAATACTGTACAAAGGCGGACTTAAGACACACACAGACACGGTGAAGGAAAACATGGTGAGGAAACGGGCATGTCCTAGAACCAAAAATTCGAAGACATGTGACATCCACCAACCCGCACTGGGCCCGCGTGGTGGATTACGGCCCACTTCCTCTTATTTAGAGGAGGCCTGTGTCCCAGCAGTGGGAACATTATAGGTTGATTATGGTTATGGTTAAAGGCGGACTTAATGCCTGAGGCATTCTCTACCAGTCAACCTTAGCGTGATGCAGAGACAAAACATGGCAGGTGCAACATACGGGATAAATAGCTAGGAAATGACTATAAAATACAAGAATAAATACTAATACATACATAGATACAAAAAAAACTGTGAGGAGAAAAAAATATCGGTAGAGGAGAAAACGAATCCAGCAAATCAGCGCTGGACAGTTGAGATTACGATGACAGAACCTAATTAATTTTGTCATAAACTATTACTTTTATGGTTCTACTTAGTGGTATGATCACATTGATCACCTTCTATCTATTATAGAATGTACGTACCTACTTATCTAATATCGGACGAGAAATATTTTTTTTTATCGTACCGTTGTCGTGCAGGTCAAAGACCTGTCTTCCCTTCTTTCTCCCTTTGTTCCCGACTTTTTTGTGAAGAAATTTGAATTTTATGTGGAATTTATCCGCATTATTTTTTGGATTTTACGTTAAAAAAATAATGTGGATAAATTCCACATAAAATTATATTCCTATTTAAACGTTTACGCAAAGCATTCGTAGAGAAAGTAAAAGTGTAACACATCGGGAAATGAAATAGTTAACGTATGGATCTACTTTCACACTTCAATTACCGGAGCTAATATTTTGTTTTTTGAGTATTTGTTAGAAGCAAACACACACACAAAACACAGGTAACAGAAAAAAATTAAACCTAGGCTCCAGAGCTAGGTATACCTGTATTTCAGCAGCCAGTTAGGATACAAAACCAAGTTTTATGCAGCAAAGGTATAAAATTAAATGAAAAAATCTATGATTTACAAATTAAACAATTTAGGTGTTGTAAATCTTCAGGTATAATTAATTAATTCTCTAGCTGTTCTAAAGAGATAGGACAACATTTTATACCCCAAGTATGGAGAACTAACTATTCTTTATTAAAAACAAAACTCACAAACATGTCAAAACGCACATTAATCAAGATAGTTATCTCATAACTTTAACTACAGGGTCAACAATTAATTTATTCTTTAGATATGCTTTGTATTTTTAACGACATTTTATAGTTAGTAAAATACCACAAATTATATTTTTTATACCAACGTTAGGTAAGTTTTTGTCATTGACAAAAGTCCTTTCAAATATGACTTGAATTTTACGCAAAATTAAACAATTTATTACAGACAGATAGATATAACGAATTTGACATTTCTGTATGTTTAAGAGTATGTAGGTATCGTAATAATCAAACTATCTACAACAAAAGGTGTGAACCCGAAAAACCACTTGAACTTGAACCTCTGAAATGCCATCATCATCGTCCTGCCTTTGTCCTATGTTACTTCGGGTCAACGCAACACGTTTTCTTAATTATGTTTGTAATTTATATGGTGTACATAATAAAGAGTATTCTATTCTATTCTATTCTGTCACGCTATCGTTCACTCCCTTCAGATTCTCTTTCATATCATTCCTCACACAATCTTCTTTGGCCTTCCTCTCCCTCCCCATCTATCAAAATTTAAATGCATGGAAAATGTCATTTTACATTATTTATTTAGGTAGGTATGCCTTTGACTAATAGCAGCTTTTAGAACAGGGTTATTAATCATGATTAAGGTATTTAATTTTATAAAGACGAGTGTTTGGCAAAATATAATTACGGTTGAGTAAAAATATCCTGTCTTTTAGCCCATCATTTCTACATACAAACAATGTTTAGTCTTATTCTTGGATTCGCTGGTCAAGCAGTGTTATTGAGGTTTTCGATCCGAAATTTCTCAATAGCAACCTTGAGTCTGGATTTTTGCTCTCCCGGTTGATGGCTTTAGGCACGCTTTCTATTACAAACTGGCGAGAGGTGTAGGCGATTTATGACCACCTCTGCCTAAACGTTCGGGAAAAAGTAATTCAAAAAAAATTAAACCGACTTCAAAAAGAAATTACATTTCGGAAGTCGGTGTCTTTGGGATCTGTATTTTATTTATAAGTAGTTTTAGTTTTTGCCACTGACTAAAACAACAAAACTGACTGAAATATTTTTGATGTTTTTTCGTTTCTCCTGCATTAAATCAATTTTTGAAAGTAGAGAATAATTCTCCATTAAATTATCTATACAATGGTACATCAATTAAGTAGGTTCTGTGTAGTAGCAGGAGTATAACAATAGAAACAGTCGCAGAAAGGAGACAAAATAGTAGATTGTTTGCCAAGGGAGCAAACAACTATTTTGAAGGCGAGAGTGTTTCTTTGAATCCAAAGCGCAGCAAAGGATTCAAAGTACGTCACTCGAGCTTAAAATAGTGTAGCTCCCGAGGTGGACACTACTTTTTATCACTCTCTATGAAAAAAAGTAAGTGCAACTTATGAATAGGAATAGTATGTTTATTAATTAATTTGAGTAAACAATTACGAACGCTTTTTGTGCGTTTTTTATTTTTTAAGAAACTTTTTTTTTTTAATTTGACTCGCGCGCATTTTAATTTATCAAACAGCCTGTTATTTTTTCATACAATGTTCGTAATTGATCTCTTTGGTGATTGAAATGTTTACTAACAATATGCAAACTCTATCACTTTAGTCTATAAGAATTAAAGACATATTATTTTATTCCCTAGGGATTAAAGAGCTATTTTAGTTCCTGTTTACGAAGAATACACTAGCTCTTTAGGAAAAGATGTGATAAAAAAAAAATATTCGATAGTAAAGCACTCTCTAATGCTTCGCATTATGAGTCGTGCAAAAAACACTGAGCCTGAATAGAGTTAGTTTTATGTAGTAAACCAAACAACTGATGACCATATCAGCCAACCAAACAATAGGATAGTGAAGCAATAACTGCACATGTCTCATTTATCTAATATCAGACATTACACCCGGATGTTCCTAGGTTCCTAGTACTTTCTACCCAGATTTCGGAAGCACGAACTCCCATTGATTTATATGAGTTGACCACAAACGTCCGGAATTTGGACCTGTGGGTGCTCAGGTGCGGAATGCTGAGCAAATTCCGGACACATCGGACAATTGGACCAGCTACATTTTGTGGTGCCAACTGCCAATTAAGAAATCGAACGGTTTAGTAGCTTTTGCTGGGTCATCGAAAATCGGGTTAAATTAATTACCTAACTTGTCTGTCGCAGAACTCGCAGAGTGGATGGGGAAATAGGCTTTTGAAATAAAACTTATTCTAAACAAGTATCTATGAGAATATTTTTGCATGATCTAGATTCACAGCTACCTATTACAGCTAAGTACCTATCCAATTTATTATTTACACAAATTTGTAATTAAAATAAAATCAATAGGTAAGTACTTACTTTTATTTAGTAAAACTCTGAATCACAACACTAAAATTCACAACAAAACAGCACGTCGCAATCAAACAAAACCAGCTTTCAAATTACAGGCGAGAGAATCCAATAAATAATTTTACGCGGTTTATTTATTACAGAAAGCGCGGGAATGCGCGCGCAAGCGTTGGCGCGAAAGGCGGGTTTTCCTCACGCTCGGTCAACCAAGACTAACGCATCGTCCATTCTGCCTCTCGCAGAGCTACAAATTGAAACTGATTGGAAAACTCGAGGGAACTGCTCGCCCGCCAACAACAAGATTGAAAACCATTATATTTCTTATTACGCTTAAACTATTTTGTTATTGCCATTATGTAAATAAGTCACGGAAAGTTTGCTATACATTTTACTGTCCGCAGCACAATGTATTTATTTATTTTCCTTTATTGGCGAACCTACAATTGTTTACACTGTAAATATTTAAAGTAACTATACCTTAAACTAGGGTTAGTGTAACAATTTCTTACAGGTTAGCACCGCATGCCCCTTAAACATATTAGGTGTGCCACAAGCACTGTACTGTAAAATTAATAATAAAATAATAAAAATAAGACTAATGGAACATAAGACTAAAATAAACAGTAAAAGTAAAATTCAATAGAACAAAACAAACAGCGACACAACAAAATGAAAAAAAAAATTAAACATTACTGCAACTTGGCTTAAGAGCCAAAATTCACGTCGACAAGATCGCTGCAGCTATTTACAAATTTGCAAAGCCGAGGAACAACAGAGTTTGCACCAAGTACTGTTCTGCGGAGTGAAGGGTGTAAAGGAGTAATAGGAGCACGAGGGAGTCTAGCAGGAACCCGAAATTGGAACTTGGATAGTAGTAGGAGAACATCAATTTTGCATCGGAGTAATTTATATACGAAGCTGGAACCAGTAATAATTCTACGTTTCTCCAGTGAGATCATCTTAAAATAAGATAGTCGGGCAGTCGGGCTTCATATGATCGTAAGTATCCTTTTTGCATTTCCACTGGCCTAAGCTAGATGCCAAGAGGAATCTCTTTTGTATTCGCTCCAGTCAGAGGATGTCCGTGGAGTAATGAGGTCTCCAAAGACTATAATAATAACCACTTGACTGCGCATACAGTGCCCCGACGCTCGAAAACTATTAGTATTTTGTCGCCTATGTATAGGCTACGGTACATAGTAACCATATTAGTAGTGTCCAAGTGTTAGACCAGTGTGCACGCAAAATTTATACAAATTTTTATAACTTTTTATGCAATTATAACGCATCAAAATGCCTTCATGCGCGGTGAAGTGGTGTGGGAAACATTCCAAGATCTAGTTACAAAAAGGGTGGCATAACTTTTCATCGGAAAGTAAGTACCTACTTACGAATTTTTTTTTGATTTATAGAATCTATACCTATAGATTCTATACATAATTAAACATGATCTCGCTCATCGTTCTTACCTATTAAAATGGGCATTCAAAATTACCTACCTAAATAATTCAAAACTCTTGTTTCAAAATGAAAACAGACTGGCTTAAAAGCACAATTGAGCTAATTTGTTTGGGCAAAGTTTTCGATGTTTATGTATTCTAGATGACTGCTTCGGCTCGTGCTTGCCAAATTGAGCAACAACTCGAGAAGAGGCAGTGAGGCAACGATGGAACACTTAGCGATGAAAATGACAGATATTTTGTGTGAAAACTGGAAATTTATTAAATGATGACAATTATATGGGAAATAGTGTGTCGAAGTAAAACATAAACAAGCACAGTTGCATTTAATGCATGTCTAATGAGTAGGTAGGACTAATTATCTATGTACGATTGCGTTTCGTAGCGGCAAAGCTACATTTTGTAATTACACATTCTTAGATTGAACTGAACAATTTTGATCCCGGAAGAATTACCTAATTTAATTCAAATTACGTCATCGTTTTTTAATAAATGTTTATTTGATTTGATGTTTTTGTATTATGGGCGAATAATTTTCATGCAATAGAATTAAAATAGGGGATTCTTACATATAACAGGGGGCCTAAAAAGGCCACTTTGGAGAATCATAAAAGGATAACATTATGAATCGTAACATGGCGAAGACAGTCCGTATTTTTCTTTTTTTCGTTGCACTACGTGGGTATAATCAAAGAGATTACGATTTGATTTGGATCGGATTGATCGGTATTTTATCACAGACAAAAAAAAATAACTGAAAAATGCTTCACCAATGGGATTTGATATGATTAACTTAACGGTTAACTGTCTATTATGTTATCCTTTTATGATTCTGCCAAAGTGGCCTTTTTAGGCCCCCAGGCATCAATCATCATCATCATCCAATTTTATACATCTTTGCTACCTGTTATCTGCCAAAGCCACCATGATCCAAACTTCATAGTTGGAAATCGTTCTATACAGCCGGTCGATTCTGTTAAAATCTCACCGTGAAAATTACGGTCAGTGCACACCGAGACGCGACGCGACGCGCAGTTTTCAAGATAGAAATACAATTACAGACCTTATCTACTACACAAAAAGGTACACGATTCAGTGAGCTACGCCGCGCGGCGGCGGCGCCGCGCTGCGTAGCTCGACGTAGCTAGTAGACACTGAATTGTGTACCTTTTAGTGTAGTAGATAAGGTCTGTAATTGTATTTCTATCTTGAAAACTGCGCGTCGCGTCGCGTCTCGGTGTGAACTGACCCTTATGTGAAGTGAGTTTGTTTTTGCTAGGAATTGACACTATTGACAGCTCACTTCACCTAAATTTTCACGGTGAGATTTTTACAGAATAGCACCGCTGAACGCCACCTGCTATGCTACGATCCTTACATAAACCTTTTGCTTCGTTCAAACCAAGGCTGCCCAACGAATTTTGAAGTATTGGTCTTCAGCGTGCTATTCCGTAAAAATCTCATCGTGAAAACTTAGGTGAAGTGAGCGTGGAGTGAGCTGTCAATAGTGAAAACAAACTCACTTCACCTAAGTGTTCACGGTGAGATTTTTACAGAATCGACCGGCTGTTCTCAAAAGACTATCGCGAGCTAATAGCTTTTGGCGTGCCAATTCAAATGCGTTGAGCCACCTTCTTCGTTTAAACTAAAAAAAAAATAAGAAAGTAAGAAAAGTATTTATTGTGACTCTTATAGGAAGATCACAAACTAAACACAATCATAAATAAAAAAAACAAATTGATTTAAAAAGATATGAAGTAAAAAAAAACAGGATGTCATGTACGAGGCCAAAAGGCTCCTACCTCAGCATGATGCTGCGACATTAGGGTGAGCAATGAACATTGGTCAGACGGTGACAGTCAACAATCCAAAGTTCACAGACCCTATAACACCGTCCCTCCCCACAGGACCACAGCAATAAGATTTAGCGCGTCTACAGTCTACGGTCAGACATAGGTATCTAGAGGCAGTCATTTCAAGAGTGCAGCGTACCAAGGCAGGGTAATGTCCTTTTCCCACCTGGCTGAAACCCAGACAGAGGGTGGACAGCGGGGTGAACGAAAGAAAGATAAACATTTTAATGATATTGTTGACATTTGTTTGACATTTCGGACTTTTGAGCGACGCATTGTCGTTTACACAGCGGGTGTATTTGATTATGAGGACTGAGGACAAACAAGTGTTTCTTTTGTTTCAACCGCGCTGTTTTTTTTTGGAGCGAAGATCTTTAATCCGCAGGGTAATTGCGTAACACACTCATCAGTAGCAATGGGTTTCATTTTGACAGTTCAACAACATTCATTGCGTTATTAACGTTGTTGGGCAGACACATTTTTCAAACATATGGAGCAATGGATTAGAAATATGCTTCAAAATGATTCCAATTTAGAGTAATAGTGTGTTACGCAATTGCAAGATTGCTTGCGGTGGGGTAAACTAGTAAAAATGGACACGTAACAAAAAAAACGTTATGACTTTAAGCGACTTTCTCTCTCTCACTGTATCTTTCTATTAGGTATTTATAGAGATAATTTTTTTAACATTTTTCATCACGGGTGTCGTTTTCATGGTTTTTGAGGGTGCTGAAGCCGATAGTGAGGTCAAAATTCAAGATGGCTCTCCATTAAAAACACGTGTTGAATTCACACTTTCTCCTCTCTCGATCCGTCTCTTTCTATTATAAATGAGTGTGTTACGTAAGGAACTTTGTTCCTGACGGGGGTCCCCCGACTGCACACGTTTTTTTTTTATTGCAAAGTAACTAAGTATAGATGGAAAAAAACGATACCTTTTTTCAAAAACTTAAAGGAAAGAAAGATACGTAATCAAAATAAGTAATACGGGGAACTTTAGGTTCCTTGAAAAATGTAGCTGGCTAACAGCAAATGCATTTTCCGAATAGAATATTCTCGAGAAATACTAGGTACATTACATACCTAGAGCTACCTAGATACTCTGCATTTTGTCCTCAATTCAGTTCGCCATATTCGAAATGCAAATGTCCGAGTTTACGGGTTTTTATCGGGACTGACGTCACGGTGAAGCTCTCGTCGGAATATTATGATGGATATTATTTGTAATAGCCTCACCAGTTCGTTTTAGAACTTGGGTACATACCTAGGTATGTACCCAAGTTCTAAAACGAACTGGTAACTAATTCTCCATACAAGATATTTTCAGTTACCTACCTATATAAACCTATGTATAATATTTTCAGTTAGTGATAATAATCAATCAATCAATGTTGATGATGATAATTATTGTCCTAATTGTCAGTATCTTTGTCTGCATTTAAATTAACCTGCACCCTAATTGCGTACCACACTATCAATCACAATCTGAATCATTTTGAAGGATATTGCTAATCCATTGCTTCATATGTTCGAAAAATGCTCAACTACAACTACAACTTTTTTCAGACTAATTTTTAGGGTTCCGTACCTCAAAAGGAAAAAACGGAACCCTTATAGGATCACTTTGTTGCCCGTCCGTCCGTCCGTCTGTCTGTCAAGACCCTTTATCTCGGGAACGCGTGGAGGTATTGAGTTGAAATTAAAACCATATACTCCTGAGTATATGGTTTTAATTTCAACTCAATACCTCCACAGTCCCTTGAAGCTGTGAAAAAATCAAACACCTAAGTTAACGTGAAAAAAAGATACGGCCGTTTTAAATGCTGCAAAAAACGTATATTTCGACACTCAAGGGAATCAAAATTTAAAGGGGACTTCCCGTTGATCTAGAATCATGAAATTTGGCAAGAAGCAAGATCATGTAGCACAAGTAAAGGAAAAAATCCTAAAACCGTTTTGTAAGAACATTTAGATAAACTATTTACATCCCTACAAAGTTTTTCACATGTCAATTGACACAAATCAGTCTTGTATTTGCCTACATTTGAATTAATCTGTACAAAGATTACGAAATGCACGTCACATACATATTTCCGAGATAATACAAAATAACAGGTCATCAGCCCGGCTTCACCTGGGGTTTACAGGTCGTCGCTGAAATTGTTAATTAACGTCATATTCCTGGGTGTCTAGTGCACTCTGCGTTACATAACATTAAGCGGGCTAGGAGGAGTACCTACATAGGTATATAGAGGTGTTGGAAAATGGCTCGAAGCTCGAGGTAATATAATAAAGTAGTTTAGTGTAGTAAATAAAGTGGTTTCTAACAATTAGCGACGTGTTAAAAAGCTTAGTCCACATTATGGCACCAATGTATCGGTACAAGGTACCTTTTGGCACAAGATCTCGCCAAAAGTTGTAAATTTTGAGCAGCCAATAAATATGTATCAGTAACTAGCTTTTGCTCGCGGTTTCGCCCGCGTGGTTGTCGGACAAATATCCCACGGGAACGTACTACTGAGATTAAAAGTACCCTATGTATTAATCCAGGTTATAAACTATGTGTGCCAAAATTCAGTCAAATCCGTTCAGCCGTTTTTACGCCAATCCGGAACATACATCCAGACAAACAGACAAAAATTCTACGTTACCATTTTATTATTTGTACAGATTCAACATGGAAAAATGTATTTGCCCTAGTGCAGACAAGGGTTAAAATCATTTTGCGGGAAAGCACGATAGGCTTTCAAAACACCCCAAGCCGCGATTCCTTCTTAAGTCACGTGACCCTGTTGCACCTTAGTGGAACGTCGTGTGAGCTGACGTCGAAGCTTTATCAAATCCAGACTACAGGTGAATGAAAGTATCCTAGGTTGGATCCGTCTGAAGGCCAATTCCAGTAGGTAGTTAGAAACGTTCAAAATTTTGTCACAATCGCATCTCAGAGACAATCAATGTCAAAAACTTGTCAAAAATAGGTAAATCACAGGTATTTTTAGACTGAGATTAGAATCCGAACGTTATTAAAAGACGGCGTTTGCCTCTCTTGTTTAGGCCTTCTCCTATTCACAAGAAACAGTTTGCCCGTTTTTACTAAGACTAGGCGACACTTACGTTAAGTTGGATTTTCAACTTTCGGCGCTAAGCCGAGTGTTGAAACTCCAACAGCACACCTTTAAAGTCAAAGTCAAATCATTTATTTCAAGAAGGCCAATAAAAGGCACTTTTGAACGTCACAATTTACAAAAAAATAGAATTGACTCTAAGCGCCCCTTCTAAAAGGTGGTTTCGTATGGAGAAGAATGGGCAAGAAGATCAACTCTTTAGAATCATTAATATATCACTTTAAGTTAGATTTGTTCCATAAGAGATGTGTTCTTGTGGAACAAATCTAACTTAGAAAGATGTATTAATGATTATAATTCTGTAAATACGTAGGTACCTGTTATAGTCGCGAATCATATTATGATCAAGATACAACCTTACACTGACCCTAAAATTGCAAATAACGTAAGAAAATTGAATTTCGCGGGCTACAACTGCGCACTCACCTGAAGCTACATTTATTTAGGCATTCAGGTGTCGCCTAGTGTTAGTAAAAACGGGCAGGAAATTTCGTTATTATTAAGTCAGGTTCCAATTCCAACATAACTAGTATCAAACTAAAGCATTTTTTTTTACAGGAACTCTTGAATTGTCAAAGAATCGGTCAGTTAGTCGAGAAAGTTGAAGTTGGCCATTCTCAAACATACAATGCGTAACATAATGAACGCAAGACCTCATACACCCCAATTAGAGTATTGAGTTAAAAGCATAATACAATGATCAAAACAATTTTTTTTTAAAGCTAACTATTTTTATTAAGTAAATTGTGTTGACCCTATCATTACTTTATGCATTCAAAATTGAGTCTTATTGCCTTGACATAAGATATAATTTTGTTTGGCTCAATCGGCGATCAGTATGGCAAAATACATAATTTAAAAAAAAATACCTATCTTAAATGTTACCGAAATTGATTCAGTAATCAATTATGAACAAACTACTTTCAGGACTTGCGTTTATTCTGTTACACCTTGTAGATCTCTATGGAGAAGAACGGACAAGGAACTCCCTCGAACTATTAAGTGTCTACCTGTATTTCACTTGAATAGGCTTGTTGCTAACATACATTCTCCATAGAAACCAGACTTCATGCAAACTAAGTATTCCACACAGAATATGTGAAGTCTAACATCGCAGATATAAAGTTTGAAGGTAAAACTCAGCAACTTGTTTGAATGGGCAACTTTAGCTAGTAGGTACTGTTGGCACAACCGCTCACACTACAAACTTTGACTTGGCTTAACACTGTGTAATGTGTGAGGAACTGAGCGAATATTACATAAGGTAATATTTTTGCCCCTTGTCAAAGAATTTTTCACCTTTTGCAGTTTACTTAATCGATTTTATGTATTAAATATTTATACTGTGGTGCACTGGCCCAGTTGTAACTGTCGCAGTTGTAGGTCGTAGGTTCGAACCCAGGCAGGCACTTTAATTTGTGTAAATAATGACATAACCATAGTTTTCAAACCAGTGAAGGAAAATATTGTGAGAAAAGCAGCATGTCCTAGAACCAAAAATTTCGAAGACATGTGACATCCGTACTCTTTATTTTGTTTGAGGCTTAATCACAGATTAACATGACATCCAAATATTAAACTCGAATAATTATTTCTTCTTTCTTTCTTTTTTTATAAAAACATTGCCCCACACTAGGAATTTCTCTTGTATTGTGGGTGCGTTTACAAACATTTAAGCTCACATACACAAATAGCCAGAACCGGAACAACTACTTGTAGGCCATAAAAATATTTGTTCCGTGCGGGACCCGCGACACGCAGCGCTGAAGTCAAACGCTTAACCACTGCACCAACCGTGCCAATGATTAAAAAAATGAGAAAAAAACTTAAAAAAAAAAAAAAAAAAATGATATTGGATTTAAATTGGGAAACAATACAGTTTACTACGCTACAAACATTTAGTAAAAAAGTGAATTGGGTAGAAGAATAAAAGGCCATTTATTAATAAATAATTATAATTAATTTATAATAATTATGATAGATAATCCCTTGTAATATGGGTAGCGCAAAAACTATTTTTATCTAAAGAGGGTAACTCTTGTGGAACCAAAAAACAATAGTTTGTTTACTGTTTTGTTTTGATACTGAGCAGAGTTAGTAGTAGCTATGAATCAATACTTTTATTGTTTTTTTTATATACTATTTTAGTAGTTTTCTGGCAAGTATATAATTAGAATTTTTGGAAAAATTATGGAGAAAAGGTAACTAAGTATAGGCCGACCGCTCAACTGAGATGTTGCCTGAGGTAGCAGGGCAGTGCTGGAGGGATGCGAGAGGTCAGTGATTCCTCAACTTGTGAAAAAGACACCCCCCCACCCCTCCGCACCTTGCAGCTACCTCAGGCAACGTCTCAGTTAAGTGGTTGTCCTATTATAGTAGTGTCAATGTTTAAATCGCCCAAATAAGTTTTGTTATTTGTGGAAAATATATAATTAAATCTCATAGAAGAACTGTTTAGGTTAAACGAGCTTATTATAGTTAATTTTAAAATATTATAATGTGATAGGATGCTGAATGTCTTACCAGTACCTATACCTTAAGTTATATTAAAGTTAGATTAGGTACCTACTTACTTACTTATCTATAATGTGAGTAATATGTTGTTAATAAAAAGTAATATAAACCTACCCACATCCCACATAATTATTAAATAAGTAATAAAAAATCAAAAATAACTTACTAAAATGGAATATTGCTTCTCTGCCATTTCTGTTACTCTCTTAGTCTGAATCCTGAATGAATAAAAAAGTAAACTTAGAAAAACAACAAAAAAATAAGTTGGTGAAAAAATAAATAAAAGAAATTAAAGACCCGCCCGTGTCCTGTGTTTACGAGGATTCCCGAGTATTTAGATAATAATTTAAATGTGATCTTACCTTACAGATTTTCAAGGACACTATTGCACTTAAGTTCCTGCAAATAATCAAATAATTGTGAAAAATACCGAAATCACAACAAATCCACTGTGCGTACGATGTTTTTATAGCGTTTTTTCTTACTTTGTCCGCCAACAACATTGCTAGTTGGCTACCGGAAAACTCGAATTATATCTTGGCACATTTTTAACACATATTTCGAACTAAACACCATGTTTCTCATTTACACGAAATTCCCGCAGTTTTACAAAGACCAAAATTACGAACATCAATCAATCGTAAAATAACGTTCCGTTTTCATTTCGCGTGTCATAACATTTACATTCTATTGATTTCATGAGAATGTCAAATACGGTTTCACGTGAAACGTGTCGCGTTTGACAGCCACCTTTCGTTCGGAAATAAATTGTTAGAGGTTAGAGCGGTTTTGCACTACATCCGTGATCCGATCCGAATCCGAGAAATGCCGGTCCGTGTGAGTCGTGTGTGAATTTAGTTCGTTTCTATTCTATGCTTAAACCATTTTAGTTGACATTAAAACCTTACACTGACTTTTGGTTAATGCGTTGTTTTTTATTTAGGTACAGTCAGCAGCAAAAGTAGATGATCAAAGTCAGAAATTCAATACTAATGAACGGAGTTCGCGTCAGAACTGTGTGGCGTCGAAGTGATTCAAAAGTATTCTACGTAGTAAGTATTCTAAGTAGTATTACTTCGACGCCACACAGTTCTGACGCGAACTCCGTTCATTAGAATTGAATTTCTGATTTTGATCATCTACTTTTGCTGTTGACTGTACAGACGCCAGCAGGTCAACCTACCCGAAAACCTATGCTGTCCTTTAAGTGATAGGGAAAAAAAACCGGCCAAGTGCGAGTCGGACTCGCACACGAAGGGTTCCGTATCACAAGACATAAAACGCCGAAAAAAACGTTTCTTTTATACTTACCTACCCCTATTTTACCTTTATTTTATTTTTATTCTGTTTTATTGGCAACAGAAATGCTTACATCATCTGTGAAAATTTCAACTGCCTAGCTGTCACGGTTCATGAGGTACAGCCTGGTGGGTGACAGACAGACAGACAGACGGATAGTGGAGTCTTAGTAATAGGGTCCCGTTTTTACACTTTGGGTACGAAACCCTAATAAAAAAAGGCTTTTCTCCCAACACGTCAGCGCGCACCGCATCCTTATTTTTATTAAAAGCGACTGTGGAGTTTTGAAAATGAAAACTACTTTTTGCTAATTTCGCTGTTATTGGTGCTATTTGCTAGCGAGCGATATCTAAGGTATTTTTAGAAGTCGCTAAATTTTCTGTTTAGTCTTGTGTGTATGGGTTTTGATATCACGTTTCACGTCACACGACGTTAGGTTGTATCAGGATCTTACCATAGTCAAATAAAAACCAAAATTTTCGAAATATTTTTATTTTCCACTTGTAAAAACTGTACAAGTCCTAACAAACTTATAAATTAACATTACATATGGACATTGCATGGCACTGACGATAAAGCCACAACTTTCAACATGTCGGATTGTACTCCTACACAATATCGCAACATTTCACCACTTGCCTACAAAAAACTTCAGTCGTTCGTTAAAATGGATATTAAAATCTGATAAGGTCAAATAGGTCATTCAAAAATTTGTATAAAAGTTGATTGTTCTAATGATTGATAAGGCGGAGCTACATTCTTTGAGCAGCTATAAAGTGCTGGCAATATGTTAAAGTGGCCCGTCATTATTATAAACATTGTTAAATAAAACTAGTTTACATATTTTTCATAATTCCACACGCAAGGAGCACGACTTATCGAGTTCCTTTCTCACAAAAGTTAAAATGATAAAATATTTTAATCGTCAGTGTTGCCTAACTATTATTTATAAAGTTGGCAACAGGAAACATTCAGGGAAGTTGATTTTCAAAATGGAACACAATTCAAACCGTCTTATTCTAAAAATATGGGATTAAAATGTAAAATATATAAATTATTTACACTTTCAAAGCACCTCATTTGACACTGCCGTTAATATCAATGTTTGTTCTGGGCACATAAAGTCTGGTATAATTCCAATATAGTTTTCTACCTGAAGATATTTGTAAATAATTCATAGCTTTATGACATAATTTTCGAGACATTAACTTGATTTATTTATGACGAATTTGAGCGTTTCTCAATTAATACGTGGCTACGTTCAAATTCGTTTGTTATTCATAAACATCTTCAGTAGAAAACCTTTCGTCCTGATGTTATATAAAAGCTCTATTTTATAGTTAGTATCTGATTCTAATATAGTTAAATTTAACAAAAAATATAAACCTACTTAAACAGAAAAACTTGTTTATTCAAAGGCTATAATATTCGATTGATTTAGTCCCTATGTTATATTAACAATATGATAATATGGGTTCAACAAAAAAACTAAAATCAATTTTATATACATAAAACTTATCCCTTTATAATGATTATGTGTTAAGACCTCGCTTTGAAAATGCAATCAAAAATTGAAATGAAATGCGTTGTCGGAAATGTAATAATATAATAGATTGGAAGGCGAAGTGATGGTATACACGCAGCTTTTAAATGCTGCAAAGGCTTAATAGTATAATCTCATAATTTTATATTATATATATTTTAATGTAGCTGTTTCGCTTTAGATAAGCTAAAGCGAAACAGCTACATTACAATTTCGAGAAAGCGTTAATTTTTAAACACAATACAAGAATACATTGTTATATCAAAGAAAAAAGTGGACCAGAATAATAATAATAATAAAAATTGACACATAATAAATAATACTGCATACATATCGCCGTCCCCGGCGAATAAAGTGGTAATCGTAAAAACTAAATTTTACAGGAAAAATAAAAAACAGTTTTTCGTGAATATCTCAATAACTAACATACGTATCGGGATTGTTTATATACCAAAAGAAAGGTGATTTTTAACAAAATAATAGTTTACTTTATTAAATAATTATAACTTTAATAGAAATAAGTTATTAATTAAATTAAATTTACCATGAATTAAAGGCACAGACATAAACTGTAAAGCGACATTACGATATTATTCGCGTAAAATCTCATGCAACACGTTACCGTAATAATGGATTGCTATGTTATTGTCTGATAAATTGTGATAGGAACCCATATCGTAATGTACTATTACCATTTTATTCGCTGACAAACAATCAATTACATATTACAGTAATAGCAACTTACGTGTGTATTCCATGGCAAACGTATTATACTAACTGGAGGCAAGTATCAAATACTGAATAAATATTTTGTACGTGTACATAGTAATGTGCGAAGAAATAAAAGGAATATGTCTAATTATTTCTTATTTATACATAATTAATAACAACTGTTTGTAAAAATCAACAAATTAGGAACTATCAACTTAAATTGAATTCTTAATTCTTTATTATTAAGAAGCAGTTACCCTGGGTAGCTCTACTCCTCGTCGTCTACATGTTCAGAGACTTCAGAGTCTGAAAGTTCGCTCGGGTTAGCCTCACAGCTCGTGAGGGGGTCATTAAACGCATGGTAATGTTGTGGGATTGCATCGCTGGTACACAAACTTAATAAATCTGCATGTAGCGCTTTACTTAAGGGTATTTGCTGATTATAAGCTTGCTTCAAATGCAAACAAATTGATTCAGTTTCTGTTGCAATTGAGGCTGTCGGTCTTCGCCCTCGCCTGGGTCTAGTTATTTGCAACTCCGTTTCTAGTTCCAAATACTCTTCTTCGAAGTTATACTTGAATTGAAGAATTAAATAGGACACCCTCACTTCCATTATTTTTGCCCATTTAATTTTGTTTCCTGCAGTATCTTTTAGCCAGTTTTTTTCCACAAAACAGGCTTTTTATTTAGTAAAAGTCACGGTGCTTCATCTCTTCACTTGGTCAGGAGTATATAATACCTTCGTTCTGGGCGTGGCCAGTCTCAAAATACCAGTGGGTTATATTTTGTTGGTCATAAGCTCTTAAGGCGTAAAGTATAATGCAAAAATGTATCTGTTTTTGTTCTGACCAGCGGAGCGCAGCCATTGGAATAAAAAGATACATTTATGATACCTTGGAGTCCTTCTTGCTCGATGAACTTCATTAGGCAACTTTCAATTGATCCTCTTTTAAAAAGAGGATCAATTTTGTTTGGACAAAGCAGTGACCAAATTTGCGGAGAGTCGTAGACAGTAAAATTATATACGGGGTATTTTCTCTTGTAGTGAAAAATCCCCACTTCAGACTGAGGACCTTTTCTAGATCAAAAATCGCAATTGTGGTAGGTACTCGTACTTCTTTCGTCCACCGCAGCTTTTTCTTCTTCTTTTAACTGGCGTACTTTATTCTTTCTCATCAAATGTTCCCTATACTTAGTTTCTAGACTAATTTTGGTTATCTCATTAGCTTGATCATATTGGGAGCTAATTCCGCATAAATCTTTCTTTGGATTCAAAAACAAGTAATTAAACTCTGCGTTAAAAGTGTAAGTATTCATAATGTCGCTTTGTAGCCTTGTGTTCTGCAGAATAATGTTGATTGAGGAACCAGAGTTCATACGATCGGAACACAAAGAGACTATTTGTCAGAGCATCTAAACATTTCTAAAATGTACCGATTGTATGACGAAAGAAGTACCACAGTTGCCATTTTTGATCTAGAAAAGGTCCTTAGTATCCCTCACTGAAGTAGGGATTTTTTACTACAAGAGGAAATACCCGTATATAATTTTACTGACTACGACTCACTGCTCAAATTTGGTCACTGCTTTGTCTGGCATCTGTCTATTCCTAAAAGAGGATCAATTGAAATAGGCAGTTGCCTAATGAAGTTCATCGAGCAAGAAGGACTCCAAGGTATCAAAAATGTATATTATATACTCCTGACAAAGTTTATAACATCATCATGAATGCAAAAATGACCGGAAAGATGAAGTAACGTCACTTTATTGTATAAAAAGCCTGTTTTGTGGAAAAAACTGGCTAAAAGACACTGAAGAAAACAAAATTAAAATGTGCAAAAATAATGTAAGTGAGGGTGTCTTTTTAATTTTTCAATACAAGTATAACTTCGAAGAAGAGTATCTGGAACTAGAAACGGAGTTGCAAATAACTAGACCCAGGCGAGGGCGAAGACCGACAGTCTCAATTGCAACAGAAACTGAATCAGTTTGTTTGCATTTGAAGCAAGTTTATAATCAGCCAATACCCTAAAGTAAAGCGCTACATGCAGATTTATTATGTTTGTGTACCAGCGATGCAATCCCACAGCACTACCATACATTTAATGACCCCCTCACGAGCTGTGAGGCTAACCCGAGCGAACTTACAGACTCTGAAGTCTTTGATCATGTAGACGACGAGAAGTAGAGCTACCCAGGGTAACTGCTTCTTACTACTACACAAGTGTAGGTACTCACTATTCCGATACTCCCATAACAAGATGGGACGGTAGAACGGCACGACCGGCGAGAGATCAGGCGAAGGACTGACTATTTTACGTGCTCCTCCAATAGCACGGATCATCTTTTTTATCGGATAGTCAGGTGATCAGCCTGCTATGTCCTAGCCCAACTAGAAACAGTTGCTGTTCCCCGCGGGAATCGAACCCGCGACCTTCAGATCGAGAAGGTAGAACCAGTTATCTTTAGAGCTCAGCTAGTTTACGTTGTTATTGAAATTTCATAACATGTTATGGTTTGTAAGGCAGGACGGAGGAAATAATGCTGCCATTATTTACTCAATGTAAGGCAGAATTATCACAGCGTAAATCGATTACAGAAAAAAATTATGATGAAAGGATATAGTAATCATTATTTACCTTCTATAATTTTTAATGAAATATATCGTAAAGAACTTAACGATTTTAAAATAAAATTGTCTGTTACAGAATAAAATTGTATTAAGCTTTACGCAAATTATGTCGAATATTTTTCCCGCGAATATAATGGTAAGAGCATCTTACTGGAAATGTAACGTCTCGAAAGTATTGTAATAGTCTCTAACAATTTTATTCGCTGCCACAAGTCTATTAAGCATACATATAAATAATATTGTTAAATTCATTACAATACACATAAAAATCTCGTATCTTCTGAGATAAGCGTAGGAAATGTTTGAAAAAAATTGACAATGTGTAATCGGACCTCTAAATACCGAATATGCAATAAAGTTAAAACCATCGTAATAGTACATTACCATTTTATTCGTCGGGGACGGCGATATTTTGATAACTTGAAATAGTTATGTATTCGAATTGTTCGTCAATAATTTTCATTAATTTAATAAAATTTAAGGTCACTTTAAAATGTAAAATATTTGTTACACATGAGCAATTTCGATTTTAATTATTAACAATTTAATAATCGTTGAAGATTATTGTCATAAATATTGGAGAAGAATCGAGGAGTAGGAAACACACGTGATTCTTATGCTGTGAATCACGATATTTACCGTATTTGCTTCACTCATCAGCTTGTGACTCTTATAGCCTTCACATAAGGTTCAAATTAAAAATAATTACGCGCGTTCGCAATTTTAATGATATTGATTATCGCAATTATTTATAAGATGATATTATGTCTTTGTCAAAGAAACCGATTCTTTACATTCTCAGCAGTGTTTCCTACTACAAAAATGTGAAATGGAATATTCAATAAGTTAAATAATATTTTAACCCTACACCGAGCTGTGACTAAATGATGATAGTTACTCATACACTGTATATACAAACGCTGTTAAACGGTTACGATTTATCATAATTCGTTGTAATTCAACACAAAAATAATAAATAATATATAATCTATTAACATTCAACAACTAGACTAAGTTATAAACATAGTTTTTTTTTTGAAAAATAATGATTATTAAATCAAAATTATACGTTTGAAGAAAGTTCGTAGTAAAAATCGGTTGTTACGGTACCTATGCTATCGAGTTAGGTGACGTCACTCTACGGCTCGCGTGCGCCGGCGCGTGGTGTGACTGCGCAGCGCCGCCCGAGCGCGCACTTCATATTGGTCGCGTGAAGTTCGCGGGGAACATTCCCTTTTCATTGGTTGATTCTTTGATGCCCATCAGCCAGCCTTCCTCCTGTAATTAGAGATGGTTTTGTTTTAGCTAAGGTTCTTAATTTAATTTGGTAACCAAGTCGAAAATAAACAACAAATAACATGAAAATGTTGCGGTTTTGTCGCTGGCAGCATAGGTACTATTCTATTTTGCCGATTGTACTTCGAAATGTTAGGAACAAAGTGTCAAAGAGTTGAAAGTTGTCGTAATTATATATAAAGTCCCTCATTATTATAACTAGCCTACAGTCTGCACTATCCCATGGTTGGGAAAAGGCTTGTCTTCTTTTTCTCTATTTCACTACACTTCCAACCTTAGCAAGACTAGAAATAGATTTGATCCTAAGTCATAATATCAAAAATCGTATAGGGGTATGAGGAACAGGGTGTAAAGTTCATTCGTACTCTATAGAAAAGGGAGAATCCTCAGACCAGACGGGTGTGTGTCTGGCGGGCAACTGCCCGTTATATAATATGCTAGTTGCGTGGTAAACTCTGGTTGCGAGATGCAGGATTATGCGTGACGTCAGAATGACGCGTTGTTCGCAAGTAGCGTTGTGATACCGCTACAATCGTTTACTCTAAATAGGCCGACAATAATTTTTTGAACTTCAAATATAAGCCTCCAAAACGCCTGCCCTTCACCACTTCCTGCTGTTTTAGCTAGGGACCTAAGGGACCAAATCGTCCCTTCACGGTACAAATAGCACCATATCGCTGTTTCAAAGTACCAATTCTTCACGAAATGCCCACCCAGGCACATCAGGGACCAAGTCGTCCTATGAACCTCATGTAGCTATTTCAGCGTCCCAAACTCGTTCTTAACTTACAAAAGTTCATCAAAGAGGTACTAACTACCTGTTCATCAGGATCGTCGTACTCCACGACGCGTATGATCTCGCCGACGTCGAAGCTGAGCTCGTCCGAGTCCTCGCGCGTGTAGCGGTAGGTGGCGCGCACGCGGTACAGTGTGCCGGGCGGCAGGCCCGCCAGCGTGGCCCCTGCGGGAGTGGGCCGTGAGGGGGGCGATGTGTTTGGGTTAGTGTGAGGTGTTGACCGTGGGAAATAAGAAAGAATATATCCTAATTTCGTCGGCGCAACATAATTTTTTTGTATTAGTCGTCATCTATGTAATTCTAACCATATCATCTTTCACGCAGTCCTTCCTGCGGTTTTTTAGTCTTCCCCTACTCTTATTACCATCCATCAATACTAATCCATACTAATATTATAAATTTGAAAGTAACTCTGTCTGTCTGTCTGTATGTTACCTTTTCACGCCTAAACCACTGAACGGATTTCGATAAAATTTGGCAGAGAGATCGATTGCATCTCGGGGAAGGACATATATTATGAAAAATTTTATCGACAAACCACTGAACCGATTTAGTTGAAATTTGGTATAGAGATAGTTTGAGTCCCGGGAAAGGACATAGGATAGTTTTTATCCCGATATTCCCACGGGATCGACACTTATGCGGGTGAAACCGCGGGGCGCTGTGAATAAATCTTGTGATTTATTTAATACAAAACATGATTTATATTCATAGGTCTAAACCATGTAGCCATTTTTGAATTTCGTACTTTACCTCAGTTGGAATAAGGTTCGAAATACGAGACTGGCTGAAAGGTTTACGCTTGCACCAAAGTTAGTCGTTTTGTAATAAGACGGTTTATGTTAAAGTCAATGGACTACAAGAGTTAGGAATTTGAGATAATATTCTAGATATGGGACAACAAACTGAATGTCATACTTAACAAAGTTCAAATTCCATTGAAACCAATAACTTATTAGGGACCTTTTTGTTACAAATGGTCATTCAAAAATCAACTTAGAATGTATTACACTAAATTATAACTGATTATGTGGCTATGGAATGTAAGTTATCTGAGATTATGAACACTGCTATAGACGAAACTTAATGGATAAGAAAGTTCTTGTTTCCCACGGTAAACAAATCTAATACATACATAGTATTTAAAATACCAAAAGCAGTATTAATGGTTAACAAATACACGCGTAAAACAACTAAAAAGCGAAATCGTTTGCACACAAATTAAAAGTAAAAGCCATACTTATTATATAAATATTTACATACGTTTATCAGCCGGTAAACCTATAGATATAGTGAATATAAATAGAATACAATATAGCATTATGATTTTACATACCAAATATATTACAAAAATAATGTTTAACAAAGAAATCGCCGATAAATAAATTGTACCTTAAGTTACCCAAGATTTAGTTTAAAAAACACGGCTCCGACTAGGCAGTTGGGTAAAAAACCATTTATCCACCTATCGATTAAATACATATTATTTTTATAATAAATAAAGTTGTTATTTTATAACTTACGATATAAGCGTTGAGCTGTTAGGTCCCCCCACCGATGAACGTTAATAACTAAGATTTAAGAAGACCTATTCACACAGTTATTTAAAGCAAATTATACTTAACTTCCTTATTTATAAAGTTGATTTTTATATGAGAAAATCAAAATAAAACCAATTAACATGCGAAAGTAACACGCAAAAAAGTACCTACAAAGTTGTGTACATGTTTCAATATTTTTAATCTGTGTCCAATAGTTTTGAACATTTTTAATACACTTGATTCTTTTGGATTTATTGGTTCAAAATATGCCTGTTAATGCTATAGTGTGAACTGGCCTTTAAAAATAGTCTGGCAGTTTTTTTTTAAATATAAACGAAGTAAATTGATTATAATAAATTTAATATTTTTCATTAACTGTTTTAGTAGGTATCCCAACTTTCCCGTTTATATTCCAGACCATCACTTACCTATGGGTATGTCGTAAACCTCGTCGTTCTTGTTCTCACTGTCATTCGCCTTCCCTTTCTCGTCCTTTGGTTCTACATCTACTTGTCTCTTTTCTTCCGAGATATTATTTGACTTCTCCGGCGGTACTGGCGACCCTGAGAGAATTGTGACTTTCTATTTGTCTACTGAACAGTGTTTGTGCAATGAAATAGCGTTGGACTACTGACTTTAAATATTCTGTGGCCGAGTGAATGAATTGAATTACTTATGCTGTGGCAGTGATTTCTATATTTTTTTAAATTACAGTGGGGGTGTTTTTACTGCATATTTAATTTTATTAGAAGTTAAAGTGATTGCATAAAAAATACAACTTTGCATTGTTTAGATTTGAGTTGCTATTTAAATAAAATAGCTATAGCCATGCGTCTACCTACCACGACATTAAAATTAATAATACTCATACATTCTCCCTCCCCTACTCACCACCAATGTTTCATAACAAGCTTGAAGATTCATCACCTAAATAAAAGTACTAGGACTTAATAAACCATGTGAAGTTCGAAGAAACAGATGTAGAGCTCCTTACTGCTAAATCTCGGGGCCAATATTGAAGGGCTTGAAGATTCATCACTTACTTACTAAAAGTACCAGGATTCCATAATTTGTACGGAGTTCGAAGAACTGCTGGAGACATCTTCGTGCAAACATTTCGCGGCTATCAAAAGTACAAGGACGCCATAAACCGTTCGAAGTTCTAAATCACAGCTGTACTGCTGAATCTTTGTGTCGATCCGTCTGATCTCGAGCGGCTACAAGTACCAGGGCGGCATACTCACCAACAGGTATATCGTACAGTTCTTCGACCTTCTTGTCACTGATTTCCTTTTCTACATTGTTGTTGGTGACGGGGGTTGTTAGGGCCTTGTCTTCTCTCTTGGCGGGCGGCGTGGGTGCGTCAGTTTGTTTCGCGGGCAGCTCCGGTGCGGGGCGGCTGTCGTTGCGGGATTCAGTGCGGGATTCGTTGCGGGAGTCGGTGCGGGTGTCTTCAATAGTAGTAGCTAGTACCGCGGCGTCCCCGGCCGGCGAGGGCGAGGCCGGCGAGGGAGGCGCGGAGGAGCCGTTGAGCGCGGGGGAGGGGGGCGCTACACACACGACATGCTCCACAGTTCAGGTGTTAATGTTGTCGGGAGTTGACGAAGTTTCCAAATGAAAAGATATTATACAAAAAGTGCAAAATATACTTTTGAGAATGTGTTTGAAACATTTTTTTTTACTGAACTTACGCTATTCGAAGTAGCTATATTCCATTCATAACTTTGTCATCTCCCAATCAATTAGAATAAAATGCTAACATCTAAAATTATTTCATAGTAGGATTAATTTTAGAAAGCAATCACTCAAAACGCTTCAATCCAATTATTTACTTGAACACAACACAAAAGCAAAAACATAATTTCGGGACTTAAAAAATACTTTTTTTTTTAATTTCCAACTCATGGTTTCAAAATTCAGAGAAATGTAGTTAAAAATTGTACTGTCTGTATCATAAACGACTCAATTTTGTACTAGTGGTACAAAAATATGACTTAAATCCCTAAATTGTCTTCTCTCGATGTCGACGAAGTCCTACTTTGTCGACATCAGAACGTTAGGCCTCTTTCAACATATCCCACTAACTATACAATACATACTCTAGTATTGTATTTCCAATTGTATTACAGACAGTACAACCTAAACCCAATTTTCGTAAGCCCTATTTTCCCAGTTTTCGCTAGCCCTATGTTCCCAATTTTCTTGAGCCCTATTTTACAATATCCATAGCCAAATCTCCCCAACTCACTCTGGACAGTATCGGTGGGTGAGGCAGGTTTTCCGTTGTGCGTGTTGAGGGTCGCGTTGGGCGAGGAGGCCGGGGAGATGTTATTCATGTTGATGCTTAAGTTGTTTGCCTTCTTGCTGTACGAGCCGCGCTGGCAGTCCGTGGCTAGCTTGTCCGTTATCACTTCCAGTTCGCCGAATACCTGGAATGGGAAGCGGTGACAAAATTATAAAGGTTTAGATAAATTAAATTTTTATGTTTTTGTTATCCATTTTACATAAATGGATAACAAAAACATAAAAATTAACAGATAATATGACACAAAGAAAGAAAAATAAAGTACAAAGGTAACGTAAGTCATCGACTGAATATTAATAAGTTAACCTATCAAACCACCTATAAAAATGAAAAGAAATAAAGATCAAGGTAAAAGAAAATACGTGTCACAATAGAAAAGAATGGAAGTACCAGAGATGATACTTTCATCACTACTAATCAGCAATTCACAGTTAACACCGCGATCCAGCTTTTTCTTTCATTCCGCTGCTATAGAATCCGTTATTCCCTTTCCTTAAGAGGAATAATAGATTAGATGGGTAGATTAATGGAGTCAATTGCATCGCCTGGTATGCCAGGCGAGGCAATTGACTACGCTGTCATACATTAGTATACTTTAAAAATTGGTTATTATTGCATCCAAGGGTTCGGTGTACTAATGCAATCTGATATAGGCATTGGCAGTATAGTGGAAACTTTTTGAGTCAGCATTCTTCTTGGCGACTGCTTCACTCTCCTTATAACTAAATTTATGAAGTTTGGTGTACCTCAGGGGACTGTTTTAGGTCCCCAGAAAAATTGGATCACGAAAGACAATAAACATTGCATACAGAGTGGTAACATCGACGCGCAAACTGTAACCATGAATTCTGCACATGATTCAAGACCCCCTAGCGTAGAAATATTTGGTTGGTTATAAAAAAAAAAAGGTGTTTCGTAGAAAAGTGCAATACATATGCGGTCAAAATGTATGGAACAGCAATTTTTTTTTATAACCAACACTTTTTTTAGTTTCAACGCAGGCGGGTTCAGAATCATGTACAGACGCCAGCACATCAGGCTAAAATTGATTAAATTTAATTTCTTTAATAGATTTTCAACTTTATCTCTAAAGAATAAGGTTCAAAGTTGATTGGGAAGATTTGATAGTTTCGGGTAGCTTGATGTGCTGGCGTCTGTACCTAATCCGTGGTATCAGGTTGCGCGTCGATGTCCCTGTCACCCTGTATAGCACCAGAGTCGTTTGTGTTACGCAATGTTTAGTACACCTACATTATTACTTTTATAAGTTCCATATAATCGGGAAGAAAAGGGTTAATTTGAAGACAATAAAGTAGAAAAGAAAAGTGTTCGTACCAAGTCTCTCACCTTATGACTTTCAAAATGGAACAGTTGTTCAGCCGAGAAGAGTGTTTGCAGATTGTTGACGTAGAATAGAACGCGGGAGTCGAAGAGTGCGGGCAGTTCGTCGTGGAGTTCAGAGTTTAGGACTTCGTATGTGCGCTTGGCTTCTTCTAGCTGTTCTCGGCCTTTGGTCACCTGGAAGATAGACAATATTGGGTGAGAACAGGTATGTATAGTGATTTCTTGATTGAGCTCAATCAAGGTTTTCCCAAGATGTATGAAAGATTTTTATCTTTTACATTAATGTGTATTAAACCTATATGTGTAGTAGGTGTATTAAAAACTATTAGAAGCATATGGCCCAACGGGGGTAATAATCGTGTATTTGATAAGGTTCATTATAATGTATATTTGATAAGGTCTTAATTATTGTGGTAATGATTAACTATTTAAAAAAAATGTCTCAGTAATTATTTTATTATGGTTTTAAATGAAACCAGTAACTTGTTGACATTCTTCTTGTTCTTAGCGTATCTATGGCAAAAAAATTAAATATTTTTGACCAAAAATTCAGGCACGCGAACTCCGCTCACTGACGCTGTGATAACATCATCAAGTGCACAGGTGACAGGGTTTGTGGCCATTTGAATAAGCGTCTAAGTCATGGCTATGCTAAAGCTACAGTAAAAGTACAGAAGACACGATATATTGGTACATTAAGAGATGTTCATGAAACAAAAGCTAAATATTGTTACCTTAACATCGTCCCTTCTCTTCGTAGCGTTCGATTGCAGATTCTGGAAGCTGTGCCTTTGACTGTCGTAGTCCACCAACTTGCGTCCACGTTTCTCGATCTTTTTCTGTAAAAAACATCATTACTTACATTAATAAAATTATACTAGAGCTATAATTATATCGCTATGCTCCTGAGGCTTAAGTGTGATTTTTTTCACTCACGTTCGATTGCGAGCGCTTTAGAATTTCATATGGGAAAAAGTTATAGCGCCACCTGGTGGTCACTAGGAGAAACCTAATTTCCCATACAAAATTCTAATGCGCTCGCAATCGAACACGAGTCGAAAAAACTCGCACTAAGGCCACTGATTGAAATTGATGTCGACTTCCTTTAATGGTAGTCGAGCGTAAACTCGTATTTTCAAATTAAGATCAAATTGACCGAAGATCTTTGGGGAATGTCCATTAAAGTCTGTGCCTCCATAATTGAGACTATTGCACCTTACTTAGCCTTAGTATTTAATTTGTGTGTTGATCAAGGAATCTTCCCCGATTTAATGAAATACAGTAAGGTAATACCACTTTTCAAATCTGGGGACAGTAAAGACACCAATAATTATAGACCCGTATCCGTGTTGCCGGTTTTCAGTAAGGTGTTCGAAAAGATAATGCTTAATCAGATGCTCAATCATTTTAACATGAATAAAATCCTTCACGATCAGCAATTTGGTTTCACCAAAGGACGTTGTACGACTGACGCTGGTGTAACCTTATTAAAACACATTTTTAACGCGTGGGAAGAGGCCCAAGACGCCATTGGAATCTTTTGTGACCTCTCTAAGGCATTTGATTGCGTCGATCACGAAACCTTGCTTTTGAAACTTGAGCATTACGGACTTGGAAAACTTGCGCTCAGTTTAGTTAGTTCTTATTTAAATGATAGACAACAGCAAGTCCAAATAAATGGTGTCAATTCATATGGTTTAAAAGTAAAAATGGGTGTGCCACAAGGCTCGATATTGGGTCCTTTCCTCTTTTTAGTGTATGTTAATGATCTACTCCATTTATTAAAAAATCAACCACAAATGGTGTTATTTGCTGATGACACTTCCTTAATTTTTAAGGTAAATAGACGTGCTACAAATTTTGACGACGTAAATAACGCCCTACTGCAGGTCCAAAATTGGTTCACTGCTAATAATTTAGTATTAAATGGAAAAAAAACTAAGTGCATAAGATTTTCTTTACCAAATGTCAAGGGTAGTGATTGTGAGATAATATTGAATCAAGAGAAACTAGAATTCGTCGATAAAACTGTTTTCTTAGGGATCACGCTCGACTCAAGGCTACAATGGGGTCCTCATTTAACATCTCTTGCAGGACGGCTAAGTTCAGCAGCTTATGCTGTCAGAAAAATCCGTCAATTTACTGATGTCGATACCGCGAGACTAGTCTATTTTAGTTACTTTCATAGTGTCATGTCTTACGGTATTTTACTTTGGGGACGGGCTGCAGACATCGATTCTATTTTTATTCTGCAGAAAAGAGCGATCAGAGCCTTATATAACCTCCGCAGGCGCGATTCTCTGAGGGAACTGTTTAAGGAAATTAACATCATGACGGTACCTTGTCAATATATCTACGAAAACATCATGTATGTAAGAAAAAACTTACATCTTTTTAGTAAAAGAGGTGAAAGACATAATTATAGTACTAGAAATAGGGACCTATTAGTTCAACCAGGTTTCAGACTGGCTAAAGTAGACTCATCTTTTATGGGGTACTGTTTAAAATGTTACAATAAAATACCTCCCCACATTCTTCAACTGAATGAGACAAAATTCAAGTCTTGTATAAAACGCACACTATGCAGTCAGGCATATTATAAGTTAGGGGATTACATAGCTGATAAAAATGCCTGGCTCAATGCTGGTCCTGCTCCACAACCACAACTAATTGATTAACACCTGAAAATACTGTTGGAGCTGCTGAAGATTGTAAGACTATCTTTGCATTGTATAAACTCAATTTCATTTGTATTGTATAATTGCATAGCACAGATGTGAGTTCTATGTAAGTACTATACCATATTTTACCATTTACCGGGTAATATGTCTTTCATTGACTTGAATGTGCCCTGGCGGCTGATAGTATGTCATGCTCACACAAATGTCTCGCTGACGGTGGCGTGTATGTTGGATCATTTAGCTCCCTTCAAAATGGTTGAGCTGAATGGTGCTGATCTATGCGTCATGTTCGTGAACGGGCGCCGTCAGTTGGGGCTGGTCATCACTTAGCTGCCTCGGCTTATTTTTAATTATTTTATTTTTATTTTTGGATTGTTGTTTTAGTACTATTTGTTGTACTCTGGACGCTTTTAACGCATACGTCTTGTTTATTTTTACATCGTTCTCACATTATTTAATTATAAATTCAAAAGTAATGATGTAACTAATATTTTTGTAAAATATAATTTAAAAAGAGTGTCCATGGAGTTTCTTGTCCGTTCTTCTCCATAGGTACCTACGCTTTGGAATGGGCAACTAGCTTCACATTTTTCTGACTGACCTACTTCTTGACAATTCAAAAGTGCCTGTAAAATGGTTTAATTGAAATAAATGCTTTGAGTTTGAGTTTGAGTTTTTGAGTTATATTTGAGGTGTGATTAAAAAATATCATGTCTAATTAACCTCGTTTAGACTCTATTAAAATAATTAAAATGTTAATAACTACATTCATTTGATTCTCCCAGGTCATTTAACTCTTCATCACATTATTTATGGGATAATTATCTAGTCCCAAATTCACAGCTTGATTTATAATATGTAATTTAAGTAATATGTAGTTTGATGTTGCAATTTTAGGCGATACAAACACGTATTTAAAAAAAAAAAATTGTCTATTCCGATTACTATTTCGGAGCCTCTGTTTCAACTATCTAGTGCATCGTGCAGAACTAAGTTATCTTCAACACCTATATAGTTAGCACTGGATGACAAAATACTTTAAATTATAACAAACATCATTCAATATTCATCACTACTGCTCTCAAAACGGTGAAGGAAAACATCGTGAGTAAACGTCCTAGAACCAAAAAAAATCGAATATGTGTGAGATCGTGCAGAACTAAGTTATCTTCAATACCTATCTAGTTACCACTGGATGACAAAATACTTTAAATTATAACAAACATCATTCAATTCATCACTAAACTCTCAAAACGGTGAAGGAAAACATCGTGAGTAAACGTCCTAGAACCAAAAAAATCGAATACGCATGAGATCTACTAACCCGCACTGTGCCCGCGTGGTAGATTACAGCCCGTTCCCTCTCAAAAAAAAAGGAGGCCTGTGTCCCAGCAGTGGGAACATTATAGGTTGATTATGCTTATAACAAATATCCAATCAGCTTTCCTGCAGAAGCGCCATACGTAGCAAACTCACCCTGACTTCAGGAAACTGGTTGGTGTACGTGTTGAGCGGTATGAGCACTTGGTCGCCGAGCTTGTGCGAGAAGTCCTGCCACAGCATCTCCAAGTTCTGAGCCTGCACGTACAGCAGGTCGTGGCCAGACCAACTGCTCTCGTACACCTCCGTGATGGCTTCCATCAACGTCTTCGACGCTGTTTGCACCGCTGGGGAGGACAGAAGACATGTAATTAGATAAAGTTTTGATTCAGAGATGCTATAAAGGTCCCTCACATCACACATGACCACATCAGAAAGGAGAATATTTAGCGGTACAAGAGAATGATTAGACATCGTATAATAAAGACCACATTCTGGCAATGCTTGGGGGCCTCCCCCAAGCATTGCCACAATGTGGTCTATATCTATATCCAAATCCTAATCGTACATTCATCGCTCAGAAAAATGGTATTGTCATTTCTATCTTCGGATTTCTGAAGATTTTCCGCCTTTTTACAGCGCAACTCATTTAGTTTTTTCACTACTCTAGACCTAATTACAAGCTGCAAACTATTTGTTGAGCATATTTATGTGCACACACTTGGCACACACCCAGAAGAAGTTCAAGAATCTCTGCAGATCCGAATGTTAGTTATTCGTCATTCCTTTGATCGAATTGACGCAATTTAGCGAAAGTCTATAACTGGAGTACCAGGAAGAGTGCTTTCGAACTCAAATGCTGGTTCTTTGTGACCACACAATGGTACAAAGGATGTGGAGATGGAATGATCAGTCACATCCTGCCTCTTAGTTCGCGGTTAGGCCAAACTAGCTGCTAAGTATTATGAGAAAACTGGCGGTCCAGTTTCGCACGTGTCGACAATTTTAAAATCGTTCCTAGCGTCACCGGGGACGATGTCTTGATCGGTATTTGAGATTGCCCCAAATAGAAAAGTCGTTCGTATATCAGGTTTCTCCAAAGTGGAAAAATATACGTCGAAACGGCAATAGTATTGATAAAAGAAGTGCAAGTGAACACGGAGGATTAGGGCACCGGAGAGGTAAGCTTAAAAATCGAAAACCTAAGCTTCAAAATCAAAAGTTATTTATTCAAATTAGGCTGAGAACCAGCACTTTTTGCACGTCAATATTACATAAGACAGTCCCCCAAAACGCCCGCCCTTCACCACTTTCTAATGCTTTCGCGGGAAGGGAACAAGTGGTGCAACAAACTCCTCCCCGCAGCACAGCTGTCTGTTCAGTGCTCTTGTATTTGTAGGGTAACCAACAGGTAGGGTAACTAATACAAAATAATATGTTTGTCCTAATGAATCTTTGAGCCTAATTTATCCTATGTATATTACTCTTCGTCAGTGAATGAAAGGTCCTCACCTCGTATACATCTTATGTAGTTATTGAACTCCTTCTGAAGCCTGGTGGCCTGCTGGTGTTGCCTGTTGAAGTTCTGCAGGTGCTCTTCAAATATGTCATCGAGGGTCCGGTCTACCTTGCCCAGGTTTTGAAGGAGCTGTGAACAAAGAAAGGGGCTTATTAGTTGTTGATACACGAGAACTTCCGCATAAAGAAAAAATACTCGAAGTGATTCATTGATGACTATAACTAATTTAAACATATATCTATTTGAGAGTCCGAGGTTTTTAAACTTAAATATGAATGATATAAACGTAAACATTTTTAGAGGTATGAGGAACAGGGTGCAAAAAAAGTGCACTCATACTCTATAGAAAAGGGAGAATCCTCCGACCAGACGGGTATTGTGTCTGGCGGGCAACTGCCCGACGATTCATGTCGGGCCATCGTATCTATGCTAGTTGCGCGGCAAACTCTGCTTGCGAGATGCAGGATTATGCGTGACGTCAGAATGACGGGTTGTTCGCATGTGGCGTTGTAGATACCGCTACACATTTATCCGTATACTCTAATAACTTTTCTCATTAACATTGAGCGAGAGTCATTCGCCCCCGAATAGTTCTGAAAAGTAAACCTTAGTATGAAAAAGTGGCCAAAGATTGAGGTTTGTGGCTTGCAATGAAGGCTTAGGACTAGCAGAGGCCTGGTATTAGGCTGACGATAATATTGATTTCTGAATCTAAACTAGGATATTGTGGGATTCTGCAACAATATCCAGTGCAACACGAATATATTTCACCGATTTCATCATACACCGCGTAACCCTACACTAGTTGGTAGCGCAAGGATATCTAGGTTTAGTACGCCGCAGGAATGAGTGCAACAATTATTATTTAATCTATTACCATTCCAACTTTATTGCTTTGTTCCTGTTGGTGCACCGGACGGTTTGTTGTAGTTTGTTTTATATTGGAATCCGTGCAGTGTATTTTTATAGTCGGACTCGGTTTCTGGGATCAAGAACCAAATCTCTTAGTAAACCTGCACATCTATTCACAACTATTAGATACGCTTCACCTCCCTCGATACGCTCCCTCACACCTAGAGGAGGCCTGTGTCCCAGCAGTGGGAACATTATAGGCTTATTATGTGTGTGTGTATGTGTGATACGCTTCCGTGCCGAATTGAACATCAATCAATGATGTCGAAGGAGTCCTCTAAACGTTGTTCAAAAATCCAAATCCCGAAAATATTGACAGTTTAAACCAAATCGCCGCAAGTCCGCCTCTGTACATTTTTATATAATAACTAGCTGCGCCCCGGGGTTTCACCCGCTTAAATGTCGATTCCGTGGGAATATCGGGATAAAAAGTAGCCTATATGTTAATCCAGGGTGTCAGCTACCTCCATACTAAATTTCATCAAAATTGGTCCAGCCGTTTGAGCGTGAAGAAGTAACAAACATATAAACACACAAACACTCACAAACTTTCGTCTTTATAATATTAGTGTGATATTCTTTCTTTCTTTTTTTTCTTTCTCTTATTTTCTTTTTTTTCTTTCTCTTATTTTCTTTTTTTTATTTCTTCCTTTTTTTCTTTCTTTCCTTTTTTATTTTCGGACAACAATGATCCCGCGTGTTAGTAAACAATAATAAAAGGAACTTATTACTAGTGTTAGTAGTTAAAATACAGTATAGAAGAAGATGTGCATAACTCCAGCTTCCCCACATGTGATAGAACAATTTCACCCAAGCCAATATTTAAGGCATAACAGCTGCAATCAAAATTCCCAGTCCCAATTTAGCTGCCACAAAAACCCCGCTAATATGAGTCGTTTAGTGTGTGTTATATGCTTGAAGTATTAAATAAATAAATCAACTGCAATCCCGTTGGATGCGAGAAGAGATAAGTAGAGGTGCTTGCCAGCAGTGGACGTCTTTCGGCTGAAATGATGATGATGATGATGATGAAATAAATCAACGTCTACTATTTTTCTGACGGCTATTTGCGGTCGGGAACAAGCAAATCAGGTAACCGAAAATGTGTTATTTTCGACTCGGTAGCCTATTGAATGGTTTTGAATAGCTAGGCAGGTGGCAAATCGAATGTTAGTTGGTAGTACAACAACAACCATAGTTTATGTAGATACATTATAAGGTTTGAAGGTTATACCGGTTTGACAGTTGATACAATTGAGTGGGTTTTATATACATTTTCTGTAAAAATTGCTCTTAGACGGAAATAAATTAATATAAAAGTAGTGGAGCCAGTGTCAATGATTCTACTACCTACTTATCTACTAGCTAACGTGACGCAAGTCCTTCTAATCAGTTATTACTTAATTAAAAGGTAGTTAATGCTAATGTAATGCGACACGTAGACAGCAACGATAGTTGTCACACCCACATTAGAGCTATTCAGCTTATAATCAACTAATTAAATGTTTGCTCTTATTATTGTGACCCCATGCTTGATGACCGTGAAAAAAGCTGCAAATAAAAGCTATAATGGCTTGTTTTATAATTTGCTTTCAATGAATTCGGCTACGTGTTTGGCGCCATCACTAGCGTCCATCAGTTCCTGTAAAGTGCAGCTGACAGGATACGCAGATATGAATTCTTGTTTATGATCGTAATCGACATGGTGAAAAAACATTATCATCTTCTGTGCTGAGAACAATCCATTCAACTCTCGAATCAACTAAAAACATTCTCTCAAAGACACACAATATTATGTTTCAAGACGACAGCATACATTCGTTTCATAAGAGCACACATACTATCAGTCATTCTGTGACCTTGTAGCCTTCAGCACTCATTGCTGCATTGTTTGCAAAACATGCATACTTCGCACCTGAGCACACTGCGATTTGTTCAACGGTTGCGTTTTATGCAAGGCTGTTGGAAGATCATCAGATTTTACAAATGGATATTGCAATTTTGATTGCTTTTCGTAATTACTCCTTGCATTAAAGTTTTGCTTTCAGTCATATGATGAATAATACATGTTGCTTCATTTATGTTCATTTCATTACAATTTTTACATTGTGTGCCTTTCACTAAAATCAAATCAGTTCTTCGTTAGTTCAATCGATCCACTTCGAGGAACAGAAACTTTCCCAGTATTGTACAAAGTTCATAAACCATTTCGGGGAACACGAATAGGGTTCCATTAGAATAATAGAAACCTATCAGATCCTGTGTAGCTTAACTCTATTAAACTTTTAAATTGAAGCTGCTTCAGAGATCTTGATGGTTCCAGTAAGTTTACGAAGGACCCTAGTTATTGATTTATGTAAGTTACAGAAATCCAATTATTGACTGCAAATCAAAATCTCCTTAGAAGTAACCATGACCAATAACTACATGCCCAAACAAGTAATAAAACAGTCCTTACAGACGTCACAGTTCTAAAGTCCGCGACACATAACTGATAATCCATTGGACATACCAAACGCGTATAATGTCATCGACCGGCCACTACTCCCATTGTTCCAGCGTAATGCGCGCAACACCATGAAATGGATGAAGCTTATTATACTAATAAGGTTTTGATTTTGATAAGGTTTTTAGTGTGTTTCCGGACTTCATTAGGCGAAGAGTTGCATGTTTTATGAAGGGTTCTCAGTTTGGAAATACCGTTGTTCTAACTACGGTGAGTTATTTATTACACTATTGCAATTCTAAATGATGAATTTGGACCAACGAGAAGCATATACAACTGTATATGCTTACATCTCGTTACAACTCGTTACAACTCTGGTTTTGAATTTGGATTAAATCTTGAATTTGGACTACTAGTCCAAATTCAAGATTTAATCCAAATTCAAAACCAGAGTTTGTAAAAGTACCTACGTACAGTCACGAGCAAAAGTATGTATACACTTGGCTTTATTCAAAGGCGATTTTCTCCTTTATTTTTTAATGAAATTTTATATTATTAGGAACATAGTAATTTCAAACCAATAGGTTTATGTAAAGTGTCGTATTTCAACGTTGCATTCGTTATTTCGTGAAAAAATCGTAATTGAAAGTGGCCAAGTGTTGACATATTAGTGCTCGTGACTGTACAAGAAGGTTCAAGCAAGGATATGAAAGGTTGCTGTACAATCAACATTTTGCTGGAATTTCAATAGAAATTTGAAGTTTTTTGCTTTGATATTCCAAGATGCTGAAAATTGAGATAAGGCCCGATAATAAGGTTAATCCATTTAGTAGTAGCATTAGAACTATTTGGGTTGTCTTGTTCAATCTTCTCTTCTATAATAATTAAACTAAATTTACTAGGCACTAGGGAGACTACCATAATGTGTTTATCTTTCTGGATCTCAGTCACACATTAAGAACTCAACTTACATTTTCGGAAGTGACAATCAGGTGTAAGCGGTTACCTCGGTTACGTCCGTCGTTAATCATGACTCGTGTGACGTCACATCCGCGGCCGCTTCCTTTCGATTTCGATTGTCTTTGACCGAGGCCTCTAATTACGCTCATTGTGTGTATGCGGTGAATATTACGATGTTTTCTTCTTTATTTTTCACCTTAACAGTATTGAAATAAGGATCGTCACTAATCATGTTGTTTGCGATGTTTTCTGGTAATTTGATTGATTAATCATCAAGACAGTTATAGTAATTAACTCATTATTTAATTACTATTGTCTTTTCTAGTTTCTGCTTCTATCATTGTTAGTTGTTAATTGAATTGTACTTTCATTAAGGACGTGTCACCTCTACATGGCTGTTTTACCGCATTCTAAATTAATTACAACTAATGAAATAATTGGAATTGATTTTTTTCACATAGTTACATGGAACATTCAATCAGATGCTACAAGCAGCTGAAGCAGCTCCTCTGTAAATCGTTCAATGTGGAATATGAAAAATAGGAAGAAAAACAAGATGATCTTGGACCGATGAAGTAAGCATGCGTGATGCTTGTGTAAACGATATAAGGGATGGTAAAGACAGTACGTAATTATATCAATCGCTATGAATTGTAGGTTAAAAAGTCAATCAAAAAGTTTTAATTGTCATGTTAAGAAGCTAAGACGTAGAATGACACAGCATCTGCTTAAAGCTGCGTAGTCTATTGAGGAGAATAGGTTACCACTACGCTGGCAAACGGTAGGTCATCAACCAATCGAAACGATTGTAATACTAGACCCGTTATCGACGTATATGATAGTTATTCACTTTTTGTTGCAGAAGAAAATAGAAGAAACGTGTGACGACATACTGAACTACAAATTGTCGGGAAGCAAGAAGAGTTAAGCGAGACAAACATTGAATTAATCTATGTATTAAAAAAAAAAATTGCTGTTCGATGGTAAGCGCATCACTGGAGAATGGCTGGACCGATCTGGCTATTTTTTGTTTTTAAACCGTAAGTGTCGTTCTTAAGGAAAGAAAAAATTTAAAAGTTTCCGGGAAAATTGGAAAATTCGGGAAAACTGAAAGTTAATTTTCTTTGCCATTTGTGTATAAACTTAACACCATATTGAAATTTTGACAGGACAGCGGCTGTCGGGTCAGACAGTAAGTAATAAAATAGAATACAGAAGTGGGTCAAGTCGGGCACAGCCCGATGATGATGAAGAAAGTAGAATCCGAAGATTACAATCAACTATAGTAAACTTTGATACAGGCTTTGATGAAGCAGAGGAACTACAAAATATTAATTCACAAAGAGAAATAAAACATCAATGGTCTTTCCGTCACGATGCATGCCAATGTGTCAGACGTCATCTAATCAATTAAATTAAAATGAGTTATTGTTCTATTGTGAATAATTGTGATTTATAAGCTGTGCACGATACTAATACACATGGAGGTAAGCATGAATAATTTTTTATTGTGATATCGAAGAACTCGGTAAGTTCTCTTACAAAAATTATTGTACTGAGCATGTTAATAAATACAAGTAGTAAAACACCGTGAAACAATAGAAGATTGGTTTTAAATTATAATATTACAAAATAATGCAACATCAATTAATCAAGATTGGCACCTTCCAGGAAACTGATGCGCGATTTCCGAAACGTTCTGCATCGATGGACTTGATAATTTTTTAACATCCTAAACTAGGGCTTGTATTGTGAAAATATTACATTAACAAATAATATAACAGTTATATTTGCACTGTTGAGAATCTCTATTCTCACATTTGGGTGAGTATTGTATGGACAAGCCACACTACAAACTACAAAGCACATTTATGCAGTCGAGATTAAAACCTCTTCTATTTTTTTTAGGACAAGTCGTTGACATGAACGGTATTATGAAGGGGCTGCTAAAATTACCCAATACCAAGACCCGGCTCGTAGATATCCTGGTAAAACTCACCAGCATCATAAAACAGCTCATGAATATCAAAACAATTACTGCATCTCTCGAGTCTATTGAACGCTGCCTAGGGAACGATAATGCTAAAACTAAAGGCGAAATGGCCCTTTCAAATAAATTCATTCAGATTCTCATTTGACGTTCAGCATTGGTTTCTCTAAGCGCGTACGCAAACAAGTTTTAAATAACGGGCTGTCAAAAACTTGTGTATTTGATTGTAAATCAAATATTGAGCTCAGTTTTACTGATATTTTTAGGTTTCCAATTTCCCATGACCTTAATACATGCTTTAAGATTTTCTTCTTCTTGTACTGTACTCACTTTCGCAAGTGATGTTTTGTTATTGTATAATTGCTTCAAGATAGTCTTATCAGCATCTTTCAAATCGAATTCTCTTTCTGTATTGTTAAGTTTGACATGTTTATCAATATTCAATGCATGCCACATACAGAGAATATTCGTATCGGATTACCGTCCCATCGGACTATGAGAGTGAAGGAAGAGTGAGTGCACCTGTGTCTGCGCACACGCTTGTGCACTATAATATCTCCCGCGTAAATGGCTAGTCTCCGTTGAGATTGGCTGCCATGGCCGACTGAAGGAAGACTTTTATATTGCAAGCGTGAATAATGTTCATACTTTACAAAACTGTGTAAAAATGAAAATAAAAGCTGACGGCCACAAAATTTCAGTCATCGTCGTAGTCATACGATATCTTACTTTTATTTATAACTTCTTATTAGTTCGGTTTCATATTAATTGGATCCGTCGCCTCGACTTCCGTTGCACTAATTTCGTCTTCGATTTTTACTTACAATATCTACTTTTTAATTCTTGGTAGTCACAGTCAAGCTCTAAAATGTTAAGCAATATAATTATAAAATACCAGAAATAATGAAATAAGCAACCTTTAGAAAGTTATTCGAAATATAGACGAAATTCTAATAGGATAGAAGCCGAAAAAGAGTAAAAAAAGAAAACTGGTAAGCATAGCCACTGACCATTCAAATAATACAAGATTAATTTTAAGAATAAGTAATAATTATAATATACTGCTGACTAATGGAACTGCTAGACGGACGGACGACACTATGAATATGTATGCATATTGCACTCGGCCCGCCTGCGCCTCGTCAAACATGTGCTGTCTAAAAATAGGCGTCGATAAGTCCGCTTTGTTTGCTTGCCTAAACTTATTTGTTTTAACGTTTTTCACTGGAAACCATTTTGTTGGTGTAGTAAACATTATTTCTTGTTTCGTAATGTTTTCCACTATATTACTTTCTATGGCTATGTATGTACATTCCAACGGTAACTATGTACTTTTGGCTGTACTAAGGGAAATCCGGCGCTGTTCATAGTTTATTTGGAGTTACCAGTTTTATATGTTTCCTATGTATATTTGGGTTACGCTATCGTCAAGATCTTACCTATTTATTTTTTTACATATTTTAGGCAGACGTTCGGCCTCAAAGAAACTTATATGTGGTTTTTGTGGAACGTGTTTGACTAGACGATTACCATTTACTTTTACTCGATGTTATAGTGATTTGTAAAAGCTGATATTTTAATTATTCGCATAAATATGAAGTTCATTCACCTTTCGTGTATTTGTATGATTTGCAATGGTATTTGGAATGTCTTGTATACAATTCTTATCATTCATAGTTTCTGCTTTCTCTCCTTCATTTTGTTGGTCTTGAGACAAGCCTGTACTAGTTTCCATTTTAGCATCAAGTATCTAATATCCATTTTAACCGTAGTCCATGTTTAGCAACAGGTGTGCGGAGAAACTTTGACATTTTTCTTCAATTTTATATATATTGATTTTATGCAAATTATTCAGATTCACACTTGAAGCTTGTGTGTTGTTTCACTCCAATTATAAATAAAGTGTATAAGCAATAAACAATTTCCAATAAACGACTGCAAGTCTCGTAGACGTTAAAATAGTGATAAATGCTGTTTCAGGTGGACTTAGAAATCCAGACAAAAGCAATAGACAGATTGGCTGCTTGTAGCTGAACCTATTAGATATCATATCATTCGCTAATTTGCTTCGGCGAGGGATTTCTGGCTCGCTTTCAAACGCTCCATGCAGACTTGAATAAACAATTTGGATTTAATGATATTTAATAATAAATAAAAGCAGAAAACACATACAACAAATACGAATCTAAATACAGACGTGCGTGGCTAAAATTAAACAAGGAAACTAGGGCTCTATTAATATTAATATCAAACAAAAATTAGGGATAAATTAGCATAAACGGCGAAAGCACTCACCAATAATGAATTTGCACGTTACAGGGGGAAAGCACTCACCAATAATGAATTTCCGCGTTAGTGTTTTTTATTTGTGTGTCGCTGTACGTAGGTAAGTATAGAATTCTTTTAGGAATGAAAAATGAGGACTTCCTTCAATGAATAACGGCTTTACGTGTGAAATCGTCTGACAAATAACGCATGTAATCGCATATGATTGGTGTTTCCTATTTTTAAATGCTTCACAGTTCTTTAATTGTAGGTTTTGGGGCCAAATCACATGGCTTTTACTATATCTAGAAGTCACACCAAGATGCCCGCAAAATATGTAAAAAAATATCCACACCGCAAGTCTTCATAAATGATGTTCTAAAGATTTGGAATTTCACGACAGTAAGAACCAATCTTCTTTAAGATATCAATGGCATTGGCATACTCTGCTGCATTCATGCTAAGTATTCTCGTGCAGAAATATTTGCTATAACGCGACAGTTACTCGAGCAAAGGTTAACTGAATACGTCACGGTTGAAGCAACATTGTAATTGGTGTTCCCAAGATGACAGCCGACGACAATCATACAATAAAAACCTGAGATGAATGTAGCCTAGCCTATGAAGTACTCGCTGTTGCGACGTTCACGTGAATGAGACTATACAGTCGGAAACTGAATGATCGAGGGATAACTTCTTTTTTATTATGGTAGGTATCATTATAATCTGTTTTGGAGCCGTTCTTTTGCGTTTAGATCATCTTTGTATCCAGATCGTTAAAATATTTTAAGTCTTTACAATTGTTAAAAATGCAAGTCTATCTGGGTTTGTTACCAGCCCAAAATTCATAACCAAATTAGGTATGGTAGCGGACGTTAGATGTGTCAAATTGCCACAATGTGTGAAAATAATTTGGACAGTTAGTCACACGTTACCTTTAGTTAAGTTTAACCTGTGTTGTACCGCAGTACCGCTATAGATAACATTCTCCGTATTCATTTCCGGATTACTGCTATCTCTCTGAGCTCCTATTTATATTAATCTAATGAATATTTCATTTTTATTATAATTAACGGAATCCCTAGCATTGACCTCAAGTTGTTAAAGTCAATGTCATTGCCTTTCTGTTAAATGCTCGCCACGTTTGGCAATAATATTGGCATTCGTTGATAAAGTGAAACGTTTGTTGATAAACTAAGTAGTTTCGGATGGCAAACCCAACGCTATGTCTGTTACAACATCAACCATATTGTATTGGACAATCATTGGCTAATAAGCACATCAAGCCTTTCTTGCTCCTATATGCAGGGAAGCCATAACACCAACAAATGATTTCGTTACAATAGGCACAACGGTCAAACTATCCCAAAGATCCTTCAAGACTTGACTGATGGCTGTATTGTCAGGCTAACAATGGACAGGTTGTTCGTTCCACTGCCAGATATACGAAACATCATTGTTTTGTTTGATTCACCTGCATGTTTTTCAAGTGGTACTGCGAAACATGAAGAACCTTTTAAATAGCCTTTTTGTTTTCAACTTTCACTAGGCTTTACATGCTTATACTATCTCAAGGAGGTTAGTATTTTGAATTTAAATCAACGAAGTCCAACTATCGAAATTCTGTCTCGACTCTCGACCTTCGACATTTTAAGTGCGTATTTCTATTACTTCGTTCAAAAAATTAGAAATCTGATGAACCAAAATAAGCCCTGTATAATTTCCAGATTTAATTTATCATCTATTAACTTTCCTCAATCAGCAATTTGATCATGATTAAAACCGAATAGAATGCCGCGCTACTTCCAAACCACTTTTGCATCAACAAGTTTCAATACAAGTTTTTATCTTCAATTCATTTGCTTTCAACATCAAGGCTTCCTTTTACAACTGTTTGCGGTTTACCGTTGGTACACCTACACTTGTATCCTATGATCTAGAAATATCTAGCCCTTGTTATGAAACCTAGCCGGCCATTGGTCACGTTTGCTGCTAGCTATTTATTTTAGATCGTTGTTTGTGTAACGGGCATACATACTACATAGTTGGTGTAGTCATTATATCGGAAATCATTGAAACGGTAACACGTGGAAAACTAACAATTATCTTGTTACTTAGTGAGAATGTAACGTTTTTCTGTATCAATGATTTTTGTTCTTTTTTATACTGTCCAGTAACAACTGTTTTATAAATAACCGTTATCAATTTGTTGTATGTACGATTTGATAATATCGAGTTCGCAGGTTGTAAATAGTTGGGAAAGTCGATGTAGGGTGTCGATTAGATGTAGATCGTTATCCCGTATTAAATCTTAATGTAATTTATTACTGACGACGACACACCGATTGAGACAGAATCATTTAACACTTGGACATAAATTAAAATATATGTATCTTATGTTATGAATTCAGCTGAACTAGTGGCATATGAGGCCTTTGGAAATTTTATGTACATAGACTATGGGATTACCGTATCTCTTATCTTTTGAAGATAAGTCATTTAGAATCATGGTAAAATAATAGTCTAGCAAAGAATATAAAATAAGATTTGGAGAGCTTGGAAGCACTTCAATGAAATTGCAAATGGACAGAAAAGATGGAGTCTAAGACAGGGAAACGAAATTCTGAGGAAAGACAAAATCTTGATCCAAAGCAGATTGAAGAATCGATTACTTAACACACATACAATAATAGGTTTGATACATTGTGTTTGTGAAAAGACGAAAGTTTTGCATCGACGCCAAATTGACACTAACATAAGAACATTTTATAGCATAGTAAAAATAAAGTAGTAAATACCGACTGCCACTCAGCAGCGGGTGTTGTGGTTTGTAATTGTAAGGATTACGATAGACTGAATGAGCAGAACTAAATACCAATAAACAAACAAACACTGATTGAATGATCTCATAACTATAAAGTATAAAATGTTTCAGTTCTCCAATAGAAGAAGAAAACTTGGTCAAGACGACGAAGTTTAAATCAACGAAAAGCAAATTCTGAAAACCGAGTCAAAGATTGAAAACTCATTACACAATATTCAATGCTATATTTAACATTTCAAGTAATTAAACATAAGAAACGATCCCCGAACTCAAGAAATACGAAGGCATGGCTAAAAAATTTTAACATTGGCAATGTTCCGAGTTTTTGGTACTCGTATCGCACTAGACTGGCTGTCAAGTGTTCCCGTTTGATATTTGGAGCATGGATCAAACGTTTTATAGACGCACTTTGGAGAACACCGTGATTTTTGGAGTCGTTGCAGAGGGATTTTGCAAGGTTTTAATGTAAAGAGGTGAAACAAAAGATACTTACTATAGACAGATTTAGAATTTAGAATTCTAAAGCTTCTACGGAAGCTTCAACGATAATTGACCATTCAATTAGAGAGTGAGTGCTGTTAGGCGTATTTGTTGGAGTGACAGATAACTAGTAGCATCTGTAGACTGTTAATTGAGTACATAAAGATTTTTTATTTAATTTACTGCAGCTTTTTTACGGGATAAATAGTATGTTGCTTGAAGAGCTCCATAATATTTACAATATGAAGAGAAATGTGACGTTGTGAAGGATCATTGACCTACTAATGGGTTACGAGTCATGCATAATACTCATAATCTGTTCATAAAATCTCCAAATTAATTTAATATGTAGTACTGTAACGGTACTGCTCGTAATTAGCTCGCGTTGAGTAAGTTGTAAATTATACTAATTGTTGTAGTTGACGAAATTTTGTTAGTACACAGAGCCAACTAGAACAATTAAATATAATAAACTGAAATGCTGAGAGTGAAATAGTTCAGGAACTAATCGAGCAGTTGTATAGGTACGTCATCATAAAAATGAAAATGTACGAGAAAACGATGTTGTTTTACTGTCGATTATGCATTAGTCATGCATGCTAAATGTTGGTCTGTTCCCAGATAACATGACAACCATGACCCAGTCTTGTGTTGGTCCGAACAGCACAGTAACAAATCCAATATTCCCGAAATATTTGAAGCTGGTAGCGCCACATTAATGCATGATACACACGCACACATACAATCTGACGATGTCATTGGCTACACACACAGGTGGACGTAACATTACACTGCGTAGCAACAAACAATTGGGTCGCTAGCTCACGCACACATTTGTAATAGTGGTTATGTAGGTATGCACTAATGCAGTAAGTGCATCTGATTTGCTTGTTTGCTGTCATCGTGATGTGTCTATTTCTGAGATATTAAGCTAAGATAAAAGACAAACAAATGAGTCAGCTGAGCTGCTCTGAAACAAGATGTATTATTTTGCAGCTGAGACGCAAAAGATTACAGTTGATTTGTAGTTTTGCGTTCTGATTCATAATAAAGAGTATTCTATTCTATTCTGCGTATTTGTTTGGAAATTACAAACTAATAATTCTAACATGATATGTATCAGTACTTCCTTTTGCCCGCGGCTTTGTCCGCGCGGATGTCGGAAACTATCCCACGTAACAAACCACCGGGATTAAAAGTACCCTGTGTGTTAATCCAGGTTATAAGCTATCTGTGTGCCAAATTTCATCCAAATCTGTTCAGCCGTTTATGCGCTATGCGCTAATCCTGAATATACATCCAGACAAACAGACAGACTCGTTCCCACATCTCGTAGCAATTAGTTTTTCAAAAATATTCAATGTTCAGTTTTGACTTCGTTACTACTTTATTATATGTAAAAAGATAAGTAGTACACTACACATGTAACAGGTTATAAAAGTAGAGATTGTCAGCGTCTCACTTCTACACAGACTTGGCTTGACATCATTAAAATGAATCACTAAGATTTTGCCTCATTCAGTTGCATCCATATCTAAACGTGTGATGCATGGACCGGTCGACCTTGCAAGCTGAAGAGTAGCAAGAAATGTACTTGTACCTTTGAATTCTGCCATATCACTTTCCAGTTTGTATTGTTTGTGATACGCCGGATCGGATCAACTGAATGAAGCCGCTGAGAGACCCTCCACTGGGGCTTGTGGCTAAGTAATAGCAGCCGTGCGGCTGTTATTACTCGGGTCGATCGATCAGGTTAAGCTACGCTTGCCGCAGCCGGTCCGTGTATGGGTGACCATCTTTAAATGTCTATAAAAATGTTTAAATACTCCTCCGTGCCTCGGAAAGCACGTTAAGCCGGCTATCATTCGTGGATCTTTGGCAGTCTTTACGGGTCGTCAGAAGACCGAAAGTCTGACAATCAGTCTTACTACGGGGTATCGTACTACCCAGTAACTGGGTTGTGGAAGTCAGATAGGCAGTCGCTTCATGTAAAACATTGGTATTCAGCTAAGGCTAAGACTAGACAAACATAAAGGCTAGACAGATGATGATTATGGGAGGCCCGGACTTCAACTGGAGTTTCTAGAAAATATTAATTACGTCGACAATAGATACAGAACAAATGCAGTGGATAAGCTCTGATCAACTTTATGTAGTCTTCTTGTAAAAGCAGGTCACAAAGCCGCTTACACCGATCACACACAAGATGTCGGGTTTGGATGTTGAATTGCAATGAGCAAAACTACAGTTCAACTGTAAGTACTACTTACATGGTTGACATTGTGGTACTTACCGCAAAATTTTATTAAGACAGGTAATATACTGGAAATGTTTGTTGAACGATCTATAATGTAGGCTGCGCGAAAAATGCCTTATAGTGACGAGAATACCCACAAACGTCTGTCTCCTTGGCGTTTTATGGCTAATAACGCTTCAAACAGGACGCAATATAACTTCGTATTTTGTTACACTACGGTACCGCAATACAATTCATTCATGTGGATAAATGCAATGTCCTAACGGGTTGAACAGTTACGATGAGCGCTAAATTACTGCTTGTGAGTACGTTTTGCATAGATATGGCGAGTTAAGGGTTAATACAATACAATTGCATAATGTGTTTGTTGCGGGAAGTGACGACGTGAGTATTAATTACGACAGTGACAACCTTTTGTACTGGAATGTCACTAAACGGCATTATCAGTGTCATAAGCATGAATTGACAATCGATATGTCAATAGTAAGAGACCTTTCAATACTTCTTATAACGATCTATGAGGCCAACGCTCAATAGCACTGGTGAGCTAAATCAAATAAAGGTACACAGCTTTATTTGATATGCTGATAGATTTATGACAAGGCGATAATTTTCTGTCATTTTCTGCATTAACTAAAACATTTTACCTTCAATACTGGCACACTCAAACAAAGTATTCCTATCTGAGCAAATCAAACAGCAACAGCCATTTCTGGATATAGATATTGTAGCGACTCCTGCGCCAGCCGGCCATTCACCTGCAGTAGGATGCCGTAAGCAGTCGAGTGACCTTCATTCCGATGCAATTTCATTCAAATTCTTATTGAATCTTGTACTTTAGCCGTATACTGATCCGAGAATGCGAGGGTACAAGATTATTAACTTATGTTGTTTATAAAAGTGGGAGGTGATAAGTTTGTTTTTATATTTTTACACTAGCTTGTGTCTCTTCAACATACATATCTCGTAGCAATATGTAGGGCTGACTATAGAAGTGACTGAGGTATAATGAATAATCATCGGTTAATTTAATATTACCACAGTATGAGGGAGGTACATTTTCATATAGTCTATGCTGAATCTGATGGATGTCCAAGTAAATAGCAAGTGAGCTTGTTAGGTCTGAAGACATGATGCATGATTATGAGACTGAACAAGAACCATGATGCCATTGTTAATGCCGATCTTGAAGATATTCTACAAGCATAATAAATCTCAGAAAGAGGATACGCCTATTGCATTGATTATAAATTCCAATCAGCGTATTTCATTGATTTATAAACAAAAATCCATTTGACGATCCAGACAAACATACATTAGACGATTTATTTATAATTTCTTAGTCGCGTAATCGCTATTAATGTGCAAGATAATAATATTTGTGATTGTAAACAGTAGCAGCGTAATAAAATCAGTGTAGTAAGTGGAAGCAGTTCCCAAGGACGGTGGCGACGAGGCGCGCTCTCTATACCGATGCAGTAGAAGGAAATAAATACAATAATTTGATTAAATTAATTTCTATAATGAAATTTAATATAACAATGGTATTACAATGTATGTGTAGCTTAGGACCTCCTTCTGTAGAACGGATGACGATAGATGATTCAATCACCACAATAGCAGTAAGAAGTATGGGTAACTATAAGGATTTGAGGGAGGCTTTTGCCCAGCAGTGGGGTAGTATAGGCTAATAAAAAAAGAATGGACGTCCAACGTTAAAAATAATGTTGATTGAGAAAACTAAATATAGAAGGCAGGTGCTTGAAAGAATTTGAGAAAGACAAGTGCTTGCAAATGAGGCGATGCTTTTAAAATACACACATCAACACGGTCTAGGGATATTTCATATTCAATTAAATAACTCGAAAAGTACTGGCCGCATTGGAATCTTTTATACACCGATTTGTTTGTAATTTATCTCAGACTAATTCCAAATTTAAATTTTTGAAAATTCTTTTGTTTCGGTGGCAAAAAATGTCTTGATGTATAGGAGAGGGAATTTTCATTTGTGCGAAATTTAGAAAACAATACGAATTACGTTTACTTACAGTTTTTTTTCATTTTTAAACGAAAGATAAAGTTAAAATTGAGGTATCGTAGCCATGCAACGCCGACATTTGACGAGGGCGGAGATGTTACGAGCTGTGGGAATGCTGGAAGCTGGATCTGTTCAGCGTAATGTTGCTGAGGCCATAGGGACCCATCAAAATGTAATTTCAAGATTGTGGACACGCTATCGTGCCACAGGTGAAGTAGCGGAGAGGCACCGGGGGCCAAGTCGCATCACTACCCCCAGACAAGACCGATTTTTGCAAATTACTGCGCGAGCACAACCAAATGCAACGGCGACTCAATTGGTCCAAAGGCTGCGAGTGGAACACCAAGTGCTTGTGAGTGACCAAACTGTAAGAAGGCGACTGCATGAAAGCAATCTACGCTCTCGTAGACCACTCCGGGTCCCACCTTTACGGAGAGGCAATCGTGGACGACGATTAGAATGGGTTCGGAACCACGTGGACTGGGGCCGTGAGCAATGGTCCAATGTGCTGTTCACGGATGAATCCAGGTTCGGCTTCCATCCAGATTCACGAAGGACGCGTGTTTGGCGAGTTCCTGGACGATGGAGCCGTCTCCAGAACCCTCAGGAAGTTCACCCATACCAAGGAGGAACAATTATGGTTTGGGCAGGAATTCGTCTTGGAGGACGGACGGATCTCGTTTGGGTGCGGGGCAATATGACGGCAGAACGATACGTCCAACAGGTGCTGGGGCCCGTAATCTTGCCCCACAGAACACAAATGGGGCAAGATTTCCTGCTCATGCACGACAATGCCCGGGCACACACGGCGAGAACGGTAGCAGCTTGGTTACATACACATAATGTTAGGGCCTTAGACTGGCCTGCTCAATCGCCAGATCTAAATCCCATTGAGCATGCGTGGGATATGCTGCAAAGAAGAGCTCTGAAGGAAGTTCCTGAAAATCTGGCTACAGAAGATCAACTTTTTGCGCACCTCAGAAGGACATGGGACAATATTCCGCAGCAAGACATTGACAACCTTGTTCTGAGCATGCCGAATCGTTGCCGATGTGTTATGAACATCATGGGCGCTTTCTCAGACTACTAACTTCATGTTTATAAACACAAATTAAATGATTTTTCTATTTTTTTCAGTTTTTACTCACAAATTAAAAGTTCATTCATATACGATTTCATTTTTTTCCATAAAATCCTGAAATTTTTATCTAAGTACCTTAACCATTATTAAAACATGGTAGAATATTAAATAACGTATCTTTTAAATATATACATGTCATATAAATAATTAACACATTGATAGTAATTCGCTTTTTTAAAAATATCCCTAGACCGACCGTGTTGATGTGTGTATAAAAGGATATACAATAAAATTCAAAGTCCTGACTGACTGATATATCGACGCACAGCCTAAGCCGCTGGTCCTAGAGACATCAAATTTGGAGGGTGTGTTCTTTGTGAAGAGTAGGTATCCACTAAGTTGGAATTTCGAAAAACATGGTTTTTCGAAATTCCAACCCTGATGGTGAATGGGTGAAATACACGCGGACGAAGTCGCGGGCAGAAGCTAGTAGGACTATAATTGAAGAAACTAAATAATATAACGGATAATACTGCAATATAATACAACATTAAACCAAACTGCCTATTAGTTTATAGAAACCTGCATAGCCTACGCAATGCCATGTAAATGTGGAAACGCTGATTAACTTTACGACCAACAAACAGCCAATGGCCGTGATTACTAAACAATATGAAACTATTTTAATAATTAATATATCTAATCATTACCAGTTAGTTGTATAATGAACTATTTGGAACTATTTGGCGCATTTACCTTCCCGATAATTTTGGATTTATCAATTTCATTATATCTACAGGAAAAATATTTTTGTTTTACTTGATTTGGTAAATTTGAGGGGCTTGTGGCAAAGTAATAATAGCCGATCGTGTCGATCGATCAGGTTAAGCTACGCTAGCCGCGGTTGGACCGTGGATGGGTAACCATTTTCACATACTAAGACCCAATGATATTATAAGTATCATTGCCAAGACCCCTCCGTGACTAGGAAAGTACGTCAAGCCGTTGGTCCCGGCTGTCATTCGTGGATCTTTGACAGTCGTTACGGGTCGTCAGTAGCCAAAAGTCTGACAACCAATCTTACCAAGGATACCCCTTGGTAAGATTGGTTGTCAGACTTTTGACTTTTGGCACTCGACAACCCAGTAACTGGGTTGTGGAGGTCAGACAAGCAGTCGGTCCATGTAAAATACTGGTATTCAGCTGCATCCGGTTAGACTGGAAGCCGAAAAGGCTAGGTAGATGAGTTGATTTGTTAAATTTAATGTGGTTAATATGAAACTACGATTGAATATTAATGGCCTAGTATCTCAAAACGGTAAAGGAAAACATTGTGAGGAAACCGGCATGTCCTAGAACCAACACTTCGAATATATGGACCATCTACCAACCAGCACTGACCCCGCGAGGTGGATTACGGCCCACTCCCTCTGACAGAGAGGAGACCTATGTCCCAGCAGTGGCAACGTGCAAGCTAATTATGCTTATGGTAGTTTTCACAGAGGATAGAGCAGGTCTTACTCTAATCGCCATGTCTCACAATTTCAATCGAATTAGTGACCGTAGCCGTAGTGCTTACTACTCCGTACCGTATTATAATGTTATTACTACACTAACGGATATTGCCACTCCAGCTTCTAATATAATCCTTTACTTAGTCGCTTCTATAACATATAGCATATAGTAGAGATATTTATAGACCCTTTATATTGTTATCCGTAGGTGGTTACCTAAGGATAACAACTATACAATATTTATAGCTCCCGAATTACATACACAAAGCAAATCCTCAAAGGAATTTACACACCAGCATTTGATACCTATAATCGTTTACTTAGACACTTGTTACGATAGGAAATGGTCACTATTCATAGTTAAAAAAAATTATCCATTACATTTTGGTCCTTCGGTAAGCGAGAGCCTTCAAAGGAGCAAATTCTCAAAGGATGGAATTCCATTGGCTAAACTAACATGAAACTTCGTCTCAAATAAATAACTTAAATAGCGATGTGCAGCACACTTTGTAAAATAGATTTGATGATCGCGCAGTTAATAGTGTAGTCAAAAGAAATAAAATATCTTTGAAAGCTACACCTGTCAGTAACTATGCGGATTAAGCAGAAGTAATCGAATAATTAAATGTAAAAGTAAGTGGTAATACGTAACATGTGTTCATTGCAACAGACTAGAGGCAAGGTGCAATAAGATACTAGACGGCTTACGTTAACGCATCCTTACAAATGCAATATCCAACGATACAGTGAATAACACAGACTAGAATAGTAACAGTTTTATCAACTGTTCATATAGTGAAAACAGCTTTAGGATAAATTAAGAGCTTGGTGAAGCCAAATCTCACATTTTGGCAAACTCGCATTCAAATGCATTATTTTACGATGTGATAATATAAATGGTGATATTAATCTAGCTTTGCCATCCATATTATCAAATGGCGTAATATTGCGCAGACAGTATACTATCCAATTTCATTTAAGTTGTATTTTTTACACTGTCTTGGCTTTTTAAAAGGTCGGTAGTTTAACGACTGTGCACATGTTCCTGTTGATTCAGGAAGGATACTAAATTGTCTAGAATTTTAGAATTAGAACTGACTAGGACGTCATCTTCCCAGCGTTTTCCGGTTTGTAACAAATGTTCGCCGTGTGTCATGTTTTCATAGGGAAGCTACCGTATGCTCCCAATTTCTTAAGTCTAGGCTATACATAGTCTTTCGTCTGACATCGATTTTCTAGACAAATTATTTTCCTAAGTCGTTCATTATGGACTTATGTACAGGCCACTATTTTCTAAACACGTTTGCCTTTTGCTGTGTTTTGACCTAAAACCCGGAGCCTAAGAAAGGATAAGTGGCACTTACATTAACATGCTGCTTTGTAGAAAACAAGGAGGCCTCGATACAAAATGTGGACACGACCAAAGGTGATGCAAAAACATGTGACCCTGATTCAAATGCTGATCAGCCAACGCACTTATTACGTTCTTGACTTTCACAGTCAAGTTCAACATGTACATTTTAAAAACGCTGACCAGTGCAAGAAACCGTAAATGCGTTATGCAACATTTGTGATCGGCAGTTTTTTTCATTCAGCGATTTCTCTTCCATATAAGTAATATCAAGTTTGGCAGGATTATTTTAATGGGTAAATTGTCCTGGTATCGGAGGCGAATTGAGGTGTTTCTTTTATGTGAATATTTTACGACTCCAAATTAACAGTCTTTTATGTTTAAGATATTAAATATGAATTCCCTTATGGTCTTATAGCCCAGGAGCACATAATAAAACACTTAGTTATGTATTAGGTCATTGGTAGTGTTAGCGCGTTGCAAACTCTGATGAATGTCTAAATGATGTCTAAAAGTCAACGAATTTTTAGGCATCATTTCGTCAAATTGTCATCTCAATCTAAACCATGACGTTCTGCAATTCAGAATACTACTTCAATTCTACAACAGTCATCACCTGTCAGGTCAAGAATACACTCATCGTTTCAGTAAACTAGATCGGCATGTCCAGTGGCGGCTATTTTGAGCTCATTGTTGACGCTGAATACTATTGAGGACTGACAGATCACGAGGCTTGCATTTACAAGCGTTTGGAATATATTGTCAGCTTTGTATCCGGATATTATTTGCAGTAATCCATAGAATAGAATCAGTCAGGTTTGACCTAGTTTTGACAATAAATATTTCCTTTTGGGTACTAAAATATGAATTTGGAAAACTCTTGAGCAATTTTGAAATATCTGAATTCAATATTTGAATTTGAGAAGTAGATAATAATTGTAACTTGGTATAGAACGGTGTATTATTTCATCACTACTGCTCTCAAAACGGTGAAGGAAAACATCGTGAGGAAACCGGCATGTCCTAGAACCAAAAATTCAAAGACATGTGACATCTACCAATCCGCACTGGGCCGCGTTGTGGATTACTGCCCACTTCCTCTCACAGAGACGAGGCCTGTGTCCCAGCAGTGGGAACATTATAGGCTGATTATGTACAGTCACGAGCAAAAGTATGTATACACTTCGCTTTATTCAAAGTAGATTTACTCCTTTATTTTTTAATGAAATTTTATATTAGTAGGAACATAGTATTTTCGAACCCATAGGTATATATAAAGTGTCGTATTTCAACGTTGTATTCGTTATTTCGTGAAAAAATCGCAATTTAAAGTTGCCAAGTGTTGACATATTGGTGCTCGTGACTGTATGTGTTATGTATAGAACGGTGTCAAATTGTTGGATACATTACAAAAACGTTATATACGGAAATCTTAGGTTTTCTATAAATTCACAGGCTTTGGGATGTATGTAAATGTACACTCAACATGGATCCCTGAGTAAAATATTCTGTTATGGACCAGTTTTTAAAATCACAAATAATATTCACGAAGTTAACCTCGATAAATATGGTGTTCATAACTGTGCTCCCAAATAAAAGAGCATTGTGCCAAAGCTCAATTCCAGAGACACCAATGAACATTTTATTCTATTCATCAGAAATAGAGCTGCGCCGGGTTTAATTAAACCGTGAGGGACATCTGGGGAATATAGGAGCGCACAATTTATTTGAATGGAACGCTACCTTGACGGTAAGGCAGATTATATTTATTTTTAAACTATTGTCTTGGGGGCGCCTATTTGCATTTCCTTATGAAGCTGTAACTATCAGTAAAGAAGCTATTTACACATCAGCCTAACGAGTGTCAGCTGGCATTGGTGCCGATTCTCTTGTTCACAAACTAAACTAAATTTAAGTTCAGTGCATCCTTTTTCTTTCTATTTCATTAAGAAAAGGACAGAAGATAAATTTTAGTTTAGTCCTGTCAAATTAATCAGCGCCTGACACTACTCCATATAAGTTTAGACGTGATTAAAAAATGCCTACTAAAATTACGTCAATTTGACAGGACTAAACTAATATCTGTATTTTGTCCTTTTCGTAATAAATAAAAATAAATAAAATAAAATAAAATCTTTTTAATTCAGGCATTATTTTGCCCATAATATTGTTAGTACCTACAACTTATAAACTATGTTAGACACATTACAAAAGAATAAAATAAATAAAAGAATAAAAGAAAAAATCAGAATTAAATTAAATTAATTAAATTTTTTAAAAATTACTATTAAAATTAAAATCAGAATCAAAATTAAAATTAAATCAAAATTATAAGAAAAATTAAAGAAAAAATTAATTTAAGTATTTGCCGCCCGCTGGCGCCCCGGGCACACGCACTTGTGCTTGAACCCAGTGCCCCAGAAGGGGGCTGTCCAGCTTGTGGCTGAGCACGTTCAGGATGGTGTTGGCGCTCCCACGCGTGCGGAACATCAGCGAAGCGATGCGACGCCGCAGAACAGTATGAAATCCGTCTGTGTGCGCATGCGCAAACATCGCAGACGCACTACAGTATCGTGGGAGCCCCACCAGCACCCTGAACGCATTATTATATTGTATTCGGAGAGCGTTGATGGCCCGCTGCGTGTAGTTGACCCACAGATTGCAGGTGTAGAGAGTTTGGCAGAATGCTTTAAACAGAGTGATCTTTACCTCTAAACTACACCTAGCAAATCTGCGCGCCAACATGTTACAGCGGACCGCCATCGCCCTCCTCTCCCTTTCAATGTCCCCATCGTCTTTTAAATCCTCGGTGACCACATGGCCGAGGTATTTAAATTCTCTTACTCTTCGAAGAGCGACAGCGTTAAGCAGCACAGGTGCCACGTCCCCCAGTTTACGACCCCTGGCTTGAAATACCAAGAGCTCGCTTTTCTTTACATTGTATAGGAGACCGTGAACCCTCGCATACTCCTCACACACGCCTATCAGCTTTCTAAGCGCAGCCATTGATGGGCTGAGCAACACCATATCATCGGCATAACTTATACTGTTGATACAGTGACCATCGATCGAGCAGCCTACTCCGATGTCGCTCAGCTCAACAATTAGCCCGTTCACGTACAGGTTGAAGAGTGAGGGAGATGTTAACCCCCCCTGTCTCACCCCACACTCCAACCTGTACTCGTCAGAAAGTTCGCCAAGCCATTTGACCTGGTTAGTTTGGTGGTCATACCAATATTTAAAAATATTAATTAACTCACCCGGCACACCTGTATCCTTCAATTTACGCCAGAGAATATCATACCTAACCAGGTCAAACGCCTTGGAGAGATCAAGAAACGCTGCATATACAGGCGTGCTCCTATCTGTGTAGTACCTGACCGTCTGCTTGAGAGACATAACCGCACATTCCGTCGAAAGTCCTGGTCTAAAACCGAACTGTGCATCATTTAAATTTAGGTGTTCTTTAAGCTGTCTCTCAAGCAGGCTATCAAGCACCTTAGATGTGGTAGTAGCTAATGATATCGGGCGGTAGTTGCACTTGTCAGAATTATCTCCAGTCTTGTTTTTAATTATAGGCACTACCACCGTCTTCATCAGTTCACTTGGCAGGTAGGAATGCCTAATACAGAGCGTAAACAAAAGTCCCAGGAGCCTCGGGAGGTGTGACCCCGCATGCTGCAAATGTTCGATGCTAAGGCCGTCGTGTCCGGGAGACTTCCCTCGAGTCATGCCCTTTATTATTAGAGCCACTTGTTTTGCTGTGACACGCTCAGGCACCGCTGACACGACGACCCCCGCATCCCCGTTCTGCTCACCTTTAAGCGGAGACTCCACTTGAAAGTGACATCTAAACATATTAGCAATGTCTTTTGGTTCGCTGATGCCGTCGACACTCACCGGGACGCTAGGTTTTGGGTTTAACTTTCTTGTTTGTTGCCAAAATCCTTTAAAATCTTTATTCTTGTGTTTGGTAGCTAAAATATTCATTTTTATTAATTCTTGGTTATTCTGACAATAACGAAGTTTGCTTTTAAATATTTTTTTTGATTCATACATTTCATTATAAATGTTACCACTGTTAGGTCGACCACACCACACCCAGGTTAAAAACTTCTGCCTAGCCTCCCCGTGAGCGTCACGAACATACTTGTTCCAGCCGACAATATGACGACCGCGGTGCTGTCTACTGCTACCCCCACGACCAACATAGCTATCAACAGCTGCCTCCTGCAACGTTCTCACAATGTCACCGTAAAGCGCATCTATCGCTGCCAAGTGATCCTTGCTACTATCACTACACATGCTATCACCACACTGGTGGAATTCTTGAGGGAAGGCAAATTCCCTTAGTTTATCATTACAACATTTGGTATATTTTGCTATTTGATTTAAATCCCTGTCTCCCCATAGAACTTTATTTGCTTTGGTGAGCGGAGGCTTAATGGTTCGACAAAATGATTTTAAGTTACACTGAATCTCTACTGGATAGTGATCAGACCAGAAGATGTCATAGCATACCTTTACCGAAGATACCGTGTTTAATGCAGCGTCAGTAACAATACAGTGGTCGAGCCACCTGCGGCTACCGTGCGCTTCACTCACAAAAGTGTAGGTATTAGAATTCAAGCCCAACATCTGTAGGTCCACACATGTCCAGTTTTGCTCATTACAAAAATGTTGTAATTCATTGCCAAACAATGCCCCCGGATGAGCGTTAAAGTCCCCCATGATAAATACATTTTCAATATTGTTACTGTCAACTATTGACGTAATTTCGCTTAAACATTGAACAAATTCCAAGAGATTGTCTGATGAGTCAGTAGGCATATAGATAGAGAAAACGAGTATTAACCGATCCGACACACACACCTTAATTGCACTTATTCGGTTACTGTCACACGGAATCACAGACACATAATTACACTTACTGTTTCTCCATAAAAGTGCTACGCCGCCGTACGGCCGCCCGCGCAATATACCGCTTGTAAGGTCGACCGCAGACTTGCCGCAGAATCCAAAGTCGTTGTTTATTTTACCGAGTTCCGGTATCTCGTGTGGCAAGAGCCACGTTTCCTGCAGTGCAACAATATCAGCAGTTTGGCACAGCCGTCTTACACACTCGGAGGATCTCTTAAAAGACTTACAATTGAAACTGATGAATTTTAAACTTTCATTGTTTGTTGTACTATCCATTTAGATTTATTTTTGCACCAGTATCAGATTTCTTACGTCTGTCTAAATCTCGTCTGCTGAAATCCACGAAACGGCGGAAAGTTATACCATCAGGCCATAAACTGCAGTCCAAAAACAAACTTAGTTTATCCTTAGGAACAAACATTTTATATGAGTTGTATTCCTTCCTGTGCTTGGGTTCGATCTTCTGTAGTGTGATTTCAACATTTGTTTTGCTCTTTATGTAGGCAACTATATGATTCTCGCAGGCTTCCTTATGCACGTTATTTATAAATAGAGGGACACTGATATTTGCCGCCTTAAAACTTTCAACAATTTCGGTGCACGTTCCTCTTTTACCCATAAATCGATTTCTATACCTTTTTCTTTGTACAACTTGCCATTCGTTGTCTGCACTCTGTCTAAGCAAAGCGCTCTGCGGCTGGGGCGCTCGAATCAGCTGATCATTCGCCGCGCCTATACATACCGAGGTATTAGCAGTATTAGTCACCGCGCTAGTTGAGGTGCCCTGTGTTTGTTTTGCAGTGAGTACCGCTGCGTGCGCAACATCTGTGCTGTGTCCGACAGATAGATCGTCACCAGACGGCAGCGGCGGCGGCGCGCGCGCGTGAGACAGGGACAGAGAGTGCTGCGCCTGCGTGCATTGATCTACCTCCTTATCAACAACGGTGGAATGATTATCAACGCTCACCGGCTCCTGCGTAATATGTATAAATCCAGTGGGGCCACTTTCGCAGTTGAATTCCGAACTGTGTAATATGCGATTTGTACCTCGTTTTCTGTTGACAAAGTTGTCCCGTTCGAAGTTATTAACTATCGATGTTTGCTGAAATAGGAAGAAAAAATTGCACTAAACTTAAGTTTAGTTTAGTTTGTGAACAACAGAATCGGCATAAGAGTGTCGAGAATTCAAAACCATTTTCTTCAAGTATCTTTTTCAGTATGATAAAACGTGCAGGTTGCATTACTACATTACCACCCACATGTTGAGGCCAAATTAATCTAGAAAAGACCGAACATACATATCACATATACACATTATACACATGTACATTATTGTTAAATGTTGTGTGCAACGTAACAAGAAATCGTGAGAATCGTAATTTTGAACCCCAAGGCACTTGAAAAACTTACGCAAAACCTATTCTCAAAATAAACGGCCTACAAAGTACAATAACCTAAAGACACAAATACTGCAATTTCGAGGAAATATGAATATTAATGTAATAGCGTAATTCGTTACAGGAAATGGGGAGTGCAACATTATTTCCAAACTCAATGCAACACCGCCGTACGAAATATACGATAAAATAATAATTATTATGTCTGTCTTCGATCACGTTTAGTTGCGTGAACTGAAACTAATTGGACAACTGATTTGGTATAAAAACCCCTTTTAAGTTTTTGAAAAGTGTAAGCTTAAGATAGTTCGAATAACCCCCTAGGGCACACAGGCACACAGGTTGAGCGTTGCTACTAACAAACCGACGAAGATATTGTAATGACCTAATAGGCAAAAGGTTGAGAAGAACATCATATTTTATGATGTGGAAAACATTGTCATAAAAGTTATGTTGGTCATCGAAACTTTAAAATCACAGCAGTCACATCTTTCGATAAGTAGTATTCCATACAAGTGACACATAACCCAGTTCTAGATTCAAGACCAACACAACCCAAAAGCAAGATACCCATGACGCTAAACAAAAACTCTATAGCCAAATTCACATGAAACACGCTCTAATAAACATGTCGTAATAAACCCTTAGCCCGAACGACCTGTATGGCTAGTCACCTGTGAAGTACAAGCAAAGTTTGTCAATACGCGTCAACTACAATGACGTTCTCAAATTAATTCAGTGCTAAGCTGTTGCTCATTGATGTAGGTTGCGTATGAATAGCGGGGCGACTGGTTATTGTTGACGTGGTAAGTTAGACAAATGAGATGTGAAGACTGTATTTGACGTGGATCCTGATTCTGAATGGGCCATCCCAGTAACCTAGAGAGAAGAAAGCACGGGGCATTAACCTAATCATAGGGGAAAATTTCTTAATGGGTATGAAGAGCAGGCTTATGAATGAAAGAACTGGCCATCCGCTTAGTTATTAGCAAACGACAAAGTACATCCTGATGAGAGTCGTGGAAAACGTTGGGATGAACGAGAGGAAGTCGACTGTTCTTAGAAGATTGGCTACCTGCGTCCCTGCACTATTATTATCTTCAATTTAGCAATTACTGATAACTGCGGTCAAGGATGCCATTACAAATAGACCATTCAGTGCAATCTACGAACCTACTGATCTAACCGAAGATGTCATCGAAGAGTAACGGGATACTGGTAAATTTTGATGTGGCAAAAAATATTCCTGCGATAGTCAATCTCCGATAAACATCAACAAGACATTTCTGATAACACGAACAATTATGATAAGCTACTTGCAAGATTAAGAACAATAGCTTTATTAATTTATCAGTGCACTGTAATCAATGTACGAAGTTACAATAAAGCCAGTATAAATGAATTCTCAACAGTCATCACTCCATAATACAAGAGATGCGATAAACGACAATAGGCATGCAAAACAGAAACAAAGACCAACAAAAACGCACGATAACGAAGCTATAGCAATTAAAAATAATCTCATAAGTATAAGATTCACATATACTAAGAACAAATCGAGTGCGACAGGCGAAAATAGAAAGCAATGGACGGAAGATGTGTGTCGCGACTCCGGCGCAGGTGAACGCGAGGGTGGGGGCAAACTAGACGGAGACGGCAATATACACGGAACTAATTTTAAGCAAAAAGAAAAGGGACAGGGCGGACTGGCCAGTTTAACAACATCCACACATAGCAACATCTGACTTTCCAAGCAACTAGAGAAATGTAATATTGATGGTTCGAGCAATTAGGAACACGATAACTTTGGACTTGAAACAGCATTCCTAGAAATAATATAAAAATAGAGAAGATCTTGGGGAGTTATAAATCCACGGAGCATACGGGCCGTGTGCGGTATCAGCTAAACACACAAGACAAGGACGCTACATTGATTATAAAATGAAGCTAATGGCTTACAAGCTGCAAATATTATCTCAGTTGACGCGCGTATAAATTAAACAATCGGATTCTAAAAGTACGCATGTTGTGTGAAAACCGAATTAACATCGCAGTTTCGTCATCTCCGTAGGCGGGGTATCACGCTTTTGCCTTCATGACATTTGGCGCATAGCTGAGCGAGGCAAAGGCAACGCTCCGGGGATGCCTCGGGCTCGACTCTTTGGACGTTCACTCGCCGCATTCCAACTACACAGACTACGCGTTGCGAAAATTTGAAACAATCTTGAGTAAACAATGTTATTTTCACGACATGAGAATGAAAGTAGAAATAGTAACGTTATGTTTACTTTACTTCTATTAGTCAACTTAAAAAAAACTGACAGTGGGCGATAAAATATTCAAAATACATTTGTTCAACACGCACTGCTATTGAAGTGAAAGATAAAAGCAGACGAGCTGTACAAAATAAACAAATTTCACATTGATGACATCGATGACAATAAACTTGCAAATGATAAAACTTTACAATAAGCGATTGTGTGTCGCTTCAATAAGTCAACGACACGGCTGATAAAGTTCCAACAAAACTTCACTGACAATCATTCATAAATTATACGAACAATCGTAATAGCCCTGTGGAAGAACCGAAGGCTATTACATAAAAAAATATCTGCGGCAGAGTCTAATCTTGACCTCATTTCTCTTTTAAAACTACGATCGAATACGTCATCCGAAATGTGCCGTCTTTATAGAGTTCATATTCTATGTTACGTTCCCGATTCGAGTTTTACGAGTATGAATACCAAGCGTTACGAATAAGCTGTTAGTTTTAACAAAGCATAGCATGAGTATTGAGTATTGGGTTTTAGGGGGTTGCCATTGAAACACATTCGCATAGCTAATCTCGCTTTTGAGTGAATTATTTATTAATCACAATTTGTACAACAATAGAATAAACGGTGAACCCCAAACTAGGCATTTGCCTGTATCTTGGGAGTCCAAATTGCGACATTTACAGCAAAATGCAAAAAGTATATAGGCTCTATCTCCTTCTCTAAATACGGCAGGATGAAGTGTTTTATTAATAGTAAAGACCACACAGCTACAACCCTTTTCCTAATCCATAAGGGAAACGACCGCCAGGACACACACATCCAAACAATGTCTTAAATAATTTGATGTGTCTAGCTAGCCCATATAGCTGAGAGACAACACAAATTAACTTCCCTGGGCAACTCTCACAACTTGCTCATGAAAATTCTCTGATACTTAGATTGAAATCTCACATTACTATGGAAATATGTAATTTCAGAACAAAGTTGATCAGATTAGAGCAATTAGAGCACAGATAGCCCAAATATCCAGTATCTGTGACGACCTTGTTTTCATTTTCGTTCACCATCGCTTTAGCGTCATGCTCATTGGATTTGATACTTTTTAGCTTTTTATAATAGTAAATGACATAATGAGATGGAAGATCACAAAATATTAGAGATGCATATTTTTGAAACGATAGATGTGAATTGTTTCCAAAATCAAAGTGTTATCATCTATTACTTACTTACTTATACTGCATATATTGCAGTTTACAAGAACATTACAAAATATCATGTTTGAAATCTCCAAAGTCAACTGCATGTTATTTGAAACATTCTGAATGTTAATCCAAATAATTTCAAAGAGATTAAAATCTGTATGTTTTTCATAATTCCCAACTTTACGGTTAGCAATATGAAATAACATTATGAAAGTGGAGCGTGGTTTTAAGAGTTACATTGCAATGCTGACGCTCCGCTTTAACATAAAATAGATGAGAGACGTCATAAAACCTTCGAGATCGGACGTTTAGTATCATCTTTGATATAAGACATCGAGGCTAACGACGTAAAGAAGTCAATTTGCAATAAAGTACTGAATATTATTAATTTTCGAAATAAGAACAACGAAGACACCAAACAGATTTAATTGAGCATGTAATTCATAAGGCGTGTAGCTATCGAGACCGGATTCCACCGATCGGATCGTATAGAATGCATTGGAAAACGCATTATGCATGTAAGTGTACACAAATGGTACAAAACTTGTTCGGTTAGAGCAAGCCCAGTGTTGACTTTAACATAGACAGGTTCCACGGCGCGCTTTTTGTTCAACAAGCTAAAGCAATATCAATAAACTCGTTTATCTTGTGAAAGATAGCTCTCCTTTAATGGCTCAGGACCCATTAGAAAGGTATATTGAATCGATTGTAGTGCGTTAACTATTAAGTAGCATCAGGAATTTGAAAAGCCTACGAGTACCTTCAAACTTGGTCTTGGACAAAAAAACTGATATGATGTCACCAGTCACCATCATTGATTTCATTATACATACATAAAACCTGAAAATTATTTATTGTTGTTAACAAAAACAGCTGCCAAATATACGCTGCGCATACACATGCCTATATAAATCCCGACTAAATATTAATGGGCCGCGCTTTAGCGCCAAAACACAATTCAATTAATGACGCATAACGATCGTATTACACTTGTTGCGCCGTCTAAACATTACAATGAGCAAGTAATTAATGCACTGCATGACAATCAAGGCACGTGGAATCAGTCGACACGGTGAGCTAATCTGCTCAAACAAATATTTTAATACGACGAGGTTCACGACTTTTAAAGGTCCAGCGACTTCGGTAGACAATAAAACGGCGCCAGAATTGAATGACACGTGCCAAAAAGAAGTTCGCATGCCATCGGACACAGAATCCAGCTTACTAGACGGGAATAGTCACAGGCCTGGCCTGGCGGCCGTCCATACACGAAACCACTCTAAAATGTCCTAACTCAATCGTCGCCTTATCGCAATTTTCAATCTTACACGTAAGTATTTAGGTGCCTTTTACTCTGAGCTGTTTGTGGATGTAGGTCGGGACGCAGATCATGGGACGGATATAAGTTGCGTCTGCGCCGGTCCTTACGTAATTTTTGGTTGACGATGAACTCAATACGTCACAACGGAGCTTCCGGAAGACGGATGGCCGATTTTGTATGTCCCTATTGTAAAGCAGTGCACAAAAGGTACCGTCGAAGTAGAAACGACCTTGCGGGTACTGATCGCGGTGTTTATATTTAGACAAAGCCATTAGATGGACTCCATTAGGTTGATGTATTGGTTGTTTTGACGGCACTTGAACTTCATGTGGAGTGTTTGATTAAAGAAAGCGACGGTGCGATTTGATTCAGTCCGGAAAGTGTTACAGATAAACATTGCGCGGATATCAAAGTAAAAAAGCGTATGATGTTAGACCATCGGCTCACGCACGCACGATGTACCTATATTATATTTTCTGTGAAAACACAGCTAGTTTAAATAACTTTCTTGGGAAATCATATTTTATTCCGCTGAGTTTGGGTTGTATAAATAAAAAACTGATTCAATATTAAAATGTTACGTATCGTTGACACTAATATGTGGAGACAACTTATAAATCCGTGATAATATATACTACTAGATGTTTTTAATATGTTCAGTAATTGTTTCGATGTTGTAGACGTCAATTAGGGAGGAGAGATATAGCGGAAGCTTCGTGGCTTTAAACGAGGCAAACTCACGCATATTGAAGTCATCCGAAGCGAAGGGAACTCATAAATTCCCTAGGAATATTTCTTCTATTGAGAAACTACAAGGTGGGAAAAAGTTTGAATGGTTTTATTTAAATATTCAGAAGTAAAGTTTCGTCACATATTAGCACATGGTAGCTAAGAGTTACCCGATACTATGGCCTTTTTAGTCAGTGGAACTATCGTGATCGCTTTATTAGGAAGTGAGGACATGCGTGAACAAGACACGAACATTTGGCAAGTTACGATAAAAATGTCGAAACTTTACATTTTTACTTAGTTGATGATTGCTATTGACATATTGAAGGTGGTTTGTGACTCCTTTATTTCAAGTAAATATGAAAACCTATAAAATAATAAGCGCAAATCACAAGTCCTCCCAACAGTTAGTACATAAGTTACTAAGTAAGCAACTTCGGGGTAAAATGTAAAAGAGCTAGGAAGTCTTTGAAAAATTCAAACGTTTCTTACGTTTGAATTTTTTAGCGGTCAAATTATCTTTAAAATTTTTGATTGAGGATTGTCTAGCCACCAAATAAAATATTAACATGATCAAAATGAGACAGACAACTCTTGACGTAATATAAACAGTGACAGAAAAGGACACAACCCAATAAAGCGCTAAACAAAAAGAGACAGAATATACTAGAATATGTTACACATGTAGCGATTAAATTATTTACGTCAAAGCATTTACACCATCGATGGGAGCACGATATAAAAAGTAGAAAATGTTGTTATGGAAGATTCAGAATCGAGTCACGTAGGTATATCGACACGTAGCTCGTAGGGACCTTGATCCTGAGCCAGTCTTAGTAATAATGCCCATAAAAGAACAGGCCGGGGGAAGGGTTTCTACAGACGCCTTGTAATTTAGCGTTTAGTGTCATTTTGGCAATGCGTGGGAATTCAGGCCGTTCACCCGTGGACCCTGACTAACACGAACGTTTTTGGACCTTGTCCAAAAACAGTAAGTTGTATTCACAGGATGGGGACATGCCAATCGATCAACAGAGCGACGGAAATATGAAAACATTGGGTGTTTTGTTTTCTTGGATTTTTCCACTAGGAGTCGATAAAAAGAGAATGATCAATATTTACGTTGAAATAAAAGAGAGAGAGAGAAATAAACTTAGCAAAAAATTAAATAATAATGAACTACCCATGTTTCCTGTGTTCGTTCAACAGAAATACAACTAAATAGTAATGATCGTTGAGACCTAAATACTGAGCCAATACATAACAAAGAAAACAACCAAGGGAATGCATGTAACGATATGAAATACGAATAAAGCGAAATGCCCGAACATAACAATATTGAAAAAGGTAAAACAGACGCAGATCAACAAATGGTACGATAACAAGAGATAGTGATATCTGTACCGAACCGCAATGTGCAAATCCATGATGTACGTAAATATTTAGCTGATCGCACACGCAACGTTCTACAGACTTGCTTTTTGTGGCAGTTTCATTTAGTGTTCGAATATATTATTAGTGAAAGATTGAAAAGGAAAGTAGTATTGGTTGAAAAAATAATAGTGGCAAGATTTTTTGCCCTGTCAATAGATGTAACATCTACCTTTTCTAAATGTATCTCATTATTGTAAACATATTGCAAAAGTAAAACATGTGGTACATAAGGATTCTAACAGTAAAATTAACAGTGACAAATGTTCCATACATAAAGCCAAGGCCAGTCGAAGAAAGAAGTAAAGAAACGAAAACCGTTTTCACTTTTACTTTAGTTGCAAGGTGGACTAAGACAGAGGAAAACGGAAAAAGTCAAGACTAGTAATAGCTACAATAAGAAATCACGGAAGAAAGGATACAATCTTGAAGTTCTAAAAGGAGAGTTACATAATAAATATTGCTAAGACGTGACTTTTACACCAAAGAATGTATAAGTCGAGCAATTTGTTTGAGACTCGCTTAGGATAGGGGAACAGACCGCTAATCTTGTGTCTGAGGCCAGAGGTCACAGCATTAAGAGCTGTCATTTGTTTAGTCATCTAACTTGTAGATCCGCTGTCTGAAGATGTATAATCAGGTCTTTATTTGCATGTATGTTTTCATCTATTATCTGGAACGGAGCTTTCTTTTTAAAATGTGGCGCTTCGGAAAAGTCACCATTGTCAAAGAGTTATGGAATTTGTTGTAAAACATTTTAGACCCGTAGAAATGAATCATATTACTAACTTATTTATCTATAAGTAGATATTTTTGTGATACGGCTAAAATAAACATATCGCATTGATAAAATGAATACAGATTTATATATCTTTTGTAACAGAAATCTCCTCATTTCTAAAAAAGGGTCATTAGATATGCTTGATTTTTGATAGGCGCCAAACCAAAATGAGGCATGACCAAATACGTAAATAGCCGTAGGTCACCGCTAGACGGTATTAACGTCAATTGAGAATAAATTAATGATATTAGTCGTAGGTGTGTCCGAACTATTGCGAAACGCGTATATAGGAATCAATGAAGTCCCCGTGCATTTTTATATTCATGATTATTATTGGTTTGACTCAATAATTGTCTTCCTTAGCTATAGCCACAAGGAATTCAGGTCACGAGTTAGCGAAAATATCAGCAAAGCAAGATTGCAGTAGTTTCTTTAATTAGTTAGGTACTTGCGCACAACCTTGTGATGGGAAAGATCGTCTCATTGAGATGTCACTGTTATCTGATAAAATGACAAGGAAAATGTATGTGCGCTAAGATACTATGATACGTCAAACGAGTAAATAAACACTTTAAAAAAAACAGGGCAAGAGCGAGTCGGACTCGCGCACCGAGGGTTCCGTACCATTATGTTTTTAAATTTCATCGGCGAGGCCTATATTCATCAGAGAATTTTAACACTGCACTGCGGTGTAGAATATTGCAATTTTATGTCAGCGCAGACCGATAGAGGAACTAATGTAACTATTGTTGATGATTTCTGAAAATGTGTGCTATTTAGAGACTTCGTTTTATTTTTCCTGTAATCTTTACATAAACTTCTATCACATAGAATAATTTCATATTTTTCTCTTTGCAAACTTCGGAGATAAGGTGGGGGGACGGTATTTGCAAACTGCGTGCAAACTGCGCTCTTTCATATGATACCCCACATGCCCTAGTAACCCCACTTCGAATTTTTCAGACCCCCTTTCAGTCCCTGTTGCAAAAAATATAGGTACATATATTTTTATTTCTTTCTTATTTGCAAAATAGTAGGGCAAACGTCACCTAAAACTATTTCAAGTTGATAGTATTAGTAGTTCTTGAGACATCCAGCTGTGACAGACAGACAGACAGAATTAGTCTCACCATAAGGGTTCCGTTTTTACCATTTTGGTACGGAACCCTGAAAACGTAATCTGAAAACTTTGTTCTGTTCTACACAACTTGTTCTAAGATTGTAGGAAATATATGGATGTTTATTATTGCATAATTATGACGTAATCGTCACGTTTTTGATCATCGATGCGAGATGTATTGATGTATCATCAGTGTACAAGTACATCATTAATATTAGTTTCCATGTAATGGAAGGCCAGCACCACTTGGTAAAAAAATATTCAATACTTCAGTACTTACAAATACAAATTGTTGCACAGTACTTACACCTTATCAAGATGAAGATTATTTTGAGGTCATACCTGAGAAGAAATAAAATAAAAACGTTAGAAGTAATACAATAAAGAATATAATTATCTAACACTTATTGCGATAAAACATAATAATATCATAAGTCTCTATGCTGCAATCAAAATATATTCCAGTATAACGTTAATGTGCTGCTCTCAAAACGGTGAACGAAAACATCGTGAGGAAACCGGTATATCCTAGACCAAAAAAATCGAAGACATGTGACATCTACGAACACACTGGGCCCGCGTGGTGGATTACAGCCCAGCCCCTCTCAGAGAGAAGAGGCCTTTGTCCCAGCAGTGGGAACGTTATAGACTGATTATGTATAACGTTAATGCACACAGTCAAGTCGCTTAAATAAATGATTTTCCATATGCACAATACAGACGTTATTGAAATATAGTGACAACTAATTAACTAAAGGTCAGGTATGTAAAATCGCGCTGGTATTTATCATCACTAGATTCCAGCCATGCTTCAACAGCGCAATCGTCACAAAAAGCAAAGTCTTGTAAACAATCTACAATTATACTATTTATTTGATAGTCATATTAATTTACAACCTTTCGCTGAGCTTTTAATGAGGTCATACAACGTGATTCACGACCATAATATTCAGAGGAATACAAATCAAGTAATCAGTAATGCCAACCAAACTAACGAACTGTAAAACTATCAACATCAGAAGAATCCAACTAAGGAACACAAAACACCAAACGATCCAACCTCAATAGGTTGTCTCGTTGGAAATGTCCGCAGAAATACCGAGTCGCGAATTCAGTGTTACCACAAACACGCACCTGAGGCTACGTGCCGACTCGAGAAAGTACAAGTAAGAGAAGAAAGTGCGTGGACGCAAAAACAAGCGTCCGACTGTCGGATCGGAATTCAGCACAGCCCACCGTGCGAACAAAATATTTGGATTGTTGAGAATGATATGGGAGAAGATGGCAGATTTGCCATGGGATGTGGTTTTCTATCGTCTAAACGGAGGACGGAGGTAAACCATGGTGATGTTTTGTTAAACGGTGTTACCCTTATGATCAATGAATTTGAAATGTTTAATTTTGTACCGTTAATACTATTTCGATTGAACTAATCAAATCAGTCATCTCGCAATCATAATAAACAGCACGACTGAAAATCCAATACTAATCTCAGGGCCAAATAGATTGGTTCTCTATTGGAATAGGAGGGACAGGGATTCCAGTTTAATTAACTCGGCCGTTCGATAAGCTTGCTATATCCAACTATACGGTACTTAATTCGTATGCAACTATCATTAACCATTTCTCAGAGAAAATCATCATTGTAATGGACCTTTCTACAATTGTATATATTATGTGCCTTCAAGCGATCACCAAGTCTAAATAAACACGACTGTCTTGCTAATTATTTTCCTAAATAATCGCGATGACTGTAGACTTTAAGACAATAATGAGCGCATTAATAATGATTGTGTACTCAGTTAAATCAACACCGATATGATATTACCGGAAATTTGTTTAGAAAAACTCTGCTTAGAATTCTAACAAATCTTCAAGATAAATGTAATGATTTCGACCTATTGTATTAGCCTTCGGAAGAAATAATGTGTAGGAATGCAGATTGCTAAACAGTGTCACGAACAAATCAAATGAATGTGCTCTCCGAAGGTGATCCAGGTACTACCTCTATGGGCAATGGGCATATTCATATACTTGTTATAGCAGCACATCCGTATGTGCTGCTATAACAAGTGTAAGTGTAGTACAAGCTTCCGTAGTAAAAGTGAATGCTCTTGTTTACAGGCCCATGGAAGTAAACCATTTACTTCCTTTGGTCTGTGCCCAAGACGTACATCATGGACTTCTCTTTTACAAGATACGGCATTGACACCGCAGAGAAGAATTCCAAGAATTGTGGCGATATTGGAACCACCCATTCCAGTTCCTTTTAACATAAAAAGTAATTTAAAAAAATTAAACCGACTTCAAAAAGAAATTAACTCAAAATTATGAAATAACTTTAATTTCGGAAGTCGGTGTCTTGGGATCTGTATTTTAGTTCTAAGCCACCGACTTCCGAAATTAAAGTTATTTCATAATTTTGAGTTAATTTCTTTTTGAAGTCGGTTTAATTTTTTTAAATTACTTTTTATTTCGTAATTTTTAGTTTTTGCACTAGTATTTGACCAAGGTTTTGAGATGTTTTCCCTTTGACACTACACCCGTAGCTCTTATCAATAAGCCAGGCCGTCACACTTACACGTATTAGTCCATATCTTGAAAATTACTGAATCGATCTTGATGAAACTTGCACTGTTCCCTAAGTTGAAGAAAATGTAAGCCAATAAAAAAAAAATGGTCACGATCCGATTAATAGTTCCGGAGATATGCGTGGACAAACATACATACATACATACATACATACCTACATACATACATACATACATACATACATACATACGTCTATGAAATTTTGTATATTTGTTTGGAAGCCCTAATAGATCATCATATGTGAATATAATGCAATTCCAATAATATTACATACATACGTATCGAATTGATAACCTCCTTTTTTTTTTGAAGTCGGTAAAAACGAGAATGCAAGGATTCATAAACCTACATACAGATACAACTAATTTCCTAAAGCAATAAAACATTGTCACTATTTTCAGGGTACTTGAATCTTCAACTTTAATGTGTTAGATCTAAAATTATACGAGTATAACGTGGTGAGATTGATAAGAAACTCTGACATTGCCCATTATCACTAAAGCAACAGATTTTTTTTCAGTTTTTAGCCTTATGTTATAAAATTTTCGTTTATATATCAGCATTGTGCAGCATTCCGATGCAAGATATCCCTTCGCATGTCGCGCGTACAGGGTATGTACCGATAACAATAGAATTTCTATTGTGTCTGATTGGACATGCGACGGGATATTAATATTATAAATCAGCCATTCCTACTTGAAGTTATTTTAGAAGGTGTTTTAAATAAATTATCCTGTTGAATCCATTATTTATACTTTCTAAACTAACTATCATTTTGTTTTAAAACATGTTTTGTCTATTGAATTGTAGTCCTTTTCCTTGCTTGACCTCAATAGTTCACTTGAAAATCAAACTTTTAACAGTTTCTACTATGTGCGACATACCTTTTATAGCGCCATAGCCTTGAGCCTAAGCATTAATTTGATTATGCAAACTGATCTTCTAGTGCCCCAGTTCCAGTATGAACTTATAGTTCAGCTGTTTGAAGTAACGCTTTGGAGTTCAGCGATGATTGTTATATAATACGAACTGTTTGATTCAGTTTACCATTGTTTTCCTTGTGTCATTGTTCTGTTATGGCATTTGGACTGTTGACTCAATCTGAATGTACTTCCTTTAGTACGAAAGCATTCTTTAAAGAACCATCATTGTCTATCCACAGTTATTATTTTAACACACTTTGAATGAGACAACGTCCTAGATTTTAGTCTCCAAAAATAAACCGAGTAGCAGATGTCACTGGAGAATCAATGGAGTCTCTTCATACCATCCGAGTCATGAACGGGGAACTCCAATGGTCGCTACCTTTATACCCTTTATTAATAGATAGAAAAGCATTTATTTCTATATCCATCCATACTATTACTAGTGTAACAATTGGCAACAGCCATAGGAAGTGGGCGACAGTGGTGAAATGTGTGCCATAGCTTTTTAACACGGCATTTTATATTGTGGTCGGTGAAACCGATTGCGGTATTTCGATGTTTCGTAACAACATATTGGATTTGATTGAAAAGTTACCAATCAAAATTGGGGGTATATCGAACGACTTTTTCAGGTTAAATGTGTGTTTTCGTAATTCAACAATTTAAGTTTAGAATTTACTGAGTTCTTAATCATTACAGAGCACTAACACATGTGTCAGTTTTTTATTTGGCTGAGATTTTCTTTGTAGGTTTTAAATACACAATGTGCGCACTCTCATACATCTTCATAACAATTAAGCATCTAAATCTCTCCGTAGGTTAAAATGTGCAGAAATTATTAGCTCACTGGATGAATCAGAGCTGCAGAACAAAATAGACATAAATTCTCTCAGCCAAGTTAAGGGCTTAAGTAAACACGAGATAACACACGTCATGTTTAATTTCAACTTCTAAAACAACACGATCGACGAACGAAATTGAAGAGGATTTGATAATACGGCACGATTTAACTGTAAGGTTAAGATAACCTTGCAGGTTTCAAGATAACATTGACTGCGAACGATTTACTGAGATTATTCGAGAAAACACAGAACAAGAATACCATATTCTAAACCTCGGTTTCCAAAGAGATAGTACAAAAGCTGGAATAGTAGATGAATTTATGGCAACACGTTTTCCTCACATAAATCTGAGTATTAAGCAATGTGATTAAATGAAAGTGGTTGCTGATGGTAGGCGGAGCGTGGGATAGGCGCAGTCTCTATGTGGGTGCAGTGATATCAAGGAGAACACCTACAGTTTGGTGACGAACTAATATGCTAATGTAAAAACTCGGCGAAATCGGATTAATAGTGATGTCACCGTAGACCCTCGGAATGTAGTCTTCTCGTTGTTTAAAGTAAACAAGAATTTTCTCCTTTTGTACGAAAATCTTTTATGATTGTAAAGGTAATGTGGTTTGATTCTCAAGAAGATGCTAACTAGCACTTCGGTGCACATGAAAATTTGAGTTACCTTAGCGGCCTAGCGCTTACGATTTCTCTGTCACATTGTCTGATTTGTTACCATGGAGTTCTCAGAAATTGTCATGAACTCATGACTCACAATTTTGAAAAATGAGTTATTAATGCTATCATACACTGTTTTATTTTTGCAATAACTGAAGGCCGTAGTAAGTAACAGAAATAATTCGGCAACGCAAATTCATCCATACTAATATTATAAATGCGAAAGTGTGTCTGTCTGTCTGTTACTTCTTCACGCTTAAACCGCTGAACCGATTTTGATGAAATTTGGTTTGAGTCCCGGGAAAGGACAGGTAGTTTTTATCCCGATATTCCCACGGGATCAAAACTTATGCGGGTGAATCCGCGGGGCGCTGCTAGTCAAAAATAAAAGTGAAACAATTTCATCGGACGTAATACCATTTAAATTTCGGCAACGCAAATTCATCCATACTATAATACGAAAGTGTGTCTGTCTGTCTGTTACTTCTTCACGCTTAAACCGCTGAACCGATTTTGATGAAATTTGGTTTGAATCCCGGGAAAGGACAGGTAGTTTTTATCCCGATATTCCCACGGGATCGAAACTTATGCGGGTGAATCCGCGGGGCGCTGCTAGTGTAAAATAAAAGTAAAACAATTTCATCAGACGTAATACCATTTAAATTTGATCTATGTAACTAGGTCATCCAAATATACACCATATTCGAATTGTTTCCCAAACACCAGTTCTGGTTCATAGTATAACAGCATCGTAATATAACATTGTTTGGCCTTGATTTACAGCTCACAATCCACACATAATGACTGTGGACAAGTTTGTTGACCAAACAAAAAATGACCCGACCAGTCACACCAGATAGTCGCAAGATGTAAGACAAAAGATAGTAGGTACAAATTAGAAAATTCTATTGTAGTATACATATGAATTGCAACTTGAAGCGTTTAAATTACCATATGGGAAGCATTTGTTTAACGATTGACAGTCGCGTCGCGTCTCGTCTGTATCGGGGACACAGAAAGTTCTTCATCTTGACAAAGCTGAAATTGACCATACACAAGCTGTTTAGGTGTAGATTTGCATTACAAATATTAGTATACAACCATTAGAATGGTCACTTTCAACACGACATTATTTGGTAACCGTCCAAACTTATCAGAAGCTGGCTGTGGTTGAAAACGAAATTGAATATTAGAAATTTTTGTGTCAGATACCTGAGGTTTGGTTTCGGGGATAATTTTAACTGTGATACTAAAATATCGTAGCAGGAAAATGTTCTTAGTTTGACGTTCGCTACAGATGACAGTTTGACTCATGTAGGTACCTAACCTACGTCCTACATAGATTGAGGAAGATTTGCTGCAAAAATGAAAATCTCACCGCCATAACCATAATTTTGCCGCCTAATTGATGCTATCTCTTAAGGGCAGGCCCAAAGGAAAATGTTCAATCTTAGATTAGATTTAAAAAGTAGTAAATCATGTTCAAATTGGAAAAAAAGTATATGGCAGGAAACTTCATTATAAATGTGAGGGTCGACCCAGACGAAAACATGATACGATAAAATTTTCTCGATAGAAAACTATCACAAAGTTACCTCTAGTTTTCAACCATTTTGGTTTGCATTCTATTTTGGTGCATAATAATGAACCACAAATTAGATAAATAATAACACTCATTATAACCTAGCGATGACCCAAGCGATTTTTTTAAATAATGTCTATTTTAAAAGTTAATCGAATAAAAAGCATTTGGCGCTTACTACATTTTTAATCCGCGAGATACGCTATCTTCCGTCTCGCGTGACACGAGCTTGAGGCATCAGTTTGTTTCACCAGTCAGTACCCCTCGCTCTGTTGAGACGGGAAGTCTATGACAATTTTCTCCGCGCCTAGCAACTATTATTATTATCGACATTTTGTTGAATAATAAATGGGAAACAAAAAAATACAATGAAAAAGCGAGAACTTAAACACTTGAAGACTAAAATGATTGCTAATTGCCGAAGTCGAAGGTTTGTATTTATATCAAGGTACTTATGCGTATAGTATACGCAAAATAAACAGATGATTTGACCGCTCGATATGATCGTTTATTGTTTTCGTGCGAAAATATATTTTCAGCTAGAATTTATTTTTGATAATATGTGAGTGTACAATATCCCTCCCTCTCGACCCGTCTCTTTCTTTGTTTGTTACTTTTTTACAACTAGTCGAGTGAGGTATTAAAACAAAGAATATAAGATTGTTCCAAAAACTCGCTTGTTTTAGGTATCAGTTCCCGGAAAAGGATATTAATCGAGTGATCGAGTTTGTTGATGGTTCTATCGGTAGTACCATTGAGATCGAAAACAATTTTAAACCACCACCCTGAGGTACACCGGCAGAAGTATAACAACAAGAAGAACACGACTGTTCTAGGCATATACGTTGCCGGCGGCCATACAGGTAACTACGAAGCAAGCGAAGCATGCCAAGCAGGATATCGAAATTGACGATATTGAACGCATTGCTAAAATCCAATAAGCAAAGTAATCAATTGTAACTTTTATTTCTCAACATACAAACACAAAATAGGATTGCATTGTATATATTACACAAGTAAAGACATTAATATGGTACCTTCTCTACACGTTAAGTGGGGATGTTTTTTTTTTCTAGTCTACCCCGTGGTGTGGGGTATCATTGTATAGGTCTTTCAAAAATATTGCGGGTTTGTGGAAACAATTTTGCGATTCAGGGATCCGTTTTTGAAATATATAGCTTTAAAGTGCTAATTTTAGTTAGAGTCAAAAACAACCATTTAGCGGACAGGGGTTCCCTCCTGCCATCTACATGGTTGTTTTTGGATATGTGAAAAAATTCATGGTACAGTCGACTCTCGTTAATTCGAAACTCGAGGGACTCTTAATATATTACGAATTATCGAGTGTTTGAAATATCAAATGGTTCGAAATTTGTGAGAGAAAATAAATAAAACTTCGAATTATTAAGTGTTGATCAATTATTATTTAGTTCTTTTCCGTATTCCAGCAGTTTGAGCAGCATTCATTTTCTCCTTGTGCTTTATTATGGTTGAGAGAGTACTCAGAGGAATCTTAAATTCTTTTGCAACATCACTTTTCTTCTCACCTTCCTCTACTTTTTCGATTAACTTCTTCTTTTCAGCAATCGTCAAACATAATTACAATCTTTCCGCCTCTTTCTCTCTGCGACTATGAATTGTCGAGTGTTGGACGCCGCCTATGAGTTCGAATTAACTCGTCGTTTTGTTATAAAGCAATGATTTTTTCGTTCGAATTACCAAGAGCATAAATATGTATTGATTTAGTTCGAAATATAAAGAGATTTTTTAGGGAACTCGTGATAACTTTGAATTATAGAGAGGTTCGAATTATCGCAGGTTTGAATTAACGAGAGTCGACTGTAGTAGTATATAATAACGAAATTAAAAGGAAAACTATCACAGCTAAGTAGGCTTTACAAGTTTACGAATAATAGTCGACCAACTTACATGTATGGGAGAACATGATTTTCAACTATAATGTTAAGTTTGTTCTTGGGTAAATTCATTTCAACTACGGAACTCTTCATTGTGCGTGGTCTGACACGCACTTGGCCAATTTTTATCTGAATATCCTGCATATACTACGCAAACGCACTGCACTTGAAGTTTAGTGTACAGAGTTTCGTTGCGCGCGTCGTCACGCCACCCGCGGTTGTTATTTGCACTAATGCGGGGGTTGGGAGACGCGCGGGTGAAATCAGATTTTATCCTGTCATTGGGCCCACTCTTAAAACTCTCACTCATTTAAATTCCAATTTCCAGAAATACAGAAGACATACAGAAATGTCTCTAGCAGACAATAAAAAAAAACTATGAATTGTGGGCGACGGCTGGCGTTCCCATGACGACTGCACAGTTCACAGTTAACCCAACTGTTAGCATTAAGGATTGTCACGTATCGACCTTTGCAAAACATGCTTACTTGGTGGTATCCACGAATCAAGTCCCTATGTCGACGCAATAAAGGATACGGAGGAAGTAAAGATGATTTTGCATGATAAGTTTCAAGTTATTGGAATAGCTAAGGGCTTGCGACTTCCTCCTGATGTTTGCAAGCGGAATGCATGAATAGATGATGATGAGAGATACTTTCTCATGAGTTGATTGGCTTTGTGTGAAGGTAACAATGAAAGAAACTAGAATAAGGTAGCTATGACCATGTAAACAAATCTAGCGCTTAAAGAATGTGCAAAAACTTTTAGTATCTCCTTCGTATATTCTACGAGAAAATAAAAAAACCGCATATTTCGAACTCACTAAAGCTTTCTGAATACGTGCATTTTGAGTTGTAAATATTTTTTTTTTAAATATAATATCAGATTTTAAGCTATCATATCAAAAAGATTATTGCTTAATATTAATCGAGAGTTTGAATAAGCACTAAAACTTATTGGTCTTTTGGCCTTGATTATTTAATCATGGAACAACTGGGATCCCTTCTTTTCGCATAATGTTCTTTTTCCTAATATACTTTGGCATAACTCTTTTGGTATAATTTGTTTTGCCATAATAATACTTTGCCATATTTTTTTTTCGCATACAGTTTAGGTTGGCATAATTATCTATAAGGCTAATTTGTTTTGGCATATATTTAATTCGCATAACGTTACTAGGCCTAATGACTATTAGCATAATCATATTTAGGCATACAATTAATAGAAATTACGGAAACAAATTTGAGTTATTTTTACGTATTTATTTTTGATTTTCATGCAAATGATTTATTATACATAACATTAATTCCATTTTTAACCCTAAATTAAAATTAAAGTATTGTCTTAAAAAATCATTATGTTGTGCTACAAAAGTTAGTGACAGAACCGAATCGCTGCAAAACCGACTCCACGTAGTCTTGTCTGCCCTACCCCTAGAGTGTAATTTAAAATCGCGTAGCACGCGTGGGGCCGCCGGAGGCCCGCAGCGGCGGAGCCGTGACAGAAACCATGCCTGCTGCATGTTGCATGCTTGCTTGCATTCTGCATGCCTGCTTGCATGCTGCATGCTTGCTTGCATGCTGAATGCTTGCTTGCATGCCTGCTGCATGCTTGCTTGCATGCTGAATGCTTGCTTGCATGCCTGCTGCATGCTTGCTTGCATGCTGAATGCTTGCTTGCATGCCTGCTGCATGCTTGCTTGCATGCTGAATGCTTGCTTGCATGCCTGATGTATGCTTGTTTACATGTTGCATGCTTGCTGCATGCATGGTATATGCTTGTTTGCATGTTTCTTACAACGAAAAAAACCTACAAAATTGTTCAAAACAAATATGTTATGTACCTGCTTCAGGAGATATGGTTTTTTTCCAATCGTCGAAATAAATTGGTATATCCTCTTCGGGCAAAAAGGCTAAGGCCTTTAAACATTTTATTTCTATGGCAAATGATATATTATTTCACGTGTATTCAGGTGTTTTCAGGCATATTTTACTTCATTGTTATGCCTATAAAATATGCTTTAATATCATTATGCGTAAATAAATTTATGCTTAAGAATGTTATGCTTAATAAAGTTATGCTTTAGAATGTTCTGCTTAATCATTATTATGATTATAGAAATTATGCGTAAAAAATTATGCGTAAGCTGTTATGCGTAAATACTATTATGCGAAAATATAATTAGGACAAACAAAAGTATGCCAAGTTATATTAGGTCTTAAAATTTTATGCAAATGGATAGGGAACCGGAACAACTATAACATCACAGTATCAAAATTTATGGAAAATCTAATGAAGCAAGCAAACTTATTCAAACTGTTTTAGAACAATCTAACGTTCCCAAACGTGTTTGCAGCGCGCGAACAGACGATTAATTAGATGAAATCAAAAGCTTAGTTCATACTCGGGGTCATAGACCTGAAGTTCATCTTATTGATCACTTTAAAATAAATTGAATATATCCCAGAGCTACGTCTGTTGCCCATTTCTCTTACATCCATGTTTTTGGTATAACGGCCTGGCATAACATCAAGATTGGCCATTTCGCACCCATTGTGTATCCATGTCCATGACAGAATGCCTAGTTGCCTTTTTGCTTTTTTCGTACAGACGGCAAAAACCTTTTTCAACTGACGTGTGAGATGCTGATTTTGTGACTGACCAAGATTGATGACGCAATCCTCCAAATCACATCTTTTTCTATTTATAGGAAACTAGCAGCGCCCCGCGGTTATGTCCTTTCCCAGGACTCAAACTATCTTTAAATATAGGTACCAAATTCTATTAAAACTTCCTCATTGTTGATTAACTGAAATCGACTTTAATTGCTATTGAAATTATATAATTGCAGCCCGTGAGCCCGCACAATGTCTCTATTTAGCTGACATTTAGGGCTACAATCGGCCCTACCTTCGACATGGATTCGTTTGGTATCATCGGGCATCCAACCTATTTTTATAAACCAGTGACCCTTAAATCGAACACCAGAGTTGGAAAATCCCGCTAGATTATATAAATCAGACATAATATTATAGCTGTTATCTCAGTAACGTGATATATAGGTTTAATAACTAGCAGTTATTAAAGTGAGACAATTCGCATTTTGTCATGGCAGGTGCCTTGCTCAACTCGTACAGTTTTTGAGGTCTTGCTGGGTCAGATTTTTGTTTTCGAAAAAGAGAAAGCTGAGGGTAATATGTGAGGCCGGTCATTTACAGGTTTAGTGAGTTACGGGATTTGGGCACAGCTTCCAAAATATTGACAGTCGAACATAGGCTTAGTTCAAAAAATTACTGTTATTAATAATAGAAGCGATAAAATAAGCAATGACATCATTTAGTTAGAATTTCATGCAATCGGTCAATACGTAATTTCACGAGCTTTTCCCCCAGGTAAACTTGTTTGATTTCGACTTGATCATTAAAACAAAATGTAACATAAATATGTAGATCGATTGCCGCTAATTAAAACATATATTTATATGCTTCTGATTTTATTAACAAATACATATATTATGTACAAATTGAAGGAGAAAGAATCTTTCGGAACAACGCTTCTGTATAAAAAGCCTTGAGGACACATCAACTGCACATTGATATTTTCGCAGCCGAGAATGAACTAAAGGGCAGAACTAGGCAATGCAAAACCGGCCAAAATTAAAACCCGGTTTTTTTTTCGGGTTTCGTATTAAAAAAGCCGGTTTTCGGTGAACCCGGTTTTTTTTCTTTGTAGAAGTTTTTTTTAAACTACTTGTGAAATTCAGGCCGCCTACATCTTGCATATTTTCAATAATTAAATAGAAACGTATCTATTAAAAATAAATGCATAAGTATTCAAAAATTAAATGAAAATGCAGAAATTTGTTTAAATGAAAGGTTTATTTGCTTTTTGTGCTTCACCCTAGTAGGTACAATATTAAAAAGATCAACGAAACATAATTAAGTAATTCTAACTATCACGCATGAACAGAAAGTATTACAAAATACAAAACCAACATATAACCATATTATAAATTCTATAATCATAAACTCTAACTTTTAAAATGAAACCATCCACACGCTGTTTTTATCCTCAGTTTTTCTGATGTTTTCTACAAAGTCATCCATAGTAATCTGAAAGCGACAAGCAAGAACAATAACTTGGATCTGTTTAATTATGAAATTAACAAGAATTATACTGGACTGGGAGAGGAAGGAAAATATAATGTTCCAGGCTGATCCAGGCACTTCCTGGGCATACTGTAAAAGTTAGGTAAGGAAACAAAGGCAAATCAGTTTCGTAGGCGATGGGCAGACGGCCTATGCCTATCATTACAAAACCGTTGTTTAATAAATTAACTACTACCTTCCCGAGACTTCGGCAGCGTAGAATAAGTGGAACATGATTAAAAGTAGGCTATGTAGGTAGCCTAGCTATTTCTATTCTAAATTTCATCCAAATCTATCTAGATTCTAGCCGTTTCTGCGTGAAAAAGTAAAAAACATGCTAATAATCAAACTTTCACAATTATAATATAAAGCATTGTGTGGCACACTGTGTGAATATCTTAACATTTAAAAATAGCAATTTGTACCTAACCTAAGTACATATTATAAATGTCAAATACTTACAAAAATAACTGAACTGCACGACAAATTCACTAAACACCTTTACTCAACTATTGAAAACAGTTAAATGTTACCAAATTACTAATGCTACAATAAATAACACGTCTTTTTCCACAAATAAAGAATTTTGAATCTTGAATCTTTTCACTAGCAACCGTTGGCAACGTTTGGTAAAACAAAATGGCTGACACCAAATTCATAGTTTTGACTGACATGTGGTGTTGGGTGTTGCCATTTGAAAATAATAAAAAAACTCGAAAAACCGGAAACGTGAAATAAAACCCGGTTTTTTTAATAACTTCAAATATTCCGAAAAACCGGGTTTTCGGTTTTCGGTGAAACCGGTTTGCATTCCCTAGGCAGAACAAAACCGGTATATGAATAGTAAAATGTCCAGATTGCCGAATACCTTTGGGTCACGTTTTATGCGTTTTGTGTGGCTGCGCGGCCGGTGTTCCGTCGTTAATTTGTAAATTACCGTTTATATAACAGGAATATTATGCTGTGATGACCAATAAAGCGGTTGGGCAGGCATGGCAGGTTTAAGGGAATTTCTGGAATTCCTACTATACGATAAACCGAAGGACACAGTTGATTGTTATATTTTGTGAATGTGAGACTGAGAATTACGTTGTAGGCCTTGTAGATTTGTATTTCATTTTCCATTTTATTAAGTACTTGGTACTTGTTGACAGGTCTACGCTGTCCTCCCATACCCATTAACACTTTCATTTGAATACATTATAAAAGCCAATTATTTTTAAAAGAGTAACCGTGGAGTTTCTTGCCGGTTCTTCTCCATAGGAACCGTGCACCTAGCTTCTGAGGTTTCATAAGTGCCCATGTAGGTTTATGTTGGATGCGAGAAGCACAGAACCGGTCAAAGTGGAGGTGCTTGGGGGAGGCCTATGTCCAGCAGTGGACGTCTTTCGGCTGAAATGATGATGGTCATGATGTGAATATTTTGAGAGAGTTCATGCAAATTCACGAGGATTGAGAGATTTAGTAATTTATCATCATGTTTACCACTAGAAAGTGTGAAGTTTACAAGTATTAGACACCAGTTCAACTGAACAGTTTAGGAATTAGGACATGCCTGTTCTGACTTAGCACGTGTGACGTGTGAGTACGCTTAGCAACCTGTTCAAGTCACAAGCATGCTCATCTCAAGAACATTCGGATGCCTACTCGATGCCACTCGCATGGCCATCGGTGATTCAAGTGCACTCCAACTTCGTCGTAACGCAAGTACACTTCCGAAAAGTTCTGTTTCAAGTCAAAAACTGGCTAAGAATTAAATTAGCTTGTGCTCTGTGCTAAATGAAGATCGGTCTTTCATCTAGTGACAGAAGCATCGAAGAGGATCATGCAGCGAGTTCGAAATTGATGTTAAACTAGTATTAGAACTAATAAGGCCTGATTATAGGCTGCACTGCGACATTTCAGTGTCGTCACTCCTTAAAACGTTTTATATTAACGATGTAGCAGTACGGCAGTATTCAATCCCGCTATTGGGGTCTGTTCGAGTTTGCTAATTTTTTACCAAAAAATCCCGAATCAAAATTACTGTGAAGATCTTTTTGTACAGGAAGTTCTTTTGGAGAACGAAGTCAACCATCCCTTATCAGAATGTTTACGTCATACTAATGGCTTAACGACATGGAACTTTAAGAGAGCACAAAATTGTACGGCAGTTCGTTCACCTATTCAATGACCAGTGAGGGTGAATTATTTGTAGGTACCTATTCAAATGACGTCATCAGGGGTTTCCATTAGACATTCCCTTAAGTCATGTCGTACCTACTTAATGCTTATACTGGGGCCCTAGAGCTACGAATCGGCGGGTTGAATGAACTTTTTACTTTATGTATGACTAATTACCGTGATTGAGTAACAATTATTGATAGTGTGGAGGTTGTGTTGTTAATTGCCATTCAGTTTAAAACTGTAATTAATATTACATTAACCGTTATCAGGATTTATATTGTGTCTGCTGTGGTTTTAGTCCGTGACCCATATTTAGAATATCATTAAGTGGTAGATAGATACAACACATTTAAACCAACATTTGCTGAATTGGTTGATTTTTTACAGCTTTCTCAGCAGAATGTTGAATTTTTCATTTTAACAACTATTTCATAATCAGCATTGGTGTCAAATAATCATAAACATGAATAGATAATAGGATTGAATGGTCTATCAGGCTGTTAATTTTAGAACATGTAGATAATTATGCCAAGGTGAATGTGGTGTCACAGTGTTTCGGGATTAACAAATTGTCACTCTGCAGATTTAATTAGAGTTATAAGCTTATCAAATGAAATGAGGTAAATTAAATAATCTAATCTAATGAATAATAATATGGTAGTGTATACAAATGTTTTTGGACAATTAATTGCAGTGTGGTACCTACTTTATTATGTACAAACAGTAACTATGTACTTTGAATTCGTTCATAAATGCATAATCATAATTAACTATGTAGAATTTATAATTTCTTGATTAAAAAGGCAATCTATTAAACTTGACATTGAAATAACTAGTTTTAAAGTTCCATAAAATATGCATAATTATTATTACAATATTAAACAGCCTGATTTCTCTGAAACCATGCATATAATGATTTATAAGCTTATCTTCATAAATTAAAAGAAAGTGTTACAGTGATTTAAAATATTATTTCATCATTGAGGTTTTATACTTTAATCTAGTAAATACTAATTGTTGGCAATAATTTCATAGTAGTTGATGTTGTTGCTGGGCTATCTGCCAGACTGGGTCAATAACCGACTCTCTGTCTATGATACGTAGGCAAATCAAGTTTTTTTTTCTAGGTAACTATTATAGGTAAAGTTTATGTATCAGATATTGCAAAATGAAAGTGGGTATAAAATAAAAAGATAGTGTGGGACAATTTTGAAACAGTATTTTTTCAGATTTTTGGGATATTTTCTCTATTTTATTGTGTTAATTAAAAATACTCTCAATATTCAATTTGGATTAAATATTTTTATTTTAATTACAAAACAAATATACTAAATAATCTAAACCATTTTAAATAAAAAATATATTGAGGTCAATTTTGTTAAATCAAATTATTCACTAACTATTGTTACAGAAAAGTTTCATGCTAATAGTATAAATTCTAATCCACAGTTCCACAGACACAGTGAGACAGTCTACATAAAAATAGATGAGTTGAAATATCCACATTATTTTTGCGAAACCAGCACAACAGATCGGCTGTCTCTGTTCGCTCCCAATCTACTGTGTTATTTTTAAAATGGTGCCATATCCCTAGAACTGTCTTGTGTAATAAATGGGTTTATTAAATTCATGTGCACCAATCGAGTGCTACGCTAGTTCGCAAACTGAACTTGTCGTATCCTATTCGACTAACTGTTCCAATCCAAAATTATCACGCCTGCTCACAACTATAAATAGAAAATTAAATGCCCTGGAAATGATAAAACTGCAGCTCTGCGACGATACTGTCTGATACAATACGATACGTGTGCATTAACTACGTACGTAAACAAATATGAGGAAAAACACAGGTGTTTCTTAGATCGCCTAGCAGACAAGCAACAGGTGAAATTCGATGCACAAGGAAATCGTCTTACGGTCTAGTCGCAAGAAACCTGCCCTGGCGTGCCGCCGATCTTCTCAAAACCATACTTTCACAACACAGCAGCAGCTAAATACATAAAAAAATCACCATCACCTACTAACATCACTCTTTCCACGTAAGGTGAATAAAACAATAAATACCTTTTCCTTCGCACGTCCGGCATGTTTTTGCACTGTTTTCGCGATCAACGCACCTTTACTTTCAGCCATTTCAATCACTGTTTCATTACAAAACGTCTTTATTTCGATACACTATCAATCTGCAACCGAATCTGGCTGCAGCTGTTTGCTGTCACACGTCAAAATCCAAATGCGTGCTGTCGCCGTATTGTACTGCCGCGAATGAGAGAAAATTTTCACCCTAGCGCCTCGTCGAAAACAATTTGCATCGCAAGTTAAGTTACCGTTGTTAGTACGTAACAAAAACAATAGGTGGCGCACCAGAACTTTCGCAATAGATTCACAAAGATATAGCCAACGCAACGACATTTTCTTATTGTTTGCTATTTGAGCAAAAGTGTAGTGAGAAATCTGGCAGAACATCATGCGTGAGTACCAATTTATTTTAAAAATTGTATTTCAATGAATTTATTACCTTGCCATCTAGCGGGTTTTTTAATCCAACAATGTGTTGTCAACTAAATTATGCGCCAACAGATGGCATACAAATAATTATAATTTTCATTAGAGCAAAGAAAATGGATATTATTGGCAATGAATAACTAGTTAATATGGAAATAACAATCCATCCATATTCATTTACTTTCATTTTATGAAACATGGCTGAATGCGTTCTGCGTTCCAAAACTGAAAAAAAAATCACAATGCGATCATGCGATGTGACATTGACACTTCGAACTTCGAATTTTGAAAATAGAAAATCGTCAAACGTTACGCTTTGTTTATTTCGTTTAGTTGTGTTGTGGTTTATTTATTGTTTGCGATTTGATTATTTACCTTGAGGTTAAAGATTTTGTTTGATTGAAGAGTTTTTTCCACGAGATCATGGTAGTTGGAATTTCTATTTAATATTTAATTTCAGGGGCTTGTGGCTAAGAAATAACAGACGCACGGGTCTATCGATCAGGTTAAGCTACGCTTGCCGCGGTTGGTCCGTGGATGGGTGACCATCTTTGCATAACTACCAATACCCCTCCGTGCCCCGGAAAGCACGTTAAGCTGTTGGTCCCTGCTGTCATTCGTAGATCATTGACAGTCGTTACGGGTCATCAGAAGCCCGAAAGTTTGGCAACCAGTCTTACCAAGGGGTATCGTATTAGTAACTGGGTTGTGGAGGTCAGATAGGCAGTCGCTTCATGTAAAATAGGTACTGGAATTCAGCTGCATCCGGTTAGACTGGAATCCGACCCCAACATAGTTGGGAAAAGGCTAGGCAGATGATAATATTTGCAAAGATTGCTTGTTATTGAATTCTCTAACTCTATGCTGAACTCTGTTTTCAGGAGTCAAAAACAGAGCTACAACGCAATGCCGTTACAGAAGCTCGTCGTAAGGAGTTGGAAATGTATCAGCGAGCTCTGGACATCCAATGGCTGAACAGCCGTATGGAGGATGGCCGTATGAATCGGTGTCTGGCGCTCATACAGCGAGAAGCAGCAATGGAAAAGAATTTCCAGGAAGTAAGTTCACTTATGTTATTGTGGACCTAGATTTTCCCTCTCTATGTCAAAATTCAGTCCGTTACGGTTTTTTAGTTGAATAATTAAGGAATCATAGAGTAAGACCTCGGTAAAACTCATAAACCTGAAAATGTTTGTAATGGTCACTCTTTGTCTTTTTCAATTTAGAGAACCGACCATGCAGCTATTGTAAATGCCAGAGCCGAGAAAGAAACAAAACTGGGCATAGAAATAGCGAAGGTGCGACGTGAGGAGGTCTGCAAACTGCTTAGAAGACATTACTTGAGAGAAAGGGATCCCAGTCTTAAAGAACTGTCCAAAAAACTGCAAGCTGGTTATGTCTGCAGGGATTTACAGCAACAAATACTACATAATGAATATAAGAGGCTGCAGGAAAAGGTATGACTACATACATACATACATTATACTAAGACACACTAGCTTCTGCCTGTAACTTCGTTCGTGTGAAAATTCACTCTCTTAGGGGTGGAATTTCGAATCTCATTCACCCTCTTAGGGGTGGAATTTCGAAAAACCCTTTCTCAGTAATTAGTGGATACCTACTCTTCACAAAGAACACACCCCCCAAATTATATGTCTCTAGGACCAGCGGTTTAGGCTGTGCGTTGATATATCAGTCAGTCAGGACTTCGAATTTTATATACACCGTGTTCCAGAATAAGCATTTTTCATTATGGACACACTAATGGGATTTTTTATTTTTTGTTAATTTCCATACATACTTAATACAATTGGCAACAACATATTTTCATTCATAAGATTTGGCAGGCTGAAACTTATGAAAAATAAGTTATGATCCTATGTTACTGTATAGCTCAATTCAATTTCATTAAATGAAATTACAAATATCTTTGTAATGAAGGCTTTTTAAGTACTACTTCCTTTGTTAGATTTAATTTGTTAAAGCTATAGAAGCGTTTGACAAAGTTTATGGATAACATGAAGAACACGGTGTATACATATTTATAGTTATAGATTAAATACACACATTTTTTCATATTTGATTTTATTGTGCTTTAAGTTCGCCCATTAACAGGCACTTTTGAATTGTCAAGAATTCAAAAGTGCCTGTAAATGGGTGACCTTGTTTAAATTTTATGCCTCGGCCACGAAAATAACGCCACGCTTGAGGCGTCAATACGCTACAAGCGTCATTTCTAAGCGTCAAAAGCAAGGCCACGAACTTCAAATATTCGCCTGTAGCGTGTACGTCGGTGAGGGAATGCATCAGCTCCAGCCGGCGACCGCTACCGCCGGGTACCGCTTCTATCGGAGCGCGTGGAGCGACTGTTTCGTGCACACTGTGGAATTTTCTCATATAATTGTTTTCGACGCTCATAAAAAACGCCCGTCGGATCATCCAACGCTCGTGCAAATTCGCTCGTAGCAAATTTCGCTGCTGCTTGCAGCGCTACTTTGTGGCCTTGTAGATAATAGACTATCTTACATTTGTTTTTGACGCTCGACGCTCACGCTTGCAGCGCAAGGCGAATTCGCTTGGAGCGTCGGATTTCGTGGCCCTCGGGTTACTTCTTCATGCTCAAACGGCTGGAGCTTTTTTGATAATATTTTGTATGGAGGTAGCTGACACCCTGGATCAACTTTTAGGCTACTTTTATCCCGATATTCAAGGGATCGACATTTACGCGGGTGAAACCGCGGGGCGCAGCTAGTAATGTATATACTGTGTGCATATGTTTTTCTTTTATTATTAATAGTTGTCAAATTTGTACACTAGACCTCTGTTGACAGCGGCTTAAATCGGCAATTTTGAGCATAAAAAAAATGTATCATCAAAAAGAAAAACATAGGGACATACAAGTAGTTACCCGACTGCGTCAGAAGGAGGGTTATGTTTTTAATATTTATTTATCTGTAAAAAATCATTAACCAGAAAGAAAATAGGCGAGAGTGTTTCTATGGAGAAACAACCACCTGCATTTCCTCATAAACCCTGAAAAGGTCATAAATTTTGTCATGATTAATTTTATAAATTGTTTTAATAATTTGACTGTCTAGGCTGAAGACACCCGCACAAACAACATACTCCTCCGCTCTCTATATGATGATAAATCTGCTGAAGAACAAGCTGAGAAAGACAAGATGGAGCGCACCACCCAGTACTGCAAGGACCTGCAGCAGCAGCTTGTAAACCGGCAGCTTCAGAAGCAGTGCCAGTATGAAGACAGCTTGATTGAGAAGAAGATGCTTGAAGATATCATGCGGACCATGTCCGATGAGGATATGAAGTGGGTTGATTGTTGATACAGTTTTAATAATGATAATAGAACCTTTATTTCAGACAGTATTGGTCCATATTTTAAAAATTTTAAGAATAAAGTTATAACTAAAAAAAAAAACTAGACATTATTTTGGTACAACACTGTTTCGGTAATTCTTTCACAATTAATTAAGACTACTAACGCACATTATGCCTGGGTTACACAAGGCTAGTTTTTGTGGCTCATATAGTAAGCTGGCAAGCTAGAAACTGGCTTTATGTATGCAGAACTAGCTTTATTTCTTGGCTAGTAAGTTAGTGAGAAAGCTAATAAGCTAGCATCTCAAGCTAGGATAGTTTAATACGAGTAGGATTAAATTATTATATGGAAATCAAGCCGTCCTTCTTTAACAGTTTAATGTTTTTTTTTTTTTTCTGTTGGTAGACATCAATTGTATGAAATGGCTTTATAACACGACCGACAAATTGACGGTAGTGCGTAAATTCAACAAATAATTTTATAAATTTCCCTGTCTGTACTATGCTTGTTTAGGGTTCTGTAGTCAACAAGGAACCCTTATAGTTTCGCCATGTCCGTTAAACAGAGTTTTTTTTTTGCGGTACATTCCTTAATAAAAATAAATCAAATTGCGGTGCGGTTGTAAAACTCTCACAGCTCAGTTGGCTCTACAAGTTAACGAGTAATAGTCGACCAACAATAGTAACATTTACAGTTGGAATGTATGGGGGAACATGTTTTTCAATTACAATCTTTTGTTCTTAGGATAAATTCATCCAAACTCGGAGACCTTCATTGACCTTCCGTGCTTCTCCGACATACATTTGGTCGGTTTTTGTTTCGAAACCCGACGCGGCCTTACGCAGCAGTAATACACGCTAGCCTAACAAAATTGTCACTTACATTGCAGAGAGCTGAAACAGAAACATGATCAAACGGACAAGATGCGCCATGAAATGAAGACGTTCATGCAAGCGCGCGACGCTTGGAAACAGAAGCAGAAAGAGATGGTCATTATCGAGGAACGGCAGATCGAGGAGCAGTGCAAGATGGTGGCCGATAGGAGCTCGGCAATGTGAGTAGTATGATATTATAAACATCAGCCAACAGCAGGCCATTGCTGGACACAGGCCTTTCCAATTGCACGCCATTCAGCTCGATTCTCGGCAACTCTCATTCCGCTGCTACCAGCCACCGTGCGAAGATCGTCACTCCACCTCGCCTGAGGCCTGAGGGCGTCCTATACTTTTGCCGATTCCCGGTCTCCACTCAAGAACAGGTCGACCCCAACGGATATTAGTGAAACAACATTACACATGGAATATCCACACATACAGGTACACACACACATGGTCACAGGTACACACACACACACACACAACACGACAACTAGCACACACATAACACGACAACTAGCACACACAACACGACAACTAGCACACACAACACGACAACTAGCACACACACAACACGACAACTAGCACACACACAAGACGACAACTAGCACACACACAACCCGACAACTAACACACACACAACATACAATACACACAGATTACACACACATCACACACCCCCCCACACTCCCACACACACTTTTTTTTTTGGGAACATTTTAACTTTTAATTTTTCTCAAATTTCGAGAACTAGCAATGTAATTTCAATGATGGTTGTTGCGTTTTCAGTGTGGCGGAAAGAGAGCGAAAAAGGCTGTTAAAAGAAGAGATAAATGAACGAATGTCTGCTAAAATACTAGCAGATGAGGTAATAAAATAATTAGTTCATTGTTATCCATATCGTTTTTCATATTATTAGTCCCGTCTGTTCCCTAGGGAGTAGAACCACTCTCAAATAGTTATGGCTTTTGGCCTTCTCGTAACAATGTTCTCTACTCCACTTCTACATCAAGTATTTACCACATACGAATTACGAACTACGCATGACATCTGACGGCCAATTCTCGTAATTTAAAACATTTCAAAATCTAGTCGCAGACTCATCTCGGAGACAAACAAATATCAAAAACTTGTCAAAACTGAAGGAAATTAGAGGTATTTTTGACAGATTGAGATTGAGATCAGAACTTAAACGTTCTTAAAGCCCCTCTGATGTCACACAAATCCTACATCGCCTGTAAATTGTAGTAACCTACACAACAAAACACATACAAAGATGCAACACATAAGTATATCTCGATTTTCCCAAAGTCAGATCTTTCATCCGTGGAATAAAATTGACGTCTGACAGTTAAATTCACAATTTATTCTCAGGATAAGACTTATTCTAGATATGAAAATGAAGATTTTAAAACCGTGCAAAGAAGGAACGGGTCGCTAGGAAATACTAATTATCCAACCCCCGGGGTTCCGACACGGTCAAGCAGCTTGACGGCAAGCACGTAGATGTTCGCTTGCCGTCAAGCCGCTTTTGCCGTTTTTGGTTGGGTTTGGTTTGGTTTTGGTTCAAACTTTTTAACTATACAGGCCGCCCGCCTAGAACGAACTAACTTGATAAAGCTGCTGCAAGAACAAGAGTTATTGGAGAAGCACCATCAAGATGACCTCACAGAGAAGAGGAAGGCAGAAAGAGTGAGAAAGACTACCATGGACACTCTGTCGGCACAGATGAACGAACATAAGGTGGCTGCACAGCATGAGAAGGAAGTTGCAGCCAAGTTTAGGAAGGAGGTATGTAGAAATAGAAATAATTTATTTTACTATTTTTTTTCTCCTTTTACTTTCTATTTGCAATCGGTCAAATTCGCTTATGGTCCAACGACCATAAGCGAATTTGTTCCATGACGAAATTGACGAAATTGTTTTACTTATAGTGTAGGTAAGAATGATGGAATTCTTATCCCGGTATATTTTACCTTAATGTAATTTTTTTATTTTTTTTAAATAATAACCTTGCTTCTGCCTGCGACTGCGTCCGCGTGAAATTTCGTCCCCGACCCATCTCGTCGCATCCCATCGCTCGCCCGTGCTACTACTTTGTTTTCATTTAGCGTTCTTTCTGACTTTTCTTCCTTTTGCTCGTCTCCTAAGGGTCGTAGCGTGATGTTAAATAACCTTCCTCAAGAATTGCGCTATTAAATGCAAAAATATTAATAATAATTAATAAGGCCTTTTCATTTTGGAAGGCGTCCCACAAGGTGCACCGATGACCTGGTGGATGGTCGCAGGAATCCGCTGGATGCGGGAAGCACAGAACCGGTCGAAGTGGCGGTGCTTGAAGAGCCTATGTCCAGCAGTGGACGTTTTTCAGCTGAAATAATGATGATGATGATGAATAATATTGTTTATTTAGTCTTCTCCAAATAAGGCCAGATTTTTCAATACTCAGATATTTTTTATTAGACAGCTTTTATATAGAAAATATGTCAAACTGTCATATTTATTCTTCATAAATAACTAGACTATTGAAAAATCAGCCCTAAGGGTCGGTTTTTTGAACCGTGGTTAACTCGACCAATTGTTAAAAATAGTACTCGTCGAAGGGGTCAACTAATAGTTAATTATTTGACAAATCAAAGACAAACAATTGATCAAGAAACACAGCCAAAATTTAACCATTAGTTACTATTTTTAACAAATGTTTGAGTTGACTATGGATCACAAAACCCGCCCTTAGTAAACTATGTGTCAGATAATTTAAATTCTAACGCCATCGCCATTTATTCCAAACTATCTTCTTAACATGCCTGTTTTTATGAGGTTTTCACTTTTGGAGATGTTCAATATGTTCATGTTTCAAATACATAAATATAAATATTATTAAAAATTTAAAAAATATTATATTTATATAATTATGCATATATATATACCTACTAATAATAAGGCTGAAGAGTTTGTTTGAACGTGCTAATCTCTGGAACTACCAGTCGGATAAAAAAAATATATTTGGGCATTTGATAGCTCAATCCTTGAGAAAGGCTATATGCGAATTCGCGGCAGAACCTAGTCTCCCGGCCACGGCACCCGGCGCGCAAGATGTTGAGAGGAGCGGTCTCAAACATTACCTAACAGTCTAAGAATTAAACATTACATATTATCACTTTTCAGTCCGAAGAAAAGATGGCGAAGGACTTAGCCAAAGAGCAGGAGAAAGATCAGAAAAAGAAAGAGAAAGGGAAGCTTTACTCTCAGGAGCTGTTGCAGCAGATTGAAGGCAACGCTCGCAGGAGAAAGATGGAACAAGAGAAGGAAGCAAACCGTGCCGTGCAAGTCTTCGAGTCGCACAGGAAATGGTGAGTATAGTTCAAGCTTAACTCTCGTTTTTCTTTGGAGTTTCTTGCATATTCTTCTTCATACAAAACTGCCCGATGAAACATAACAACTCACTGCGCAGTACCCCCCCCCCCCCCCCCCCCGTCACGTGAAGTTTTTACTGCTCGCGACTCGGCTCATATTTCGAGCCGCCATAAATTTTGAATCAAACTGAAACTCAAAGCATTTATTTCAATTAAACCCTGTACAGGCACTTTTGAATTGTCAAAATTAAATAGGCTGGCAACGCGATTATTATGGGGGTACGATATTATAGCCTTACATACAATGCACGATAGCGTATATTATTATCCTAAATTACGTTAAATGTAGGATACGATAATTATCACATTTGAATAAAAAGGAGGATGCAAATTTTGGTCTCACCCTCCAATAGCTACATGTAATACATCATTGGATTGGTATTTTTGAGCTGAACAAAAGTTACTATGGCGCCAAGTTTTAAACGGCTAGGCAGATGATTATCTATCTACCTGTCTAACGTTATCATCAGACGTTGCTAATTTCAATTTTTAAGTTAAAGCTTAACTCTGACCGGACTGAGATTTGGAACTTGGTGCTATAGTAACTTTTGTTCAGCTCAAAAATACCCATCCAACGATGTATTACACGTAGCTATTGGAAGGTGGGACCAGAGTTCATACAAATCCTGGCATTGTCCTTTCTATTTTTTGACGGCACGGTTGGCGCAGCGGTTAAGCGATTGACTGCTGTGCTGCGTGTCGCGGGTTCGATTCCCGCACGGAACAAATATTTGTATGACCTACAAGTAGTTGTTCCGGGTCTGGCTGTTTGTGTATGTGAATTGAAATGTTTGTAAACGCACCCACAATACAGGAGAAATTCCTAGTGAGGGGCAACGTTTATTATTAAAAAAAAAATGAGATTTACATAAATCATTCATACAATAATCTTTTCAGGAGCGAGGAAGTATCACAGGAACGCGCGAAGATGATTCAAGAACACGTCCCACAACTCCTCGGCTACCTGCAAGCCGGCGTCGTGCACAAGGAAGACTTGCCCGACGTCAGGGCGGGCGCAGACTTGAAGCCCGAACTGAAGCAACTCGACATAGAGAGCATGGCCGAGTCTAACAGACCACACCGGTTCTCCAAATGTAATCCGCAGTGTTGGAAGATTAGGGATTATTAAGCTCGGTGTTTATGGGAAACAAAGTTGAGGAACAGTGGTCCAAGGGAGTGCATTCTGAAAGTTGGCAACGTTGTAAAAAGCTGTCAAATGTTACGCTGTTTTTACGAACGCTCTTTGAAATATTGATTGCAATAATAACATTGAATTAGGTGTTGTTACAGTGTTAGGTGTAAAAAAATAATTAAATATTCATTGTTACAATATTAATTATTGCAATTCATAATAATATTTCAGTACTCTTTACAGCGACATTTCATACTTTAATTTAGTAATATTGATAAATTAATCAAAACAGCGGAATATTTGACAGCTATTTGCAACGTTGCCAACTTTCGGAATGCACTCTCCCTCTTTAACTTGAAAGTTTCAGAATGCATCCTCCTAATATGTTGTCAATAACTTTTTTTGAGATGTTGCGGTGTTTTCATTTGATCATTTGTTGTTTTTGCGGAAACAATGTTTCGCAATTTTATTTCCCAATGAATACGAAGCTTTCTTACCTTCCTTCCTGCCCTTGTCCTACGTTACTTGGGCACAGCGCAACACGCTTGTTTCTTCCATTCTCCCTTGACAACCGCCACAACATCATTTACTACTTTTTCTTTCATATCATTCCTCACACAATTCATCTATCAGCATTTGTATTCATCACATTTTAATGCTCGGTTCCTATAAACGAAAACGAATCGTTTTGCTTACCAATGCAATTTTTATTGCCAAACTAGGCATAGGTATAAACAGATTCGTAAGCTAATTTTACCTGTGATAGGTACTTTGGGAGGGTCTATTATGCAAAGCTATGAAGTCTTTGCTTCATTATTGGTAAAGATACAAAGTCTCTTAATTTTTAACCAATAACAGTTCGTAAATTATAGGAATCACATGCATTTCATTCCTCTTCACCACATGCCCATACCGAGGACAAACAATTCTCATTCAACTTATTTGCTATCAGCTATACAAAATAATGTTGCTGCAACAATTTATAGCGCAACTTTTGTTTCTACCATGAATATGGGTCTTTATACAATATCCTTCTTTGTCTCTAAATTGTGTGTGCTCCTTTTTTGTTTAGAGTAGATTTTATAAAGAGATAGATGTGAAATTGAATTGAATATTGATAATATTTTGAAATTGGTATTATTCTGCAGCTAACTGGACAGCCCGATTCAAGTTTTATGTCGGCTCTGAAGTGCGCTGCGCAGTCCAGCTGACAGGGACCGTGCGTCTGCGCACTCTCCCACTCCAGGTGACAGGGACCGTGCGTCTGCGCACTCCCCCCTTGCAGCTGACAGGGACCGTGCGTCTGCGCACTCCCCCCCTGCAGCTGACAGGACCGTGCTTCTGCGCACTTCCCCCCTCCAGCTGACAGGGACCGTGCGTCTGCGCACTACCCCCCTCCAGCTGACAGGGACCGTGCGTCTGCGCACTCCCCCCTGCAGCTGACAGGGACCGTGCGTCTGCGCACTACCCCCCTCCAGCTGACAGGGACCGTGCGTCTGCGCACTACCCCCCTGCAGCTGACAGGGACCGTGCGTCTGCGCACTCCCCCCTGCAGCTGACAGGGATCGTGCGTCTGCGCACTCCCCCCCTGCAGCTGACAGGGACCGTGCGTCTGCGCACTACCCCCTGCAGCTGACAGGGACCGTGCGTCTGCGCACTCGCCCACTCCAGGTGACGGGGTCCGTGCGTCTGCGCACTCGGGACCACTCCAGGTGACGGGGACCGTGCGTCTGCGCACTCGGGACCACTCCAGGTGACGGGGACCGTGCGTCTGCGCACTCGGGACCACTCCAGGTGACGGGGACCGTGCGTCTGCGCACTCGAGACCACTCCAGGTGACGGGGACCGTGCGTCTGCGCACTCGGGACCACTCCAGGTGACGGGGACCGTGCGTCTGCGCACTCGGGACCACTCCAGGTGACGGGGACCGTGCGTCTGCGCACTCGGGACCACTCCAGGTGACGGGGACCGTGCGTCTGCGCACTCGGGACCACTCCAGGTGACGGGGACCGTGCGTCTGCGCACTCGAGACCACTCCAGGTGACGGGGACCGTGCGTCTGCGCACTCGGGACCACTCCAGGTGACGGGGACCGTGCGTCTGCGCACTCGGGACCACTCCAGGTGACGGGGACCGTGCGTCTGCGCACTCGGGACCACTCCAGGTGACGGGGACCGTGCGTCTGCGCACTCGGGACCACTCCAGGTGACGGGGACCGTGCGTCTGCGCACTCGGGACCACTCCAGGTGACGGGGACCGTGCGTCTGCGCACTCGGGACCACTCCAGGTGACGGGGACCGTGCGTCTGCGCACTCGGGACCACTCCAGGTGACGGGGACCGTGCGTCTGCGCACTCGGGACCACTCCAGGTGACGGGGACCGTGCGTCTGCGCACTCGGGACCACTCCAGGTGACGGGGACCGTGCGTCTGCGCACTCGAGACCACTCCAGGTGACGGGGACCGTGCGTCTGCGCACTCGGGACCACTCCAGGTGACGGGGACCGTGTGTCTGCGCACTCCCCCACTCCAGGTGACAGGGACCGTGTGTCTGAGCACTCCCCCACTCCAGGTGACAGGGACCGTGTGTCTGCGCACTCCCCCACTCGAGGTGACAGGGACCGTGTGTCTGCGCACTCCCCCACTCTAGGTGACTGGGACCGTGCGTCTGCGCACTACCCCCTGCAGCTGACAGGGACCGTGCGTCTGCGCACTACCCCCCTGCAGCTGACAGGGACCGTGCGTCTGCGCACTACCCCCCTGCCGCTGACAGGGACCGTGCGTCTGCGCACTACCCCCCTGCAGCTGACAGGGACCGTGCGTCTGCGCACTACCCCCCTGCCGCTGACAGGGACCGTGCGTCTGCGCACTACCCCCCTGCAGCTGACAGGGACCGTGCGTCTGCGCACTACCTCCCTGCAGCTGACAGGGACCGTGCGTCTGCGCACTACCCCCCTGCAGCTGACAGGGACCGTGCGTCTGCGCACTACCCCCCTGCAGCTGACAGGGACCGTGCGTCTGCGCACTACCCCCCCTGCAGCTGACAGGGACCGTGCGTCTGCGCACTACCCCCCTGCAGCTGACAGGGACCGTGCGTCTGCGCACTACCCCCCTGCAGCTGACAGGGACCGTGCGTCTGCGCACTACCCCCCTGCAGCTGACAGGGACCGTGCGTCTGCGCACTACCCCCCTGCAGCTGACAGGGACCGTGCGTCTGCGCACTACTCCCCTGCCGCTGACAGGGACCGTGCGTCTGCGCACTACCCCCCTGCAGCTGACAGGGACCGTGCGTCTGCGCACTACCCCCCTGCAGCTGACAGGGACCGTGCGTCTGCGCACTACCCCCCTGCAGCTGACAGGGACCGTGCGTCTGCGCACTACCCCCCTGCAGCTGACAAGGACCGTGCGTCTGCGCACTACCCCCCTGCAGCTGACAGGGACTGTGCGTCTGCGCACTACCCCCCTGCAGCTGACAGGGACCGTGCGTCTGCGCACTACCCCCCTGCAGCTGACAGGGACCGTGCGTCTGCGCACTACCCCCCCTGCCGCTGACAGGGACCGTGCGTCTGCGCACTACCCCCCTGCAGCTGACAGGGACCGTGCGTCTGCGCACTACCCCCCTGCCGCTGACAGGGACCGTGCGTCTGCGCACTACCCCCCTGCAGCTGACAGGGACCGTGCGTCTGCGCACTACCTCCCTGCAGCTGACAGGGACCGTGCGTCTGCGCACTACCCCCCCTGCAGCTGACAGGGACCGTGCGTCTGCGCACTACCCCCCTGCAGCTGACAGGGACCGTGCGTCTGCGCACTACCCCCCTGCAGCTGACAGGGACCGTGCGTCTGCGCACTACCCCCCCTGCAGCTGACAGGGACCGTGCGTCTGCGCACTACCCCCCTGCAGCTGACAGGGACCGTGCGTCTGCGCACTACCCCCCTGCAGCTGACAGGGACCGTGCGTCTGCGCACTACCCCCCTGCAGCTGACAGGGACCGTGCGTCTGCGCACTACCCCCCTGCAGCTGACAGGGACCGTGCGTCTGCGCACTACCCCCCTGCAGCTGACAGGGACCGTGCGTCTGCGCACTACTCCCCTGCCGCTGACAGGGACCGTGCGTCTGCGCACTACCCCCCCTGCAGCTGACAGGGACCGTGCGTCTGCGCACTACCCCCCTGCAGCTGACAAGGACCGTGCGTCTGCGCACTACCCCCCCTGCAGCTGACAGGGACTGTGCGTCTGCGCACTACCCCCCTGCAGCTGACAGGGACCGTGCGTCTGCGCACTACCCCCCTGCAGCTGACAGGGACCGTGCGTCTGCGCACTACCCCCCTGCAGCTGACAGGGACCGTGCGTCTGCGCACTACCCCCCTGCAGCTGACAGGGACCGTGCGTCTGCGCACTACCCCCCTGCAGCTGACAGGGACCGTGCGTCTGCGCACTACCCCCCTGCAGCTGACAGGGACCGTGCGTCTGCGCACTACCCCCCTGCAGCTGACAGGGACCGTGCGTCTGCGCACTACCCCCCTGCAGCTGACAGGGACCGTGCGTCTGCGCACTACCCCCCTGCAGCTGACAGGGACCGTGCGTCTGCGCACTACCCCCCTGCAGCTGACAGGGACCGTGCGTCTGCGCACTACCCCCCCTGCAGCTGACAGGGACCGTGCGTCTGCGCACTACCCCCCTGCAGCTGACAGGGACCGTGCGTCTGCGCACTACCCCCCTGCAGCTGACAGGGACCGTGCGTCTGCGCACTACCCCCCTGCAGCTGACAGGGACCGTGCGTCTGCGCACTACCCCCCTGCAGCTGACAGGGACCGTGCGTCTGCGCACTACCCCCCTGCAGCTGACAGGGACCGTGCGTCTGCGCACTACCCCCCTGCCGCTGACAGGGACCGTGCGTCTGCGCACTACCCCCCTGCCGCTGACAGGGACCGTGCGTCTGCGCACTACCCCCCTGCCGCTGACAGGGACCGTGCGTCTGCGCACTACCCCCCTGCTGCTGACAGGGACCGTGCGTCTGCGCACTACCCCCCTGCGGCTGACAGGGACCGTGCGTCTGCGCACAACCCCCCTGCCGCTGACAGGGACCGTGCGTCTGCGCACAACCCCCCTGCAGCAGACAGGGACCGTGCGTCTGCGCACTACCCCCCTGCAGCTGACAGGGACCGTGCGTCTGCGCACTACCCCCCTGCAGCTGACAGGGACCGTGCGTCTGCGCACTACCCCCCTGCAGCTGACAGGGACCTGACAGGGACCGTGCGTCTGCGCACTACCCCCCTGCAGCTGACAGGGACCGTGCGTCTGCGCACTACCCCCCTGCAGCTGACAGGGACCGTGCGTCTGCGCACTACCCCCCTGCAGCTGACAGGGACCGTGCGTCTGCGCACTACCCCCCTACACTGTCCCAAAACTGGCGGTGGAAAGGTGTACCATAAGACTGGAAAGAAGTACTTTTCAACTACCTTTTGTCATTTTATCATGTAAAACGATTATAGTTGTTTAAACTACCTACTTATGTCATTTATATACTTACGGTAGATACTTATTCACTAAGTTAGCAAATAAAAATATAAAACATGTTTTAAAAATACATAATACAAAAAGAGCACGATAAGCCGTTGGCCCCGGCTGTCATTCGTAAATCTTTGACAGTCGTTACGGGTCGTCAGAAGCCCGAAAGTGTGACAACCGTCTTACCAATCGGTATCGTATAGTAACCAATAAGTAGGTTGTGGAGGTCAGATAGGTACTCGCTTCATGTAAAATACAGCTGCATCCGGTTAGAAAGCCGACCCCAACTATGTTGGTAAAAGGCTAGGCAGATAATTATGGTGTTTATAATACAATTTTATAAGATTTATTGTAACAACAGATGGACACTAAAAACTTTCAGAACAATACACCTAACACTTACAATATTCTTGAACAGAAAAGTGTCAAAACATTCAGAACAATATAACACTTACAATATTCTTGAACAGAAAAGTGTCAAAACATTCAGACAGGCACTTTAAATAAACATAATTATAATTATTACTGTAATATAAAGTAAGTATAGTAAAAATACAAAATATGTCTAATGTGTCATATTCTGGATGTTAAAATATTGACAATTCAGTCTCAAGAAGTTTGCAAATGGTAATGCTGAGGAGGTTTTTGGTGCCCAGCGTCGTTTATATTACAGATTTTTATGTAGTAAAAAGACCGAATTCTCGCAAGCAGTATTTTAGGATTTAGTTTCTGTTAAGTCTTTTATTAGTTTATAACTCAATTTGCCAATCGGTTTTAATACCATGCATGGCTACTAACGTACCTACATAATTTTCAGAATGCACCGAAATTTTAATCAGTTGTAGGACACGCAAAAAACACAATTAGAAGTTATTGTTATTACTTCGGGAGCGTTTGGTGTCCCGCAAAGTGTTAAGGCCGATTTAGACCAAACATGCGAATGCTCATTCAACCCCCCACAACCATCAAATTCTCTTTAAACCTTCGCATGTCGCGCGTACAGGGTATGTACCGATAACAATAGAATTTTTATTGTGTCTGCTAATTGGACATGCGACGGGTTAAACAGAGACAGCATTCTTTCTTGGTTCTTTCTACATAAAATATCAAGACTAAGAAAAGAATGCTCTTACTCTTGCTCTAATACTATGCTAATTTAGTCTAAACCTACCGTATGCCTACACCGGAAACAATGTTGAGCATCAATCGCTCAATTTTCCCGCAACATTTGATGTTGCGAGATTTTCCTTTGTTTAGCATCAATACGGAACATAGCATGCTGCCAGCAACACTGCAACATTCCATGTGGTTAGCGACTTTGTTTCCCGCAACGCAACACATACAACATAATGCTGAAACAATAAACGTTGTATAGCGTCTGTATAGTTACACAACGCTTTGTCTTCTTCTTTCGAAAGTCAAATTACAGACGACTGAAAGAGAGAAATCGGTGTGTAACTATTCATATAATACGTTTTTTATAAGGGGTTTAAAGTATACACTAAACATGATTGTACAGTCACGAGCAAAAATTTGTATACACTTGGCTTTATTCAAAGGCGATTTTCTCCTTTATTTTTGAATGAAATTTTATATTAGTAGGAACATAGTATTTTCGAACCCATAGGTGTAGGTATGTAAAGTGTCGTATTTCAACGTTGCATTCGTTATTTCGTGAAAAAATCGCAATTTAAAGTTGCCAAGTGGTGACATATTAGTGCTCGTGACTGTACAAGTGGTGGTCAAAAGCAGTTTGAACAGCTAGATATACATACTTGTATCAGAATTCTGAGCAACTTTGTTTCCGGTGTAATACGTGGCTTACACATATTCCATAACAAGAACATTAGTGTAATGATTTAAAACAAATGACTGACTAATATTAATTAAATTACGCTTTGGATATTTATAAAAAATTTAAAGACTGACTTTTTTACTATCAGAGCTGTTCACTTATTTCATATTATTATAATGAATAATAAATAATTTTAATAACATAACACCCATTTTTATTTATATATTCCGTGATGTCAGTGCTCCTACGTAACATAGCTGATAGCAACGGGATGCTTTTCAGAATTTATTAATACTTATCAGGCCGACCTGAGACCTATCATTATACATTTGCGGTGCAAGGCTGGTGCCGGGCGTCAGCAGGAACACTCAACAGATCTAGATCCAATGATATTATAAGTAAAAAGGTGTAGATAGGTTACCTACCTACACCACATTCGATCTTCAAAAAAACCGACTTCCAAAAAAAACACTACAAACTGAAAAATAACTTTAATTTCGGAAGTCGGTGTCTTAGGGATCAGTATTTTAGTTTTTGCCACCGACTTACGAAATTAAAGTTATTTTTCAGTTTGTAGTGTTTTTTTTGGAAGTCGGTTTTTTTTTGTTAAAAAGTTTTTATTTCCCGCTTTTTAGTGGGTCTATTTATAATTTATCTAAGTTACAATAGCATAATGTCAACTTGCCCATGGCCTTTTATAAAATATTCCTTTTCTCGATGCAGGGACGTTAATTGTTGAGTTCTCCTTTTATTAGTTTTTAGATTAGATGCTGATAATCCTGGCTGCAGCATCAGGCCAGACTTATGTCAACATTGCATTGAACTTAAAATTAGTCCTGTTTAAAATGAGCCCAAACACGATTACGGTGCTGTAATTTCAAGGTTTGTACTTTTTCTGATGCTCCTGGCTTCAGCATCAGGTCTTCGGTGTTCCTCAGTAACAGTACGTTTATCCACACATCGAGCCCTTTTCAATGAGCCTAAACACGATATATCTGCAGTTAGTTGTCGAGGTGTTAGGTAGCATCAGGTCATGACTTGATGATCATGAGACCAAATGTGGCAAATGCCCTATCAAACATCAAAACAATTTACTAAAACAGTCCTTGCCTGTTCGAGTAACTTCTTACTGTTAAGATCCCATCATCAGATCCTAACTTGGTGACAATGGGACCACCTCAGAACTATCTACTTTCGAACAAAAAAAGAATTTTGAAAATTCGTCGACAATTGGCGGAGTATTCGATGAACAAACATACAAAAAAAAAAAAAAAAACAAACACCCGAACATAGTACCTCCTCCTTTTTGTGAAGTCGGTAAAAACGGCACACTAACGCACACATAAACAATACATTACGTTTAGACGTCACATTTGGATGGCATGATTCAATTATCGCGGGCGAAAAAGAGACAAATATAATTTGCGACAGTACGTCGTCTCGTGTACTAGAAACAGACACTGAGGTCCAACTTAGTCACTTTCGTTTTAACGTGCCACTTGCTGACACCTTATAACCTATCTACACCTTTTTACACTTATAATATCATTGTCTAGATCGCTGTTTCTTAAATCCATTGTGACTCATGGGATCTAGTGCATTTTCCCGTTGCCTTCTGCACCAGACATTTTAAGGGTTATTTAGTCCTTAAAGTCGCTGCAGCCTCTACCAAACCAGTTGCCCGGGTGTATCGCTATTGCTCGGTCGCCATAGCCTCGTTCGTTATGGAGCACTGCGGCTGTCAAATGGCAGCCGCCGCCTTTCAGCCGCTCTCCCGCTTACTCCGTAGGTCCTGGGTGCGAACAACGGCAGGCGCTATACTTTGTCTATATCATCATCACTGCTCTCTCACAAAACTGTGAAGAAAACATCGTGAGGGAAACCCGTATGTCCTAGAACCAAAAAAAAATCTCCCGAAGACGTGACACTTACCAAACCGCACTGGGCCAGCTAGGTAGAGATTTACAGCCCACTCCATCTCGTAGAGAACCTGTCTCCCAACAGTGGGAACATTATAAGCTAATTATGATCTCCCCCTTACTCCCCGGTGTTAAATATACTGTATTGTAAATGTGAACCCAAAACTGGTGCAATAAGAGCCACTTTAAGAGCAAGTGTGTTGAAAAAAGCTTTTAATAGCTTTTAAGAGCCTTGGGACTCGTGAAGTCAATACATTTACCCACATCACATGAGATAATATTAATAGGTAGGCTATTAGCTACTATAATAAAAAGTTAGCAAAAAGCTGAAAGTAAACAGCAGCTAACTAGAAGTGATGTTCAAACAATAATTACTGGCCGCTGAGGTAGCCGCAGAAAATATTTAAACGACTGAAATTAATTCCAAATACAGCGCTTGAATATTAAAAGGGTGGATTGTAGGGTGGCCATAGATTGGTATTTTTTGGTAGACTCTGAACTGAAGAGTGGTGTAGTGTAGTGGTAATATATACGTAGTATATTGAAAACCTGAGGCGAGTGACGATAGTGGTGCTGCACAGGGGTGGGTCGCAAGTTATACATATTACCTACCTATACAGGATGGATTCCTACCTTAATCGTTGTAGGAGGAAAACGTTCTCAGGAGTCTGTCCTTCACGTTTTGAGTAGATACCTATTACTTATTTGATTGCTAACATCATTTAAAGATTTTGATTTGATTTTTCCATCATCAAGTAGTTTAAAGAGTCATGAGCCCCATCTTGGCTGCCTTTAGCAAATTAGCTAACACCAACTTATGACCGTAATGCTATAACGCAAATAAATATGATAGGTTGTTAATCAGTATCTTCTATAAAATATTAATATCTATATGTAAATAGTTTTCAAAGAAGAGCAACTTCTACCTTTCCCTTCAGAGATTACTGGCGTGATGTGTTTTAGTGTTACAAAGTCGCGTTTCGTGTTTGTCTGCATGACCGTTTATTTCTTCTAAACTACGCAATGGATTTTGATGCGAATTTGCACTTATATTAAGATATGTAATTCCGAAAGGTTTATAATGTATAATACAATTATATTTAATTGAGATAGAACAGAAACAATAGGAAACATAATATATACAGGGTTATTGGCAAAACATTAACAACCTGTTATGAGGTCATTGTACTCATCATTATGAACAACTTTTACTTTGGGACCAAACCTGAAATCGCCAAAAAAAAAATCAGCTGTTCCCTAGGTACATGTTAACGTGATATATGCGAAATGTAGTGAACAGCTGATTGTCCCATAGTTAAAAGATTATTCCTACGAATTTCCTTAAATACAGCCACCCTATTCTCACAGTGAAAGTTAGCATTTTTGTGCAATAAAGAAATAAAATCCGCGTTGTCAGCGTTCGCCCGGACACGTTATGTTAAGATAAACATCAGCCCCTCTATATCGACATCAGCCCCTTTATTTGCCGCCAGCTCTTATCTTTGCAACGCAGAATAAAAATCGTGTTATTTTACGCCAAATTGCTGGCTTAGTGATGTTTTTAATTTGGCGTTATGTTGTGAATGGTGTGCGCTGTGGGGTGTGTGGTCTTATGGCTTTTATGGTGATTTGAATAGGTATTTATGTGGGATGGTGACGTTATCTACGATTAAATACGCTTCTTATTGTTTGGCGGTTTATCCGGAGCATTGTGATCCGTTATTATTTTCTTGTTTGTGGTTGATATTGACAACTATTACAATAACGAATACCTACGATTTTTAATACCATTGATCTATGATTAATACACAGAAATATTAATTTCTATCGCTGCAGAATTTATCTTTCCGCGTAGTAACTAGACTCGTAGCAACACGGTGCGTAGCAACTTGATGGTAAAGTGCTACGCCAGAGCGTAGCAGTTGGTTACGCGGCGTCGGCGTAGCACATCCATACTATATGTTTTTATACTGTGCTAATATTATAAATTCGAAAGTAACTATGTCTTTCTGTCTTTGTCTGTCTGTATGTTACCTTTTCACGCCTAAACCACTGTACGGATTTCGATAAAATTTGGCAGAGAGATAGATTGCGTCCCGGGGAAGGACATAAGATAGTTTTTATCTACATACCTCACGGGCAAAGCCGCGGGCGGAATCTAGTGTAGTATAAATCAGTAACTAGCATAGTCTAGTCAGCCTATAATGTTCTCACTGCTGGGACACAGGCCTCCTCTATGTGAGAGGGACCATTCTGGCCCAGTACGGGTTGGTAATTTTAGTTCTAGGACATGCCGGTGTCGTCACGATGTTTTCCTTCACCGTTTTTAAGAGCAATGCTGATGAAATAATTTACACAAAATAAAGCGCCTGTCTATATTCGAACCTACGACGGTACGACCTACAAATCGTAAGTCGCGGCCGCTACTAATGAGCCACCACTGCTCTCAAAACCACAACCTGCTGGCAACTAATTCTTGAAAAAAAAATTACGTAATTCCTGAAGCTATTCGTGAGAACATTCTTATAGATTTCTTCTTCGATAAATTATCTAGAAAAAAATCTCGCCTACTTTTTAAAATAATGCGACTTTAAAATCTTTTTTTATATATTACGTTATTATAACCCAGTGGAACTTGCGGTAGTGCTGCCCGGGGCTGACTTAGCCTTTTTCTTTTTTTTCTCTACGTACTTCTCCACCGCAGCCTTGAACTCTCTCTGTTCTTTCAAATGCTGCATCTCTTTCATACCTGAACTTGTTTTCTCGGTGTACCATTTGAGGTATTTTTCGTATTCCTGTAAAAAAATTAGAATGTTTCAGTTTTCTGATAGAGGAAAGGTTTTTTTTAAATAATTTCTTCTGCAGGTGTTAATATAATCTAAAACTGGTTAAGAACTTACTACTTTGGTTTCCTTGTCATCTTCTAGTATAAATCCATACACTTCTATAGGATCAAGTCCAAACGCAGCTATTCTGAGAAAAGAAAAACAATAGCCGATTTTGTAATTAAAATGAACGATCATTATTTCAATTAAATTCAAATACTTTTTTTTCTTTCTTCGAATAGGGTAGTACGATAGATGTTACATGCATTTTTGGTTCCGGCTTACCCTGCGAATCATTATAATTTATCTATATTAGAAAATAGATATCTTTATATAAATTCTGTAGACCGTGTAACTAATTAAAATAAATAGGTACCTATTAAGTATTCAAGTAAAATTAACTTGCATAAAAAAATAAACAGGCAAAATGTGGACTGTACCATGAAACCACCAAGTTTAACAACAGGTAAATAAATAATTCCTGTTTTTTTTTCTTGCAAGATTATAATATTTTTTTTAAACATTAGGTAAGCGATCCTTACTTGACAATTCTGTCAGCCGACATGAACTTTTCAAGCGCCTCTTTCAGATGTCCGAAGCTGTACCCTTGCAGCACATGAGCCAAGTTGGATACGTTGAAATTGGCTGGTATTACTTGGTGCCTGGAAAAAGCAACCACGTTCTAACAATATTTTATTTGACACTGTGATCCCGGCAAATTAATTAGGGATAAAAGCGGGTTAAAACTTTACTTGAAGCATAATAAAGTCCTCCAAACCGAATTTCGACCATCGACAGAGCGGAAACCAGCCTTCGGCGCGGGAAATACCTATTATAGTGCACAAGTGTGTGCGCAGAAACAGGTGCACTCTCTCTTCCCTTATTCTCATTGCCCGGAGAGAGTTGGAGCGAGTTGTGTTGTTGCTGACGCATAATACCTAGAGCTTACCTACTTGTTAAAAAAAAAGAAAACTTAAAAAAAATGGATAGGTTCCGTCAATACTCGAAAGAGGACGCGTGGGCTTGCGAAAGATGGAAGGAGTGGAGGGAGGCCTTTGCCCTAGAGTGGAACAGCGTAGGCTAGTAAAAAAAAAAACAAAAAAACTTACACTCTGAACTGCTCAATATGGTGAGGTTTTTGACAAGAAATAAATAGAGTATTGGTCAATGCACTACCAATTTTATTTTAACTGGGCTGCGCACTAGTTCAGTGATGCCCATTTTCACTAACAGTAGGTACATCTAAATAATGCTTAGCATAATCAGCCTAATGTTCCCGCTGTTCGGACACAGGCCTCCTCTCTATGAGAGGGAGTGGGCCGTAATTCACCACGCGGGCCCAGTGCGGGTCATATGGTGGATGTCATATCTCTTCGAATTTTCGGTTCTAGGACATGCCGGTTTCCTCACGATGTATTCTTTCGCCGTTTCAAAAGCGGTGGTGATGAAATAATTTACGCAAAGTAAAAAGCCTGCTTGGGTTCGAACCTACGACCCTACAACTCGTACCTAAGTCGGAGCCGGTGTCACTGGGCCACACAAATGGGCATAAATGTAAGAATACTAACTTAACGACCCATTCCTTCAATATCTGCACGACCAGGGAGTACGTGCAGTCTGGCAGAACAAGTACTGCTGGAAACTGATTTAGCAAAGCGGTGGCCTTTGCCAACCACGGATCTGTGCAGGTGCCTGTAAGAAAAACAAGGTTTTTTTATGATCATCATTTGCCTAGGTTGCAGCTTCCAGTCTAACCGGATGCAGCTGAGTATCAGTATATCACATAGAGCGGCTGCCCATCTGAACTTCACAACGTAGTTGCTAGGTAACACGTTACCCCTTAGTACGACTGTTTGACAGACTGTCGAGCTTTTGACTACTGGAACAACTGGGAACTGGACTACTAATTAGAAGCATTTTTTTTGTAATGTTATAGAAATAAATAACCAATTCCTAGGCCCCGAGAAACTACAAAAAAAATTGATAAATTCATCTATTAGAATTCAGAAAGAAAAGGCATCTTCTGGGCACGCTCGTTTCATCATAGACCTCATCTATCGAATTCCATCAGGCGCGATCGAGGTCGACTGAGTAAAAAAAAAAAATTATATTAAAGGAAACATGGTAAATAGCCGTCTTACCTACTATGGTTATTTTATCATTCTTGTGTATTTTTTTGATCAATTTCTGAACAAAGAAAGTCTTTAAGAGTGGTAGATTTATTTCTGCCTCTTCTGGTGGTATCTGTAATGGGATGGGGCACAAATATGTAAAATTCAAAAAGCGTGATCGAAAACAAAAATGGATAAGTAGGCAAAAAGTATCTACAAAAAAAAAAAAAAACGCTAAAACAGGATGTTTACAATTAAAAGGGTGGTCACATCAGCCGCTTGCACGATGACCGCTGGGCAAAAATCTCCGCCACAGAGTACTTTTTGATAGACTGAAAGTCTCCACACAATGGGTGCCAGAATGGGTGGTGGTGACACCGAGGTCGGCCCAGAAAGCGGTGGCGAGATGATCTAGACGCGTACCGCGAGGGCTGGTTCGAGGTGGCGCGGGAAAAGAGTTCCTGGAAAGACTTGGGGGAGGCCTTTGCCTAGAAGTTGGACAGTGTACGCTAAACAAAGAAAAAAGTACCTTAGCGTAAAATAATTTCTGAACATGTCTGATATGTATGACCGAGGGTTGCAAGGCTTTGGCACATGTAACTACCATGTGCACTAAACGCTTCAAGAATTCCGGTGATTGCATGTCTCCGTGCACTTTGTGGGGGTCCAATTCAAACAATACTGCATCTGTAATCAGAAGAATAGAAATCCGATCCGATTATATCCGATTTCGGTCACGGTGACCAAACTCAACGGAGATTAAATTAGGTAAACAGGAGATAGGATACAGGTGTGCGCGTAAACACAAGTGCACTCCCTGTTCCTTTACTCTCATATGCCGTTGGGACGGCAGTCCGAATCCGAGACAACCGATTCGAGGAGTGATCAGGCGCAGGATCAGGTACATACCTATTTGATGTATTAGAAAACTACCTTCCGCCCGCGACTTCGCCTGCGAGGTATGTCGATAAAAACTATCCTATATTCTTTCCCGGGATGCAATTTATCTCTCTGCCAGATTTTATCGAAAACCGTTCAGTGGTTTAGGCGTGAAAAGGTAACATACAGACAGGCAGAGTTACTTTCGAAGTTATAATACAATTATGGGTTACCCACCATTAACAGATGCCAAAGCGTGAACCAATACAGTCTTCCCACTTGTTTTGGGTCCGACCAACAATATTCTGCGGAAGCCGAGGCAGACTTCGCTACATCTCTCCCACCAATATGCTCGTATTTCAAAGTTGAATGGGAATGCAGGCCTAACGAAAGAGAAAAAATTACTTGGTATCTAAGTATCAGTCAACAAAAGAGATAAGTATGCAGGATCGTCGGATATAGTTGAAGTTCAACCGATGGATGTTTTCGAATAAAATTGTATTTTATTAATAGAAAACAAACAGCTCATTTATCAAATTAAATTTCAGTCGACAACATCCATCTTCTTTCAACTTTAACTATATCCGACGATCCTGTTTAATTATCTCTTTTGTTGACTGTACATGTAAGAAAAGAGGAAAGGGAGGCCATTGCCCTGCAGTGGGGTGGGACAACAGGCTTATAAAAAAACTAGCAATGCCCCGTGGTTTCACCCGCGTTAATTTGAGGAAAAACCAACTAAAATATGTTTCATTACTTTAAGAGTATTACTTAAGATTATTACTTAGTACATTACTTACTGTAAGAAGCTATTTTAGGTACTGTGATCAGTAAGAGTGGAACTTATAGTAATCATAGTAAACCTGCAGAGCTACCGGCGCGGCGGCGGCCGTGCGGATTTATTTTAAAACTATGATAATTATCTCCTAAGATATTCCTTGAAATCATTTAAATACTTGTGATGAATAGGTAACGTATTTATTTGGATATATAAGGAAATCGTGTTTATAGAAACAGCTTCACGAATAATGCATTATTTTAGCTAACAAATTTGAATACCATAAAAATAGTGAGTCAACAATAACAGATTGCTGTCGTGGACTTTTTTTTAGAACTTTTAATGGGGAACAATTCCGTCATACATGATTTTTTGCCGTTTTTGCCACATTTTTCATTGATGCTCTGCTCCTATTGGTCGTAGCGTGATGTTATCCTTCCTCGATAAATGGACTATCCAACACAAAAATATTTTTTCAATTCGAATCAGTAGCTCTGGGGCCTCTGGGTCTCAGTAGGCTGGTCTGGCTGTTTGTGTATGTGAGTTTAAATGTTTGTACGCACCCACAATACAGGAGAAATTCCTAGTGTGGGGCAACGTTTAAAAAAAAAAGTAGCTCTGGAGATTAGCGCGTTCAACGAAACAAACAAACTCTTCGGCTTTATAATTTTAGTATAGATTTATAATATTAGTTTATATAGGGTGACTGGTAATTAGTGACCGATACTTAAACACGTGATTTTACTCATCATTATGAACAACTTTTACTATGGGACCAAACCTGAAATCGCGAAAAAAAAATCATCTGCTCCCTACATTTTGACGGGTCAAACGAACATAAATGTAGGGAACAGCTGATTTTTTTTTCGCGATTTCAGGTTTGGTCCCATAGTAAAAGTTGTTCATAATAATGAGTAAAATCACGTGTTTAAGTATCGGTCACTAATTACCAGTCACCCTATATATTAACATTAACATGTATAACAAGTAGGTAATATTTTTTGTTGTTTCTTTCTCAGTCGTTAGTATTTCTTTCCAATATCGTCTTTAATTTCAAGTTTTCTCCAATTTCAGTTATTCTTCCCAATATTTTGAAAATCGAGACATGGGCGTTTACAAATGAATCTTATCTACAAACAGTCGGTAATTTCTTCTTGTGACAGGATTTATACTTACAAAATTTGGCTTCGAAGATCTTCGCCCCCAAAGTTAGCGTCTCCAATAAAGTTTTCTATTTTATTTCTAGGATATTCTATCATGAAACCTTGCTCAGCCAGATCCTCATGAAGACAGAAATAATCAATAGGTTACTTTGTCATGGGGTAAATAGAATAGAGGAGGTCATACTCAGAGAAAGTGTTTGATTACGTATTTATTTTATTTAAAGTTAGCTTTGATGACATCAAATGCGTCTACTTAGTTTCTTTTTGTATTTTATTCACTTAACCTTTATACACTGTTTCTAGCCCAGTTACAAAAACTTACCTCAATCATTGGCACTACTTTTGCGCTTAAATCACGCCTTACTTTCTTCTTCTTCCTTTGGCCTTTAATCGGCTTCATTAGATTAACTGGCATTTCTTCTTCATTTGCTTTGTAGTCTTCTTTCAAGGCTTGTTTCAGTTGGTGAAGCTCTTGGCTTAAATTACACATCAAGTTAATATAGTATAGGACTTGCTTGTATGTATAAAGTAGATTTTTAAACATCTACATGTTTTATTTACCGCATATGTTCATCAGCTTCCGGTAAGACTTCAAGTTTCGCTTCCATTGTTGCATCTTCTAAATCTACTTTATGAACATATTTTACTTTCACGTCCAAAGTTCCCCATTCATCATACATATCCCAAGCTTTGTGATAGTATTCTATAACCTAAAAAAGATAATATGTCAACGATTTCCCCAATTATTTAATTGTTGTAGATTGATTTCTCACCTCTAGAAGTTGGTCAGTCTGCTTTGAAAGCGGGAAGTGATATCCAGGATGCATTTTTGGATTTTTCATCATTTTCCCAAGCAATTGTGCTTCTTTTTTAATCTTTATTTGTTCTTCTCTTTTCAGTAACATTTCTTGTCTTTTCGCTTCCTTTTTCTCGAATTTGAGCTGTTAAAAATATTCTTTTATTATTCTGTCGTTTTTAACTATACTGTTGTAGAAGCCACGTAAAGTCATCGCTCTCTTGCAAGGCATATATTATAAACTCGATAAAATAATGACAATTAATGTCTGTATAGTTATCTAAACTTACATCTTGAGGACTTTTGTTTTTGTCCGCCTCATGTTTAATTGTAAGAGCTTTATTTTTTTCAAGCCATTCGTGAGGACTGGGAACTTCGGCTCTGAAGATTGCAGCAGAACCAACTTTAGGTATGTCGTGAAAAAAACGTACTGATTCAAACCTTGAAATAATTATTGTGTTATTGATTTTGTTTAGTATCTACCTAATAAACGATTCATTTATTTCTCCTGTTGGTCATTTATAAAATACTGCACAAAAGACCTGGCAGGTTATTTTGGACAGCTTTAGAATTTCCCTTAAGTCGCTCATTAAATATGTCACTGCAATTTTTCTGTTACTTATGTAAGTACAACCAGTCCTAAGCCCTTATGGCTAAATTACTAAAATTACTTTACCATTCGATAAACCACTCCCTGATTTGATCTCGACATTCTTCACATAGTTTGGCGCGTTTATTTTTAAGAAACTCTTGTTTTAAATCCTCCCGATGTGCAAGCCATTCTTTTTCGAATTGTTTATGTAATTTCGAGCGATTTTTAAGCATCTGACAGTAAAATTAGTAATACAAGTAATGTAGAATATATGTAGACATTGGTATATATAGTAATACGTTGTGTAATCACAATACTTACTTCTTCGGCTTGTATACGTTGGATGTCTTTATTTTTTCTATCACAAATATTCAACCCCAATATTTCGTCACGCTTGCAGTTTTTAATTCGTTCCCGTTTTAAATCAAAATATGCTCTGAAATGAATACATAATGATTATCACTGCTACCTCATCGATTTATTTATTTTTGCAATGTCTCTCAACTCGCTTTACTTGTGGTAAGCAAGTGTACAAACAAGATGTGGATGTCTGCGAGAAGACTAGTAGTTTCAACACATAACACATGCACGCACACACACATACATCCGACTTCGCCATTATCTCGGACGGTACCAAGAGCTTCTGCATTACACACACATTCACAGCGTGTTGGTAACCTCAAGTAAAGCGAACGTCGTTTCGTGAGCTAAAAATACTATACCTGAATACTTTACGTATAAGTGCGGCACTTCTTTCTCTGAGTTCATATCTAGCTGGAGGTGGCAAACGACCAGTCAGTTCTTTTTCCCAGGTCTCTCGTTTAAGCTTACTGTGTCTAACTGCTCTTGTCACTTGTCTGTAATTTTAACAATAGATATTATGTCAATATAAAATATCCCAGAATATTTTTCTAGTATAAATTTATCATCTAAGATCCTGGCGTAATCCATGCTAGTATTATAGATGCTAAAGTAACTGCCTGTCAGTCGTCGTCTGTCTTTTTCTTGGATAAATTTCGATGTGTTACACACAAGTAGTCCATGACCTGGGTTAGGACATACGATACTTTTTATCCCGCTAGAATGTTTCCATGGGAGTACTTCCGACCTCCACGCGGGTGAAACCGCGGGCAAATGCTAGTCTTAAGTAATTTGTAATGAAAGAGAAGTAGTTTTTTTTATTAATTATGTTTCCTGATCGCCTAACTTGAAAATCTTATGACTGCGTCAGTGAGCGGAGTTTACGCAGCTGATTTTAGGGTATGTTTGAACATTTTGCTATCGATCATCATACCTAGTTTTTTCATGTGCCATTATCATAGCTAAATATTCCCTTGTCTTGCGTATTGCTTCCGGTACTACAACAACTTTTTGCTGCGGCACTTCTTTTATACTTTCATCTGAACCCCCAAAGTTATCCGACTTTACAGATGCAATTTCATTTTCTTCGGCTGAAATCGATTTAGAAATTATTTAAAAAAAACACAGGAGCAGTGGTGCCCCAGTGGTAACGGCCGCGACTTACGAATTGTAGGTCGTAGGTTCGACCCCAGACACGCGCTTTGCTTTGTGCAAATTATTTCATCACCACTGCTTTCAAAACGGAGAAAGAAAACATCGTGAGGAAACCGGCATGTCCTCGAACCAAAAATTCGAAGACGTGTGACTTCTACCAACCCGCTCTGGGTCCGCGTGGTGGATTACAGCCCACTCCCTCTCACAGAGAGGATGCCTGTGTCCCAGCAGTGGGAACATTAGGTATAGGCTGATTATGATGATATTATCTTATTTCATGCAGTCGCACTTATTTTTATTGTAGATGAGTTATTTTTATTGCTCAAGTTATTTAGTTTCATCTTCTTCCCAGACAGGCGCTTTACTATTCATCACCACTACCTACTCTCAAAACGGTGAAGGAAAACATTGTGTGGGAATGTCCTAGAACCAAAAAATTTAAGACATGTGACATCTACGTACCCGCATTTCACTCCCACTCAGAGAGAGTAGGCCTGTATCCCAACAGTGAGAACGTTATGGGCTGATTAGGGATGCTTATGTTTTTCTTACAAACTTTATACTAGCACGCTTCGTTCGTATGTGTTTCGTATTCGTGTATTTTTAAGCACTTCCGATTGAGCGACTTGCCATACCTATACAATGCGTAACATAATGAACGCAAGACCTCGGGGCCTAAAAAGGCCACTTTTGAAGAATCATAAAAGGAATTCATCAAATCATTATAAATCATAATAGACAGTTAACTGTTAAGTTAATCGTATCAAATCCCATTGGTGAAGGATTTTTCAGTAATTTTTTTTTTGTCTGTGCTTAAATACCAATCCAAATCCAATCCCAATCTCTTGCAACAAAAAAAAGCAAAATACGTTTATGATTCTGCCAAAGTGGCCTTTTTAGGCCCCCTCATACACCCCAATTAGAGTATTGAGTTAAAAGCATAATACAATGATCAAAACAATTTTTTTTAAAGCTTAATTTTTATTAAGTAAATTGTGTTGACCCTATCATTACTTTATGCATTCAAAATTGAGTCTTATTGCCTTGATATAAGATTTAATTTTCTTTGGCTCAATCGGCGATCAGTATGGCAAAATACATAATTTAAAAAAAAACCTATCTTAAATGTTACCGAAATTGATTCAGTAATCAATTATGAACAAACTACTTTCAGGACTTGCGTTTATTCTGTTACACCTTGTATAAATTCTATGACAACGCAAAATTTTCATCTTACCCATTGTATCTGCAGTTTCTTTCTTCAGCTTTACTCTAGCCAATATTTGATCAAGTTCAGCCTGTATGTGCTCCGGTCTCCCTGGCTCTTTTGGTATTGCAGTCATTTCAATGTCACATATTGTGTGATGGTCTTCGATTAAACCGTGGCCTATAAATTCGATGCGGCTACCTTCTAACTTCTCTAGTTCAGATTTCAGTTCTAGTATTCTAAAAAACATTTAATCTGGACACTACTCAATTGTTTTATAAGTGCTGTAAAAGCTGGACTGGACTTGGCAGATTATTTAATGTAAATACCTACTGTTTAATTTTTAACTTTATTTATTTGGTGAGAAGGTACTGGTGATTCAGACATTGTGAAACAGCTTAAATTATTTAAATGAATAAACCAGACATCCAGGTTACCAAATTATTGTGAAATATTCACATGTTATTAGATTGCAACTGTAGTAAAAACAAACTATCGAGGACATCTTTTCATACAAGATTGATGGCCAGTTTCATACCATACTCACCTAGAAACAGTGGGCTCGGCTAAGTAATAACAGCCGCATGGGTCGATCGATCAGGTTAAGCTACTTTTGCCGCAGTCGGTCCGTGGATGGCTGGCCATCTTTACATACCGAGACCCCAGCGTGCCTCCTACCAAGGGGTATAGTCGGGCCAGTAACTGGGTTGTGGAGGTCAGATAGGCAGTCGCTCCATGTAAAAAACTGGTATTCAGCTGCATCTGGTTGGACTGGAAACCGACCCCAACATAGTTTGGAAAAGGCTAGGCAGATGATGATGACTCACCTAGAAACTATGGCTTTCACAATTTTGTCATAATACACAGTCTTCTGCACTTGAAGGTTCTGCTGAAAACATTCAATAGCTTCATTGTACGTGAGCATGTACCGTCCCAGGATTGAAGTCAGTCGCAGAACTGCTTGCGGTAGTGTTGGGTCGTGAGCTTTTGTTACCTGAAAGAACCAACTGAAGTAAGAGATGATTATTTTTTTACTGTTGAACGGGCCTGCAGTTGACCTCGATGACGTTATTATGTTAGAATAATCAAAAACGGGTGGAACCTCCAAGCGGGCCCAGTGCGGGTTGGCAGATGTCACATGTCTTCGAATTTTTTTCGGCCCACTCTCTCTCACCGAGAGGAGGCCTGTGTCCCAGCAGTGGGAACGTTATTCTGGTTATGGGTTATGGAAGTAAGATATGACCCAAACAAGTGGGATGGGAACATTATAGTATGATTATGTGTGGGTGGAACCTGGATGAAACTGGCATAGGAGCGTGGAGATTGGCAGAAGCAAAGAGAGACCTGTGCCAATCAATGTGTGAAGTCGGGTTGTGGATGATGATGAATCAATGACGTTAACTACTAATCATAGTACACATATCCATTCGAGTCATTCAGTATTCTTTGTATAAAACTCCCTACTGCAACGCACACTAATCGGAATCGTAACGTAATGGCCTCGCCTCGGGACAAGCTCACGAACCGCGGCGATACGGTTACGATCCCTTTCCGAGTTGATATGTGTGCTATGATCTTTAATGACAGGAAAATTAAGCAATGGGAGTATAGTCGGTTGCATTGCATAATAGGTGTCAAGCTTATTGATGTTGGAGAAAAAACTGCTAGGCTGAAGTGGGAGTGTGCCAGAAACGTCTCACAAAAGCACTCGGAGAGATGAGCAAAGATTGTCACTCACTCGACTTTTGAAGGAGGAGTTCGCCGTCGAAGTACCACGGCAAAGGTAGTGACGATCTGACAACGTTTGCAGGGCCAACATGGCCAGAGATCGCGCAAGTCGAAGGAAAGAAAAAGGATGGAAAAAAGGGAGGCCTTTGCCCAGCAGTGGGACACAAAAAAGGCTATCAAAAAAAATCGTCGGTTGGTAGTTTGTTAGGTCTCATTCCGTAATCGTCATGATAATACAACGTAGGTACCTGATACTGAATATCATCATCAACTAATTCTTTCAGATGTTTCAAAGTTTTTTTCCACTTATGAAAATAAAAGTCCTTCGACATTGTGAATTTTGAGAAATAAAATCAAAATAAATAATTCGATGCACTTAGCAATATTATAAGATTCATTATAACCTATAAAATGTTTTATTTTCGGGACCAGTTGGCCATGAAGTGTACCTACTTAATTCCCAACGTCATTAGAGGTCAGATTAGAACCTATTACTAGGTACACACAGTTCCATTAAGTAGTTACCCCACCAAAAGACATGTGCGTTCAAATCCGTGATAGGCCCAAGTTGGTTTTTGTATTTTGCAAAAACATTTTATTTTAAATAATGTATTGTTTTAGTGAATAAATAAGTTTAAGTAAGTATTTTTTTTTTATTCTGTTTTTATTATTGTTTTTTTCAATAAAACAATACTTTTGCGACGACAAGCAACAATAATAGGGTTAACATTTACGACAACTTATTCATCGTCTAAATAGACTGGAGGTTTCAAGACCGCTTACCGTGCATAAGATTGGAAGTTCAAATCCTATATAGGCACGAAATGTGCTTTTTGTTCATTATATTATTTTGATATATTTTTCTATTTTGTTTTAAGTAGTAATTATTTATAAAGAATTAAAAAATCAAGAAAAATAAAATACTTTATTAATCATTTATTAATATTTATTATTGCTATTATTTAACAAAATTATGATCTTATTTTACAACAAACAGAACAACTATTTTAGTTCTCATAAAATCAGAAATCATTTAAAAAAATAATTGATAAATAGTAGTCGTTTACTCTTCGCCGTTTTAAGTGAACGTATACAAAGTTCTGACTTGAAGGTATGGATTAATTTTATAAAGACAACGTAAGTAAGTAAAATTAATGGATACCCACAAATTATAACATCTTTCGATTAGACAGGGACCTAAAGATATAATGACTCAGCCGATAGTAGATAACAATTTCATCGCAATTCGTATGGGCTCGCTGGCTAGTTCGTCAAACTGCCGGTATGAGTATGACGACGTTCGGTGATGCGATGGTTCGAATCCGAGTCAACACAATGGACTCTTTTTGAAGTATTCTTTAGATTATTCGTAAGGAATTCAATGTTGTAGCAGTGTAACATTTTAAAACTTGAGGGGTTAGGACATAGTGACGCTTTCTGTACATACCACTAAAGTACAGTCAACAGCAAAAGTAGATGATCAAAATTAGAAATTCAATACCTACTAATGAACGGAGTTTGCGTCAGAACTCTGCCACACAGCCACACAGTCTCTGCACATAGCTCAACAACAACAACAGCAACAGCTCTGCCATACAGTTCTGACGCGAACTCCGTTAATTAGTCTTGAATTTCTGATTTTGATCATCTACTTTTGCTGTTGACTGTACATAGTAGAGTAAGTAGCAGCAGTATAACACAGCACCTGTATGGCAATGAACCTTTTTGTTGTTAGAACATTATTTCACTTTTTTATTTTATTTGTATTTTTAACCGACTTAAAAAAGGAGGAGATTCTCAATTCGACTGTATTTTTTGTATGTATGTTACGTGATATCTCTGGAATTTGTGAATCTATTAAAAAATTCTTTAATGTATAGGGTATGCCCCAAGGGTGGTCCCATGCGAAGAGTAATGGGTAGCTCACCGTCCGATCAGGACCAGGCCCGCGTACGTGTTCCACGCGCGCCTCAAAGAGATGTCAGCATTGAGGATAGGGCCGAAGCCTGCCGGGCCAGCGGGATTGTCCGAAAGGGTTACCGCTGGCCCGGAACATAAAGGGCTAAGGAAGGAACACGGGTGGGTTTTAGTCAGTAAGAGTCTGACACTCCCTTCCGCTCCACCCAGAGGGGGAGGGGTCATTTGATGATTTCCCATCCACAAAAAAAAAAAAAAAGGTGGTCCCATATAAATTGTATTACATTTGCTTGGTTGAGTTAGCTTCAATCGTACGTATTTTATCCATTTAGTTTATGTTGATGATGTTTTGTGTGGGGTATAACAACAAAAAACTGAAAATCATTAAAATAAAAACTTTTTTACAAAAATACCTCAAAAAAATCAATAACCAATATCCGACAGTCACACCCAACACCTTATTTGACTGTTCAATTCTTCTCTTGCGGTGGTAGGGCTAACGCCCGCCTGGTTTGCGACCACCCTCCCACCGGAGTCCGGCGTCAAGCAGCTCGCTGTATTTCGTCGATGCGTGAGAGTTCCAGAGCCCTAGGCATCATCATCGCTCATCCATCGCTTTCGATCACGCGTGATCGAGGTCAAGAGCGGATAGGAACGAAAATGCGGAACCAACGACAACTACTTTCGAAATTAAAGTTATTTTTCACTTTGTAGTATTTTTTTTGGAAGTCGGTACCGAGTTCTTTATAAGTAGTTATAACGAAGAGAAAAGTTTACAAAAATGATGAAACATTGCACACTATTCTTGTAAAACTGGGTTCAGAACCAGACATCATAAAAAACCACGTTGATCCCTACTCTGATTCAAAGCGCATACGCAAATATTCAACTTTATCACCAGCTTCTAACCATGAAGTAACAAAGCCTGCTCTGCCCTATGAAAGGGCGAACGATACCATTACACCTTATCGCCACTCCGGAAAACTTACATCATATTCAATGCGGGAAATAAGCGATCGCACTTGACGGGAACGTTCTTACTTATTGCTTTCCTTTGTTATTTTGAAATAGATTATGTACAAACTTTTAGCAAAGGATAGTCAACTTCACTATTGGTAAAATAAGGTTGGTTTTTGAAGGGTGAGTGGTGGTTGTTAGGTGGTTTTGGTACGGTAGTTTTATCGTGTTTTTGGGCTCTCCCGCCGCAGTTTCCGGCTGCTCTGAACGCTTGGCCATCTTGTCACCGGAAGTAGTAAAGTCTTCCGCAGCGCCGCCTGTCGGCGGGTGGTGGAATGTGTTTTTTTTTGTTGGAACACTTTTTTTGTTGTGCGAAGGTATTGTGGAAGTGTTCACCCTTTAATGTTGTTAATGATCGTTTTGGTAGCATCGTTCTGCTCTACTGTTGAGTTTGGTATGGAACTATGGAGTGAGAAGTAAAAAAAAAAACTGGCCAAGTGCGAGTAGGACTCGCACACGAAGGGTTCCGTGCCACAAGGCAAAAACGCCGAAAAAACACATTTGTTGTATGGGAGCCCCCCTTAAATTTGTTTTTAGTATTTGTTGATTAGCGGCAACAGAAATACATAATTTGTGAAAATTTCAACAGTCTAGCTATCGCGGTTCTTGAGATATAGCCTGGTGACAGACAGACAGCGAAGTCTTAGGAATAGGGTCTCGTTTTTACCCTTGGGTACGGAACCCTAAAAAGACTGAAATGATTCTCTATTAAACGTGTAGATTTCTGTAAGGCTTTAATAAGTTACAACTATCAACTAAGTTTTAACCTATGTTTACTTATTATTACACTACTGTTTGTTGTCCCTAAATAAATAAATAAGTATAGGTAGTTCGTTCGTTCTTCGTCATACTCGTAAAATAAACTAAGTATGTTGCTGGATATGTGCCTCTTCAATTTCACTCCATTTACATCGTTGTTCTGTCTATTTCGTCATCATCAAGTTAAAGTTACTTGTAAAGATTATTCTTTCGAAAAAAACACTGAAGTTTCCAAAGGCCGCAAGTTACGAGGTAGATATTCCCAGTACGACTGTCTCGTTTCAAAGCTGTCATCACATTTTTTGGCAATATCGCATTATTAGCACCCTCGGGACGTCTCCGGCATTCGATACTTCGACGCTTAGCTCTTAACGTGTCATGCTAGCAGGATGCTCTTGAAAAACTCTCGTGACTTTTATTGAAGCTTTTTAGATGATAGGTTTACGATCAGCCTCCGGTATAATATTTACCAGATGAGACATAATATAACCTACACCACCGTGTATACCTATTATGGACCACATGGTTTCAAATATGGAACATGTTTTATTTGGTTCAAAATAACAATACAAAATAGTATTAAATACCTAAAATTAAATCAGTTACATAAATCATAATTATATAAAGTGATATCAGAATATTCGCACACATAGAAGTCAGTCATATCTTCTATTCCAACATACTCTTCATGAGCTTAGCACCTGCAAGATACACATTGGATCCATTTCTCTCCATGAACATCTTCAGAAAAAAGCCCATCGCAATACAAGCATTTACCATTTTCATTTTAGGAATGATCTGGGACTTTCATCTGTGCATCATTGACGAATAAACACTCTTATCAAAATTTTCATTAGATGATTCATCATGTGAGATCCTTCTTTTCTTCTGATAAAATATTTTGAATTCTCCTTTGATTTATTTTTTAAGTTCAATGGCTTCTTTTTCTTTAATTTTTCAGTTTCTTCCTTCTTTTTTATTGATGTTTCTAAATGTTGTAGTATATGGTGAAGATGTTAAAACCATAGAATTTGGTAGTCCTTCTTCCTCTGTTGCTGACAGTTTTCTTAAGGCGTGGTATGGGCTGTAACACTTTTGGTGACAAATATGTTCTAGATGATGTGGAAGGACCAGGCATTGAATCATCCATGGTTGCAGCAGGTTGGTCTTACCTTGTGTTGGAGATGCCATTCTGAAACATAAAAAATAAACAAAAGTAGCTGTTTATAATATGGACTACTGGTCCATATTCGAAACAGGTCGATGGTCCATATTGTAATACACATACAATTCAACGTTATTTTTCTAGTACATAAAATTATAAAAACTTTAGGATATTACAATCTAATAAGAATAGTAGTTAAATAACTCACCTTTCATTAAACATAATTCACTTTCAAATCGGATACTATTTGTTGACGTGATGAACTTACGCAATTAGCTAAAAAATTACAAAGCAAGTTGACAAAAACTCAAAATGGCTCCCGTGAACACATGCGCGGATGCCGCCTCACTGCAAGCGACTGACAAGATGCGGAGGGGGAAAGCCTAGTATGGGCTGACAGTTGTGTCAGTACAACGAATATTCATTGAGAAACGCTGGTGGTCCATATTATAGACCCGGTCCATATATGGCGCACTTACTCTATTAATTCGAGTTTGGGTAGTTAGCCGACTTAGTATCGAGAGATTCCTGGGACGATGGAAGAACTGCGGGGTAATTGCATAACGCACTATCAGTAGCAACAGTGACAGTGACAGTTGAACAACATTCATTGCGTTATTTACGTTGTTGAGCTGAAAAATTTTTTGAACATATGAAGCAATGGATTAGCAATATCCTTCAAAATTTTCTGATTGAGATTAATAGTGTGTTACGCAATTAGGGTGCTGGTAGACAGATGATCTTATACTACTCCAGGGTGCCAGGGGAGTCCCGAGTCAGGCATCTCGGTCTCTCGCCGAGGTTAAAATGGTGTGAACGATTATCATGTTCATTGACTGGATAGATGAATGATGTTGTCAATTAAATCTTCTTTTGTAGTTTAATTTAACGTCAATATTGCAAGGCCTTAGGCCTTTGAGTTACATCAGATACTTTACGGAAGGCGTACGTAGTTATTGTTAAACAAAAAAGGAAAGAGAAAGAGCAGCGGTGACCCAGTAGTAATGCAATGGACGCGACTTATGAGTAGTAGGTCGTAGGTTCGAACCCAGACAGGTGCTTTACTTTGGTAAAACTTATTCATCACCACTGCTCTCAAACGGTGAAGGAAAACATCGTGAGGACACCGACATGTCCTAGAACCAAAAATTAGAAGACATGTGACATCTACCAACCCGCACTGGGCCCGCGAGGTGGATTACGGTCCATTCCCTCTCATAGAGAAGAGGCCTGTGTGACCTGTGTCCCAGCAGTGGGAACATTATAGGCTAATTATGCTAATACTGTTACAAAAATGTATGTGTAGGCATCTTGTAAAGGTCTCAATAACCCTCTTCAACAACAACATCAAAGCCAAATTCTTTTAAATCCATCGTCGTGTCAATATTACTAGAACGAACCCTGACATATTGAATACTTTTAACAAACAAATAACATGTCGAAGCTCAAGGTAATAAATTCAAATCAAATTCAATCTTGTATCGTCTCCAATATTCCTTGTGACATCAAAATATCACTTACATTTTACCTTTACTGCCAAAAACATACCTTTTAAGCCGTAAGTAATAGGATTGAAAATCGCGTGGCATGTAGTTTGATAAAGCTTTCATAAAGTTGGTTTTTGTATCACAAAATATGTCACTTCATCATGTATCTATTCTTTTAGAACGTTTGATGTATAACATAGTTTTTTTTTCTTCGGTTCCCTTTGAGAGGTATCGTATTTTTATGTAGAAGCTTGACGGGGTTCGGCTGGTTCCTTTATATTACAGTGTCAGTTACATGGCTCTAGGGACGAGAACATAAATTTAAATTTTTTTGAAGGCAAGTTTTAGGTGGATGTTTTAAAATATTTTAGACTAGCTGTGCCCCGCGGTTTCACCCGCGTAAATGTCGATCCCGTGAGAATATCGGGATAAAAAGCCTAGCCTATATGTTAATCCAGAGTGTCAGCTACCTCCATACAAAATTTTATCAAAATTGGTCCAGCCGTTTGAGCGTGAAGAAGTAACAAACATATTAACACACACACACAAACTCATAAACGTTCGCCTTTATAATATTAGTGTGATGATGGTGATGTTATAAAGGTTACTTTAAATTAGTTTAGTTTCCTATCAGAACCTTCCTATAAAATATAATCGTTATGGAGTCGCCAGGGAAATGATTATTGCGCTTTTCAGCAACTGCATGACCAATTTCTTTACTCATAATATGGCTACACTTATAATAAAAGTGGAGTGATTAGATAAACTGTAGTTTATTTATTTATTGCTAATTAAAACAGTGCAATACCAATTAAATTAATTAACAGAGAAACCATTAATAAGTATTACGTTGACAAAGTTGTACAAAATTTAATTTGAAACGAACACGGAACAGTGGACTCCTTTGCATACTTTCTCTTACAGAACACCAGACATTTATATTATAATTTTACTCCATTTATCCGTAAACACATCACATTCAGGGTTGGCAGTCAGAAGGGCATTTATCATTTTTAAAGTACGACAGACTGGGGATTCGGCTAGGGATTTGGGGATTAGTTATGTCAGCGAATAAGAAAAGAAAATGTAGATGTTTTTATTAACATTTTTCTAACCACATCTAAACAAATGACAGTCTACATATACTACATTATTATTATGTAGATTAACAGAAGGCCAATTCCCATAATTAAAAACGATTAAAATCTAGTCGCCATCCCATCTCGGCGACAATCAATGTAACTATCTGAACCTTGTCAAAACTGTAGGGTGATTGGAGGTATTTTTGACAAATTGAGACTGAGATCAGGGGGCCTAAAAAGGCCATTTGTGGAGAATCATGAAAGGATAACATTATGAATCGTAATAAGGCGAAGACAGTCCGTGTTTTTCTTTTTTTCGCTGCACTACGTAGGTATAATCAAAGAGATTGGGATTCGATTTGGATCGGATTGATTGGTATTTTAGCACAGACAAACAAAGTGGCCTTTTTAGGCCCCCAGACTGTGAACGTTCTTAAAATTACAAGAATTGCCCCATAGGTTTCTGAAAAACAAAAGAAAATCAACCAACGATAATCATGACATGAGTTACAATAACATACGCGTGCCGCCAGCAACAATACGTCACGAATAACAGTGTAATTTAGGAAATGTAGGCGACAATTTATTGGCGACGCAAACAAGTTGCAAATTGGTCCGTTGGAACGACGTTTTCGCTAAATACCTATAAAAATGTCCGTTTGCTGTGAAATATTGTAACTAGCTGGGTGGTGTAAGCTATAAGCAGAGGCGATTTGTATCACAAAAGGTTTTATAAGGGAAAAGCCGTTGGTCCCGGCTGTCATTATTGCATCTTTGACAGTCGTTACGGGTCATCACAAGCCGAGAGTCTGACAACCATTCTTACTAAGGGATATCGTATTACCCAGTGACTGGGTTGTGAGATCAGATAGGCGCCCTGTGTAATATACTGGTATTCAGCTGCATCCGGTTAGACTAGAAGCCGACCCCAACGGTAGTAGTTGGGGAAAGACTAGGGAGATCGATTTAGCACGTACTTTAGCTTAGCATTATTTCTGCCACTGTGGCACAAAACTGTTAAACTGCAAGCGCAAGGCACAGATGGGAACATAATAATAATCTGGAAACTGTAAAGTCAATAAACAACATACTGATATGTTTGAAAACGTAACTAGCCACCACTATTTAATTATGAGTACTGACTGATGCCACAGAAACCTATCTAAGTCAAAGCACATGCTCAGTACCTCTAATCAATCTCGGTCTGAGAGCAGGAGTTCTCATGCAGTTCCACCGAAAGCAATAGATTCTTCTAGCATTCGCATTTTATTACGTTCTTTTTCAATAAAATCTGGCAACACAGTCATCTAAGGGCTGATTGAATTTCTACATTCATAAGTAGCCTTAGCCTATATTGTGTCCCACTGCTGGGCAATGGCCTCCCCTTTTTCATTCCAAACCTCCCGGTTTTGAGCGATCTCTGGCCATGTTAGCCCTGCAAACCTCGTTAGATCGTCACACCACCTTCGCCGTGGCCTACCTCTTTGCCCATCTCTCCGGGTGCATTCCACCACTTCCACTTCAGCCTGAATATGTTCTAAACACCAAAATTAAATGACTAACCTGCTACTGCTCGTAGATTGTACCACCAAAAAAGAACTCTAAATTGTAGGACTCGCAGCGTTGGGATGGCTCATTTCGGCTGGTTGTAGCAAAGATACTTTATCGTTGAAATGTAAATTATCTCGCTCTTATCTGTTTTATTAGCTGCGAACGACCGCTGCGACGTCCTGCCGGCTCCTAAGTCATATTTGTTTATCTTTGCTACTGTCGCAGTAGTGGCTGTGAAGTTTTTGAAGAAACTTTAATGCAATTTTTAAGAAAAAAGTATTTTCGGTTATGGTAGTTTGAAAAAAACGATCCTGAAGCCGTCAAGATTCCTCTTCTTTCTTTCTTCTTTTATCTAGATCTTGGAAAAGGCAAGAGGACTTTGATATTTCAAGTTTTTTTTTTACCTATACTTACCTATAAGAATTTACTATAAGTACCTTAATTTAAACTCACCATTGGTTCTAGTTACCTCATCTTTCTTCTGTAGTTACCTGTCTCTTAAATTCCCCATTGCCTTCATCATGGTCTTTCCCTGGTGGTGCATGAAATTATTGTGGTTGGTATACCTACAGCTAGATATACTCCCCTAAAAATGACATCTGTCTTTACCATAATAACTGCACTTTACACACACACCCAGCACACAGGCACAGGGCATAATGATATAGTAACACAATCCACTACCCTCACATCGAAGTGAAATCCGTAAACAATCAACTTAATAAGCCATCCCCCACCAGACCAAGCGTATCAATCATCGTACATCACTTCCAGAGTCCGCAAACCGTCGGCTAATCTCCTCTCCTGCTCAGAGCCCATATATCAGAGCGGGACGACGTTTTTACGATCTCTTAATCAAGAAATATACGATTGCGCCCGATTAAGAGCGTTGGCTTAGCGTTGCTAATGCAGTATGCTGTGATGTATTGGTATGGAATATGATGGTGCTGGTTCTGGTTCATATTTTGTGGGGAATGAGTTTATTTTGAGAATGGAGAATTCTGTTTTGGTTCTTGAACCAACTCACCTGTACTGACATTCCAAAACTACACCGTCGATTTTCTTCTTGATTTTCTTATGTAACCAAGTAACAGAAAGATAAAGGATTTTTTTTGAACTGGGTTAATAAAACAGACATTAAAGATAAAAAAATAAAGTGAAGTGTCAGATAGAATGATCACATAAACTTTTAAAGAACTTTTAAAGAACTACTTCGTGAAAAGATTGAAAAGCAAGGATTAATGATCCTTGCTTTGCACGGATCATATTATGGTATAGCGAAAAGTGTTCAAGGCATTGTGTAAGGCATTGACTAGGAGCTTTGAACCTAAGGTACAGTTAACGTTACTATCACTAAAACAACACAAAGCTGAGCCGAGCATGTTATCCACTTACCAATTTAGTAAGTCAGTTAGCACTATCGTCTTCTCTTGACACGGTAACCGGAAACGTCTTGTGCTATTTCTCACAGTTAAATTGAACGTGGAGGCTAACCTTGGAGATTTGTCCTTGTCTCACAAACGATTAAATACGGTAGAAAAAGAATAAGAGAAAGGTTTAAGTATCCTCAGATTTTGATTGGTACCAAATTATCATCATAGCGAAATAGCTTTCGAAAATGATTCACGGATCAGTCATTGGACAGTAACAAGGAAGATTCACTGAACAGTCGACAGAAAATCACATATTCGATATATAAGTCGTTGTTATTTTGGAGACAAAGACACAGCAGCTTTACATATGAAATGAATTGAAATGGTTCCTTCTGTATATCGGAATCACTTTTACAAGTCATATTAATTAAAAAAATAAAGCTAGATGAAATCGGCGTTTCCAATTTGACTACTCTGAGAAGAAAGGCCGAAACAAATTCAGAGGTCACAGTCTCTTTTAAAGTCCAGACATAATCTTGGTCAGATCATGTAGATTGATGTCTGAAATAGTCTCTTGAGGAAAGTACCACACAGATTTGGGTACACCAGTCCATATCGAGTGACTTACATAAGTGGCCCAACCCTACCATGGCCTTGAAAATAATACAGCCTTCAAAGTTCTTGACAGCCTCTTATCCTCCAAGCACAGACACTAAAAAAGTAACACATCTCCAACTAACACGTATTTGTCGTGAAGGTGATTCTGCAGTGACTGATGTCTGCCCCTCCCGACATATTTCAACCCCCTCGCGCCGCTCCGGTCCTTTCCACCGCTGTCGGGAAGATTTACGAGCCCTCTGACGGAAAAAATGTGGACTCTCTAAAGATTTCACTGGTTTTTATTCGTGCCATATATTTTGAGAGAAATGACGCGTTGTAAGCTCAATGACTCGCGATTTATCCGGACGATTTCCTGATAGTTTTTATTGAAGCGTTTGACTGAGTATTTATTGGTTTACTGTTCGTCTTGGTTTTTGAAAGGACTGAGTGTGTAGTTATTGACTTTTGGTAAAAATAGTCTTCGCGGACGACGGTAAAATACGTCTGATTTGACCAGAGTCTAGTGAAGCGGGTGAAGGCCGCAGGAACCCGTTGGATGCGAGAAGCACAGAACCGTTCGAAGTGGAAGTGCTTGGGGGAGGCCTATGTCCAGCAGTGGACGTCTTTTGGCTGAAATGATGATGATGATGACCAGGGTCTGCTACCAACTTCACTGAAACAATCATCCACGAGCAGTAAGCTATGGTAGTTCACTCTGTTCAAATAAGATTTACAGTACGAGGTCTCAAATAAAAGTCTTTAAATTACCGTTGTTCATACTTTTCTTTTAGGTATTACAAGAGTTTGTCTTGTGAACCACGAGCAAGGTAAATAAGAAAAAGTAATTAAAAATACTTTTTTATTGCGTAAAACTTTTACGGTTTTACTTTTTTATTACTTTTACTAATGGCTACAATTTCCTCTTTACTTTGGTGTAGGTAACGTAAATGAACCGTTTTTTATCTTGGATTTGGCTCTTACTATGAGTTTAAGTGTATTTTAATGCAGTTAACTGAGCCGATATTTTTCGCACCGAATCAGGTAAGAAAGTAAAAAGCAATTCTCACTATTTTGAGGTTATTTCATAAAACTTTGGATATTTCCAAGTCAGATCAATTGTCGACCAGTATGAAATGGTTTCGAGTTGCTTACGTCGTTGAGGTCAGAACAGTCCATCAATCACCTCTTATAGCGGCTGTCAGAAAATAACAAGTATAAATAAAAATAAGTTTTCAGTAGAAAAACAAGGGTGTACGCGATGTGTCAGCGGGCTGGCCGTATTTTATGAAGGAAGTTGTTCATCGCACTATAAATCAGACGGACGCCTCGGGAAAATGGGGTACAGGATGCGGGGACACCGAGAATTCAGGGGTGCTTTTGGACCCGTTGTGGGCGGTTTTTGGTTCTTGCTTTAGTGGTGGCGGTAAACTAAAAAAAATATACTAGAGAAAGTTAAATGCACCTTTTCCGTGTCAAAAACTAGGTCGTACAATGTAGAGAAGACCCCGATTTTTAAACTATTCACCAGTCTGCAAGTATGCCCTGTAAATCTTACATATTCATGAAACCCTCTTGAAGACATAGGTCGCTTTCGACCAACAAACAAGGTTAGAAAAACACAAATCAAAACAAGAAGAAAATCTTTCTAAATATTAAATCGTATACATTATTTAGGGTGCTCGCACATTGTGCCGTATCGTCTGCCCGGGTGATATATCGTAGGGAGGGCCGCTAGGAATCACACGTTGACAAATTCATTCTCCTCTTGACACCTTGCTCTGTATATTTCCACCCCCTACAAGTGGGGGGATTGTCTTGCTAATCTCTGTAACAGCATGAATTTTTCATGCGTAATGTGGCTCTCAGCTTTTTGTGACGTATCGTAGTTTAGCGTTCCTCTTTTGTTTTTTTTCTTGTCTTTTTTTGGGTGAAAGTAATTGGGAGTTGAATTGGGTGTGACTTTAGTGTGATTTTTTATATATATTTATTATATGAGTAAATACGTGGCGCCTTACTTTGAAGCGTACAGTCATGGGTTGTAATATATCACTAACTTATGACAAAGCTAAACATCGTAAGGTAGTCAAGACGAAATATTTATTGCAGCAAGTGTGGACATAATCTATATATATAAAATGAAAAACTGACTGATTGTTGATATATCAACGCACAGTCTAAACCGCTGGTCCTAGAGACATGAAATTTGGAGGGTGTGTTCTTTGTGAAGAGTAGGTATCCACTAAGAAAGGGTTTTTCGAAATTCCACCCCTAAGAGGGTGAAATTTCACGCGGACGAAGTCGCGGGCAGAAGCTAGTGCTACTATAATATTACTTCATTATCATCATCATTTCAGTCTAAAGAAAGACGTCCACTGCTAGACATATTACTTATTCAATAAAAAATCAAGGCTTATTAAACCTCCATAGACATTTCAAACAATTTTATTACTTTTAAAACTTGACCTCACAGCTCCACAGTCCTTAGGGAAATCAGAATCTTCGCATGTTTTCAGTAAACAATTAGTGGGATGCTACTTCCTATCCAATAGAGTAGCGACTGGAAGGACGCCTTTACAAAGCCCTCGGGATACAATGAGATCCGAAACTCTGTTCTATGCAGCATTAATTGTCTTACAGACATATGCTGGATATAGGCGTCCCAGTACGCTGCAGTTGCCGGTAATAGAGATATCCCTAATGTTGATAATCTCACTAATATTATAAAGGCGAAAGTTTGTGAGTGTGTGTTTATATGTTTGTTACTAAACTTCTTCACGCTCAAACGGCGGGACCAATTTTGATAAAATTTTGTATGAAGGTAGCTGATACCCGGGATTAACATATAGGCTACTTTTTATCTCGATATTCCCACGGGATCGACATTTACGTGGGTGAAACCGCGGGGCGCAACAGTAAGTACTAAAAGTAAATTATCATTTTGAATGGTTAGTTTTAACCGTGTATGAATAAGGCTGCTGTTTATTTCGGTTTTTCTCACGGGGTTTATTTGGAACTATATAGCTGTGGCTCGACTTCGTTCGCGTGCTTGTCGGAATTTAATGGGTTTTATATTTTTGCTCGGAACCCTTATTCTTTTTCTAAAATTAAAGTAAGCCATACAACATCGGCTATCTACCTACCAGTGAAAAAATCAAAATCGGTTCAGCCGTTTCGAAGATTACCCGGAATGAACAGAGAGACAGACAATTTTTTTTAGCCTCTACTGTCCTACTTCTGGGCAAAGGCAAAATTAAAAAAATATATATTTTGTTTTAAGTACCGTATATATCTACTTTCATAATCATTTTGTAAAAAGCTGTTATTTTGGTATTACAAACAGACACTTCAATTTTATATTATTTGTATAGATTGACTGACTAGTTTTGGACCAGTTCTTTGGACTCAAATTTAGCTCACACGGCATACAGGCTGGAAACTTCTTGAGAAACTTAAAAAAAAACATATTTTGAGCACTATGTAGGTTACTTTCTACTACAGGTATTTTTTTTCTGCACCAAGAGACAAGTTTCAGCTTTGAAAAACAAAAAACTATCTAAAAAAAAAATAGGGCAGTATTCCAGCAACACAAGTTTCTTTATCATTCTTTCTCGGTCCCAGTCTTTATCATTCGTTCCCGGTCTTTATGATCGCATAAATTCACTTTTATCTTTATGAATATTCAGTCGGGCTGTTAACTGCGACGTTTCTTTGTTGTCTCTCTTTTATTTTATCTGTGGAATATGGTGTTGAAGTTTTTTGGGTAAGCAGGTTAAGAGGTGATGGTGTGTCTGATAGCTAACCTCTTTGTAAAAGACTCGATAGTCACTAACACCATTTCTGATTCTATTTCCACCAGCATTGCTTGTTCTATTTAACTTTATTATAGCCACATGCAACTTAGTAACAAAGTAGTATTCATAAAAAAAGTCATCAGCTAGCTCTCAATTTACCCAAAAACAAATTAGATGCCGATTTTAAACAAGATGCTGTCATGTTAAACTTATTTAGGTACTAGCTTCCGCCTGCGGCTTCGCCCGCGAGGTATGTCGATAAAAACTATCCTATGTCTTTCCCCGGGATGCAATCTATCTCTTTGCAAAATTTTATAGAAATCCGTTCAGTAGTTTAGGCGTGAAAAGGTAACATACAGACAGACAGACAGAGTTACTTTCGAATTCATAATATCAGTATGAATATACTAATCTCGAGCTAAGTGAACCTCGCCATGTCAAACTAAACGGTAAACATGACAAGAAATTGATTTAATTCAACCTAGGCGATGTAGTCTTGAAAAAACGACACAATTTTATCCAACTTTCAAACTTCCAACAGAAAAAAAAACCCGCCAAAAATCACGCAAAGGAAAACTTTAGCGGGCATTAACAAGCCAAAGTCTATGTTGGAGTAATCCTCGTTCCACCCCGGGTGATGTATGGCCGACCCCTACCCTGCCCCTGCGACCTAACCCCATAACTCACCCTGAAATGTAACCTCTGCGAGTGTTTTATTACCTGATGAAATGGCCCGCCTCTGAGAGCTGTGGCCTTTGTGAATTGGACAGTTTTCGACTGGGCCTATAGCTTTGATGGCCTGTAGATATGTTGTAATATGTTTTGACGAACTGAATTTGATGGATCAGATTTAATGGATAAGAAATTTGTGTGACCTACATAAGTATTTGTACAACAGCATCACAACAGCATCTTTGAGGATAAAGCTGAGATAAAAACTTCACTAAATAATATCCAAGCGACATATAATCATGAATGATTTGTGCATAAACATGAGGGTGATAACGCCTATTAAAATTCACTTAGCAACATTTTAAGCGCCTACTAAAAAGAAGAAGCAATAACTTGACGTTTATCGCGTTGCTATCACTTTTAAGGCGAGTATACGTCTATTATATTTTTTTTAATACAATTAAATGTAGCGCTGTGATTAAGGGTAATTAAAATTATTCTTTTTTATATGTGACTAGTTATTCTCTTTTTAGTAATTATATGAATTCCTCAGTCTTTGATCAATAAATATCTATTCCACATTTATGCCCACTTATCTATTCCACTTCAAGTCTTTCACAGTGATTAAATCTAATTGAGACATAATAACAAGAAAATTTGCTTTAACTAGCGGTACTTAGAAATTGTATGTTTCAAACGATCGGTCATATTGTTCTGACAATTATGTGTATTTCTAAATCGGGACTTGGAATATTGATTTATTATGATATTCTCTGTTACACTATAGATGCATTGCAGGTTATTTCTATATTTACCTACTGGAGTTTACTCAGAAAGTGTTGATATGTCAATGATAGTCACTTCACACCAAGAAAAGACTTACCTACTAAAGTAGCATTGAAACATAAGCAAGTAACTCAGAGAAGACTTTTGTTTTTTTTCCATATTCCATCGTTAGAGATTTTTGAATTCTCGTTCAAGAATGTAACATAAGTTTATACCTTGACTTTTGAATACTGTCAAGAAGAAGTTACGAGTAGGTATGTATTGAGGTACCAAAACCTACTCCATAAATCCTGAAAATTTAAAAATTGTAAGATAAATCTTTCGATACCTAACCTCCTGCATACCTCTACAAAATCGATCGTACAATTTGTAGTGATAATTCGACGGTAATTAGTGACAAAAGGAATTGCTTCGTTTCTATTCGAGTAATAATGGTAGCTTCGACGAGCGTGTCATGCCGATAATTGAGTTTTAATGGTGAGGTGAGGTGACTGTAATTATAGTGCTCCTATTGATATGAACTGGGCTATAGATATGGATAATGTATTAGTACCAAAGTATTTTAAACGTCAGTAGCTAGGTATCGATTCAATACCTTTTTTTAGATCCCTTCAGAATGAAGGCTCTCTTTAAAAAAATCTTCAGGTAAAGTAAACCGTTTATTAAGCGCACATTCAAAATGTAAAACTCTCTGCTGGCATCTGTGTTTCCTCCCACATTTAACCCGTCTGCCTTCAAAGTGAACTAGCATCTTCTAGGCACGCTCGTTCCATCATAGACCTCATCCATCGCTTTCCATCAGGCGTGACAAATGTAGTTACTTATAGTTTCTTGCACATTAGGTAAGAAATAGCATGACTTGAATTACCTACTTGTTTTTTTCTCTACATAATAATATCTGTAGTTACAGATACAGAACGCTGCAAAAAAATAGAGCACCTATTGTGATGCATCCATACTTTCTTTTTCCACGAATCGTAGTTGTATCAAAAAGCGTCCTCCTCTGGCCCGTATCTCAAGAGTTCCGCTTTGGTAGGTTTTTTCCGATTGTAGGAGCATTCATTAAGAGTCCTATGGCCAGCAGTTGATTGGTAAATAACCTAGGAATTGTGTATCTCAAGTTGTTACACTCGAAGAAATACAAACGGTTTTCGAGACCACACAGCACGCAAGGAAAACAAAATACTTTTAGCGTTTTTAGGCCTCTAATATCGGCCTCCCAAGGGAATAAAATAAACATAAAATAAATCGTACAAAAACGTCTCCCGTTGCGTAGCGATGTAGAATAAACGATACGATGTAATGGATAATGGTAAATCTTACTAATCCTAACCAGCTCAACATACATATTGAACTGTATATAAAAGCTCCGTCTGTCTGTTCATCATTATCTCAGTATGTGCAGTGGATCCAGGGTTTTCTTTGACGATCCTCCTATGTGTCAAGGTTATCAGTTTTATTAAATGACTAGCTGACCCGGCAAACCTCGCACCACCTCAGAATCAATAAATTGGAAAATGTATGAGAAAATTAATTATCTTTATTATTATTTTTTTGTGAATTTTTAAGTTGTTTTTTTTTTTCGTTTTCTTAACAGTTATTCTGCTATTCGGCGCGGAGACAAATCCAATAAATCAAAGATCATAAAAATCGGTCCAGCCGTTCTTGAGTTATAAAAATTAATGGTGTAACTAAACTGACTTTGTTTTATTTATGTAGAAGATAGGAGTATCAATATAAATTCTGTCTTGCGCAATGCATGAACATTTTCATACACTTTATTTTTTTGGATTTTTTTTTAACGTGAAGGTAGCAAATATTTCATTAGAGGTAGTAAATAGTAGCAAATAGGTATTAAATAGTGCACATAGTACAGACGCCAGCACATCAAGCTACCCGAAACTGACAAATTATCCCAATCAACTTTGAACCTTATGATTAAGCGATAAAGTTAAAAATCCATTAAAGAAATCTGACAGATCGTCTGTACATATCTCGTTTGGTCCAGCCATCCTGACGGTAACATATTTCAATGGTGCCGTGGCTGCGTAGTAATTATACTAGGCTCTACATTGGGTTTTTTCATAGCCCAATCCAAAATACAAGGTCAAATTAAATTAACTAGCGAAACCCAGACGTCATGTAAAATTTATTTCAATTAATTTGTTTCTTATGGCTACTTTTGTGAATACAAACATACCATCCTGATTCAGTCTCTAACCGTCAAATATGCTGAGCAAATACCTGTTTTAGATACTTGATTGATCAAAATCAATTTTTATCTGCCTTCAGAAACCTGAGGTATATAGTCTGACGCTTGTTAATTGAAATAGAATATTAAAAGCAGACAAAGCCACAGGCAAAACGAAGCAATAAATAATGGTAATTATACATAATTTATAGCAAATATATACCATCAGTCTGGAAGCCTGTCAGTAAAGATGGATGTGGTCTTGTGTGCTGTATTACCATATAGTTTGTGGCACTTTGCATGCGAGCCTGCTCTTAATTGGTACTTGATGGTACTTTATTTGCAAGGCTATGTGATCGCATGTTTTTGTGGGGCAACGCACTTAGAATCACGCTCTTTTGATGGGTTTTGCTGTAGTGGAACTGAATTCAAAAGTGCTGATTAGGAACTTTTTGGTATTAGGAAATCGTTTTGTTTTTTTTGTCGTGTCGTAATGGACAAGCTTGTAGACTGATTGATGAGCAATATTATGGTGGTTATTTTGGTGTCCAGGGGGGCTAAAAAGGTCACTTTGGCAGAATCATAGAAGAATAACATTAGGAATCATAATAAGGCGAAGACAGTCCGTGTTTTTCTTTTTTTCGCTGCACTACGTAGGTATAATCAAAGAGATTGGGTTTGGATTTGGATTGGATTGATTGTTATTTTAGCACAGACAAATAAAAAATTCTGAAAAATCCTTCACCAATGGGATTTGATACGCTTCACCGTGGTTCAAGGATTGAAATCTGTAACTACAAAAGAGATTTTTGTTTATCACTAACCGTTGCCCGCGACTTCGTCTGCTATCCAGGATGAAAAGCAAGTCTATGTTCTTGCCCAGGCTATGTTCTATCTGTGTGCCAAATTTAATCAAAATCCGTTCAGTCATTTTAGCGTGAAAGCGTAGCAAAGAAACAAACAAATTCACTTTCGCATTTATAATATTAAGTTAAGGTTTAGTATTATCTACGTTAGATTATATTCAACTAGATACAGTGAGTTCATTTTTTAATAAAAAAATACCATTCAGTGCAAATACCGTTACACGGTGTAAGGCTGGTGTTACACGCGTGACGACTCCCGGCCACCGTAGGCGCGGGCCTGCGGGCGGAGAGTAATGGGTAGCTCACCGTCCGATCAGGACCAGGCCCGTGCCGGACGGCACATACTTGTTCCACGCGCGCCTCAAAGAGATGTCAGCATCGAGGAGGGGCCGCCTTAGGGCCGAAGTCTGCCGGGTCAGCGGGATTGTCCGAAAGGGTTACCGCTGGCCCGGAACATAAAGGGCTAAGGAACACGGGTGGGTTTTAGTCAGTAAGAGTCTGACACTCCCTTCCGCTCCACCCAGAGCGGGAGGGGTCATTTGATGAATTCCCATACATACGCAAAAAAAAAATGGTGGTGTTACACCTCGTTGCTTTGTACAAATAAATTAACTCTTTGTCAGAAATCAATTTCACGCATCAGCTATCAGATGGTACAGTCGATAACAAATTAGATTAGCACATTATTTCAGTACTGTGACGATCACAATGATGTGATGCGAGGAATTAAAAGTTGTGTAGGGATCCCAAATAAGCGGGCAGTGTGGCGGTGTAGCGTTGCGATTAGCGTAGCGCTACGCAGTTTGCTACGAAATGTTTATTATTTTTCTGTCAGGATTTTTTACAATAATTTTTTATTTTTATTTTATTTATTTGGTTCACCAACGAATGTTTACACTAATAATATACTTAAAAACTATTTTATAAAAAAGTAACAATGTAACACTCACTTAAAGGTAAACACCACAAGCGCAACATTAAGCTAAGTTAGTAATCCAACTTTACAATACCTATATCTTTTTTTTTTATTATGACACATAACATAGTAGCCTTAACAATTAAACATTAAGAAAATAATGAGAGAAAAAATAAACTAACTGAGGATGGAGAAAACGGCATTTAATTAACAGTGCAGGTATTTTTTATTATTTTGGTATTTTCAGCGAAGTTCGAACAGAATTCAAACACTAGTAAATTATGAAGATGAAAAATGATGCAATTTTAAAAGCAATCTTTTTTTTACCTTATTTCACGTGTAGCCAAAGCATATCGTCAACCATAGATTTTGCTAATCCACAGCTGTGACGGCGTCATTGAAGTGGCAACCTTCCACTACAATCTTTCTTTGACATAATCTTTATCCATCAGTAATGCCACTTTGAATACCAAAATCCGTTTCCTACTTACCACACTAGAAGGCTCGCGCTTTATCTATTACTTGCTTACATTCATCAACAAGTACGTTAGCCATCTGCCGCTCATGATTATCGCTAACTCCGAAGCCTCCTAATCCCTCTATTGTCAGCTCAGCAGTTAGTAAGTGGAAACCTTGTATTATTGTGTGCAGTGTGATAACATCTCGGTGCTTCAAACACGTTTGTTTGAAAGGGCAGGAAATGTCGTATTACTCGTTGTTTGCGGTATTTGGGGTTTGGGCGGCCCTAAATACTGGGTAATAGGTCCGTTTGGTTGGTGACTTACCGGTGGGGATGTGTGCGTAATACTTGTATGTCTCTATTGCACCCTAACAAAAAGTATAGTTTCTTGGGGCGATATAACAGCCCTTGTCTGATAATCTTAGTTTTCTGCTGTTTATACATAGTTTGAAGGTGTAATGCCAATAAACGCATTTTACTTTCTTTCTTTTCATAGTTCTACTAACAAAATCTGCAATAAGTATTTCGAAGCTGTAAAAAATGGATGGGTGTTCCAATATTCCTGTTTTCTTTTGTTTTTTATGAAAGCCATGAAACCTCTTGAAGCAAAGGGGTTAGTAGATGTAAGGGGGTACATAAGGACTGCATGCACTTAGAGGTAACATTAAATACTTGACGACCACCTCAACCCCCTCACCACCACAGTGGTGACGCAAACGTTACCCCCATACTATACCTACCTACCTGTTCTTCAAGGTATTTTGTATTACGCAGAACTTACACATAAACGACTTTCTTGCCCGTTCTTCTCCATAAGTATCTACCACGCTTTGGAATGGGCAACTAGCTTCATCTTTCTGACTGACCGACCCTTTGACAATTCAAAAGTGCCTGTAATTGGTTTATTTGAAATAAATGCTTTGAATTAGAGTTTGACATCAAGAAAAATGTTTGTGTTATTCTAGACCAGAGAAGAAGAAAAAATATTCCAGTTTAGTAAGAAAAATAATGTAATGATAACATCAACCAGAATTAAATAAAACATTATTACACAACCGGATTTTTCTTTCAACAAAAATTGAAGCCAACATAGCTGTATAAATACAACACCCTCCTTTCAAAAAGGATTAGGGCTGTCTCACAATGCCATGTATTGTCAAAGAAATCTTTTCGCCGTTGACGAGTGATAATTACGCGGCTGAATGCCTCTTGACAGCTCACTGACGTGTACGAGACTTTGTTATTGTTACTGAGTTGGCAACCTTGATTTTGGTCCCCCAAAACATCCAACATCTACCTTATTCGATACCAGATAATGTTGAAAATCCAATGAGAAATGTTTGAATGATTGTAAAGCTAGGGTTGTACGTCACAAAATACGCTTGTTTGGTTATCGGTTCCGATCTTAACCCGCAACTGATGTAATCGCACTAATTTATAAACGTGATATGTTTTTTTATTGACGTGTTTTTGTTTTTGTGCTGTTTATGGTTAAGTTGTTATTAGGGTAGTACGGGAGCGATGCGATACTATATGATGCTATAGATAATAAAAGTTAAAAGCAATCTATTTATTGGTTACTTCAGCCCATCTGTTTTTTTTATATTTGTATGCTTCAGCCAAACCTAATTTATTCAGGTATCCGAACAGGATACATTCAAGGCACAGAGGTTTTTGTAATCTTCGATACTGCAACAGAGGATAACGCATTTTTTTTTCTAATTTTTATTTTAAATAGTATTCTGAATTTTACAGCTACATTTTATAGCTTGTCATCGCCTCTCTTTGGCTAAGCACAATACAAAACCTTGCATGTCACAAAATATGGCATTAAAAGTCGCAATCAAGGGAATATAAATGTTGTAATTAATAAAAGAACATAACTCACGAACGTTTACTGAACTATGTGTTTTTATACTTTGCATAAGAATAAACAAAACTTTTAGTAAAAACTCAATTAAGGTCATAGTTTGAATAATTGTTTTAATGTGTAGAAAAATACGTACATTGGCAGAAAGAAAACTTTTAATTTTAAGGTTGTTAATGTCAAAGTTCAATATTAATTTAACAATACCTATTTAGGTACTTAATTTTTCAAATGAAAAAAATCTACGGGATAGCTATCTATCATGCAAAAATCTTAAAGGTACCTCGAACTGCCAAATACAAAATCATGTTCACGCCAAACCACAGATGTTTTTGCACCTTCGCATTTCTATTAAAATCGAATAACATTCTCCTCGGGTGACATACAATTAGCGTCAATCCGCCATACATGTCTGTCAGAAAATCACAAAAAAATCATTGCAAAATCGCCAAAAAACCAAAAAAAAAACATCCCTATTATGCCAGAGGCTTATTAGAAGCAGGGAAATCCTATTTGTAAACACGTAATCTGAGCATATCGGCTCAAATGACCAGCACTGCCTGTCCACGGGCTTATGATGGACCAACTGACACAGACGACCCAAAAAAACGAAAAAAATCTGTCATGTCCTACTGCTGGCTGGTAATAAGGTTGAGCTTTGCGTGATAAGGGGTTTCGCAAGTGAAACTCTACGTTAGTTTTTGAGGAATAAATGCCATGTCAAGTAATCTGTGATGAGTGACAATAGGAGAGTCGTATGACGTCACATTGTATTGATAGGGGGTGGGCACATAATAGAGTATTTAGTAGCCAATATGGAGTAGGCTTATTGTATGGGTGTTAGGCAAATATGGAGTTCTGGGTCCTTTTTTGGGGTTGGTTATGTATGACATGCGGTTGCTATGCTATAATATATGTCTGGGCAGCTTTTATTTTTTATTGTTTCATGATTTTGTTAGATTTTATGTTTTCTTTTATTGTTTCATATACCTGTACGTGTTCCAAATAAAATATTGTACTTATTTTATGTTTTCTTTTATTGTTTCTTATACCTGTACGTGTTCCAAATAAAATATTGTACTTACTTTTGTTTTCTTGACTGGTTTTGCTAAAGAAAAAACTAAATGAAAATGATCGAATTATCGGGGGGCACGGCAGTGCCCCCGCCAAGTCGAGCGCGAAGCAAACACTGCCGTACCATCCTTTACAGGAACCATTTCGCCGCATTTTCAGGCCCCTATTTGAGAACCTCTGGATAAGACCAGAACGCAGAAATTTTCGTCATCCAGTAAGCTATAATCACATACTTACAATCCAAAATTTCAAGTCTGTAGGTTATTTAGTTCCGAAGTTAAGCGAAAGCAAAGTTTCGCATTTTAGACACTCACTCACTCACTCACTCATCATCAAAATAGAACTAGTACTTCCCATAAACTCAGAGTGCTGAAATTTGGTACAGAGTTAGGGTTTAATGGCCACATAAAGGGAAAACTATAAAAATTAGGATAATCGAAGATCTGAAGTACCTGGTGGGTGACCCTGATTAGAAAACACAAGAGCCCAACCAAACTACTATAGATCGACATACCGCCTTTACAAAAAATATTTAACTTGGTGGGCCGCTTCATTTGATGTCGAACATTACACAAATTAAATAAACAAAGGACGATGGGCAAAAATGTATGGAAGCTGGTACCCGAAAAACATGGCAACCAAACAAAATAATTTATATACAGTTTTAAAGGTCTAATTAGATAGAGCAATAGTCGTTAGGGGGGATAGTCTCAGTTCGCTGTCCGTTCAGAGATATACAACCTTTAAAGGTTAGGTTAGGTTATCGTTAGGTTAGGTCATAAGTAACAATAATAGACTCTTGCTTTATCGTGACGTGACTGCATTTTATCTACCTTTTTTTTACCCCGTTTTTCCATTTACACTACGCTGGGGGACGCGGGAACGTACAATCCTTCCGCAACGCCCTAACCTAACCTTAACCTAACCTACATAATGTTAAAGGTTGTATATCTCTGAACGGACAGCGAACTGGGACTATCCCCCTAACAACTATTGTTCTACATAATTAGATCTTTCAATCTGTATAAAAAATATTTTGTTTAGATGTAATTAGTTTTCGGGTACCAAAACGCCCTAACCTAACCTAACCTAAACCTAACATAAATGTATAGTGTTAAAGGTTGTATATCTCTGAACCGACAGCGAACTGGGACTATCCCCATAACAACTATTGTTCTACATAATTAGACCTTTCAATCTGTATAAAAATTATTTTGTTTAGATGTAATTAGTTTTCGGGTACCAAAACGCCATAACCTAACCTAACAAATGTATAGTGTTAAAGGTTGTATATCTCTGAACGGACAGCGAACTGGGACTATCCTCCATAACAACTATTGTTCTACATAATTAGACCTTTCAATCTGTATATAAATTATTTTGATTGGATGTAATTAGTTTTCCGGTACCAAAACGCCCTAACCTAACCTAAACCTAACATAAATGTATAGTGTTAAAGGTTGTATATCTCTGAACGGACAGCGAACTGGGACTATCCCCCATATCAACTATTGTTCTACATAATTAGGCCTTTCAATCTGTATATAAATTATTTTGTTTGGATGTAATTAGTTTTCGGGTACCAAAACGCCCATCCTCCTTACACTAAAATATTAATTTCGCTCAAAATATTTGGTCAAAATATAATGCAATACAAAAAGAATACGTCCGTACGTATACGTTTCTACAAAAAGAAGTGAAATCCCACCAAAAACATTCTGTAAAAAACTAGCCAAGTCTCAATGGAGCTGCTTGTTTATCTCTAAAAAGTAATGAAATCTAGACAAAGTCGTACCAAGTCTAAGGTTCCTTACTGCGATTTCTTTATTATTATAGTTAATGTTGTGTGACTTGGCCGTTGAAGGGTACACAAGGGTACAAACCCAGGTGCTCCATGACACCATTGCACCAATCTGTCGCCATAACCGCTACCCATTGACGATGGAAAATTGCCACTTGGAAAACGTTGATTTAATAACTAGTCAATTGTAGGCTTGATAAAGCTGCGTATTTCAATAAATGTTTAAGCGAGCCTGAAACAAACAGTATCAAAAATTATTTCCAGTACAGACGGACTTATAATCAATGATTAGAAGTCCGTCTGTATGTCTATTTTATGTTAGATCGGTGGTCGATTTGACGCTCCAAAAAGAAGACAGCAGAAGTCAGCATTGTCAATGCTGAATGCATGTGTTGCACAATCAACAACAGCCTAAAATGAGACACTAGCGTCCAATTACCAATACCGGTATGGGCTATTATCTCGCTTAACAAACATAGGTAGTTACAACAGATATAACATTACGTGTAAACAAAATTGACTTGTACCCACTAACGTATAAAGAATGTTCAACGGCCAAGTCACACAACATTAACTATAATAATAAAGAAATCGCAGTAAGGAACCTTAGACTTGGTACGACTTTGTCTAGATTTCATTACTTTTTAGAGATAAACAAGCAGCTCCATTGAGACTTGGCTAGTTTTTTACAGAATGTTTTTGGTGGGATCTATCTATCTGTCTGTCACTGTTCTTGAAGTAAGTAATTTTCCTTACTTTGTACATGAAGCTTGTGAGTCGTACTTTAATGTCAACCGGATAACAGTTACGATTGACTAGTGAGAAATTGCAACTGAACTTCCTATAATTTAATACCTTAATATTCTCCGAAATATAAAATGAATAGTTTCTTCGTAAAACCCATTTTCACATCATCACGATACCCTTAATTTAAATAACAGAACTTTTAGGGGCTATTGTCTAATTATACAATTTTCTGGTGTAGTTTTAACATTAAAAAGGTAGCCTTAATCATATTTATTATAGTCACGCAATGTGTAAATCAACAGAAATGAATGACCTTCCGTCGGCACTTTGAATTGAAGCCCAATTTTTTATTTGGATTAACTTAATAGGTTTTTGCCCATTTACGCTTTGGGTGCCATGTTTGAAATGTGTGTCTTTATTAGAAAAATTGTTTTTTGATGACTTTAGTTTACTAAAATCTACATAAATACAAGTAAAACAATGTTATTTTTTAAGAAACAATATTGTAAATGCATTTTTTTGGTGGATTAATAATTATTCTAAAGTCTCTTAACCGGTTGAATGCCGGAATTACAGAAACTATTAAAAACCCATTGTGTCTCGCGTGTATATACGTTCCGGCATACTAAGGGTTAATTAAAGTCGGTGTCTTTGGGTTCGCATTTTCGTTGTTTGCCACCGACTTCTGAAATTAAAGTTATTTTTCACTTTGTAGTGTCTTATTTGGAAGTCTGTTGTTTTTTTTTTATTAAAAAATGTTTTAATTTTCAGTTTTAAGTTGTACTTACCACAGACAAATTCGTATAACACTACTTACTATGTAAATATCAGTGACAGGAAGTTATTCTAACATCATCAATAAAAACTAAGTGGCAAAAATACGTATTATTGAAGCTAACTAAAAAAACTACCCAAGCAAAGTTAATCAAATTTATTTGGGACCACTCCTGAGGCAAACCATATCCATAAAAAAAAAAAATTGAAATCGATTTACAATTGCCGGAGACATCGCGTAACAGACATACAAAAAAAAACATACAGTCGAATTGAGAACCTTCTTCTTTTTTGAATTCGGTTAAAAACTTCCGGAATAAATTATCTAAATGATGGTGGTGAAAAATGCAGCAAAATCCGTTGCGATTACTACTACTGACTAACTAGATGAGGTCGGCGTTTCCTGACTATTCTGAGAAGAAAAGCCGATGAACTCAGAAGTCACAGTCCCTTTTAAAGTCCAGACAAAATCTTGATCAGATCGTGTGAAGACCAAGTAGATTGGTGTCTGAAATGGTCTTTTGAGGAAAGAACCACACAGATTGAGCGGACCTGTCCAATCAGTGCACGTATTTGTCAAAAATCGTGCAGCTCAACTCAGAACTTGAGGAGCTCAACGATTCGACGAACAATACCAAAGACAGGCTATTTGGGTAGGCCGCATAAACTACTCAAACTGCCAGATCATGATTAAAACTAATGTAATGGAAGCTGGGACGGACTTTGGCAACTTTTCACACAGTGTCACGTGTGCAGCTGCTCGGAAACAAATTAGGTCCATTTATGATCAAACTTGCGTCATAATGTTACAATCATCAATTTCACTCCATTGTCTCATTTAGTACAACTATCAACCATAACACTTTATTTGATGAGAATTTATCTAAGAAATGACGGAATATACTCGTTATTGAGGAATGTCTTTATTAAATACGCACGTGTAGAGCTAGCATGACATCATTGGCTGGCAACCCTACTTTGAATACCTAAATGACTTTTGATTACACTAAGAAAAACAAAAATCAGCTACTCCATACATTTATGTTCGCATAACTCGATAAATGTAGGGAAATGCAGATTTTTAGTCCTATTGTAAAAATTTACCATAATGAAGAGTAAAATGGCCTCATAAGAGGTATTCAAATAAACCTTATATTTCTTTGTTTGTGTGTCGAGGTGAAATAGTTAGCCAGTCAGCAAAGTATGGCTAAATGACTAGGCCGTGTCCAATATTCTATAGTTCCAAATTAATAGTTTTAATAATTTTAAAGACACCATCTCGCGAACTATAAAACCAAATAAAAGCCAATGCTAAATTTCATCTCCATCGCTCCCCACCGGAACACAGTCCCATTCCCAAACCGACATTGTCCAAATATCGGCTTCCAATCCCTTTGTTCGGCAGTCGCAACACTCACAGTTCTTTTGAGGATGTCTGTTATTGGCAGCATTATACTCTACTGTAATACTACTCACGTGTTTGAGGGCGTTACTCAGGACTTCATTATTACTGTTGAATTGAATGGAAATTTGAGTTGACTGAAGTGGGTCTGACTGATGTGAGGTTAAATTGGCTTTGTGAGATTAGAGCAGCTGTTGTATGTGATGACAAAAAAATTATTGAGTGACGACTGCATTAAAGGCGAAATAAAAAAAATAATGCGATACACTACTGAAGGACATCATTCAACGCAAGGTAGGACGTCCTCAAGCTAGGTAAAGTGACGATCTTCGCAGGGTGTCTGGTAGCAGGAGTTGTCGAGAATCGAGCTGAATGGCGCGCAAATGGAAAGGTCTAGGTCCAACAACAACAACAACAGTACAACAGTTGACTGCTGGACATAGACGAGATGATGATGTGCATAAATCTTGAATTACTGAATTATTTTTGTACACATTGAAAAACATTGGATATTGGATATATGTAAATAAATATATAATGTTCCAAGACACAGCATCAATAAAAGCATTGCTGTGAGAGGAGAAGACTTACTGGCCACTGGATGTTAGATTTAAGGACGTGTTATACGTAAAATAAAAACGAACAAAGTAACTTTTAAGCATCACATTGAAAAACTAACAACCCTATATTTACCCGACGTCAATCAAATAACTATTATTCAATACCAAATTAATTCCATAAATATTAAAACAGGAAACCAGACAGAAACCTCAATGATGAATAGTTACGGCCTCTGATTGGCCTCAATCACTCGAAACACAAGAAAAAACATAAAGAAATCGATCAAAAATTATTATAACAAGCCGTTTTATCGTTCTAGGCACAAATTAGGAGTATAACCAACGTTTAGCGGTTACTGGCATGTTATTTAGACCCATTTTAATTACGTTTAATGTATACCGTTTAGAAATAACTGCGGGTAGTTGGGCGACGAGAAAAAAAGAATGAAATTATAGGTTGTATGTGGGTTAGAGTGCAATGTTCCGTGGCGCCGATTTTGATGGATAGATGGCTGAAAAACTAGGTATGATTCAAGCATTTTTTTGCGTGTTCTAACAATGTTTTAGCGACCGTAAAAAAGCTTCTGTTTTCGGCACTATTCGATTTCAAGATCATTTCGTTTTGACTAACTTAACCTTGCCTCTATTTATCCGTGTTTTGCCAGACAAGAATGCCAAATAAGGGCTGATTTTTTAATAGACAGATAATTTTTATTCGTGAAATAAAATGGACGTCTGACAGTTGTATGGAAGATTTGTCAAAAATTCAAAATTATTCCTCGGATGAAATCATCTGGCGTTGGAAAAATCAGCCCTAAGGACGCTAAATGTTGCACTGAAACCACAGATGTCATCGCCTGAATTTTATATTTAGTTTCTATTAAAATATTTCCATTTTTTCCCACACTGATTGCCCAAATCTTTGTTTTTTTTCTGACTTTTCCACTTAAACTGCCCTCGTAAGATCTGTGTTTTCTTAAGTATCAGTACTCGGGTCCTCGTAGTAGACCTCTCACCGAGAGGAGGCTTGTGTCCCACCAGTGGGAACAAAATGTAACATGTAGTTTATCGAGTCTGTATGTAAATACAATGCTTCTCCTCTTTGTTTCATCACACGCTCCACAAAAATACCTTTACTGTCGCCACAGTTTACAGGATTGCACCTAATTTGCAATGAAAACCAATCGATGTAGTGCTGGGGGCAATTCTTTGCAAGTCAAATAGGACGGTGGTTAGAGGCGACTCCGCCGAGTGATTTTATGCTAATATCCCACGTTTATTATGCAAAACCGGGATGCTGCAGGGATGTGTCATGAAATGGGTTGGTATCGATAGGTTTTGAGAATATTATTTAATTTATTGCGTTCTACAAAACTTTACAAACGACTGCAGGCATCTATCAGCCTGTTAAACGCTGTAATTATGGCAATTACCTTTGATTTTTATCGTTTATTTTAGCGGTCCTTACAATCATCTCCTCGTCAGTCCGTAAACGTCCAAACCGCAAAGGTTTTTATAATTCACAGTATAATTCTACATAAGAAGTTTTTTCTGGGGTTTTTTTGTGTGTTGACTTATACAGGGTCAAATTAGATTAGCTAGCGAAACTCCGCAGATATATAATAAATATACAATGGGTACAAGATAAATAAAACAAAAACAAAAAAAAAAACTTTTTTTTTTTGGAGGGTTTGACACCCTCTGGTAGTGTAGACCGCTGGTACTTGAAGTATAAGTTGAAAACAACATTTTGTTTTTGATACCCATAACGTCTGTGAGGTTCACCCTAAACTAATATTTCAGATACCCACCACTTCTGCGGAGTTTCGCTAACTAATTTATTTTAACCTTGTATTGTGTGCCTTAACTTGGCTCAATTTATTTACTTTCTTTTCTTTTTGTGAATAATAAAAACGAAAGAATAACTATCAGCTAGTACCTATCAATCTACGAGTACCAAGATTGCCCTGCTTCAAATAATACCTTAAACTTCTTGTAATATAATAACAAAACTTTTCATCGAACTTAGACCTTAGCGGCAACTATGCTTCCCATCAAGTCTGTATAATTCTAGTTGTATAATACAATTTTATCCAATATATCGATACCTGATTACTCTATCCCATCACTAAGGACCCTCACAGGCCGGTGCGCGGTCGCCAATTTGCGTTTTAATTAAGTGTTCACATAACAGCTATGTTTTTGTTACAAATTGTTTTTCCTACCGAATCTGCGGTTTGTGTACAACGTAATGGATAATTGATGTACTTGCTGATGGGGTTTATCTTCCCATAGTTATTATTTTAATTAATGCGAGGCATTAAAACAATGCCAATGTTATCATACCTTTTATAGTTGCTGTGTGTAGTCAGAAGTTGGAAAGTCTAAAGAACGATAGAGTGGGGATAAGTATTGCAAAGTTATTCGAATCAAACTCAAACTCAAAGCATTTAATTCAATCAAACCATTTACAGGCACTTTTGATTTGTCAATGAGTCGGAAAGTTAGTCAGAAAGTTGAAGCTAGTTGCCCAGAGATTAAAACAGTTAAGCGCATTTATTTGACCAAAAGATGTCTTCTTAGTAGGTACGTAGTATCTGTCATGTTGTGCGATTACGTTTGTGGTAATAATCAGGTGGAAACCTCTAATGTGAACGTAGTGATATCACTACGTTCGACCGGTTTCGACCTGAAACGGCAACAACAATAGGTAACAATTACAGTATACAACTACTGTCAAATCGCGAAAAAAAATCAGCTGTTCCCTACATTTATGTCTGTATCCTACATTTATACTCGTCAAAATGTAGGGAACGGCTGATTTTTTCGCGATTTCTTGTTTGGTCCCATAGTAAAAGTTGTTCATAATGATGAGTACAATGACCTCTTAAGAGGTTGTTAATGTTTTACCAATAACACTGTATAAATAGTTGCAGGGACTGTAAAAGATGGATGTGATCTTTACTCTGATAGAGAAATCCTCAAGGAGGAGACTGAAGAAGTTAGAGTCAAAATAAATATGATTATTTTCTTACTTTTTATCCAAAGCTAATCAAAAACAACATCAAAATACCAGTAGGCATAAAGAATCCTACCCAAATGATCACACAACCATACACCCATTACCCGGAGCAGCCTGGCACGATTCCAGGGTCCTTATAACCGTGGCTACCAGGTCCTGTTGCAGCAACACTTTAGCGGCAATAAGTTACAAGGTAACGACAAAAAGCTGGGCCATTTAACGTGATATACCGTTGCGGGGCGGCTTTCATAAAAGTTAAGGCTCCGTTGATACATTGCTGTTTGTAGATTAAAGAAGAGGCAGATGAGTTGTTGGAAATTGTCATTTGTGTTGATTTTTTCTTGGTTGGACAGGTCACTTTCTTGTAGGTACTATGGCTTTGATGTTTGTCGATTCGTGCATAACATCTTTGATGGCTTTAAAAAAAGAAAAGAAACATTGCTTAAGCTGTACAAAACAATAGCACTTTGCAAAACAAAATATACTTATAGGTACAAATTAGCCAAAAGCCACGTATTCAAGAAATAAAAGGTTGTCAATTTTGTCCATTTTAAAATGCTATTAGCACTGATATTTATGTACAGACGCCAGCACATAAAGCTACCCGAAACTGTCAAATGTTCCCAATCAACTTTGAACCTTATGATAAATATAGCAATAAAGTTGAAAATCGATTAAAGAAATTTGACAAATTGTAGTAGCTTGATGTGCTGGCATCTGTACTATGGCCATCTCAGTTTGTCTTAGAGTTATGATAAAGATTTAACTGTTAAAAGGCAGCTCGTAGGTATTTGTTCTATGGAAATACGCAATAGCTAAAAATCTGACTTTGCTTCCTTGAAAGAACTATGCATTTGATGTTTGAGGATCATGGACGTTGCAGCCAGCGCTGCAAGCATGTCCTCAGAAAACCATATTTTCATGTTTTAAATATGATTATTTGTGACAGTTTAAAAACTAGGTATAAACAACTAAAGGCCAAATTCTCGTTATTAAATAAATTAATAGTTTAAAAAACACTAGAAAAACACGCTTTCAAAAATGCACGTAAAAACAAAAAAATCGTATCTTCCGGCTCCATCATCAGATCAGTTCGACAGTACCATATTATTGTATTGTCATCAGAACTACATACAGCTGCCAATTTTCATTACGCTACGACCCTTGGAAGATGGTTAAATTAGTTACCTTAGATTCCATTACATAGTTAGTTATATACAGGTCGGCCTATTAGAAGCGTGTTAAAAACGTTCAAAATCTAGTCGCAGTCTCATCTCGACGACAAAAAAGGTCAAAAACTTGTCAGAACGTAGGGAAATTAGAGGTATTTTTCACAGATAGAGACTGAGATCAGACTGTGAACGTTCTTAAAATTACGACAATTGCCCCACTGATAATATAGTAATTGTGGTAACTTTCGACAAATATTAATATTCTCTTAGCATATCCTCTTGTATTCTTAATCTGCGGCTTAGTTATTGTGGTGCTGCGGTTATGCTTCGGTTTTTGAGCGTAATATTTTAGGCTGTGGACTAGTTCTGACACGTTTGTTATTACTTTGTTCTCATTCCATTATTTTATGCTGTCTTTCATTGAGTACAGCAGGATTATTGCTACTGTGTACACTGTCTTATCTTAAATTATGTTTATTTGTATTTGACTTCAGAATTTTGCGAAAGACAGAAATGATAAATGTTGGCATTCAATTTTGTTTATTTTAGTAGTTAGTAAGAAGTAGATAAATTAAACTGTATAAATTCACTGTTGAAATAGAAGGACCTTGTTCACGTTTATTTTATTAGCGTTTTTTTTTTTGGGTTTTCTTAGCCATCTAAAAAAACCATCTAGAAAACCAGAAAAAGGCTGATATTATAAATTATAATTTACCTTTTTAGAAGTAGAACATATACTTACTTGTAGAATGGTCCCATTTTACAAATGATTCTTATCGGCTTTACTGTTCCAATTATAAGAAAACCACAGATTTTAACACTAATAAAGCATTACGGTGTCATTAAGACTTTATATGATAGACGGCGTTAATTATAAATCGACTGAGCATCCAAATCTTACTCAGTAGGTACTTCTATCTCCCAAAAATCTTTGTAAAGTACCTTCCTCACTAAGTCCCACGATATCATTAGTAATAAAACATCTGAATCACAGTTGTGCGACTATTTTTATGAAATCTGTCGCCGCGGCTCGTAACTCACGTTAAATGGAGCAGTCTTTGGCGATATTACTGAGTTATGGCCGCCGAATAAACTCGATGAATGTGGCTGAATTTATTTTATGATTTTTTTTTTAAGAATTTACGAGTTTTTCGGGTTTGATGAAGGAACTGTGAAGGTTTTGGTTTAATGAATTTGTAAGATAAACTGAAGATACATACTTGGTTCATTGATTGTTACTATTGCTTTATCTGGCGTTTGGCTTCTAATATATTTTGAGTGAGTAGATCACACGTGTGTGTGTGTACATATAAGTATTGTATGATTTTCATCCACCTACTATCACTCAAATATTCATCTCATCATCACCTGTCTAGCCTTTTCTCATCTATCTTGGCTTCCAGTATAACCGGATGCAGCTGAATATTAATATTTTACATGGAGCGACTGCCTCTCTGACCTCTACAACCCAGTTACTGAATAATATGATTCCCCTTGGTAAGACTGGTATCCAGCCTTTTTGGAATTCGTAACGACTGTCAAATGTTTACGAATGTCAACCGGGACTAACGGCTTAGCGTGCTCTCCGAGTCACGGAGGGGTCTCGATATGTAATGGATGGTCACCCAACCACGAACCAAACACGGCATGCGTAGCTTAACCTGATCGAGCGATCCGTGCGGCTGTTATTATTTACTTAGCTACAAGCCCCCTTTATTCACCTGTCATGTACAAATAATTGTGAAAATAATAAGTTATATCTTTGTTTACCTACGTGTGTGTACCTACTGCTGAACACAAGACCCTCCCATGATTTTACAAAAAACAAACTACGGGTACTTGAAGAACTGCTAAATGCAAAATTGACGTCTTTTAATGGTTTCCAAGAAACGGTCACATAAGGACGTCCACTGTACCTAATCACTGCGCTTGACAAGCATATGTCAGTTTAACTTTATTACTATGTCCAGTCCAGTCCTTCCGTCCAGCTACAAGGAGTAGCTGGACAGACTTGGTCTATAATTTAGGAACCATACATAATCATATAAAGGAGCAACCAAATTACTGGTTACTGGCAGGATATCGCTGCATTGAAGACGTATTTACCAAGAGTAGGCCGCTCCATAGACCCTGTTCACGTTGATGTGCGAGCGCGGTTTTAAACACAGGTAAACTCAAGTGTGACACACATGCCTAACTATCATATTGTGCAGTAGTCAGAAGCCCGGAACTATTTTCCATGCTCTATGAAAGATACTGGTATTCAGCTGCATCCGATAAGACTGGAAGCCGCTCATAATATAGTTTGGAAAAGGAAAGGCAGATTGTTTGATAGTTGAGTAGAGTTGCAAGTTGTTGAGTTGAGTTGCAAGTTGTTGAGTTTAGTTGCAAGTTGTTGAGTTGCAAGTGGTTGAGTTGAGTTGCAAGTTGTTGAATTGGTCATACACGCACGCCTCGGTAGATACTACAACTTGGAAATTGGTTACTTTGAATTTGTCAATAATAACAGGTGCCTGTTAGATTTTTTTAACAAATCCAAAGTAACCAATTTCCGAGGACCAAAATTAAATAAATTCATTGATTTCTAGACTCTAGAGCATTCTCTTTCAGAATCTTAAAAAGCGAAAACGAAATCGCCAAAATAGCCTGCTGCGCCCGCTACCGCGAATTGTACCCCAACAAGCACTAAATTAACGGTTTCAAGGAGTTCCTGCTCACATACCGTGACGTAATATGGTGTCCCTTATATTTTCCTTTCAATCAAACATATTATTATTATGGCAGACGAGCAGCATGTGTTTATCATGTCATCAAAAGACAGGCGCTTCCGTCTATTGGCCGTATCTTTGCAATAATGGTCGGTCTTCCTGTCAGCAATTAGCAGGATTTTTATTAATTTTTAACCTATTATTACTGTCTAACAAAAACTTCTGGTTGGTTAGGGCAGCCTTTTCTCTGTGTTATTAGGGGCAGGATCAAAAGACTGGGCGTCAGTCTTTGCGTGCTAATTACAATCCATTGCAATTACCAATTTGTTGAATTCATCAAGCGTAAACATATCGCAGCGGGGTTTTATCGCGCACTGGATTTTTAACTTTCGGTTTTGAGCCAAGAGTTGACAGTCCAACAGACCGCATCCCAGCGCGTCAAAATAACACACTCTGTTGGATTTGCAATTCTCGGCAATGAGTAGTGAGTTGAAAATCCAGTGCACAAAAAAAAATTGCTGCGGGAAAAACGCGCTCGTGTGTATCTGGACTATGCTTCAGGTTACATACTCCCCAGCAGTACCTACTGTCTGTTCATTTAGAAGAACGTGGTTCTATAAGTACAATAGAGTAAGTAATTAACATTACGAAACGCAATTACACTAAAGGCTGAAAAAAAATTGACGTTTGACGGTTTTTGTATGAAAGAACTGTAAAAATTTCAAAATTATTCCTCGAATAAAGTTATCAGATGATTAAAAATCAGCCCTAAAATTAATTATTGGTCATAATATGTCAGTTGGCACACGCCAATAATTACGCCAACAAAAACATTACAAACTATACTCAAGCAGAAATCCTAACTAATATTATATGCGAAAGTACGTTTTTTTGTTAGCTTTTAAGCCTAATCCACTGAACCATTCATCATGAAATTTTGCATATCCGTTGTCAGGACTATAGAAAAGGACATAGGATACCTTTCATCCGGAAAAAAAATACTGTTCAGGAGGAAAAGAATAATACATTTCGACGCTAGATGGCGCTACGTGTCTTTCGAATCATGATTGAAATATGACCCGACTTTCTGAGCAGCTAACAAAAAGTACTAGGCTTGCATAAATTCACGATAGTATTTCAATCATTATTACGCTTTTAATAGGATTTGGATGAAATTTGCTACACACATAGTTCATGATTAACACAGGATATTTTTATCCCGGTAATACGTTTTCGTGGGATAATTACCGACCTCCACGCGGGCGAAGTCGCGAGCAAAAGTAAGTAAATAATAAAAACGTAAGCAGAACTTTATACCTAAATAGTCTGTAGACGCTTGTGGCTGTAGAAAAACCACTCGGTTTTGGCCTAAGTTGTTAGCTGCTTGGCATATACAACCTATAATGTTTCTACTCTGGGGCACAGGCCTCCTCTCTGGGAGAGGGAGTGGGCCATAATCCACCACGCGGGCCCAGCTCTTATGCTCTCTTATTTCCTCAACGCACATTAATGTCACACGCAATCAAACTCGAACAATAAAAAACACAGTTTCACAACAATTTCCTCTCATAAATCACTGAATATTTTTATCAATATTTTCTATGCAATAAATCAAATGTTTTATCATCGACACTTATGACACGGAGTGTGAACGTACTATCATTGCGCTATGATTTATGGTGTTGGGCAGTATAATAAAGTATTTTTTTGTGGCCCTTATCTGTTTATTACTAAATTATGTAGGTATGTCGTGGAAATATAAAAATGGGGTTTGAGTTTCGATAAGGATTGTTTTGTAATGTTTTTGGGAGGAAAGGAAAAAAAAAATAACTAAAGTTCGGTTTTAGGGTTCCGTACCCAAAGGGTAAAAACGGGACCCTATTACTAAGACTCCACTGTCCGTCTGTCTGTCACCAGGCTGTATCTCATGAACCGTGATAGCTAGACAGTTGAAATTTTCACAGATGATGTATTTCTGTTGCCGCTTTAACAACAAATACTAAAAACAGAATAAAATAAATATTTAAGGGGGGCTCCCATACAACAAACGTGTTTTTTCGGTGTTTTTGCTTTGTGGTACGGAACCCTTCGTGTGCGAGTCCGACTCGCACTTGTTTTCTTTATTTAATCCCAGAGACTAACTGACAGGAATAATGTCAAACACAAAAGACTTAAATGTCAGATTATTCTCTGAGATTAAAAAACAGACTTTAGCTATGGGAGTTTTGTTTATCTTTGTATGCTGATTTTTTAATGATCGGACAATATCTTTCTTATTAGGCATGTAGGTATAGTGCAGTGACAGCAGTGGCGGCCGTGGCAGCGGCCCCGACTTACCAGCTACTGCTCTTATAACAGTGAAGGAAAATGTGAGGAAACCGGCATGTCCTAGAACCAAACATTCGAAGACAAGTGACATCTACCAATACCAACACGCACTGGGCCCGCGTGGTGGATTACAGCCCACTCTCTTTCGAAGAGAGGAAGTCCCAGTAGTGAGAACATAGGCTGATTATGCATGTCATGCATTGGAGCAATATATGGATAAGTAGCAACCATTTTTTCCTGAATTTTATACTACAGCAACCCTTACACAGGTACCTATGTGAAAATGATAAGAACAAAAGAAACCTTTCATTTAAAACGAAATTTTCACATAACCCTCCCCTTTTACTTATTCTTTCACATCGACAATGACAATGATTGATTCGCCCATTACTCTCCTCACTTCAAAACTCAACAATTGGACGCAACAGCTGGTATTTCACGCTAAAAAAACTGTTAAAAATAACTGGTATTATTAATAACGTTGAAAAAAAAAACTGTTGTTATTAATCACGTTGTATTTGCATTAAGAGACGGCCCTTGTTAATTTGTTGGAGAGATGAAAAGTTAAGCTATTAGAGAGGATGCCTCCCCGGCGTTTTTCTTAGATGTTTTTAATCTTAGAGTGTAACAAATAGCGCCCTTTAAGAATTAATTTTGGATGAAAAACGGGAATGTTCTGCGGTTTGGTTTTGAGAAGTGTAGGGTTGTTTCTAGTGGTTCAAAATTTATACTATCAAAATATTTTTAGCATGTTTCAGGCGGTATCTTTGGTGGTGTTTAAATAAATTATCATAGTGTTCAACTGCAATAGTGTTTCATGATTCTTTTATACAGAAATAGGTACTGGCAAATTCACTGGAGTTTGCAATCTAAGAAGCGTAAAGGCCATTTGTTTACCTTGTATTCAAAATGTAAAAGAGTCATAATTTCCACAACTAAAGTGAAGATCCTCGTTAAAAAATGAATTTCAAATCGCTATACAATAGTAATTCATTGTCATAACGTAACGCAACGTTTTGAGGCATCGTTATTTTAATTAACCTTTGAAGTTACAGATGGTCGTTAGTTATTCCTTTATATCTCAGAGTACTTATTTTAATTTTGATTTGTTTTTGTTCATAATTTGTTGAGACGGCAAATTAATAATGTTTTGTTTTCTGTTCTTGTGAGCGGAGTTATGTTTTGTTTAGTTGATAAATGTGGGTTGTTGATTGATTTTGTTTTGGGTTTTTTCTTTAATATTTATTAAGTTGGTGTAACTTTAATTGATGTCGTGTTTATAAATTGCTTTTTATCTTTGCGTCAGGTTCTTTTTGTTTCATTACACTATACAGGGCGGCAGGGACAGCTACGCGTAAATTGTAACCATGAAATCAGCATGTATGATCCTTAAATTTAATTTCCTAGCGTAGAAATTTTTCGTCTTTTATTAAAAAAAAATCTGATGTTTCATTCAAAAGTGCAATGGAACGGCAATTATTTTATTAAATCCATGGTAGTAGGTTGCGCGCGCCTCGACGTCTCTGCCAGCCTGTATTTGGAGTAGTTTTTTTTAAGATTTTGCTCACAGACACAAATGAGATTGTTTTATCAATGCCCAGTCATAAAATAATTCTCAGACAATCAGTCTCACTATGCACACTACATAAAATAAATCACACACACACATACACACAAACTGTCCACAACACGAGATATTTACGGACACACCACTATCGGTAGTGACACCTTGAGAGACCGTTTAGCAGTTATACCGCAGTAAATATTAACGTTATTGTAGCGACTGTTAGAATTAACGGTTATTGTGCATGATAGACGCTGCCACTGATAACAGGGGCTAGGAGTGTTAAGATATGGATGTGGTACTCTAAGAGGGAGAACAGTCGAACAAAGAATAGACAGGCAAACATATTTATCGCTTCACTTTGTGACGGCATCTACATTGCCACTTGCGAACTATGCATAACCCTGACGTCACGTAAAATCCTGCATCGCGCAAGCAGAGTTTACCTCGCATCTAGCATATAAGTTACAACGTGCTGACATCAATCGTCGAGCAGTTGCCCACCAGATATGACACCCCTCTGGTCGGAGGATACTTCCTTTTCTATGGAGGATAAGTGAACTTTACACCCTGTTCCTCATACCTCTATTATACTAATTTTAAATATGTGCGTAATAACTTTTTAAACTTATATGAGCGATGCTAAAGACTTGACTACTCAGCACACCGATAATATTGTCTAAAAATAGTTGCAAGTGAGCTGCCTCATGCCTGTATACCAATCTGTTTGTTGGACTGTACCTACAGAGTAGCCTGTGCCCCACACATCCTGGGCAGTCCGCTTCTTTACAATTTTGCTAATTGGCCAGTTTTTTTACGTAGACATGACCTATCTTTATTGTTTGTGCCAACTCTAGAGGATAAGTATGAGAGGAGCAGTAATCGTGGCATGTGAGCTTTGAAAAGCAGAAGTTAAATGTATTTTGTGGAAAAATACTGAAATTAATTTTCGAGTTTAGACTTTACAAGGTGCAAGTTCATTGCCTTTTGTGTGCCATAAGTTGAAGCAATACTTACAGTTATTTATTTTATATGGGTAATGTTGTTATCTTAAAGCTTGCTGCGTTTAGACGCAACCTTTCACCGCATCTAACATTTCCCATTCCCAACAATTTTCTAACACAATGTTGTAGGAAGATTTCAAAGAGTATTGTCTGGGATGCGCAGGAGTTACGAGCAATCAGGACAGCGATACTAAAGTGAAATGACTTTGTTTACAACGCTAATGGTTACGACTGTACTACAGTGAAGCGTTATGTTTTCATGATTGTTATTTGTGTAATTTTAGTGATAGGAAATACTGATAAAGAGTGAATGTAGTCGCACTCTCATCGCAGTGACAACCAACGTCAACTCAAAAGTATATGCAAATTAGGGGTAGGTATTTTTGACAGCTTGAGACAGATTAGAAAGCGAATGTTGGAACGGCCCCCTTTGGCTCATCGTCATCATCATTTCAGCCGAAAGACGTCCACTGCTGGACATAGGCCTCCCCCAAGCACTTCCACTTCGACCGGTTCTGTGCTTCTCGTATCCAACGGGTTCCTGCGGCCTTCACAAGGTCGTCGGTCCACCTCGTGGGAGGCTTCCAACGCTACGTCTTCCGGTACGCGGTCGCCACTCCAGAACCTTTCGGCCCCATCGGCCATCTGTTCTGCGAGCAATGTGCCCTGCCCACTGTCACTTAAGTTTGGCAATTCTTCGGGCTATGTCTTCTACAGAGTTAACAAAATGATTTACAACCTGAGGGGAAATTCACGTAATTTTAAGAACGTTCACAGCCTGATCAGTCTCAATCTGTCAAAAATACCTCTAATTTCCCCACATTTTTGACAAGTTTTTGCCACTTGTGTTTGATTGTGATTTTGAACGTTTTAAAATACGAGTAGGTATTGTTCTTATGAAACCCAGTGTTGATGTGTTTGACAAAGAATCCGATTTCGAACATCACAATTTAACAATTAATAAAAAGAATTTAACAATTAAGAAAAAGAAGAGCGTGTCGGTCTCGCGCACCGAGGATTCCGTACCATCATATCATGTTATTAATTTTTCATCGGTGAGGCCTATATTCATCAGAAAATTTTAAACTGCACTGCGGTGTAAAATATTGCAGTTTTATGTCAGCGCCATCTCTTGACCGATAGTGGAACTAATGTAAGTTTTGTTGATGATTTCTGAAAAAGTGTGCTATTTCGAGACTTCGTTTTATTTTTCCTGTAATCTTTACATAAACTTCTATCACATAGAATCATTTCAGATTTCAAGTTGATAGCATTAGTAGTTCTTGAGATATTCCAGCTGTGACAGCCAGACAGACTGAGTCTCACCATAAGGGTTACGTTTTACCATTTTGGTACGGAACCCAAAAAAGATAATGGAAATCACAGATTACCAATCATCTTATAATTTCCACTACACATCAATCAACACCACACATTAACCAACAGTAACACATACCGGAAAAAAAACAGTTCAAAATGGCGTAGGTGAAGGAAATATCTTCGTCCGTTAATTAGTGTACGTTTTAAAATCTTTATCTTTCATCTCATGGGTTTGTAAACATTACTTCCTGTTTGAATTTTGGCTAAAGGTTTACGTACAGACGCCAGCATACCAAGCTACCCGAAACTGTAAAATTTTCCCAATCAACTTTGAACCGTAAGCTTTAGCGATAAAGTTGAAAATCTAGTAAAGAAATTTGACAAATTGTAGTAGCTTAATGTGCTGGCGTCTGTACATTGAATTGTAATATTGTCAGAAGCCAGTAGGTAACTTGCATGAGTCTATGATATAGGTTTTGATCTGGATATTATTATGAGGGTCTCGCTCGGCATCGCCTCATATGTAGTCCATAAAATGAGGGACTTGCTTATCTTGGCTTGTGATTTTTGATTAAGCCTAGCCAAGATTTGCCAAGTACTGAACCTTGAACTTCGCTCAAGCGGGTCTTTGAACTTTCGAGTTACCACGACTACGATGGCAAAGTGTCATACTATTATGAACCTAGGTAGGTACGTACAAAACCAGCCAGCAAACCGCATGTGCAAAACAGATAAAGGGCTGGAAAAAAAAAGAAGAAAATTGACAGATTCGAAAAAAAGAGGAAAACAAAAGAAAACTCTTATTCAAAAATCGACCTCCCAACGTTCAGGGTCGCGCGACACGTCACGTGACTATTTATGACAGTCACGTCGACGCCAGCCGACACCATTTATAAAACTCAATTACCGCCGTCTCCGTTGCTCCGCTCCCTAATAATGATAATTGATGACGAAATTTGCGAGCTTTTTGCGGGAATCCTCCGACGGCGATATTTCTTATTTCGCGATGGTTTCCACTGTTCGTGCGGTACGGGATTTAGGTTTTACAAGAACTTTCATTTTAACTTTTTCTGGGTATCTACCAAGTTACATATAGACCACACTCCATACGATAGATTACCAGCTTGAGCTCACCTACGAGTAGCAACCGGGTCAAGACCAACTTCCATGATTGCTTTCCTGGATTTCGTTTCAGTTTAGCTATATTTGCAGTATTGAAAGCTTTATTCCGGAGTGGGATGAACTACATTAGAATAGCCATGCTCTATAGATCAGATTGAAATCTCGTGTGACTTTAACGTAAAAACATCCCATACAATTTCACCGAGACGATATTCCTGAAACCAATGTAAACGCTCACTCACAGCTTGCGATATTTCTTCATAACACGGCCCCTGTTTAATTTGTAAATCGCTTGACGACTGATTAAAAACTCTTCTCTGAAATATTTACGTCCGACGAGACGAAGAATTCTCGCCGTTTGCCACGCCACTTCACCGAGTAAATTAAAAAAAATCATTCACAGAGATAAATGTGAATGCGTCTATTCAATTGCAGATTTGGGTTTTGTATGGGAATCTAAATTAGGGATTTTTATTGATTGCCAGTTTATAATTAAGTAGATTTTCATCTTAGTATATAGCCTAGCTTCATTTTTCTGACTGACCGACCCCTTGACAATTCAAAAGTGCCTGTAATTGGTTTAATTGAAATAAATGCTTTGAGTTTAAGTGGTCAATAAAAAAATGTAGGCAATTTTTATATTGATCGCTCTTTAGATTATGTATAGTAAATTAAAAAAAAAACTATTTTGTAGGTTTGCAGTAGGCATATATTTGGCAAATCTTCATTTGAGGATTCATTTGACATTTTCGACACCAGCCAACCTTTAGACCACAAAAAAAACACTATAATCATAACAAGAACCCCACGATCAAATTCCAAAACCATCGACCAAAATGAGTGCTGTAAGATAACGAGCGGTTTGCCCGCAAACAGTCCACTTTACGGGCAAAGCAAATCGGAGGCATTCCCATCAATTTGCCACGGCCCGATATTACGGAGTGACGTGACGGCGCGTCGGATCACGGTAATGACCAGTGACTGGGGCTCCGGGGGGCTATAAATCTGTGGCTGTAAGTGGCTGGCTGTAGAGGTGGTTGTGGTATCGATTTTGTTGGTCGATTTGAGGAATCGATCGATTTCAAGATGCTTCATAATCATATAGAAACGTTTGTCCTTTCGTGGACAACTTAAGTCAAGTAAACTTAGCTTAAGCTACCTATTTATGTTATCTTAAAAGTTCTTGCCTCCTAGGAATCGAAAAGTGACAATATCTTTGTTGGCTTCTAGTTCTGCTACCATCCTTACCCACTTGCTAATCTTTCATCACGACTGAATATTATTGCATGGTTTGTATTGACACGAGGGTAGCAGCAGTTCATCCATTCATTTGAGTCACAAGGATTTTTATAATACTAGCAACGCCTCGCGGTTTCACCCGCATAAGTGTCGATCCCGTACGAAAGACACGTGGCGCCATCTATTATCATAATAACGTTATTGTTGTTTTCCTCGGGAACAGCACTTTTTTTTGGGATGAAAGGTACCCTATGTCCGTTTCTGTGCACCTGACAACGTATTTAAATGCAAAATTTCAGAATGATAGGTTTAGTGGTTTAGGCGTGAAAAGGTAACAAACAAACTTACTTTCGCATTTATAATATGAGTTAGGATAATATAAAAAAAAACCTGGGAGGGAAAGATACAGTTGATATTTGTTTAACTTGAAATAATATTAATTTGAAACATAAGTTTGAATTGACTTTAGATAAATGTCTTGTCTTGCGCTATGGCGCTCATTAGGAGAGGCCTATGTCCAGCAGTGGACTGCTATAGGCTGATGATGATGATGATGATGTCTTGTCGGTGTTCAGTCTGTCGGCGTAATGTCTGTCGGCGTTTAGTCGTACACTCGACTCCCTAGACGGAATTTCTTCAGAAAGGTCAGGTGCGTAGTACTCGCAACCAAAGGCAAGGCCAAAGGACTAAGACAGAGTCGTCTTCATCTTGTTCGATTACTTCATTACTGGAGGTGGTGTCCCTGAAAGGCCTTGGTGGCTTTATGTACGATGTTCTTCTACTTCGTTAGGTTTTCGACTTCGTAAGGATCGTAGCAGGTGGCATTCTATAGTTCCTGCAGTTCCTGCCAAACCCGGAGGGAAGAAATTCACTTCACGCTAAGAATAATGTCCTCAACAACATAAACCGAGATATTGATAGCTACAATCGATTCCCTCTTCCCATCTCTATCAAGTTACTCGCGATTAGTCATCTCGCGTCCAACGCTGCGGTTACAGGCTGCACATTATACGCGATAACCATTAGTTAGACTGAAAGGTCTGCCAGGATTGCCGCTGATGATGTAGGGGGCCCGCGTTTGTGTGGTCAGTCTGTGGGCCGATGGTTTCGTAACACGGAAAGAGGGTTAGTTATTATGTGAAAGGTATTTGCTTAAATCGGTGGTTGAGAAATTGCTTTCGTCAAGTTGTTCTGTGTTGTCTTGTTATGGAAAATGTAAAATAGTAAGAGAAGATCAAGAATTTGATAAAATACGACATCAGAGGGGCAATTCTCGTACTTAATTTTAAGAACGTTCACAGTCTGATCTCAGTCTCAATCTATCAAAAATACCTCTATTTCCTCTACATTTTTGACAAGTTTTTGACATTGATTGTCGCTGAGATGAAATTGCGACTAGATTTTGAAGATTTTACGAGAATTGGCCTTCAGGTTTTTGATGTCAAAGTTTTCATCATTTTTATAGGAACAGGAACAGTTTGTGGTTTTGATAACCAGAGCATTATTTCTAGATAATTGGTAGCAGGCTTTGGAAGAGGTTGGTCAAATACCTAAATGTCAAATATTGAAGGTGGTGGTTAGGTAAAACGCAAGGAACAGCTTGCAAACGACAAACAGCATCCAAATTGCCGTCGAAACAAAAAAAAAACAAATGAATAACAAAAGCCAGAAACTCGAAAAAGGAACCGACAACCGCACTTAGCGCCCTCTAATTCCATACACATTACTTTAAAATTGACACAATCTAGCGCACAGAATTCAATCACCCCGTACGACAAAATTACATACCACTACCATTTCGTCACAATACACTTTTGTTTTCAAAAAGTTTTCAACACAATTACATGGAATTATACGAGTGTCGGGTTTTAAGTAACGGCTTCACTCGGCGTTTACCTGATTGAGTGACTCGAAAGTGCCTCAAATTACAGGCTGGCTGCCACCGATGTGTTATTATATGTGCCTCCAACATGTTTAACTTAACGAGGAACGTTTTAAGCCTCGTATGAATTCTGAAGACTTATTTTTAAAGGGCTATCGGGTTTCCAATCTTGGGATGGGTAGGTGTTGGTAGTTCTTTTGTTTGGAGATACTATGGAGATGCTGTTGCTTCAGTAAGATTATTTGAAAGTAAAATATGTCGGTAACGATATAGATACCAAATTAGAAACGTTAGTTAAGTGTACTTGTTCGATATGATAAGCTGTGCACAGAAACGTTCATAGATGTATTTTCTGTAAAATATTAGTTACATGGATAGTGACGTAGGTACTTGATAAGCTACTGGTGTTGCTGTGAAAAGGCTTCAAATTGTATTTACTACTTACTTAAAATATTTGTATTTATCTGCTTACCACGATATCATAAGTTAATGCCTTCAATGCACGCAATAAATAAGTGTAATAAACATCTTAATAGCGTATCAAAAGTAACGTTACTGACAAATATTTACCATCCTAATGATGGTGCTTGGAGACGAAAAACGTCCACTTAATCCCACGGCAAATATGACTTGGCATCATAATGCTAAGGCATATTAATTTTTACGACTCAACTAGTATGACAAATAGTCTAGTCGTGTTCCTAATAATAAAGTGTGACAACCTAATTATATTATTACAATGTCAAAATATTTTTACAACCTAACGGACAATAATTCAATGTTCTTTTCAGTGCCAAGGCGTTTGCTGACAATAAGAGGTTTAATATTTATCATGACAGATATAATGTCGGAGACAGATATGAAGAAGAGGAAAAGAAAGATTTTGAAGATTATTATGTGGTTAAATCAATGGGTGCATTTGGACCATGGCAAGCTATAACAGTTACAGTAGTATCTTTGGGTAGATTGATTTTTACGTGGAATACACCTTCAATATTATTCCTTACAGCAGCCCATAATTTGTTTGTAAACAACAAAAAGACAATGCCACAGTTTTAATTAAAAATTCAACCTATTACGATGGGTATAAGCATAGAATATGTGTTTGATAAATACACTTTTTACAACTTTAATATCAGACTTTGGCAAAGCTTGGATAGCAAGCTTCACTCAAATAGTTCTCATGTTTGGATTAGTGATCGACATTGCTGCTTTTTGGATGGATTTCTGACACTGAGATAAGCTTGCTCTTTAGTGTTTTTATATAGACTCTATTCTATTATATTCTTTAGCCCTTATCCGAGTTAATAAGTAAATGTTCAATTTGTCATTTTTTTTCCGATTTGGCCATAGTAAAGCGATGATCCTCTCTGCTTCAATTGACGTCATGTTCACCTTCACTACTCTAAGGTAGGCTTAGCAAGTGGAGGCATCGTGTCTATTACTTACTGCTGTATTTACTTTGGAGATTGTAGGACCACAAATAGAGAATTTGTTGGTGCTATGGCGTTACTTTCTGATTCTATAGCCGATGCTACAATTACAGGTTTTGCATACCTATCCGCGACTTGTAGAGTATATCATTTGGAGTTTGGTAGTGTTTCTGTGTGCATATTGGTGTTATTATTATTTATGCCGGAGACACCGAGATGGTTGATGGCACATGGTAAAGCGGATGAAACTGTTGAGTTACGGCTGAGTAATACTTGTTTTTTCTATATCATTCTAAATTCAATTATAGTTTATCAGGATCACCTGATCCTACAGCTTACCTGATTTAAATGACTGATTGCATTTCCACGCTTACATATGAATGGACATTGCAAAGATTGAAAGTGGTCCAAGTATTGACATGAAACGTCAGTGTGGACATATGGGTTCTCACTGGTCTCATGAATTTATCTATTTTTCTTTTTTCTTTCCATGAAATTTTTGTATGAACTCCAGACCATATTGAAATTATGACAGAACAACGTCTGTCGCATCAACTACATAACTAATAAGTATTAATATCTATCCAGTACCAACCGCAGAACTGCCAACATAAAGGACAACATCGAAAAAGCTGAAACTAAAAGAGAACGAACCACAAAACATAAATTACTTGGACTTATTCAAAACAAAGTGACTGTCTATGATAACGATGTCATTCTGCACCGTGTGGTTTGTGATGGAGGCGTGGTATTACGGTATCAATCAATACAACACGGTGCTTGGGTCGAATAAATTCATCGTGGTGGCTGTAATTGGAGTTATACAGGTCAGTTTGAATGATTGATGCTTGTTTGTGGTTATAAATGAAGGGGAGGTGTTGACTTTTTGTAATAAAAAAAATTATATTACGTCTTTGCTGGTTCGAGGTGGCGCAAGAAAAGAGTTCCTGGAAGGATTTGGGGGAGGCCTTTTTCCCAGCAGTGGAACAGACTAACAAAAAAAAAGTCTTTACTTTCTATAGCTCATGTGTTGTTGTATGTTTTGGAGAAATCTGGAACCAAAATTATGTTTTGTCAACTAAAGCTTTTAATTGTGTGATTCCAGATGCCAATTAATGACACCACTAGCAACAGTCATCACAAAAGTGTAGGGAAGGAAAGCATGAACGATTGGCTCCTTTATCATCATCGGAGTGGCTATGACTATACTAGTCTTATTTCATCAGCATCAGCATGGGTATCAACCATATTCGGCATAATCGGAATATTGTCAGTTTTTGTCAACTATATCCAACACCAATAAGGAACATGGGCTTCTCTTTAAGCTCATCTAGTTCAAAATTAGGAGCTATGGTAGCTCCTTTTGTGGCCAATTTACAGCCACGGTGGATACCATCCTTAATATTTGCAGTACTACCTTTCATTGCTGCGGTAATTTGTCTTTTGTTGCCAGAAACAAAAGGGCGGAAATTGCGTGATACTGTGGATGAATGATAGCGTTAATAGCAGGGGTATATAAATGGGTTCAAAATGATAATGAGGATGTCAGTGAGTTATTAGAATATACAGCGATGTGAAATGTATTCTAGGACAAGTGTGAAAACTGTATGGAAATGAAGATGAACGTGTTTGAGTGTGTTTTTCTTCTTTAGTTTATGAAGAAATTGAAAGCAGAGTAGTGGCAAGACAAAAGCGAAGTTTACGAAAATATGGAATAGTTTGGCCAAACTGTGTTCATTGAACATTTAACTATTAAATGAGTTATTTAATAAGAATACTCTAGTTTACTAGAAATAAATTAAAAGATATTCGCCATTATTTTTTCTTATTTAAAAAAATTAATCATTTAATTTTTTATTTCGCTCCTCCGAACTATCCAATTTGAAATACCAATTACCACCACACTCACTACACGTAAGTGAAAAGTGACAGGAACACATATTTTTATATTAAAAATTAATCATCATACCAAAAATTACGTAAATAATAACGTGTTTTCGATAGTGAAAATGTTAAGTACATCCAAAATACATCTTTCGTACATGATTACATAATTGAGCGGGGCCAAATTGGTTCAAATTACACGTTACACTACTGCGCATATTGGTCATCATTTTTAAAAGATATTCTCTGTAATTTTTCTTGTGAATCATCGTTAACTTAAGTATCGATATTAAGAATTTCAAAATTATTGGTTTTATGTATGAAATTATCTTGGAAATATAGATTTTAAAGGTATCTACCTAATCGTAATGCAATCTGTCGACCTTATGTTAATGGTTTTGATTTTGGCCTTTTGGTATAGTCTGATTTTTTCAAATGATATGGATACATCAAATATTCCAGAAGGAAGCTGCCGAGCGGGATCGTAGAGGGCTGGTCCTACTCGGAGAAGGCTTCGGGTAGGCAACCACTTTGACGCCTAACATACTGAAATTCCACCTGAAATAAAGAAAATAAGTTTATCGCAGAAAAATAATGCAAACACAAAAAAATCCAAGTTGGGGGTAAACATGCCTCACATCCACGCAAAACAGACATCGCTCAGCATAATGCTAAGACCCTATGCGAGACAGAGCCCCAGCACTGGTTATTTCGGCAGGCAGGAATTTAGGGTCAGGGCGTTTAGAATGGGGACTCTGTTCGCCCACAGAGTGATCTCCGGGAAGACAGTGGTCACGTGGTGCCTTGAACTCTTGCAGTTAGATTTTGGGCAGACCCCTTTATAAACATAGGGCGTTTCCTATCGGTTTTTTGAGAGGTACCGGTGGTCGCACATGGGGACCACCGAGGTGGTTTTGTGAGGTAAAAATCTCATACCGGTCCTATTCCCAAAGCCCGGGGGCCTTTTAAAGATATCCCACCATAAAAAAGGATACATCAAATATGCAAGGGAATAATCAAAATAACGTTTAATAATTACCTAAGTACTATAAATGCTTCTCTACTAAACGATTTCAATCCATTGCTAGTACAATTACTTCCAGCTAAACGGTCATCGATCGAATAATTGTACTGCTTTGATATCGCCATAATGACTATGTCATATGAATAAATCGATAAACGTTGAATCAAGCTATCTATTATGATCAGTACGACTATATTAAAGTAGCTTCTGTCTGTGACTAGGTCTGTGAAATGTCTTGTTCCCCCGACCCACCCCGTCGCATTGCATCGCTTGCCCGCGCTATTACTTCTTTCTGACTTATTTTATTTTTGACGACTAGAATCAATTCTATTTGTCGTAATTTTGAGGTTCAAAAGTGCCTTTAATGTGGCTATTTGAAATAAATGATTTGACTTTGACTTTTGCTCGGCTCCGAAGGGTCATAGCGTGATGTTAAATAGTTTATAGCCTTCCTCAAGAATCAAATATTTTTTTTTTTTAAATCTGACTTATAGTTCCAGAGATTATCGCGTTCAAACAAACAAAATCTTCAGCTTTATAATTTCTATAGAAAGATATGTAGATTGACGATAAAGTCGTAAAACATTTTTTTAAATATATTTTATTAGAATTTATAATCTTTTTAGCAAGTTCGTAGAATAATAATAATAATGCTTTATTTCCAAGTTTATAATTAAGCAGGAAAGCACTATAGAACAGATTATATAAACCTAAAAATTGTAAGAATAACACCGAGTTTAAACCTCTGGGACCCAAGCTAAGATTAAACCAAACCAAGATAATATAAACAAGATTCGGAGTTACATAGTGATTAGTGTCACTAGCGATTGCCGGAGTAATCGCTAACGTCGTAGAACAACGATACAAAAACTATAATAAACCTAAATTATCATCTATAGCCACTACATTATCAAATACTGACACGTCAAGAGTCTATAAACCACAAGGAGATAGGGTTCAAGCTACTGATAAGACTTATAAAGTGATTTGTATTAACGTTTCCAATAATCTGGGGTCATCAGTACCCGACCCGACAAGGGATGAACCGTGGATCATGGGGTCGGCTGGGTCACTCATAAGGGTGTTATCTGTTTGACTATCCATCTTCTATGGGCTTTTAGTTACTTATTTAAACGGTAAAAAATAACTAAACATAAACTGTAGAATATGAGTATGAATATGATTCTGGTAATAAACGAGTATTATGATCGACATAGAATGCAGCAGAGGTAAAAAAAATCCATGAAATATCTGACATCCACGCGGGCGAGGCACGGGTAGAAGATAATAACTAATAAAATAGATTAATGGGTACAGTACAGACGCCAGCACATCAAGCTACTACAATCTGTCAAATTTCTTTAATAGATTTTCAACTTTATCGCTCAAGCATAAGGTTTACAGTTGATTGGGATAATTTGACAGTTTCGGATAGCTTGATATTATTATACAAGTACATTAGGATGCTACTATCAATCTTCTTACCTTTAGTCGTGACTACACCCATAGAAAGCGAGTTTAATATGGTGCACAAAAAAAAAGGTCAACATAAATAAGGAACCCCAAAAGAAGAGTTCTGGCAAAACATCCTCCTTGAAGTTTAAAAATCACACTTGTTCCGTCGCAAGTTAAAAGGACCAATCATTTCATTGACCGTCGGTCCTTTGATCCGAGGGTCAGCGCTGCTCTCGAGAGGGGGCGGCGCCTTTGACCACAGATATGCTAAATTGAATCGGATTGTATTTATTTCATATTGTAATGTGTCACTTAGGTTGGTGTTGTCTGATGTTGCCGGTTTAAAAATGGCCAGTTACGTTTGTGGTTGGATTCTGTTGACAATGTTATATTGATAATGCGATAATTTCGATCATAATCTACACCGTAACATACTATCAATCACAATCTGAATCATTTTATAGGATATTGCTAATCCATTGCTTCATATGTTAAAAAAATGGTCTGATCAACAACGTAAATACCGCAATGAGCGTTGTTTAACTGTCAAAGTAAAAAACATTGCCATTACTCCGCGGAACCCTTATTAATTTACAGTTGTCATATTATAGTGAAGTAACGTTTGGTACTGTTTCTATTCCTGTTATTCGTAGCTATACTTAATTTGTTTTTCCGTGTTTTAATAGGAAAAGATTAGGTACCTATGCATTCGAAAAGTTTTTACATTTTATTAAACATACATACATTTTATGTCTAAAATTATTTATTTTATTATTTATTTATTAATATTATTATTATTTTAGACGCCAGCACATCAAGCTACTACAGTCTATCAAATTTATTCAATAGATTTTCAACTTTATCGCTAAAGCATAAGGTTCAAAGTTGATTGGGAAAATTTGACAGTATCGGATAGCTTGATGTAGTCTGTACTTATCTAATGCAACAGGAAGCTTCATACTTGTGATCTAAAAATACTTCAGTAATAACGGTAACAAGTTTAGATGAAAAACAAGAATTCGTAACTCCATTACAATTCTGATCTTGAAAGTCCAACAAGAAAATTACCGTCTCGTATTCCAATCTAAATTGTTCACGAAGTGACGACGATCCCTGTCGACGCCCGAGGCAAGTCGGGGTAAAAATATCTATCTGAACTGAATAGGATGAAGAACGTGATGCAGTTGCAACCAGACCTGTAGTTAGTCTGCGATAAGACCTACCATTTGGTTTATTTGACGGTATCTTACTCTCGAAGAGATTTAAGGTAATAACGACTATATTGTGAGGGGATTTTGTTGGATGAAGTCCATTGATGGCTTATGAGATTTAGGTATCTCTTTTAGAATATTTAAACTCTCAGAAACCTATTACTTATTTGATTTTAGAGACCTAGTATAATTCACAACGTTGTCTTTTTGAAACTGTTTAAAATTGATAAAAATAGCTGGAGCAAATTTTACCTACTTAGAGGTTGCAAATAAAGATTATACATCTAGTAAAAAATAACTGTCTAATTACTACAAGTAGTAATTGTACTCGATAACTTACATCTCCACAATCAACACATCGGCACTCAACATTATGAAAGAAGAACAAACTCCTCAATGAACACCAACCAATCCTTTAACATCCTCGCAGGATACAGCACATCTATTATAATGATTGATGGGCGCGACCGCCGGTAGGGGGCGGACGATCACTTTATCTACCATCTTTATAGCATCGGCGGTATCTGTACCCATTGTTTTACCCGTGATTTATGCTACGGAGCATATGCTATCATATTGTGAATGTTTTTGATTTGCACTCTCTATGGTGTGGACCACCCTATGGTTTTATGTGGGCGTAGGAGGCTAGGGTTCATCGTGTCTGGTGGATTGGCAAGGTCTAGTTGTGAGATTTCAGAAACTGTAAGTAGCAGGGGTATTAGGTGTATTAACAGAGAGCAAGCCAAAAACTATACATCCATATCGACGAACAACCTGTTACCTGTTGGATTCAGTTCATGATTCTGGTTTCTGGTTTCCCCTGCGTTGAAATTATATGCGTTGGTCATAAAAAAATTAGCTGTTTCCTACAGAAGTGACCTACGCGGTCGAAATGGAACAGCTGATTGTTTTTAATAACTTCCGAAAATATTTCTGCCATAGTTTTTGGTTCACTCTTACGACGCATTAACAAAAATTGTGTTTAGTACCTACCTGGAAAGGTAGGCCAAGTCTATAGAAACGACACAAAAAAAAAAAAAACAAAAAATTAACTAGCAGCTCCTTATATTCTTTACTCCGAACATCACTTATACGTAAACTGTTTGCTATGACGAACGTGAACGTAATAAACCAAAGAATGTTATCTTCATCAATCTCGTTCATAATTTTCATACACGATCGTGGATTATCAACACGTAGTTCCCACAATAAGGTCCCTGGAGCCGCCAGCCGGTCTAAGATTGGTATCTCTTCCGTTCGTGTGTGGTCTTCATTGAGTATGGTAGTGCCAGGATTAAGGTTGTGCTTCCGAAGAATCCTGGAAAATGTAAGTTGAATCATAATCAAGAAGCTCTTTTGATCATTTTAGTCCTATCTTGTAGTTGCGATCCGTTAGTTAAGTCCTGAATGTATTTAATGCTAAAAATACGTACACTGAATAAACTTCTTATGATAAAATTAATTAACAAACTATTAAAATAAATAGTCTTGATTTTATTATCTGCAATGGCGTTTCATCTACGTATAACATTAGAATGTACAGGTCAATTGAACTTGAATTTGAGACGTTGAATCATAAACTCATTATTTCAAATATAGTTTTGAACTTATATTAGTGTCCTTTCATTTTGTTGCTAAGAAATTACTTTAATAAGTCCTCCGTCATCGTTTTTTTGTGTTTGGTTCTCTTTCTTTCTAGTGTTACTTTCACAACATCTTGGCAATGTTTTACAACCGCGCTAGGACTTATTTCAAGTAGTTACGTAACGAAATATACATTCATACTGTGATGTAGACAAAGAGAATAAAGCTATAGATCTACGTCAATCTGTCTACTGTCACTATAATTAATGCCGTGATCTTCACGTGCTCCTCATAAATCTTCGAATAATGTTTGCAGCCTTACGTGTCGTCAAATACTTTAGTCGTTAGTAAGACTTTAATTGTTATGGTCTTGGTTATGATCATGATTTGTGTGTGGGCCTTGATTACCAAAAAAGGCGAGTCTGTCATTATTATATGAGAATTGAATACATTGAAATTAATCAGCTATGACCAATAATTCTCATAAATTTAAATTGATGAGAATTATTGGTCGTAGTTGATTAATTTTACTTTGCTGAATATGTCATTTTAGTCATAGTTATTGGTGAGTACGCTTGAGTAAACTGGCATTTGACTTGCCCTTTATTGGTTTATCAATATCTCCACAGATCTTGATGATCTTATGACTGCGTCAGTGAGCGGAGTTTGTGCAGCTGAATTTTAGGCCAAAGATGTTTGAACTTTTTGCCATTGATACGCTTTTTTTAAATGAAAATCGGAAATCATCATATGACCCCTCCCGCTTTAGGTGGAGCGGACGGGAGTGTCAGACTCTTACTGACTAAAACCCACCCGTGTTCCGTCCTTAGCCCTTTATGTTTCGGGGCAGCGGTAACCCTTTCGAACAATCCCGCTGATCACAATCCCGCTGACCACAATTCCTAAGAACAAGAACATTAGTGGGTGGTGATATGAGGGCGATTACTTATTAAAAATCTTTTTAGTGAAGATATCCACTCGTGTTTCCAAAACGACAAGATTTCTTTATCCTCTTCAATAGATAATTGAGTTATAAAAATGCAACGACCACCTAACCCTGTTGCAAACGAAAATAAATTGCAATCACGGACTGACATCGCTGTAGGTGACGCAAAAAACACGTACTTAGCATTCACAGTGTTACCCACGGCCGGTGGTCGACGATTCATATTCACGACGGGTCACGGATCGTAGGACTGCAATTATAAATTATATGGGCAGTTTTAAAACTACGCTTGTTAATTAGCTAATGTTATTTTGATTGTTATTTTATGCAGGTATTGCTGCTATTTGGGAAATCGGAAACAACCGCTATATATCATTAATTTGAAGTCGTGGTATCCTGTTAGTATATGTAGTTGTTTAAAATTGCAAGTTACATCACGAAAAAATTTTCGTTTCTTATCCCCAGTATCGGTGACCTATATACTATCTACGAGTATATGATGATTTTGAGGGTAATCTCTACATAATTATTATAGTCAACCTTTTCTAAATTAGTCATCGGTCACAGGAATATCAATAAAGGCTCGCGCATACAGGCGAGACGAGACACTAGTATAACAGTTTCTATGAAAACTTCATGGAAATTGTTCCACCAGAATCGTGTTGCACCGTCGCGTCGCGACTGTTTGCGAGAGCCTTAGAGCATCAATCTGCTCTTTGACATGGTTTTTATGAATTGCACTATTTGTATCTAAACTTGAGGAATAACAGAAACTATCAGGATCTGTCGTTGAAGCCGTTTGTCGAAACAAATATATCCATAACAGCTAAGGTCTCGAACACGATATTCGACAACTACCAACCTGACCAACCTCCAGCGGAATTTTCCAATCCTAACAAGGATGCAAGCAATCAATATTCATTGTACCACGGTAACCATCGAACCAAATCTCTATCGACAGCCCACCGGCTGGTCACGGAGGTCTGTCAGTAAAAATTCACAAAACGTAGGCCCGACGAGTTGCCCACTCGATTATTGGGCCCTGAAGACCCGGCCCGAATGGGAACGGGCTGATTATCCGGCCCGTTGAGGAACATTGTGTAATAGGCCCGGTAGGAGATAGGACTCGGATCTTGTAACAGTTGGTAATAACGATTGTTATCTTGCAGTTTTAATCGGATTGGATCGACCAATTTCTGTTTAAACCGAGTTTGGAGATAGTTGAGGGAGGTGTGTCTGATAATTTGGTAGCTTCGGTATTAGGCGAAGTTCAAGCCTTATACCCATTCACATGCAAACTTTTCGTTTTCCAGTGTGGTCCTTTGTTTCTTATTATTTTTGGTATATTAACAGACAACAGAGTTTAGTCTCTATGATTTAAAAAATGCGAGAAATGGTCTTGCTTTAAAAACATTTTGTTTTATTAGCATATATTGTGTGCCATTAATAGGCAAAGTCCTCTGTTCAAGCCAAAGTTCTTTTTATCCTCCCATGTCTTATGCGATAATTTTTGCAAATATTTTAAATTGTTACTTTTAAATGGTATAACTAGTTTGATAAATAATAAGATCTAGTTACTTAAGTTTCAGCCGTTATTTCACAAGCAATCAATAATTAAAACAAGCAGATTACTCAGCCAACACTTTTATTTCCTCACACCAGAACTAGATGTCGCGTCAATTTGCGTTAAGAGCTCGGCTCCAATATATTTTACAGCGTGTAATGAACGAGCGACGTCGGCGATAAAGATATGTATGTTATGTCCACAATCTTCTGTACTTGAACGCTTTATTACTTCTCCGATCTCTTTGATTTTATTACTTTTAAATGTGCAGTTTGAAGCGAAATTTTACGTCTTTGAATTATGGTTCGGATTAATTCGTGAGATATGCTCGTGTTTTTATGTGCAGAGTTTGTGATGTGTGATGGTGGTCTGGGTTTCATACTTGATTTGAGTACTTTTGATAAGATTTGTGAGAGCTTGAAGATAGTTTTCGGGTTTTCGTTGATATGAATTGGGAAATATATATTTCTAAGTGTCGATATATTATTATGCCTGTTTGTTGCCTAAAGCAACTCTACTATGGCAAATATCGTCGTACATTTTTTGAATAAAGCACAATAATTATGCTAAAATTGTGCGCTTCTCATGTCTGTCTTTAAAAAACAATGTAATGATCTTGAAAATTTCTTCAGTCCGCAACATTTTACAGTTTACTACAGTGACATCACATAACATTTAACAATACGAGTAACTATCTGAAATTCCTAGACTTCCTCGAACTAGCACTAAAGCGCACAAGGACAGACGGACACTCATCGTGTCCAACACATTAGTAAACATCCGTAAATTAAAGTTTTAAATGACAATAAAATAAATTAACGTGTTGCGTCCGCACTGACGTGTTTATGTGTGCGATAAAACGCGCCAGCGCCCGCGCCGATCGCGGGGATTTTATTGTTGGCGACCGATTTGATTGTACACACGGAGCGATTGTTTCAGCTGTTTCGTAATTATTGAGAGAAAATCTCCTGTCTTGGTCAACAGGTTAGCCAGCGGGCAATTAGGACCAATGTCTACTAACAATGGCACTAACGTTGAATAATAAGATAAGAAGGATCATCCTCATACTATCCTAGCTTTAACTTCGAACTTGTTCTAGTTGCTAAAATTCGAGCGACACGAGAAAAATCGTGAACAAATCCAATATCCATTAAAGCAGTTTCACTTCCCCAAGCAATCGTACAAACAAAAATGAAAGTACCACCCATAGCCACAGAAAACACCGTCCTCAAAAATCAAGAAGCTCAATAATCACCCAGTGTGCCCAACCCCGTGTAACTTGACGCCGAATCAACACGAGTAGTCCATAAAACTGCAGTTAAAATCAACGGATTTAACATCGGACATAAACCGAGACATCGGCCGTTTATTGTAACAGGCGTGTTGTATTTATTCGTTAGTTTCCAGTTACAGGTTGTGCTGCTGCAGGAGTTGTGGCGGGATTAGGTGGTTCATTTTCGGTGTTGTGGTTTCTTGGAATTGGCGTGGTAACAAAGTCTAAATAAGAAAAAATAAGTCGAGATAAGTATGGAATATTAAAATAAAGGGTTTTCAAAACTCAGCGTTCTTAACTTGCCCAAAAACTGGACTGAATACGATATTATGGTGCGGTAATTGCGTAACACACTATCAGTAGCAATGGCTTTCATTCTGACAGTTCAATAACATTCCTTGCGTTATTTACGTCGTTGAGCAGACAAATTTTTCAAACATATGAAGCAATGGATTAGCAATATCCTTCAAAATTATTATTCAGATTATGATTGATAGCGTAATTAGTCTTGTTCCAGTACTTGTCAGGTCTCGAAGGACGAGTCCTCACCGAGAGGTCCTGTATGTATTACGAAACCAAATCACATGATGGTTTTGGCATCTGATCTACAGACAAGTTCTCCCGTATTCTACACCAATGTGATGGTTTTTTTCACCATCAAAAGCCTACTGCTACTCCACTCATTTGGGTTTTTAGACTGACTTCGTCTAGTTTTATAGGTGAAGTCGTATAACAGAGTTTTATTTTATTATCTGGACATGCGCGAAACCAACGACTTGCGTGTGGTCACTGGCTTACAATTTATCAATTTACCGCCACAAGTCATTAACAAATGATACTACCTATTTACTGAAGAACTGCGTCTTATTTTAACTTTATTTTATACCTACTGCCAATATGATTGCGTTACACGAATAAATAAAGGTAGTTATGCCAGCCCAGACGACCATTTGTCATGTTGACAATACAAAGTGTTTAACTTTCACAATTGTTTTGCAATATACATTCCCAGTATTTATCTAACAACATTAATATCAAATATCTTAACATATTCTTAAGCATGTTAATTTGACATTCAAACATAGTGCGGCTCCCGACTATTCCTATGGGAAAACTTGGTAATATAAAGAGCACTCCACACTGGCGCGTCGTCGCCGCGACCGGCCGTATAATTTTCACATTCAATCAAACGTGAAGCCCACTTCTCGCAACGTGGTCTATTCATAGTGCTGCCTGTCTGTTGCAATTTCTGTTGCCTGAAAAGTCTGGCGGTTGCTTTATTTTTATGTTTCAAGGAGTTGTGTGTTTTACGGCTCTTTGTTTTAGGAGATGAATAGTAGTTCTAAGTGCTCCAGGTAATGCCGGTACTGAGTACCTTGGTATTAACGGAGGTGTTAGGAGTACGTGACTTTAAGAGGTCCTTAGCTCCGCGAGGCTATTAAAAACTGTGAGAGATAACAACTGTATAAAACAACATTAATCATAAGTGGCGTTATAATACGTCACTGTGGTGGTTAATTATTGCCAATTATTATTGAAATACAGTGACGTTTAGTTTTGCTAAGCTTACGTCCCAAAACTTCTTTAAAACAAACACAACATCGTCACTATGCAAAAGGGTCAGACAAAACCAAATAAAATTAAAAATAAACACGAAATTGGTTCTCAATTTAAACATTTTACTTGGTGACCCGTATCTGTCATCGGATTTCAACCCTGGCTCGACCTGTTGACTGAGTCGTACCATTTGTGACGTCAACAACTTGTCAGAATGGACCTCCAAGCGAGGATAGGTTTTAAAAAACAGTTATTAATATTGTGTTTATTATTTTGTTATTGGGATATCTCTGTCAAGCGTTATTTTGTATATTTTTTTGTGATATAATTATGATCTTTCAGAGTGTAATCGATTTATTGTTTGATCCGTTGTACACAAAAGATTTTGATAATTCTAGCTGATTGCTTTTTAGGCACTGTTTTAATCGAATTTGTTGATCTACAATTTTCTTACTATTCGATTTTAGGAGCTGTAATTAAAAATTGTTTTTTTAGAGATGATCTGTAATCCTAATGATTAATAAACAATTATACAATGTAATTGGCAATAAAATTTATAGATTGATAACTTAGACAAAAAATACCTTGAAAAAAGTTACCCAACACTCCCCACACTATGAATACGGTCTTAAACAGCAGATTAGCTTGCGCGAGCGCACGACGCGTACTTCACATTTATTTCTTTATTTATCCGCGGCCAATAAGGCCTACATTCAAATAGTTCATTAGGCATAGCTGTGACATATCCAGCCCTTTATATGCGAAGCCCGTTTCTTTGGTTTATTTGACTGGCTGTTGATGAAAACGGACGGGACATACGGATGGACAGTTTGACGAGTATGCTGAATGTAAATGGGTGAACTTAAAATTGGTAGACATTAGAAAAATACTAAATGTTTTGTAAACACTTTGTAGAAATTGCGTTACGATATCTATCATTGAGGTTGATGTAGAAAGTTTGTAAAGTATTGCTGTTTTGTCCTAATGTATCGTATTACATTTAAGCTCTAAAACCTGTATGGCGTTTGAGAGCAGAATCTGAATTTTAAATACCTGATAACAATGGAGTTGTTTTGAGACGAAGTAAATTAAAAGTCAACGCTAAAACCTGCTTTAGGATGTAGCGGTATCTACAACGCCACATGCGAACAACGCGTCATACTGACGTCACGCAAAATCCTGTATCGCGCAAGCAGAGTTTACCGCGCAACTAGCGTATATACAACGGCCCGACATGAATCATTGGGCAGTTGCCCGCCAGACACGACACCCGCCTGGTCGGAGGATCCTCCCTTTTTTATAGAGTATGAGTGAACTTTACACCCTGTTCCTCATACCTCTATACTGGTGACCCCGAGTATGAACGTCAGCGCAGCCTTCGTGCAAATACTTCAGCGTGACGTCATCATCATCACTTCCGCATGCTTTAGCGGCGAGTTACCCAGCCAGTCAGCACCCACGGCTTCAACAGGTATCCTGACCACCAGCATGCAGCGACCGCGCATACCTGGTCATCACCCTCAGCCTCATCAGCAACCTTGCCACAGCACACTGCACTTTCGGCCGGTCAACAAGAAGAGGTAAAGAAACAAGCATCATTTATTACTCTTGTTCACAGCTTGTAGCTAGGACCAGGAAGAAACATGCACTGGAGTGCGGGAATGGGCACAAGCAAAGAAAGGCAAACCCAGTCACGGTTGAAGTTGGGCTATGAATAAGGATGAAGTCAAGACAAAGAGAACATAACACAATATTTAGTCCTATTGGTGCTTGCCAGGGTATCGAACTGGCTACCAGTTCAAGAAGCTGGTTGCCATATCTCTTAGATACTTTTTTCATTTGTCATTTTCGCTCGGACCAATCGAGTTAGATTCCTTTAAATCTGGAAAGAAGAAAAGGGTCAGAAAAGGGTATGCAAAACCATTTCGCTCATCCCTTCAGTCCGTATGTCCCACTAGTTAAGCTGCAAATCACTGCGTGAGGTGGATATATACGACTGCTTGCAATGAGAACGGAAAATGATAGCACGTTGCCACAAGATGGCCGGTCCTTCAAGATTGGTACATGTGTTGTAATCATGTAATACATGCTGTGATCATTGTGCTGTGAATATTGACGTCTGTTTAGTTGTGAAGGTCTTTAAGAAGGGATTTATTGGATGTATCAGCTGATCGGCTCAGTAAGTAGGTTGAGGTGAAGAGATGGTTTTACTGGTAATATATTTTAAAGGTTTTAGGTGGAAGCCTAACCCGAGGGCCACGAAATCCGACGCTCCAAGCGAATTCGCCTTACGCTGCAAGCGTGAGCGTCGAGGGTCAAAAACAAATGTATAGTCTATTATCTACAAGGCCACAAAGTAGCGCTGCAAGCAGCAGCGAAATTTGCTACGAGCGAATTAGCACGAGCGTTGGTTGATCCGAGGGGCGTTTTTTATGAGCGTCGAAAACAATTGTATGAGAAAATTCCACAGTGTGCACGAAACAGTCGCTCCACGCGCTCCGATAGAAGCGGTACCCGACGGTAGCGGTCGCCGGCTGTAGCTGATGCATTCCCCCACCGACGTACACGCTACAGGCGAATATTTGAAGTTCGTGGCCTTGCTTTTGACGCTTAGAAATGACGCTTGTAGCGTATTGACGCCTCAAGCGTGGCGTTATTTTCGTGGCCGAGGCATAAGAGTTTGGCACTTTGACAATCGTCCTATCATGGAAATACTGCATGATACTGTCCAGTCTTAGGGACGAGCTGGAGAAAACAAACGACCAGTGGTCCAGTTTAGCCCTGGATTGAAGTAGCTGGAAGTCATGGGGAGAGACTTTTGCCCAGCAGTGGGACGATGAAGGCTAACAGTAGGTTGTAGGTTCTTATGCTTGTGAGACTGGTGCGTTCCTGTTGTTGAGCTAGCCTGTTGAATGGGTATCTTGTCATCCGGAAGATTTACTACGATGCTGAAAGTTTGTGGTAGGATCGTCATTCCAATTCAATTATTAGCTGAAGAGTAAAGGGTAAAAAGAAAAGAGAGACCACATATCCGTGGCCCCTCCGTGACTCGGAAAGCACGTTAAGCCGTTGGTCCCGGCTGTCATTCGTGGATCTTTGACAGTCGTTACGGGTAGTCAGAAGCTCGAAAGTCTGACAACCAGTCTTACCAAGGGTTATCGTATTACCCAGTAACTGGGTTGTGGAGGTCAGATAGGCAGTCGCTCCTTTTTGGACGACCAAATACCATTTTGAGAACAAAATAGGCAGTATAATGAAACATACTTGTGCATAACATTGCTTTTGTTATTGCGTTTTAACATTGAGATGACTCATGATTTTCACACGAGTCTCAAACTAGTATATTTCATTACAAGTGCGGAAAGGCTGTCATTGCAAAGAGTTCCGACAAATGTCTACCCGAGCCGAGGCGCAGCCGAAGGCGAGGGTTGACAGTCGGAACAAGTTGCAATGACGGTTCCGCAGGTGTACTGAACGACTATTTTTAACACAGTTGCGAAAAAATGAAGCAACTTAATAAAATAATAAAAACACATAGGTATTGCTTTTTTCTCTTCTCTCCACGCAAAAAATTTGTCGTATGTGGTTAAGTAACGACTTTTTGACTTTTCCGGTAAAATGTTCTCCGAAGCATTTTGTGCAATTAAACTGAGTTCCGGTGGTGTTAATTCAAAAAAAAAATAGGGTCGAAATTACTCATTTTGTGCAACAAACAACTAAACTCGCAAAGAAAATTTCTGGAAAATGGCGCCAACCGTAGAATATAAGCAGAGTTTTTTTTCTTCACCCATTTTGGTAGGCAAAGGGAACTATCCATACAGCTTAGTCTTCAGTATATTTTGTTTATTGATATGAAATGAAAATGAAATTTAATGAGATGAAATGAAATGAAACCTAACCTAACTCATTCAATTAAATCATTAAATCTGATATTGAAATAAATTAGTAGCTTCTTTTTAGAAATATACGTATTTGTATGAATCACAAAAACTCTTTAGTAAAAACTTCATGGTTGGTTTTTCTTTTTAATAGACATTATTTTGACAGTTGGGAAAGAGACACGCACGAGTTCGGGAAAGGTAAAAAAAAAGCACTAGTATGTAATAGCCCACATCCCGAACGCTATACGTCCCTGCAATACACCACTTTTTGAGAAACTGTATTAAAAAATTTTTTTCGCACATAAAAATAGTGACTGCGTATTAAGGTAAAATAAAATGGTCAAGTGCGAGTCGGCCTCGCGCACCGACGGTTTACAAATTTACGGTTTTCGGATTTCTTCCTTTTCCAAATTTCATGGTCAACGGGAAGTACCCTATAGGTTTTGATTCCCTTGCGAGTGTCAAAATATACGGCATAAGCGGAACATAAACGCCCGTATCTTTTGATTGCGTTGACTTAGAAGTTTGATTTTTTCACTGCTTCAAGGGATTGCAGCCTTGTGTATTTGATAATAATTTCAACTTGATAACTCCACGCGTTCCTGAGAAAAAGGGTCTTGACAGACGGACAACGAAGTGATCTTATAAGGGTTCCGTTTTCCTTTTGAAAAAACAAAGAATCATCAATCCTTCAACTTATAGTGATGGAACATTACAGTCAACGATGACGATCACAACAACTTTGAACGATGTTTATGATACTATAATCCTTCTTATTATTCCGGTCATGAGCAGACGTATGGAGTTATCGCTCAGTGCTTTGTAATTTGTATGTACTTTGAAGTCGTTGTGAGATATGTGGTGGGTTTATGGTATTGTTGAGTTGTGAATGAATCGGTGTATTTATTTGTTAATTTCCATAAGTATTGGTCTGGAAGTTTTTGTTTCCGGTCATGATTTTGTATGAGTATGTTGTGTCAGAAAAAGGCAATCAGGGCTTCAAGCACCAAAGCTTCCTTCCTTCCTAGCCAAAATGATATCAATTCTTGGAAGGATCAGATGAAATAATTATAAAATATTGAAGTGAACTTAATATTTTGGAAAATACTCGTATGTCAGATTACAATGACTTCCGGTCTAATCCCCCCTCCTCGATCCCCTGCTAGCTCTTCTTCTGTTTTAATCCCTGTCTTATCCACTATAAACTTTCTCATTCCGGTTTGATCCGCTTTTTCTTTTGTTTTTATTCCTGAAGGATCGTCAGCAACAAAATATACGTACAGGGTTTTAGTCGACTCATTCTCATACAAAACAAATATAATATATCTCCATAATAACACACACAACAAATAGAAAAGCTTTATACAAAACCCAATTTACTTGTAAATAATACGTCGGCAATAAGTTCAGTGCCGAGTCTATCACTCAAGCCGTAGTGATGGGCATCGGCGTTAAAAATAATGTCGATAAATCGCGCCGAAGATCAAAGCACGAACAAATCGGTTGGGCGCTCCAGTGGGGAGGAGCGAATGAGGAGGTGGCGTGGATGAGGTTTATTTGTGTTTATCGATATTTAGTATTATTAAATGATTGGTTTTGTTTCTCTCACTATAATTTTGCCACAAACAGATTATTGGTTTGTTGACTATTTCGTGTAATTCGGATTACAAAGTTTTTGTTATTTTTAACAGACTTCCAAAAAGGAGGAGGTTATATGTTCGACTTTATGTATGTTTTTTTTTTTGTATGTTCACCGATTTCTCCGTCAATTGTGGACCTATTTTATAAATATTTTTTTGTAAAATAAATAATAATGATTGTTTTCGCTTAGTTGCTTTGACAGGGTTTTGAAGATGGTTTTATATTTTTAGTAAGAAGTAAGTAAACATTTCAATCAAACCAAATCGTGAATACCTACTCTGTTTTGGGGCACGGATATTTTTTTTTAATGAAACTCTTTAATTTAAAACTAAAAATAAAATAAAATAAACCTTTAACAAATATCAGCAGCAGCAGCAGTGGTGGCCCAGTGGTATCGGCCCCGACTAGTAGTAGTCGTAGGTTCCAACCCAGATAGTACCCCCTACGTACATATGCACAAATTTTACCTCTTTATGATATTATTAGTTTAGATAGAACTAGCTGCGTCCCGCGGTTTCACCCACGGTAATGTCGATCCCGACGGAATATCGGGATAAAAAGTAACCTATATGCTAACCCAGGGTGTCAGCTACCTCCATACAAATTTTTATTAAAATTGGCCCAGCCGTTTGAGCGTGAAGAAGTAACAAACATATAAACACACACCCCTCCCCCCCCCCCCCCCCCCTCTCAAAACGGTGAAGGAAAACATCGTGGGGAAACTGGCATGTACTAGAGTCAAAAATTCGAAGAAATATGACATCTACCAGCCTGCACTGGGCCCGCCAGTGTCCCAACAGTGGTGACATTATAGGCTGATTATGCTTATATGTTATAATAAATATCAGATAAATCTAACAATAATTTATATACCATTTGAGTTGTGATATTGCATCATTTCACAATTTTACGCAATTTCATTTAGCACTGAGACAACGACTGCCTCCACAAACCACAAAAAACCCTTATCGAAACCACCTAAACATTAATCAAGCATAACATAACCTCGCAAAATAACACTCCACAAAAAACATAATACCAATTGACTTCCACAAAATAATTCAGCACTTCCACAGTTTCCCACGTCCATGGTTCCGCGTGATTTACTCTGTGCGCGCGGGCGAGGGGGGCGAGGGGCGCGGGGCCCGGGGCGCACTCGACTAATAAAAAACACCCCGACGCCCTCGTGACTGATGCGACAATTAATTTAATCCCATTTCTCTGCGTCTTTCAAGCCGTCAGGGCTGGTTCTGGTTTAAAAAATTGGAATTTCTTTTAGATCTGGGCGAAGTTTTTGGGTAGTTTTGATCGTTATGCTTCTTGTAAATTGGTAGCAGTTTGGACTTAGCCACGTTCTTAACTCCTTCTGCTAGCCCACTAAAAAGGCACTGATAAAAAAAAAAGTTTTTCTATGACTTTCGCATGCCACTTCCTCTCACTGGCTGAATTTTTGGTTACTATTTAACCTGAAAGAAAACTAAAGGACCAGTTAGTTGTATCCAAAGTTTATAAAATCTTATATTGTAGATATACCTAATAAATAAGCAGTGCTGTACTTACAAATGCCTCTGTTACAACTTTTAAGCTTATGCTATGTCGAAACAAAACGGCACTCCAAAACAAAATGCTCCGTCATGTTTCATTCATTTCAATTGACATTCTAAAGCAAAAACAACAATAGCAAGTGCATAACTAGTGCGACTGCGCGGTCGTCTGTTCAGCACTTTTGTCTATCTGTCAGCTGTCAGTCTGTCCATCTCGTCTGTCTGACAGTTAAGAGGTCAGTGAAATTGTAAATGCTCTGTATTTGGTTTGCGAAGCGGGAATGTTATTGTTTTTATGTTTACTTGTCAAGGATAGTTGAAGTTGGATTGACAGTTTTGCAGTCGCAAAGTGACACGCATATTAATGGAGTTTATTTCTGGTTGACGTCTGAAGGCTGCGTGTTCTGGTAACATCTTAATTAAGCCTTTGTACTCAATATTAATATAAACTTTTCTCTTGCGTCAATTGTGTTGACAAGGTTGTCATTTGCTGCAGGTAGAGCGACCTTTTAATTATGAAAAGCATTTGCATTTATAATTAATTTACCAATCGATGTCACCTGCTCCATATTAATTCAAGGAGCTTATTAAAAACCTTCTCATTAGTGTTTCATTATACTTTTGTATATTTAATTTGAGGACCTTCTGAAAGGTGTGTTATAGTCACATGCCTTTGTGAATGGCTTAAGAAATCTAAAAATACAGCCAACAAAAGCTCGTAAAATATGTTCCTTCGATCCGGGCCAGCCCTGAAAGGCGCTAGAAGCAGACATCAGCGGAGCAGGCGGCTATTAAACAAGACTAATTGAGCGATAAATTCACGAGACGAGAGGCCGATATAAAAACGAACGAGAAACGAGAAAAATCTTAGATGAGAGAATATTGAAAGCGGTCCACGCGAAATTGATTACTGTCAATTAGGGACACGTCGGTGTCTGCGCCAGATGCTAACTCGATTCTATTAGGAGCTCCTTTGATCGCTGTTTGTTTACCCTGTTGTTCAATACGTGTTGTGATAGTTGAGTTGTTGCTGGAGATTCCATTGTGATTTCGTGGGTAGCGTAGTTTGAGCTAGGAGTTTAGCTCTCAATAATTAGGTATCTTGGTTGGAATAGCGACGCTAGGAATTGAATAATAAGTATATCGGTGGCTATAATATTCACCTCTTTTGTTGGATTAATTTTATGATGGTCCAAGTACTGGAGATTTTATTTTTAACTGACTTCATTATGTTATGTGTTCGTATAGCTAAAGTTGCAAAACTGATGGTCTAGAATCAGTACATTTGAGACAAATGGTATAGTATAATGTAATAGCTTTGTCTACAATAGCGGTACTGTTTGATGGTTTGCGATGTTTGCAAGTTTTTATAAATTTCCGTTTATATTGACTACAAAGTGCGAGGAACCTGTTGTTCTATAACGTTCTGTCATGTCAGTAGTCACCAAGTTTAAACTTGACGAATGTCAATTAAGGGCATAGTATCTCCACCAGATGTTGACCTGATTCCATTAGGAGTGTTTCTTTGATCTTGATTTTGTTTACCGTGCTTGTTCGATCGACAGTGGGTCAGGATAAAAGGTGTTCTTGTAGATTTTGACTCCAAGAGTTATTCTTAAGGCGACTACTGAAACTCGACATATATGTCTTGTCGGTGTTTGTGATCTTGACTGTCTCCTATTTTCAGAATGCCACAAAATTATAGACTTAGAAAACATATAAATATTATGATAATTTCTAATTTATGTTCGCTCATTAACCCAAACTCTTCAAACCAAACATCACACGTTCCCACCACACCGTACAACATGTGAAAAATATGAGCCCATCCCCAAAATTTATAGCACCACTAACGCAGCTTCTAATTCCCTCGACACACATTAAAATATCCGTTGCAACCGCCTTATTACACACGACAGTGACTTATTTCCATGAATAATAACACACTTTCATCCTTACAGAGCGTATTATATGGATCATTATACACAGAGACGTTCGCGAAGCCGCAACAATAGCTTTTCAACCTCATTTTTGAATGAACATGACTGATTGCCCGCTGCTTCGAACAAAAGCCGCTAACATAAACATTCTACACGATAATTTGTCTGCGTTGTCAAATGAATGACGCTGCTAGTTCCACCACCCATTTTCATTACTGCTTCCGCATCACCTACTTAAATAAAACGCCACACATATGCGTCAATGTAATGTTAACACATGGATAAAGTCGCGACTTTTTAGTTCGTAAAATACTGTAGTGATGGGGCGCATGTGTCCGGGAGTCATGTCGATTAATAAAGTTTACAAGATGAAAGCCGTTGAGCTGTTAGTCGCGATGCGTTCCAGAAATAAAAAGCAGCTTTAAACTCGGCTGGGGATACTTATATCGTGTAGTGTCGCCACACTCGCCACGTTTTAATGGAAGAACAAAGTCAATGTGAACGTCTAAGATTGTGTTCCGCATTCTTTAAAAGTGTGTATTCTTTATTATGAAAAATGTGCAAATATTTTGTTTTTTTACAGATGCATTGGTCTACGCTATTTGAAAACATTATTTAAGGATGTAGATTGGATGTACATTATTGATAATCATATATAAGCATGAAACGTTTTTGGACGTAAATGTGAACCTTTCGAGCTTTTTATACCCGACCCTATAATAAAACTTGAATACCTTAATCCTTCTGTAATAAACATAAACTGGGCCATTTTTAATTAACCAAAAACCACTCGTCTAAATTTACGACAAGCAATAAAAAAATAACTCCCAAACTGCGGCTATCACCAACGAAATATGCCTACAACTGTTATAAAATGCATTGTATAAACGACAGCAATAATTGTCACCCTACACGGCCGCATGAAATATACTGCGTGCAACTAATAGGTGGGACGGGCGTTAAGGAGCGCATAAATTAGCTGATGTTGTGACGGCCGCGACGGCCGGCCATCTGTTTGTCGATATGTCACGGCACAACACTACGCATTTATACAGAGATGTTTATTTCACAACGCAGAATAATTTGACGTATATTTTTTATGATTTTTCGTTTTTGGTCCATCATGCACCTGTTGTTGTCGGCGAATTTAATATATTATTGCTGAAATTTTTAACGTAACTCCATATTTTATCCAGAAGTAGGTGCTGTTGGGAGTGAGTCTTTTAATTCGTCATGAGTAATAAATTACTTTGAATTATGACTTAGATTCAATTAGAATTCACAGAAGAGAGCTTATGAGAAGTATGATTAATGAATTGTATTTTATTATTAAATCTAGATTAAGCTTATTAAAATTTGTGACGGGGCGTTTCATATAGAAATGGTTTATAACATAATTATTTATGTATAATATAGAAAATTTTTTTATTACCTACATCACGTTGGCACTCTTTGGACATACATTTTTTAGAAATATTGTTTCTAAAAAACATTTAGATCCACAGTTAATGAGCTAATGTAGAGAGGCTATGTAGAAAACACATCAAATTCGTTCGCCAATTAACTAAAAGAATTACAACAATAATTTGTTACAGTTCACCACATAAAAATCTCAAGAACGTCTTTATTTCTGGTTGGCACAATAAAATAAATGTCGCGCAAACAGCTCTTTATGATATCCTAATCCCATAAGTAAGTATTATTTCTGATCTCGGGGCCCCATGCGATGATGGTCGGTGACATTCGCTTTCGTTTTTTCAGCTTCTTAATTGCTGTACACATTTTAACGTCGGCGAGGGCGGGGTTAGATGTCATGTTGATGGTTCGGATAAGATAATAACTTGAGAGGAAATAATTATGGGACGGGAAAGTGAAAAATGTAATGGAAATGGTGTGAATAATGTGTATGAGGTATCTGATAAGGTTTACAACGGGATAGCTGAAGACAACGGTTTCGTAATGGACGATGCAAGAAGCAATATCTCACAAGAGGTTTTACTAGGAGATTTTCGTACTATAGATCTCTGAACATGGGTAGCTTGATACCCTATATTAAGGAATAAGATAGCTTCAATAGGAATCCTTAGTTTAATGACCTGAAATCGCCAACAAGCAGTAAGCAAGCGTGATGATGAATTCTTCTACTGTAGGAGAAGATAGGACACAGGAGCGTGGAGATTTTCACAAGAAAAGAAAAACGAATGCTCAGTAGTGGATTAAGTCGGACTGTGGATGATGATGAGGAGAAGACTTGAGACAATTAACTACAGGATTTACCGACTGTATCAAAATAGGATGGCAATCAATTAAGATCGATATGTCGGTAAAACTGTTATTGCTATAATTCGTGGATCTTTGACAGTCGTTACGGGTAGTCAGAAGTACGAAAGTCTGACAACCAGTCTTACCAAGGGGTATCGTATTAGGTACCTAGTAACTGTGTTGTGGAGGTAAGATATGCAGTCGCTCCATGTAAAATATATTCAGCTGCATCCGCTTAGACTGGAAGCCGACCCCAATATAGTTGGGAAAAGGCTAGGCAGATGATGATGTCGGTAAAAACCTTAGCACTTAAATTACTGATGCATTAATTTACTATAGGAACTTAATCTAATGGTTCATCGTAAATAAATAAGTACGACGTCAATAAACGAAGATTCAAAATGGCGTGTGAGACATCAACCCAAAATAACAGTAATTGACAAAAACTGTTATTTAACGCTTTTCACGAATAAGATACTAATTGAGGATGACACAAATTAAAATTGATTATATTCGCGCGTCGAAAGAATTACAGATCGACGTATACACACATTTACTAATTGCCATCATCTGTTAAATACATCAGAAGTATATTTGGATCACTTAAATTCATCGGATGTATTTTCATCTCGCATTTGCGCAGTTATAAAATGGTTGTGAATCGATAAGTGGTATTTTACTACGCTCACATTAGCTGGTTTGCCAAGATTGTCGTAGGTGTGTAAGAGATCTTATGTGGTTCAGAGATTCTCAAACTGTGGGTTTTGGGTAGCACGAGGGGCTTATGACTAAGTTACAATAGCCGCACGGGTCGATCGATCAAGTTAACCTATGCTTGCCGCAGTTGGTCCGTGGATGGGTGAGCATCTTTACATACCAAATCCCCTCTGTGCCTCGGAAAGCAGTTTAAGCTGTTGGTCCCAGCTGTCATTCGTGGATCTTTGACAGTCCGGTTACGGGTCGACAGAAACCCGAAAATCTGACAATCAGTTAAGACTGATTGTCAGATTTTCGGGTTTCTGGGTAATCCGATACCCCTTGGTAAGCTGGGTTGTGGAGGTCAGATAGGCAGTCGCTCCATGTAAAATACTGATATGTATTTAGCTGCATCTGGTTAGACCGGAAGCCGACCCCAACAATGTTGGGAAAAGGCTAGGCAGATGATGTATGATGGGGTTGGACTGCCGCAAGGCAAGATAATATTGTGTGCATGAAATTAAACTATTGTCATTTATATTCATTTTTCTAATTATGGCATGCTAGATAGGCTAGATATTCTGGTCAGATTTATTCCTAAATCTGTTTTCTGCATTTCTAATTCACTTAAGCTTTTCAGTCTTCTGTGATGAAATAATTGAATGAAAAATAGTACTTAAATAGAAGCTAATTATTGGTTCAAATAGATTCAAATTGCTACACGAAAGTGAAATAAACAATTGAGGATCACTGCTCTAATCCCAATATTCTTAACAAAACAGCAGTAACGGATAATGGACATATTGTTTTACGGCCGTAAAGCTGTTAATTTACTACGCGTACTATAAATAAAAGTGTTGGCCACATCTAATAGCACACACGTGTGGCGCACTTTGTTATTGTCAAGTTATTTAAGAAATAGAGTATTAATACTCTTATTAACAATTTGTTACATATTTTAGAGTTTCGGATTGTTTATTTTGAATGTAAGGAGTCGTAAATTATGTTTTTATTGCATGTTGGCGTCAAATGGAGTGTGTAGTGGGGTGATGTCTTGTTTTATGGACGAAGTGTGGTGGTCGTATTGTCTGACTGTCAGCGAGAGAAAATATTCTTTAAGCATTCATTTGGGAGGTCTTGGCCGTAAGAGACAGCTTTAATTTTTGGGTTGCGCTTTTATATTGGACGTTTTTGGACAAGCATAATCAACCTATAATATAAACACTACTCACAGGAGTCACAGGCCTCCCCTCTGTGTGAGGGAGTGGGCCATAATACATTACGCAGGCCCGCAGTGCGGGTTGGCGGATGTCCCATATCTTCGAATTCTTGGTTCCAGGACATGGCGGTTTCCTGAAGATGAAAGAAGAATTTATTTACACAAGGTAAAGCGTCTGCTTTGGTTCGAACCCACGACCAACTACACGTGGGTCTAGTATGAGCCACCACGAGACTGGATTAACTAAACGAAATAAATTACAAAAAGATATTTGAATATATTATTTGTTCAAAAGCCAACAAATTGAACTTTTATTGGCGTCTTAGATAATTTTCAATAGTTTGTATCTTGAATTGAAACTCTGATACTTGTAACAAGCAATCGATATTGTAACCCACAACACTATCAAAGCCCCTCCACCAAAAATAAACTAAAACCGTTCCACAATTAACTCACAACAAATCACCAATCCATTAACAATGTGGAAGACAAGACAAACGGCTTGTCAGCAATGAGGTAACAATTATCCCGGGCTCGTTCCGGTCCCGGGATCCCGGTACGTCCGGGCACGTCCCGCGATATCCCAGGGGACGGTGCCGAGCCATGGTCGCCTTACTCGATCGATATTTCGCCGGTTTGTGAAAAATGTGCAGTCGCTCATGCTTTTGATATTTGATGTCGTCGGTGAATTTTTTTATTGTTGTAGTTGATTTTTATATTTTTTTGTGCTGACATATTGGACGCATAGTTTGAAGTTTTATCTTTTTGGATATTCAACCTGTACAATTCCCCAGCTGGCTATAAAAGAGGACTTGCCGTTTGCCTTTGTTACTTTCAATTGCACCTAGGTATTATGTTCTTGCCAGTACCTATTATGTGTTGACCGTACCACAGTTTTTGTCTGTACTACCGTCAAATTTGGTAGATATAATAGTTTTTTGCAGTCATAGAGTATTCCTCAGTATGTTTATGTATTGACGCCTAGGTAGGTAAGTAGGTACTTATTCGTTGCCACACTTTATAAAGGTGATAAAAATAACACCACGCTGATCACACACACGCTGATACACATCAAAAATATCCACAGCACATTTCCATTTCACTAATTCGCATGCCCCACTTACGTCACTGACACATTAAACAGAAATGGTCAACATAAAGCCCAATATATTTAGACACGTGGCAAAATTTGGAACTAACGTCAAAACCGTACTAAATTTTGACAGTTGTCTTATCAAGCAGCGCCACCCCCAAGTGTCAAGATTTACTGGTTGGTCCGCATGTGTCACGCCTCGTAGGAATGACACTGCGCAGTCCACATCATGGCTGACAGTCATCGTTGTCAATTTAAATGAAACTGTAAACGCTGACAGCCGACAGTCGAGGGCTCAACAAAAAATAATTAATGGCCCGACTAATGAATATGAGTACGGTTAGCCGCGCAAGTCTTGTGGGGTTATGTGGTTAGGATAAATGTTTTTTGTTGGTATTTTGAAGTTTTTATTTAAAATAGACGTTATTTGAGGTTTTATTGATAAACTGATCTGTAAAGACGAGTAAAGTAGTAAGAAGCAAATAATCGAATACATTGTCTTTGAAACTTTTTTCTCTGAAATATACATAAACATATCGATTTCTCAGGCGATAAAAATTGAAATTGTCGTTTAACCACCCTCCGATTACATAAAATAATACTACAAGGACCAAGTTCAGATAAGGTCAAATTATTAAATTAATCTTAATTTGACTCAAATAATCCTATAGCAAATTAATTAAAGAACTAAAAATACCTTCTTGAAAAAAAATAACAACACAAAACTGAAATTAAAACAAAGTAAACAGATCTAAATGTTTCTGCAGACCGTACCGCACTCCCCCGGGTGGAGTTAAACTTGATTTATTCACCTCATTTCCGCTCCTTGTGGTTGTTAGTCGCCCGGGCGAATTAACCGACGATTCATATGACCTTACAAATGTTCATATGATAATGTGCCTGCTTATTGACAACCGAATTTGTCCTGAAAATATGGGTGTGGGTAGTGCTGAAGGACTTTTCGATGTAAAGTTTTTAGATCAACAGTTTGCTTAAACATTTGTGAGGATATTTTTATAACTTTTACGGCTATGGTTGGTCTTTGTTAGTTTTGCTTTATGTCTACATAATGCAGATGTAATTCATCTATCAAAGTTTGGTCAGAGACAATGTTAAGTGACCGTCCTTGATGTCTTTTTCCTGGTTGATTGCAATACTCGCGACTATTATCACATCAATATCGACGCACAACAAAAAAAAAAACACAGATTTTTTTGGAATGGTAACACCATACCAAAAAAATCTGCTGTTTCCTACAAAAGTGCAGTACCTAATGCGGTCAAAATGTTTGGAACAGCAAATTTTTTTAAGGAAACTTGCAACACAGGGGGGTCTAGAATCGTGTACCTACTGAATCCATGGTAAAAGGTTGCGCGTCGATATCCCTGCCACCTTGTATAATAATAGCGCTCTTTCCAATCCCGAGGTTAGGTACCCTACTCCTGAAGAAAATACCTACAGGATGTGGAAACTCTATTTAACCTCATTACATAATAACTGGCCATCCAGGACCTCTGATAGGTACTCTAAGGGCATCAAGAGATACCTAAAACACAATCACAATCAGCCTATAATGTTCCACTGTTGGGACCTCTAGGCCTCCTCCTCCTCTGTTAGGCCTCCTCCTCCTCCTCTGTTAGGCCTCCTCCTCCTCTGCTAGGCCTCCTCTCTGTGAGAGGGAGTGGGTCATAATCATAATCCACCACGCGGCCCAGTGCGGGTTGGTTGGTGGATATCACATGTTTTCGATTTTTTGGTTCTAGTTTCTTTCACCGTTTTGAGAGCAGTGCTGATGAAATTAAATACACAAATTAAAGTGCCTGCTTGGGTTCGAACTCACGACCTTACAACTCCTAAGTCAGGGCGATAGGTCTGGGCCATCACTGCTCCAAAACAGAATAAAAAAGTACAACAAAAATTAAAGGCAAGTGCTAAATGTTATAGCGGCGACTCCTCATCCCGCGGGTGGAGTTAACCCTGATTTATTCACGACGGTTTCCGTTCCTTGCGGCTGTGGATCGACGGAGGAATTCAACGGTTCACGCGCTGCACTATCACAGATGAATGGGTCTGTGGCTGGCTAACGGATCGGGTTCAAATAAAGAAGAAAATTGAAACTTGAACAAGATGTCAGTATTGTTGATTAAGATGGTATGATTAGGTGTGGAAAAAACCGACACTAACCCGCAATAGAGAGGAGGCCTGTTTCCCAGCAGTAGAAACTTTATTGACTGATTACTTGATTAGGTTTTTTTTTCAGGGGGCATCAGAATTAGATTTTTTTTCTTTTTACAAAATAATCTAACAGACTTAAAATAATATTAATAACTTGTATTTAATTAAAAAAGGGGGCAATCATTCAAATGGCATCAAAAAGTTCACCCGCGTCTGATTAAGCTTGAAAAATGAAAGGATGGCGAAACTCGTCTAGGATAACTAGCTGAAACGAAGTGACAAGAACTAAGGTAGTAAGTTCAATTTACCAGTCAACCAAAGAAAACAATTTATCTTTATGAAGAAATTAGTATTGATACTGATAATGGAAAGAGGAGGGGCCCGCGGCTAAATAATAACAGCCGCACAGGTCGATCGATCAGGTTAAGCTACGCTTGTTGCGGTTGGTCTGTGGATGGGTGACCATCTTTACATACCGAGACCTCTACGTGCTTCGGAAAGCACGTTAAGCCGTTGGTCCCGGATGTCATTTGTAGATCTTTAACAGTCGTTACGGGTAGTCAGAAGCCCGAAAGTCTGATAACCAGTCTTTCCACGGGGTATCGTATTACTCAGTAATTGGGTTGTGGAGGTCAGATAGGCAGTCGCTCCATTTAAAATACCGGTATTCAGCTGCCTCCGGTTAGACTGGAAGCCGACCCCAACATAGTTGGGAAAAGGCAGGCAGATGATGATGACTTATGAAAGAAAAATGCATCCCCAAGTGACTTCAAGTGCTCGATAAAAAAGTTAATAACAAATTCATAACTGGCAACACGAGCTCAGGTACCGCTTTTTCTATTTAAACAACCTAACATCTACTTACCGACCAACAACACAATAATTAATATGCATAATAAAATTATAACACAAAAACACTTTTCATGTCCTCATAAAACGACCCACGATAAGGGAAAGAATTACCACATTTACACGCAAAAAAGTACACGAAAACACGACACCATTATGTGTATATCTATGGCATTTTTTGCACGTTTCCTCTATAAAATGCCCATAAAATGACACATTGGACAAACATTGACTTTGCGTGCGCAAGAGCATCGTAGCATGAAATTTATTACTTCCTCAAGCAAAGGAAGACACCACTTAAGTTTTGAAGGCACTTGGCTTTTAAACCAGTTTATAGTCATATGTTTAATTTGCATTGCAGTCTAAAGTTTAGCTTTTAAATACCCTGATGATTCAATCTAAGATTCGAGATAGGTAAATGGCGAAAAGCTTTTATGGTGTACATTTTTATTTGTCAAGTTGCTAATCAGTTATTCTTTAGATATGAACATTAATTAAAATACTCATAAAAAATTAAATTATCGAGTTCTTCATAAATAATGTCTTTAAGTTATCATGGTCAGCTTTTATTTGTTGAACGACGTTTTACACCGTATTTACCAACCACAATCCTCCAAATCCCACATAAAATTCAAAGTCAAACTTGGGCTTGTCAAAACAACGAGTTAACACCCAAAACCGTCGCATCCTGAACCCGCTAACAAGCAACAAACGGCCTGAACAAACACCCAACTGAAATATCGCATCGGTCCCTCTAACTACCGCACAAATTGCGCCTTTGTACGCAAAACTAACACCGCAGCACCAACATACAACTCCCCTGGTCATGCCAATTTCACCCTTACTACTTCCACTTAAAGTTCCGTTAGTCTGCACAGGTGTGGTAAGATGTCTTCAAATGTTGGTAATCCAGAGGAAGTTGAGATTCATCACGCATCACTCATGTTTGTCTTGTATCAAGCTTTCAAAGCTGTTGCTCGTAAATATGGCGTAATCTTTTAATGTTTTCAACGTGGATGCAGAATGGCAATGGCAGGATGCAAGAGGGATGGTGTTTAGTGTGAATAGGTCATGTTTTCTTAGCTTCCTTCCTTCCTCTCGAAATTCGGCACTTTTATAAGCAGCAGAGCTTTCATATGACCACTTGACCCAAGACTTGACTTGCTTCTTTAGAACACATTCAAGATTTCAGCAAACGCACTTGAAACAAATATTAAATTGAGTCCTTTTGAGAATTGTCCATATCCGGAATCCACTATCAACGAGAAAAGAGAACCATTAATTTCTGTCAGGTACTTGTGCAATAATTTAGTTAGGTGCAAGCCCATCGGAATAAGATATTTATTACTTCCTTTCAATCGATGTGTAGTTTTTTTTTTTCATCTTAAACACTTATCTTCTCCAGGATACACATTGGGCAGCTGGCGAAAATTGCAAGCCAAAAAACTTGTCTGAATAAATCTGTACTTTGTCAAACATTTCTTGCTGCCGCCCTTTGGACACCCCAGTGTGCAGGTGACGAGAGCTCTTGCCCATAACAGTTGTTAGTTTAGGACAAAAAAATCTGGCAATTTGTCTGTAACCCGATGCCTGACATAACGCCGGCGCCAAGTTCCCATTGACCATAAAATTTTATCAAGCAAAAAATTGTGTTTTTACTATACATATAGTAGACATTTGCATGTGATTTTTATAGGAAACTAGGTTGTAAAAGTTTATACGCTTTCAGTTTTACAAAACATGTGCGAGGTTTTGTTGGTTCGGAGAATATTTTAGTAGTGCTTTTAAATAAGTAATAAAGCGGCTTGTAGACGTATTGTTTTTTATTTGACTGTTTTCGTCCCGATAGTAAAAGAAAATGAAATGCAAAGCTTTATCAACTCTTCATTATAATATTGGTCAAATCCACGTGCGGTGTTTGGCGTGGGTTTATTATACTTTAATCAATCAGTCTGTCTAGCCTTTTCCCAGCTATGTTGGGGTCGGCTTCCAGTCTTACCGAATGCAGCTGAATACCAGTATTTTACATGGAGCCACTGCCTTTCTGACCTCCACAACCCAGTTATTACTGGGTAACATGATACCCCTTGATAAGACTGGTTGTCAGACTTTTGGACTTCTGACTATCCGTAACGAACGGTCAAAGATCTACGAAGGACAGCCTGGTACTGATGGATCTCGATATGTAATGGATGGTCACCCATCCAGGAAGCGACCGGGGCAATCATACCGTAACCTTCGATCGACCCGTGTGGCTGTTGTTATTTAGCCACGAGCACCTCGAGTTTATTAAATTTTAATATCAGTTTTATATTAAGGTGGCATGCGGCATATGATACCTAATGGTCGAAAACAGATAAACAGCAGATGAAAAAGAAAAAGAAAATAATCCTACAATGGCGGAGGCAGAGAAAACAGAAACACACAGTTTCTGTAACACCACCTCAATTCTAAAAACCAACAACAAGAACACATCAATGACAAAAGCTCATACAAATCAGGCTGCAAATAATAAATAATTTATGTGCCCATCTGTGAAAGGGCGTGTCAGGCGACGTTTACACAATGAATGAAAAATGACGCCTGCCTGCCAGAGACTACTATAGACCGTAGACCGTCAGAGCCACGAAGGATTAGTGGGCTTGAATAATGTCCCACTGTTGAATGACTGTCCAAAGTGTTATTTTTGTGGGCAAGTAGCTAAGTCATGTTTATAATGCGTTCTTAGAAGTTAGAAGTGAGTGGGATTACATTCGGTTTATGTTTGGAGTACTTATGTTTTGTGAATTCATTTTGGGTTTTGATATGCATCTGTTTGTTTATGTAGTTGAGAAGGTGGATTGATGGCTTGAAGTTGAGTAATAGACCACCTTATTGTTTTGGGTGTCGGGATGATAATGTCAAGATAAGCTGATATTCTGCATGATGCATTAACAAAAATTCATCATTATCTAAAATAAAACTAAGAAGAGTCAAAACTTCAGATAACACATAAGTATCCCTTTTTCTTTTTATTGCATTTTTATATGATTTTATTTTACTTTATTGGGACGTAAAACAGTTGTACTTTACAGTTCAAGTGTGACAGAATAAATTAAAAACTAGGTAAACGTGTAACAATGTCCGCGAAAAAATGGTTTACAGATATGTTACTACTGAAATCGTTACGCAAACTTTCCACTTATTTAACTCCTTCTGACACATAGCATACTAAACCCAACCACAATTTGCACACCCGCAATTCCCTTACAAACAAATGTCAATAAAAAACTGCGTTTTCGTATGCAATCAATGCGCGTACATTAATCAGGCAGCGGTCAGCGCTGTCAATCAGACTCGCGGCGCTGTCACAGAAACAAGTGACGTTCTGCGTGTACAATTTACGAAATGTTTTTCTGTATCGTGTTTATGTGGTATTTTTATCCAGAGATTTTTGAGTTTTGGCGCACTGGGTTTGTAGTTTTGGTTAGTGAAGGGGTTTGTGTTCTGTTTAAGGGTACAACTTCATACTGACCAACAAATTGCAAAAAACGTAGAATTTCGCTTCCCCCTTAAAACGAAAATGAATTCTGCGCCAACAATCCGTTAACCGAGTGATCATGGCAATTTGGTCCATATTCAACAGCCAACATTTATGGGCTGGTATCGAAGCACACCAATCATTACCAGGAACTACATTACCAATCTACCGTGACGTACACGATAAAGGCTAAGAATTTGACTAGAAAATTATAGCAGTACGTAAACAGCCATAACTTGTGTCCCATCGCCTGAGAACGTCATATTGACCTTATTCCCTCAGTGCACGTTGATAAACATCTAATACATTCATGTATAATTTTATTGCCAGCTCGGTTAGAAAACTTATTTATTAACAACATAGAAATTACTTACTTGCCCACACGTTATTTTCTTTTATTGCTTTATTTGGCTACGATACGTTATAATAAACCGACCAGTTTTATCGTTATGATTGTAATGAATGGTAGCGCGGCTAGGGTTTACAGGAATATTGTTTAGGCGTAGTTTACATAAAAATAATATAAAATGATCTAAATATACTGAGCACTGTAAAGCAAAGGCCCTATCCAAAACGTTGCGTTTTACGTTCGCTGGTCTATCCATTATTATTATTATGAGCCCGTTATGTCCCACTGCAGGGCAAAGGCCTCCCTTCCGTCTTTCCACTTTTTCCTGTCTCTTGCATCATCTGGCCAATCCTTCAGATAGGAGTCCAATTCGTCACGCCATCTCTTTCTGGGCCTACCGCGTCGCCGATTCCTGTTATCCATACCTACAAAAATGTTAGGGATGTCAGGAGAGGAGTGCTCTTACCCTTGCTCTGGTTCTCTCCTCGTTTGGTCTAAACCATTAACTCAGTCATTCATCACACACCCACACCACACACGTATACAATTACACTACACACGCTTTTTAATACACCAAATTAATTAGTTTCAATTTGCAAATTTCAAATAGCCTTTATTAGCAATCTTACAAACTAGTTTAACAATATATTTAAATTAAAAGTTTAGACAACCGAAATCTCGAGATTGCTTTGCTCATTAGCATAGGCCTCCCCCAGGCTTTTCCATAGCTCACGATCGTGAGTTTTTCTCCTCCATGCCCCTCCCGCAGTAGTTTTCAGGTCGTCTTCCCATCTTTGAAATGGTCTTCCTCTCTTCCTCTTTCCTTCTCTCGGATACCATTCTGTCACATCTCTGGCCCAACTTTCCTTTTTACCCCTGATGACATGACCTGCCCGTGACTTACACAATTAAAAAACTAAAGTGGAAGTCACTTTAGTTTTTTAATTGTGTAAGTCACGTCTGCTACTTTTGTTTTCCTTCTTATAACACTTAGATTTACTTTGTCTTTTTTTCTTTGTATTTAGCATGCTCCTTTCCTTTTATTAATTTGTTTAGATGAATTTATTTATTTGGAAGAAAACTCGATTATTGACGCCTACGCCTATTGTATGTACCGAGTCTATATATATAAGATTCAAAGTCCAGGGCTGACTCATTATATCAACGCACAGCCTAAACCGCTGGTCGCAATGCAATTTGGAGGGTGTGTTCTTTGTGAAGAGTAGGTATCCACTAAGTAAACTAAACAATATTTTTTAAAATTATTATTTTATTTAATAATAATAAACGTTTATTTTTCTCCACCACACAATGAATAGTTAGTAGGTACAATACATAAATGTGAATACAAAAAACATTGATGTTGTGGAGACTGGAGCCTGTACTAGGAATACCTGTGTTACAGGTCTCCAGGCCTCCAAACTACACGGACAAGTCACACTCATACAAACGTCTACTAACAGACAAAGATAATGGGATCAAAGTTAAAAAACAAAAGGAAATGTAAAAAAAATATAAAAGGAAAATACAAATAATTAATTAATTAGACAGCAAAGTACCGTTTGGTTGTGGGTGTATGAGTGTAGGTGTGGGTGTGTGAGTGTAGGTGTGGGTGTGTGAGTGTAGGTGTAGGTGCGTGAGTGTAGGTGTGGGTGTGTGGGTGTGGGTGCGTACGTAGTGAGTGTGTGTGTGATAATCAAAAACTTGTCATAATATGGTATACCTACTTCGGACCTGCCGAACTGCTTTTTTATGAGACGACTTCCAAGAGTCTCTCAGTGGCCTCATAGTCGTGAGATTGAAGCCAATTTTGGACTTTAGTTTTGCAATTGAATAAAGATAAAGAGTAGATGGAAATGGCTTTATTGACTTTGTTGTAAAGGTAATCTCCTAAGAAACAAAAGAATCTACGACTGAAGCTGGTTTTGAAGGACCTTGTTTTACATACTGCGTGTTTGCGTCTCTTGGCAAGGATTTCGACAGGATTGTATGGAAGTTGAGTATGCCTACGAATGATAGTGTTTAAAATGAATAATTGGCGAACTGTCAGTACTTTGCACTGCTGGTAAAGTTCTTTCGTTGGGAAGAGAAAGGGAAGTTTACGACCAACTTTAAGAACAGCTCTCTGAGCTCTCTCCAGCCTCAGCAAGGATGTCTTTGGGGCTCCACCCCATGCCGTTATGCAATATGATAAAATTGACTGAACTAGTGCATAGTATACGGTGTCAATGGTCTTAGTTTCCGCCACATGGCGTAGATTCTTGAAAACGTATATTAATTTACGGGTTCTCGCTGTAAGTGCGTTTATGTGCGGCTGAAAACTAAGACGATCGTCAATCTGAATACCCAAATATTTGATAGCAGCCGTTTTTTTGAGAGCAGGACATGAGCAAGGATTGTCTTGCAGGAAAGAGCAAATGTGTGATGTTATTGAAAAATTTGAACAAGATGGGATCGCGTGATTTTTTATGGTAAAGGGAATATACATAGATTTAGCCACATTAAGAGTGAGTTTGTTATTTTTTAACCACTCTGCGACCATGTCAAAACCGAGCTGAGCATTTGAAAAGACTTCTTCCCATGAGTCCGCGTGAAAAAGCAGAGCTGTGTCATCCGCAAAGGTGATGATCCTGCCACCAAGTAATTTAAGGTTACAAAGGTCGTTGATATAGATCAAAAATAATGTGGGGCCAAGGATACTGCCCTGAGGTACCCCATACGTTATGTCAAGGTCATCACTGCAAATATCACCAATCCTTACTCTCTGCATGCGATTTGTGAGATAATCAGAAAATAATTTAAGTTGCGTGCCTCTCACTCCCAACCTCTCCAGCTTCTCGAGGAGGAGCGGAGCAGAGACTGTGTCAAAAGCTTTTGCTAAGTCCAAAAAGATCGCCAGCACCTTTTGTTTACCATCGAGATTTGTGGAAACAAAGTTCACCAGTTCTTGGACAGCATCACTGGTTGACTTCCCGGATCGGAAACCAAACTGAGAAGGTGATAACAGTTTGTTTGACTCGAGGTATTTAGTTAATCGTTTGTTAATTAACCTTTCCAGAATCTTGGATACCGTTGGCAAAATGGAAATAGGTCTAAAGTTATTGACACAGCCCCTGTCTCCCCCCTTATGTATTGGGTGAATTTCAGCAAGTTTCAGAGAGTTTGGGAAAGCGCCAGTAGAAAAGGCAAGATTACAAATATAAGTCAAAGATGGAAGTACAATTTCTCTATATCGCTTGAGGAAGATAGCAGGGATGTTGTCGCGACCAACCGCACAGTTGTTTTTAAGGCCTTGAATGATTTGTTCAACCTCAGCTATATCGGTGGGAAGTAAAACAAAAGATTGTGTGAATGAGTTTTTAGTGTGAATCTCAGGGAATCTATGATTGCTAGGTAGTATTTTTTCAGCAAGATTTTTTCCCATGCTTGCAAAAAATGAATTTATGTTGTTCAAGTCGCTGTGGGGATTGCTTTTAGCTATTAGTTCAGTAGGGACGTCCTTGAATTTCTTTGTATTTGTGACTGTCTTTAAAGCTTCCCAGAGCTTTTTGTTGCTAATAGCGGCAGCGTTGCTGATTTCTGATCTCTCATATTCTGCTCTTATTTTTTTTAAAAGATCATTGCAGAAATTCCGATATCTTTTGTACGTTATTTCTAGCGTTTCGTTATGTTGCTCTTTTTTTTTAAGTTCTTTAAGTTTTTGATGCATATTGTCACGGTTCCTCATACATTTTAACAAACCCTTTGTGATCCAGGGTTTTTTAATAATTTTCTTATTTGAGGTCTTTATCGTAGAAGTATTATTTTTAATTGCTTGATTCAATGTGGAAATAAAATAATCAGTAGCTGTGTTAACATCACCGTCACTAAATATTGAAGAAAGGTCGATTAAGCTCATGTCATTGTCCAAGGTGCTATAGTTTATTGTTTTTATTACTTTGGAACAAGGCTTGCGGGTTCGAGAATTTAGTTCGATTGCGAAAAATATACAATCATGGTCAGTTATAGAACTTTCCGCTATGTAACAATAAGCAGGTAGCTTTGTCTTAAGGATGACATGGTCTAGACATGTTAGACTGTGTGTGGGAAGTGTATGCGCTGGTAACATACCATGGGAAGCTAATAAGTTTAAGTACGAAGACGAGTTGGGGTCAGTATTATGAGGTGTAATATCGACATTAATATCTCCTATAAGTATGATGTTAGAATAAGCAGAATATTTACTTAAAAGTGTATTAAGTGACTCAATAAATCTAGCTATATTTCTAAAGCCAGCCGGTCTGTATATAGCAAGAACAATAGTATTTTCGTTAATTTCTAACATGAGGCAGTTGGCATCCAGAAGTAAAGGCTCCTCAGATTTTAACCGTAATGATGGCTTGTAATAGACCACCACTCCTTCATTCTGTGTCAAATTATTAATTGTACTAAGATATTCATAGTCCTGTAGCTGGGGAATGGAATGAGTGCGGGGAAGCCAACATTCTGTTAGTACGACGAGATCCCATTTTGTTTGCGATCTTTCTATCAATGTCATAAAACTGGGCAAATTGCAACTGATACTTCTTATATTCTGACAAACAATTTTGAATGAAGTTTGAAGTGGATTTTCTTGAGAAAAGGAATCAACATTACCATAGGATGAAGTTGCGACAGCTAATTCGTCAAGGTCATTAGCTATTTCTATTAGGTTATTGAATTTTGATATTTAAAAACTTTTATGGTCTTAAGCTCAGAACAATATGCGGGAATAAATCACAAAAGAGATACAGGAGAATGCTGTGGACAGTTTGACTGTGCATGTTTTCATTATGAGCTCTTAACAAGTGATAGCGAATTATAAAAAGATAGTTATTTGGCATTACGAAACAATATAATATTATGAAGTAGTGCAGTCGAAATGGGTATTAACCAGAAAAGGTCGAGCATTGATCACAATGGTCACCGCTCTTGCTAGCGCAATGATCAATAAAATAACTAAACAGTAACAAATTTTCTCATAACGAGGAGTAGAGGATTTTAAACCAATACCCCATTACTAATAAACGTATTATATCAGAGAAATAGTTACATACTGATTTCTCTCTTTCAGTCGTCAGTAATTTGACATTCGAAAGAAGAAGACAAAGCGCTGTGTAACAATACAGACCAAAGTCAGGACCTGGGCTGACTTTTGTATGTATACGGGCAAGTCAAAACACCCATTTCTAGTCCGACATAATATGGGTCAAAAACAGAACTCCATTGTTTTTTACCTTTCCGTTTTTTCATATCCTTGACGAAGATTTGTTCGTATAATTTATGTAAAACTAGCTGTTATCCTCGACTTTACTCGCCTGAAATTAGAAATTAAATATTAATGCACGGCAATGCCATCTGTCGGGAAGGAAATAAAATGTTTGGTTATTCTCGCGGGGTTCGCTCAATTTTCCGGGTTGCAGTAATGTAGGGTAGTTTTCTTAATACTATTTTATGTAGAACTCTTTTTTTTTGGCATGGAAATTGCAGGTTTATGTGGGCTGAGCATGCTGAGGTACAGAATTTAATTTGGTTTTCGTAAAATCATTTTTAGGGTGCATTACGCATGGCCATGAGCATTTTTGACACACGAGATGAATCCACGGTAAAAAAATAGTACCGATATTTATATTTGTGTATCTAACAAACAACTTATGGTTTTCCTTTTATGCTGACTCTACTTATTTTATTTTTGACTCTACTTATTTTATTTTGGACTCTACTTATTTTATTTTGGACTCTACTTATTTTATTTTTGACTCTACTTATTTTATTTTGGACTCTACTTATTCTATTTTTGACTCTACTTATTTTATTTTGGAACGCACTGGAATGCATTCCTGGAGCGCAGTGGAACAACCCATTAAGTCAGACTCTCTGACCACCGTGCACCACTACATTTTTAGTTGCTATTCACAAAAAGGAAAACTGTTATGTTTCCAGTGAGTTAGGCGGAAGCGAGTGGAATGCTCGCTGTGCCCATTGCAATCTCGTAAGCCTTTGACTGCGTTTTTGTGGGACCTTTGTGACTAGATCTACTGAAAATCGAGAATACAACTAGATACAAATAACACGCACAGTTAGCTAGACCGATCGGTTTTTAATTTTTATAGAAACTGAATTACATCCCAATTTTATCTGTAGACAAATACGTTATGAAGGATACAGAGATAAGTCACTAACAGTGAACCTATTTTTGGGTCGCAAGTTGCTTAGTTTTGGAATCATACGATTGTGTTTTTTGTGATAGTAATCCATTTATATTACTAATACCGGTTGACTTTTTTACCGTAAGGTGAACGAAGTAAAAGCCTAAAAAAAGCAAAACAAAAAAAAAATAAAAGAGTATTCTGTGCCATCACAGGATAAGTACTCTTTTTTTTTCCAAAAAATTATTAACATTATAGTAATTATGGTCATGTAGTAGTGGAGAACTTAAATATTAAAAATAAATAATTGGATAATGTAAATAATTTAATCTAAGAATGTGTGACTGATATTTAATTTATAAGTGTAAAGTTAAAAATCATTGATTCAGTAATTATAATTGTACCTAAGCTATTTGCACGCCATGAAAAATGGCAGACATGTCGTGAGCCACTCTTATTTTAAGATCTTGCATGTATTATTTTAATTCTGTATGTATACACATGTTCGAGCAAATAAAATTTCTTTCTTTCAAAAACCTAAAGTGATATTAACCTAACAATCAATACTATTAACTATTTGAAGTAAACTTTTCATACTAAAACAGAAAAAAAAAACAAATAAATCGGAAAAAAAAAAAAAAACAACTTAGGTAAATGCACCCTCTACTCGCGGAATTTAGCAATTAATTGGTAGCGACATTCAAAGTGAGTTTTGTTTGTTTGTTACGCTTTCACGCTAAAACGTCTGATTAAATACATAGATTTAGATGAAATTTGGCACACATATAGTCCATGACCTGGGTAAGGATATAGGCTACTTTTCATCCTGGATCGCAGACGAAGATGTAAGCAACAGCTAGTAAAATTACAAATCTGAAAGTACCTCTGTCTGTTACGAGTACCTTTTTACGCCTGAGCGGGTGAAAGGATTTCGATAAAATTATGCACTCTGGTAGACCATGACCTTGGCTAGGAGATAGGATACTTTTTAATCCGGTAATAAGTACGCTCCCGTGGGATAATTTATAACATAGACGCGAGACGCGGACTAAAGCTAGCAAAACGATCCTACAAATTCAAGATACAACAGTACCTATATATCCATTGGAATCAAAATCAAGCTATCTTTTACCAACTCATCCTAATCACAATTCTAAACAGCCCCCATAACCAGAAACAACCCACTTCATAACCCCATATTATTAAATCGACCAAACTTATTACGGTCATATCATAAAGTAACCCTAAACAATTACAGTGCACCCGTTCGCGGCGTAAAGTCGTAAGTGGTGGGTGTTAGGGTTGACACACACGAGATACTTTTCAATGTCATATGACATTACGGTGGCTGTGATGTTGCAGCAATTTACGACTTTACTTACAACCACATTTTATAGGAAAGAAAAAACAAAGAAAGATAATGTTTATTTGACACATGACATTAGGTATGTCTACGCAAGTTTATTCAAACTCAAGGTATTTATTTTTAAATAAACCAATTACTGGCACTTTTTAATTGTCAAGAGGTCGGTCAGTCAGGAAGATGATCTGGTGGCCCATTCCAAAGCGTAGTAGGTACAGACGCCAGCACATCAAGCTACCCGAAACTGTCAAATTTTCCCAATCAACTTTGAACCTTAAGGTTTAGCGATAAAGTTGAAAATCTATTAAAGAAATTTGATAGATTGTAGTAGCTTGATGTGCTGGCGTCTGTACCTACCTATGGATAAGAACAGCATGAAACTCCACGGACACTCTTTTAAATCAAAATAAAAAGGTTACAAAATATTAGTTACATCGTTCATGTTGAAATTATGAATGTGAGAACTATGTTATATGCATCCGAATAAAAAAAATTAAAAAAAAAAAACAATTCAAATATTAAATAAAATTAAAATAAGCCTCAGCAGCTAGTCACCAGTCCAGTTTAATAAGTTATCGGAGTTAATTTGTAATTGAGAGATGATGAACGACAAAATAACCATACTCAGTTTAACAATAGATTTTGAAGTGGAAGCAGTCTCAGTTGTTCAACTGTGTCAACTTTGTAGGTGATACTGATTGACTAATTATCGTCAAACCAACGGCAATGAGTCGTACATGTGTATGCAACTGCTCTTTCACATCATCACTCTCCCCTCATACCAATTTATTTGAGGTAATTTAGTCAGTGGCGCCGATTCTGTTGTTCACAAACTAAACTAAATTTAAGTTCATGCATCTTTTTTTTTCTATTTCATTATGAAAAGGACAGAAGATAAATATTAGTTTAGTCCTGTCAAATTAAGATACTCCATAGACAATTTAGACGAGATTAAAAAGTTGGCTACTAAAAATACGTCAATTTACGTCAGGCGCCGACTAATTTGACAGGACTAAACTAATATTTATCTTCTGTCCTTTTCTTAATGAAATAGAAAGAAAAAGATGCCTGAACTTAAATTTAGCTTAGTTTGTGAACAACAGAATCGGCGCCAGTGTTTCTATTAGTCGTCATGTCTGTAATTTATATGGTGTACATAATAAAGAGTATTCTATTCTATTCTATTCTATAGTCACCCTATTTGTTCTCAGGGTTAATCAGATAGGAAATGTCGCACGAGTATGACGTGTAAAAGACAAGAGTTGCCGATATCCTTATTTTTTTTAACCTTATTTGTCTCACTGTTGGGCAGGTCTCTCCCAAACTTTTCCAATTTTCCTTATCTTGTGCTTTCTCCAGCCAATCGGTTAGGAACGAGTCCAAATCGTCACAATAGCTTAACGACAATATGTCCGATATCCTATTTACAAAATAAACAAGGGGGCTTACAGGACCTAAACGCAATAAACGTAAGTTTTAGAAACAATAAAAGTACTTATATGATCGACTACAGTAAACAAAATCAGAAAAATATATGATGTTCTTCAGGATATATGCTAGGTCGATAGTGTGTTGAAAACATAATAGGTACAACTAATTTGATACGATAGAAAAAAATCATGAAGATACCTCTAAAAACTTTCTTTTTACAATAAAAACCATACTAATATACATACAATCATTCTGATTTTTTGTCAGATATTTTTTTTTTACAAGCAACATACTAAAAAACTAGTGTTTTGTAAATATAAATAGACAAATGTAAGTAGATAATTGCTTCATATTTTGCAATAAATTACCAGCGTTGTGTCATCGCGCTTCTCTTTCTTTTCTATGCAGTCCGACAAAGACCGCGCTTTAGGTCATGTAGTCGCAATATCCGTACTAATTTGCTTTTGAGAAAATGTTACGTGTGTGTTAACCCTTACAGGGTTGGCACGCTGGGGTTAATACCGGGTTACATTAACGTCGCGGTATCAGCGGTATTAATAGACTATCATCGAGATAGGATACCGCGCCGCGTTTATGACCAAGAAATGGAGGCGGCCTGATAAATTTTATGTAGGTACAGTGTAATATTCAATATACGCTTTTTTATGGTGAGTGGGGGGGTTAATTATTTTTATGCTGTCGTTATTCATTGGTGAGTGGTTGTTATGTGGTTTTCTGTTTTGAATAATGTGCCTTTTAAGACTATCGTCTAGACTGTGGATTATCCCCCCGGCCTAGTGCATCTGCGCGCCACTCATACAGGCGCGCGAGGACTATCGCCTCCAGATTCCATGGCGGCAGTCCGGCAAGGAGGCTTGCCGCCTCGCCCGAGATCATGCGGTAGCCCCGGATGAGCCTTACGGCTACCACCTTCTGGTGGGCGGCTTGCCGCCGTAGTGAACGCGCCATTGTTTATACGCCTCATGTAGCACTAGGCATATTCGCTTTGCGCGACTTGCAATGTGCAAGCCTCTTATTACCTACTACAAGAAAAAGAGCTTTTCAAGTAGAACCTTTGCTACTAAATCAACTTTTGCCAGTTGTTAGTCAGTTCGGAGTAAGTGAACTAAATAGGTGACAACTTGGGCATCGCGTTTTTTTTTTGTTTTATGGGGGGCGCAGGCTGATTCTTGCACCCCGGCGCCCGATATGGTTAAGATGGCCCTGACGCTGCATAGTGTTTAGATAAGTGTTTTTGTACAACTGAAGTTAATAAAGGAACTTTTTTTTTCTTTGTGGTTTAATCCTTTTAAAATCGTAACAGAAAGTAAAAGTATTTAGGTGTTGGGACTCGCACAGGAAGAACACAAACGAAATACTAGGGTGAATCAAAAAATTCTTGGAATCAATATTAAAAAATGCCAAGATTTAAACAAAAATATTTTATTTTTCTACATAATCTCCCTCCAATGCAATGCATTTAGAATAACGCGTTTCTAACTTCCTTATTCCTTGTGAAAAAAAATGTTTTTCTTGATTCTCGAAAAACTACTCTACGGCAGCCATGACCGCGTCATTATCGTGAAATTTTGTTCCACGAATTTCCTCTTTTAATTTTGGGAATAAGTGGAAATCACTTGGGGCTAAGTCCGGTGAATATGGTGGGTGGTTAAGGAGGTTGAAGCCAGCACAGCGGATTGCATTGAGCGCAACTTCTGATCGGTGAGCAGGAGCGTTATCTTGAAGAAACAGCACGCCCAATGACAGTTTTCCACGACGTTTTTCTTTAATCGCTTCACGCACTTTCGGGATTAAATTTGCATAATAGGGTCCAGTAATCGTCTGGCCTTTTGGCATGTAATCAATAAAAAGGATTCCTTCACTATCCCAGAATACTGAGGCCATAACTTTGCCAGCGGTAGGAGCAACTCGAAATTTCTTAATGGATGGAGAGGATGGTCGTTTCCAAGACATGCTTTGTCTCTTTGTTTCAGGATCGAAATGGTGGACCCACGTTTCATCCATAGTAACAAGGCGACGGCAAAAATTATCCGAATCACGCTGGAACATTTCGAGATTACGCTTACAAATTTCCAAACGTCGCTTTTTGTTTTCGTCGGTTAACATTCGTGGCACCCATCTTGCCGACACTTTTTTAAACCCCAGTGAATCAATTAAAATGGATTGAGCGCTACCAAATGATATCTTTAGGATCTCAGCTATATGTTTTATAGTTATTCTTCTGTCTTCCAAAACCAGACTCTCAGCCTTTTTGACATTTGCTTCCGTAACGGAGGTTGAAGGTCGCCCAGAACGCGGGTCATCTTTACAGCTTGATCTACCTCTTTTAAATTCAGCCAACCAGTACGCAACCGTAGAATAGGGTACAGCATCATCCCCTAATGTCTGCTGAATATCCGAAAAAATTTCCTTCGTAGACATTTTTTTCAAACTGAGATATTTTATCACCGCACGTAACTCACTTTTATGCATAATTTCGGGTTTTTATCAACTCGTTGCACAAAACAATTTATTACATGCGAACGAACTGACAAAAACAAGTGACAGTTTGCATAAATATTGTGTAATAGACACTCTTAAATTTGAATATCGAACTTCTCCCAAAAAGGTTTTATATATATGCATTTCTAAGAACTTTTTGATTCACCCTAGTAGTATGATAAAAAAAAAATTTAGAAGTAGTAACTGGAGTGATTGGCTGCAACTGGCTGATGCAGCTATGATCAGATCAACCATTATAGGTTCACTAGCCCGCGACTTCGTCCGCGTGAAATTTCAACCTCCCTCCGTTCACCCTCTTAGGGGTGGAATTTCGAAAAACCCTTTCTTAGTGGATACCTACTCTTCACAAAGAACACGCCATCCAAATTTCATGTCTCTAGGACCAGCGGTTTAGGCTGTGCGTTGATATATTAGTCAGTCAGGACTTTGAATTTTTTATATATACCTTGATAAATCTGTCTCTACAATAACGTTATTTATTTTGATAATCGATTTGATCTATTTTGGTAATCGATATATTTTTTTATAAGATCGAAGCATTGTTCTGGCCTGACTCTATTCTGTACAAAAAGTTTTTACAGCCAATTAGACTGATTTTAAATTTTCCATAGAAACAGAAATTTCGAGTTATCTTTTTTTAAATAAGACTTTTCGAAAATGTTCTTAAGTAACTTTTTAGACTTTTGTATCCTGCTTATGCGTATGAAGGTTTATTAAAATCGGTTCATTCATTTCGAAAGATAAGGCCTTGAAAGTTTGTATGAAATGCCGTACGGCGTAAACGCTCTTATAGTATTTTTTTTGACATTATTTAAAGTTGGCAATAAAGTTCGTCTGTCTGTGTCCTTCCGTACTTTCCTAACAACACCCACTTTTTCTTCAATCGACTCCAATCTTCAACTCTTCAAGTCATCATTAATCCACTCCACTACATGTAAATCAACACTCACACTAACGGGAAATGACACAACAGAATTCAAATTAAAATTACCGACACACGACACGACAAGCTTTTTTAATTGTCACTTACCACTTTTATGTAAATCCGCGGTGACGGCTCCCACTGGGTGTCGGCACTGTCGGCCGTCTGACAGCTCTGACAGCTGACAGCGCTGACAACTGACAACCGACAGGTCGCCGTTCACCGGGCAATTTGCGACCAAGCGGCTGCACCGGGAGCAATATTATTTTACTTGCTTTTTTCCCGCGGAACAGTGTGCGTCCTGTCAGTTGGATGGTGTTAATTTCATTAGGGATTGAACTATTATTTATTTTTTGTGAAGCTGGTGGATCGTGAAGGTTGCAGGAAAACTGTTGAGAGTATTTTGAGGATGCTGGGTTAAAAAAAGAGTGTGGACAATTGTCTTTGTGAAGTCGTAAATGACAGGTGATCTGCTTTGGTAGCGTTTGGAAAGGCCTTGGCCGAATTCGTGACGACCTTCACCAGCTCTTTATTTTCGTAGGGTCTAATGGGATAGGCACCTCAAAAACCTAAATATTTGCTGTTATCTGGGAATTCTAGAAGAGTGTCTATGCACTGATAAACTACTTGGTATCTATTTGTGACAGACCAATTAAGCGCAGTACCACTCAGTTCTGCTCATTCCTATTCAAAATCTACATGCCTTACATCTCAACATTTTACAACTATTTCCACAACATTTATCCAAAGAAATTCTCAAGAAAACATCCTTCTGTACAACACATTAAGCACTAAACATTCCCTATCTAAACTAACACACAATACGGGCCTTTCACACTGGCGCATTCCGGTATCTCAAACGGCTACGTTGGAACGGCCGTCTTGCGCGGCGTCTTTCATATTTTGAATACTTACTCGAGTTATAAGAATTTACGCGACGCTTACTCGGGGGTAATGGGTCGCATAAAATCTTATGACCACTCAACTCTTGTGTATTGACTTTTACAGCGGCGCCGTTACACGGTATATTTTAAGAGGGGTAGCAATTCTCATTTTGTGGGAGCGGTGTGTCTGTTATTTGCGAAATAATTTTCATTTTTTTACTGTTATCCTTTTTCTGTTAATGCTTTTTGGTGGCGGCGTATTTGGGCTACGGGGCGGCTTAATGATTGCTCGTTTGTGAATTTGAATTTGGGGAATAAGCTATTATGTAATGTGGGTTAGGTTGGGTTGGCTTTGTCTGTGAAATGTAAAGAACATCTTGGACAAATTCTAACCTCAGGCAATCAGACATAGAAGTGGAAGTAGAACATTTTCGGACCAACCTCACGTGCAGTTCTTCTCATCATCATCATCATCTTCATCGTCCAGTCTAACTCCACCCATAGCTTACCATATTATGCTTACTTACTTCTGCACAACTTCATGCTCCTATGCCAGTTTCATCTAAATTCAGCTCCATTTCAGTTTCTCTACTATAAATATAAATAAAGTCTTTCATTGTCTCCGCTCTCCGCCTCCACTAAGCCCGCTCCCCACACGTGTTTACATGTCCCCATAACAATAAGTTAAATAAACGCCCTTTACGCTTCGTGACGACTGCTGTTTGAATTGCATTATGTTATGACTCGCTGGAGGAGCTCTCTTTGTGTGGATGTAGTTCTGTGTTATTGATTTAGGAGGGAATAAGTGAGTGTTGCTGTGTTCTTCTTATTGTGTCGATATTGTCGATAATATATAGAAGCTTTATGGAATAGTTATTCGAGCAATATTCTAATGGATCTAGCGCATGCTGGGCAGTAACCCCGCTAACAATTCTGGTTACTAGATAAGTGGATAATCTTTCAATAAGGCCTATATGAGCTATTCATGAATAGACTGTCGCGAGGAAAAGTATAGTCAAATCGTAAGTTGCGAAAGCGATTACACGTGACCTCAGGGAAAAAAGAAAAAAAAAGTCTTATCTACTAGTACCTACACGTGGAAAGAGAATGGCACTAAAGTAGTTACCCTATTTGTAACCAGAGACCACAAGGAAGTATCTTTATTATGATTAAACCGGTATACCAACACAAAACTAGAACGGCCAACACGGAACCGATAACAAACATACACAATTAACAAATCAACACATAAAATAAACATAACAAAACAAATAAAACTAACAATAAACGTGGAATCTATTAACAATAAATCATATTGTTCGCTAGAACGCAACGATTGAGTAATAAATATCAATGAGTTTAATGTTCGGGCGTACACGCGATAACTGTCAGCCGCCATGTTGTCCGCCATCTTGATTTATGACATTTTATTGTGAACTGTCAATAGATAGCGCGGAGTTATAAAAGGAGCTAATTGTTTTTGGTTTGATGAATAGATTTAGATTTTGGGTAATAGAAAATAATTCTTATCATTGTTATTCATTGTTGAACATGATTGAGCCCGCAAGTACAACATTTTCAAATGGAAGCGACTTGCGTCACTGAAGATGCTCAAGCCCGAACGTTGATGCGCATTTGTTTTTAACTAATTGGTGTCTTCATTAATATATTAATATTTTTTGTTACTATACTAAACATCCATTTACATCAATTTAAAGAACTGGTAGGAGTCCCGTATTTCCATTTAATTTCCAACTGAAAAATAAAAAAAATACCTGTTTAGAATTACTAATTAATTCCGTCCGATGTTCCCTGTGAAGCCAATGACAGCAAAAAGGTGTTAGATCAAAGATCACATTAGTTATACATACACAAGTGACAAGCCGTCAAGTCATCCGCTGTTTACCTTTAACTCCTTAACTTGTGTTGAAATGTCGTCTTACAAGTATTGTGTAAATATCATTGGTGTTTAATTCGTACTCACTGGCGTGGTCATTTGCATAGGAATATGGGGAAATTGTGTCCAATGTCTAATCGGTGGTTTCTTTGAAGATGCTAATGCTAAGCAATGGGAGAAAAGGGTAAAACAAGAAATGGGAAATTTATTAGGCCTTGTCTGAAGTTTAATTGATGTTATAATAGAAAATAAATTTGCAAGCAAACTTCGGTTCCTGTCAAAGATCACCTTTTGAAATGTTGTCATTGTAATTTCGTTTGGCAATGACTCAGGCCCGCTTGCACCACAGAACACTAAATGCGTATGACGCTAAACATATTATGTTAAGCGTCAAACGCATTTAGACTGTCAATCGTTTGAAGGTGAATGCGATAGAATGAATTTTAAATATTATTTAAAATTAATTCTATCGCATTCACCTTCAAACGATTGACAATTCATGTTTGTACCAAGTTTGAATCCGTTAAATTCTAAATTTGCGTATTTAGTTATTTGTGGTGCAAGTAAGTTTTAGAGCTTACCCAAAGGAAAGGAGGTGATGGTTTCCTAACTTTACTCCACTCGGGAATTTTAAAGCGTTTCTCAGTGCAGGGCAACAGAGGTTTCATAGCATACGCAGAAGAAACGAGCATTGATCAAAGTGCACACTTGTCTTGGTCTAACTTTACTTTTAGAGTGTTAATAAAATAAAAAAAAATGGTTGCCTGTAAAGTCGGTTTTACGGGCGAAGATTTTACGTGACAACGACCGATCATCCGATCATAGTTGAGTGGGAGAGAGACGCAAGGCATTCGGCGGGCCTCTCTCTCGTTCGGTGACTCATCGTAACGTTACCGAGCGTTACACTTTTTCATAAGTGACTCCCAGTCGCAACCTAATTTAAGACGTTGTCACGTCAAAAAAAAAATATCCGCGAGATTTTGGACTCGATCTGAGGGCCTCTAAGTGGTAATTGCTTTCAAATCGTTTCGTTTTTCTACAACGACTTTCACCGAGATTGACATAATCTTTTCGGCAGCCAATTTCAGTCCAGTCATTTTTGACTTTTCCATCATCGTTATCGCTGATAGACTTCACTTTCTCTAGGCACTCCGGTCCTTAGAAGCGGTTCATTTAGCCTGCGAAACGGATAGACAATTTCTCCACTATTATTGACTTCATAGATCCATGTTCCTATGAGTGATTGCGCAACACATGAACAACTAGCTAGCAATGTGGCAGACAATACCAATTGAGACAATAGATTTTCTATGAACAATCTGTTGAGTTTCAAACGCGGTTGATGAAGATTACCTTTGTGTGTTAATGGGTCAATGTTTTGCTCCAATTGTAGTGTCAAGTGGGTTTACGACCTATTGGGTAGCAGTTCCAAGTTTATTTGGTCTTGGATGAAGAGATTTCTTTGATTGGTATCAATTCTCCCTCTCGATGAGACGGCCTGTGACCCAACAGTCATCATCGTCATCGTGATGATGTTTTCAAAAGTTACGACAAAAGACAACGACCAGTAAGAGGTCGAAAAGATTTGGTTGTTATAATAACATAGTCCACCCAGTTTTTCTAAATACCAGTATTTTACATGGAGCTGCCTATGCCTACGATGCAAGAGTGCCTATGCCTACGATGTTTTCTATCATCTTCCGCCAGTCTAAATTGATTAAGTTGGAAAGAACAATCATGAAAACTAAAGAGGCTTACTTGCCAAGTTCAAACACAATGTCCAGATCATCAATGTTGCAATATAATTATTACATACTACTTAGTTAGGTACCTACTTGAAGCATTAATTAAGAAAACGCTGCATAGGGAAAGTTTCGGGAATATATTCTGTAAGATAGAAAGAAAATTATGTTTATTGGAATTACAGCAAAAAAAAAAAACATCTTAAAATTATATAAAACAGAAAACAATGATATACCTACTATCTGAAAATAAAATGTTGCTTGCATATGTCGCTCATTTTAATTTATAAATATTTGTAGAGTATTACAATAATATCAGTTCCGATGAACTTTAATAAAATAATGAGGTGGCGAGGCCTCGATGTATCATTAGTCATTACAATAAATTAACAGTAATAAAGTTATAAATTTATTGGCGCTTTTTAATATTAATATTGAAATATTTATTTCATATCCCATTACTTTGTCGTTGTGTAATAATTATTAATTTATCAGTGTTTATATTGCAGAAATGATTTTATTTAAGTAAATATTAAATTGTTTGTTCGTTGTTACGGAAATGTTGTATTAAATGTAGGGTTACGTAGTATAAATAAGAAGCAACAGAACGAAATGAGGACCGATGGTTTATTTGCGTAACATACTATCAGTAGCAATGACTTTCATTTTGACAGTTCAACAACATTCATTGCGTTATTTACGTTGTTAAGCAGATTTATTTTTCGAACATATGAAGCAATGGATTAGCAATATCCTTCAAAATTATTCAAATTTTGTTGGACAGTGTGTTACGCAATTAGGCTGCTGCTAGTATGAATTCAAAATATGACCCTCAGTTTAGGAAGAGTTTGATAGTTTTGTGACTTAACATGACATAAGAAACTAAGTAGCTAGTATTTAGTAATACCTCGACTGTTCACATGAACAGCCAATCGACTAAAATGACTGAACTGCAAATAACATCCGCAAATAGACACTAACTATGTATTCTGGACACTAAAAACGTGTAAATCAACCTTTACCGCTCATAATGTTTCCACACAAAGTTTCCTCTAAATCAGTCATATCTCCATTTATTATGACGATGTTCCTTCACCTCTAGAACAAGCGGTAACGAGCTGTATCGCATATAAATCCTTCGTTCCCGATACGCTACAATTTATTGATGTTGCTTCTCCCAGTCATATAATTGCGCAGCGCCCTGATTGATGCCTTCGTTCAAGTTGATCGTAACTCATTCAGAATGAACGGAGTGAATGTATCTGAATCTGTGTTGTTTGCTTTGTGTGGTTTGGATATTAAATTGGTTGAGAAAGGGATGTTGTTTGTATAACGTTGGCCAAGTAATAGGCCATTTTTTTGTTTTTCTGAAATGTTGTTATTTTTGAGAAATATACGGTAAATCCTACTAATATTATAAATGTGATAGTTTGTATGTTTGTTACTCAATCACGCAAAAACGGATGCCGACTGCACGGATTTGGACGAAATTTGGCGCGCATATAGTTTACAACCTGGGTACTTTTCATCCCGGTAGTTGGTTTCCGTAGGGTAATTTCCGACTTACACTCGGGGCGAAACCACTGGCAAAAGCTAGTAGAATATAAAACGCTTTATACTCTTTTTATCTAATGCTCACTCAGGAGCTTACATAATACACACGCTATCTTTTCCAAAATGATGACATGTTGTTGTTGAATTGCTTACTTAATTGCTTGGTAAAACAGTGTTAAAAGACATGGGTGGTGTCTTTTAACACTGTTTTACCAAGCAATGTAATGGTTCAATAGGTAATGAATTACCGTACTGGAAATCCATCCATCAGACGTGACAGTTCCAGGGTTTCTTTCAAGCTTTTTGACCCAAAATAGCCCACTCCCAAAACTGAGCCCAGACTTCAAAGATAGCATAATAATCTATAACGCAGACTCAACCCTCCAAACTTCGTTCACTTTCAGAATATTAAATTTTAAACTGTCACCGCGCGCTGTCTTCGTCAAAGTTTTTCTATTAAATTTTTCATTAGCATTTGACAGGACATTCATAATGTTCACGACTTTGATCAATGAGGCTTGGCAGCTCGGCTGTCAGCCAGGGAACAGCTAATGATATTTGCTTGAAACGCTTGATGTATGACGCGGGTGCGTGGCTTACTGGTAGCTAGATACATATCAAATGGAGATAGAAATGTCGTACCAATGTTTTTGTAACGTTTTGTTTCGTACAAATCTTTTGACAATACTGTAGAATTTAAATTTTATAGAACAATAGTTTAGTTTGGTTTAATTGTGCAAATTTTAGAAGTCACCTGATCCAAACAGTTTCGTTTGCATGAATAAACATTTTTTTCTGTTTTATTATACTGCATATGTACTTTCTGAGTTTATCTACGAAGTTACTGACATTGGTGAAGGCAAATATCGTGAGGAAACCTGGACATGAGTGGGACAATAATAGGCTGGTATTTTTATTATACTACACCGCAGCGCATATACAAGGTTAAGCGCATGTGTCAGGTTTACAGTATTTAAGGCTTTTTTTTATTCACTTTGAACATAGAAGAGAACTGAACGGGTTATTTGTTCTAATTCTTGGGGTATAGTTAGCCAAGAGGCTTTTTGCGTTTAAAAACTCCCTTGAAGCTGATATAAACAAAAACTCACCGTGTATATTGCAATATGCTACCATTACCACACTTATACCAAAATACTTTTCACCCATTAAGGACCATAAGCGTGACGTATGCAAAGAATGCGATCATAGATAGTCAGCGTTATGGCTATACCTTGTTTTCGCAATATGGAAATTGCTGATAAACTTCATGATAAATATGCCTATAAAAAGGTAAATTATTCGGTGTAAGAGCAAAAAGTATGAATAGCTATTAGCCGTAACATAATAACTGTCTTCATGTAGTTAATTTGCAACAATGTTGATACGGTTACCGTGTTTGTAAAATTGTAATGTTAATAGTAGGTGGTCACGTGGTTTTGCGTCGGTTGTAAAATCTCTATGTATGGTAATAGGAGGGCTCTTCTCTATGATTACCAGTAGGTGACTGGTGTGATTATGTATACTGAGGTGGTTATTATCAGTAAAGAGTACGTGTTGTGTTATGAGGGGCTTGTGGCTAAGTAATAACAGCCGCACGGGTCGATCGATCAGGATAAGCTACGCTTGCCGCGGTTGGTCCGCGGATGGGTGACCATCTTTACATATCAGGACCCCTCCATGCTTCGGAAAGTATGTTAAAGTATGTCCCGGCTGTCATTCGTGGATCTTTGACAGTTGTTACGGGTAGTCAGAAGCCCGAAAATCTGACAGTCAGTCCAAGGGGTATCGTATTACCCAGTAACTGGGTTGTGGATGTCAGATAGGCAGTCGTTCCAAGTAAAATACTGGTACTCAGCTGCATCCCGTGAGATTGGAATACCCCAACATAGTTGGGAAAAGGCTAGACCGATGATGAGTGTATATTGTGTTACCTATGTATAAAGCTTGTTTCAAACCTTTTTTTTTTCTAAAAATATTGTTCTTTGATGATTGTGTAGGAAAAGTATCTGGGGTATTATATTTTCGATAGAACTTGGTTACATCTAGCACATTATTGATAACGGCAATGAGAATTTTCGCATGCATTTCCTGTTGAAATAATTATGTATGAAAACAGTTCTTAATTCTTTGTTTAAACTATTTCACATATGATTTTATTTTTACTCTATGCATATTTTAATCGTTTTTATCAAAGTATAGCAAGAAAAGATGGCAACAACCTCGAACAACTCATGGTTACCGGCAAGGTGGTTGGTAAAAGACCAAGAGGTCGCAGCCCTTTGCGATGGTCCGACCAGATAAGCTCTTTTATTGACACGAAATTTCATGATGCGCTTCACTCGGCCAAGGATAGACAGAGATGTCGAGACATCGTCAGGGAAAAGATGTTTTCAAGGGAGGATCACGACCCTCAGTAATGAGGAGTACGACTTGAGGAGGAGGAGGAGGATCATATCAAAGTCACCTTAGTTTATTCCAAACCTTGAATAAACTTTACAAAAAAGCTCTCAGTATCTCGTAGGTATATCCTAATACAAATTTAAGCCACCCATCCAACAATAGTACACAGTATACCAAAATGCTACATCAAAAATACATACAGTGGAGCCAACGGAACAATAAAGTCACATTTAATACAATTACCTACAAAATATATTAGTGTTTATTTTGTAAGTCGGCGCGAACGTTTGCTACGACTGTACTGGGAGGTAGGTGCAAGGTGTAGGGGAAAGCGGCTTATGAGGATTTATGCTCGGTTCCTAAAAACAAAAACGAATCGTTTTGCTTATCAATGGTTGCATTTTTTATTGCCAAACTGGGCATATAAATCCGTAAGCTAATTTTACCTGTGATAGCTACTTCCATAAGGGATGGTCTACTATACAAAGCTATGAGGTCTATGCTTCATTATTGGTAAAGATAAAAGAGTTTTAATTTTAACCAATAACGGTCTGTAAATTATAGATTTCGGCCATGAACAAGTATTGCGCCCATACCTACAGGATTTTTGATCTCGCTTATTCTACAATAGTCGCGTCTGCTTAATGAGCATTCGCATGTACAGACGCCAGCACATCAAGCTACCCGAAACTGTCAATTTTTCCCAATCAACTTTGAGCCTTATGCTTTAGCGATAAAGTTGAAAATCTATTAAAGAAATTTGACAGATTGTAGTAGCTTGATGTGCTGGCGTCTGTACCACTCATAGATTTGCATTGGTCAGGCTGATTGCTTCAACTGGATACAATTTCTTCTGAATACTTATCCCGTAAACTCTTTGTGTATTCTTCAATGAGAAAACCACTAAATCATAATATTGTTAACATCTATAGCACATAATCAAGCTGAGAGTATTTATTTGCTTTCAAGCCGACTCAATATTGAATGCCTGAAATGAGTCAGCATCCCTTAAATCTTTTTGCGCTCATTAATCGCCCCGCTCCCGCTCACCCCTTAATCCCTTCGCAGCTTACACACGATAGCTATAAACATACATCAATGATATTTATGGGAGTCATTCGCTAAAGCGTGTAGCACAACGATTACTAAGAACCAAACGTTAAGGCAGCGGCGACGATTTGTGACGAACTTGAAGCTACAATTCTTTTTTTAGTAGACAAAATAACGTAATTTAGCGGCAAACGACGCCACTTTTGGTAGTTCGCCTTTTTTATGGCCCCACTTTTAGATTTAGTTGGGTGGGGTTGGTACTAAATGGTGGAGGGCATACAATGTGGTGTTGGGTCATATTTTGGGGTGTCAGGGAAAAGTTTTTAATATATGAATGTTGATGGGAATAAGTATAATGTCGTGAATGTTGCGTCTGACGCGGTGAATGGTGCATTCGGCACCATTAGTATGTTTTAAAGACGCATTACTTAGTTTTATGACTGTCAAGTTGTTTAGATGTGAGATGGGGCTGGCTACTCCATATTTTGCTGAATTCAGAAGTTGCTAAAATATTTTAGAGCTTTTCAGACGGTGAATGCGATTACAAACACAAATCTTAGATGCATTCAATGGAAAACGTAGGTGATTAAAAATGTTATATTTGAACTAAGTCTTAATCATTTGTTTGTCCAACTACAATCATGTTACATTAAATAAGTGTAGTTGTAAAGGTTCTATCAATAACTAAAACACGTGATGCTTTTATCTTTCATTACTTATCCAATACTAAGTAATATTTCTAATCCCCGCCTCATTTAATACCTGTCACTTAACCACAGAACTTTAAACAACCCTCCATATTCTAAATGAACCACCAAGAAGAATTCCTTACATTTAGCACTCACAAACTAAATACCAGCTTCAACCGGCACCATTAGTTGGCTGTCACATCTGTCGACTGTCGCGACGCGTCACAAAAACGCGCGATGTCGCGGCGAACGCGCTCCGAGTCCCGACATGTTTACGATTGCGACGACAAAAATATCGCAAGCGGCGATTGTCCGTCGATTGAGTTACTGCGGGCCCTGTTCCCGGCTAATTTATCGACTTGTTAACTGAAAGTGTGTGAGTTTCACGTCTTTGAAAGTTAAGGGGACTACATGACTTAAAGCGCGGTCACTGTCGGACTGCATAGAAGAGAAAGAGCTAATATAATATGAAGCTATTATCTATTTACAAAAAATCTATTATTATTTAAAAAATTAAAACACTAGTGCTTTAGTACGATGCTTGTAGAATAATCTGACAAAAATTAATAATGATTATATGTATATTAGTATGGTTTCTGATTTCATGATTTTTTTTCCATCGTACCAAATGAGTTGTAATAAATTTTCAACACAGTATCTACCTAGCATATATCCTGAAGCATATCATATATTTTTCTGATCGGGGGGCACGGCAGTGCCCCCGCCAAGTCGAGCAAAAAGCGGCACGGCCGTACCATCCTTTTCTCGAAGCAGTTCAGGCCATTTTCGACCCCCTATAACTTCGTTGTGGATAAAACTAGAGACCTGAATTTTCAGTAATCAAGCAGGTATTGTATAAACACGGTATATTTCAAATTTCATTCAATTTGAACCAGTAGTTTAAGAATTATAACTAGTCAAAGTTTCTTAATTTTGTCACTCACTGACTGACTGACTGACTGACCGATCATCAAAACTCTAAGGCACTTCTAGCAGACATAGAAGCTTCAAATTTAGAACACAATTAGCGTTTAGTGTATAAATCAAGGAAAAACTAAAATATTTTGCAATTTCGTTCCAGTTTTCTAGATACACCAACTGCATAAATAACTTTGTAATCCCATATAAATATATAGAATTACAAAGTTACATTTGCAGTTAATGAATCAGTGTACCTGAACAAAGTCGCTTCCCGCTGTCTGTCTGTCCCTATGGATGCTTAGATCTTTAAAACTGCGCAACGGATTTTGATGCAGTTTTTTTTATAAGATAGAATGATTCAAAAGGAAGGTTTATTTGTATAATACATGCATAATATAGTAGAGAAACACTGATAATTTTAGAGGTTTCTAATGTGATGTCGTAAATAAACAGATTTTCTTGCGCTTATATTGCAAAAGCTAGCTGAACCCTACGAGATAGATCAAAATAATGTACTACAGTATTGCACACCTTAAAAAGGTCTACAAAAAAGTCCGCGATGGTATATGTCTATCTGTTAGGGATAACCCACAATAACCATTTTTTATCCTTTACTTTTTACGAGAAATAGTGGCTTGTTTACGAAGCGATTTTAAACAATACAGCATTAATCTATATCCAATTAAGTACCTTAAGTACATTGTGCCATTACTATAGATCAATTTGGCCCTTTGAAGCATGTAATTTAAATGAATATTTTTGAAGATATTACAGATTTAAAATGTAGGGACATAGCGGTTGCGCTGGTGAGTTTACCTAAGGCAACGACAGGATAGTACGGTTAAGTAGTCACGACCTCTCTTCGTTTCGGGTGGGGTGTACCTCGAGCTCAGCAACTCCCCTAAATATCTTGGTATTACCCTGGACAGGTCTTTAACATTCAGCAAAAACTGCAAAAATATCAAGCAGAAGGTGCACACTCGCAACAATCTTCTTCGTCGACTGGTCTCATCGAAATGGGGTGCTTCGCCTGAAGTTATGCGGACTACTGGACTGGCGCTATCTTTTTCTGCGGGAGAATTCGCGTGCCCCGTGTGGAGCCGTTCTGCCCATGCAAAGCTGGTGGATACAGCTTTGAATGAAACGTGCCGGATCATCACTGCCTGACTAAAACCAACCCCGGTACAAATGCTGTATCCACTAGCAGGAATAGCGCCACCGGTGCTTTGCAGAGCGGTGGCAAGCTCCAGCGAAAGAGCCAAATGGTCTCCGACACACGACAACATCCTTGTGCCACAAAGGCTGAAAAGTCGAAACAGTTTTTTAAAGTGACACACTTTCCCACTCACTGGCGAACCATCACAGGATTGACTGAAGCTGTGGCGAGACAGTGCTTCCTTACCCAAACCGTTCGTCCCACCCGCTGCAGACCTCCCACCTGCTGAAGACCTCCCACCTGGACATGAGTTACCTTGGGTAACCTGGCAGTCTTTAAACAGACTCCGGACCCAGGTTGGCCGAAGCAAGGAAAACCTGTTCAGGTGGAGATTCATAGACGACTCCGCCTTGGAGTGTAAATGTGGTGCTGTCCCACGAACGAAGGGACACTTAATATCGTGTCCTGCGTGTCCTGTCAGCTGCACATTACAGGAACTGATGGACGCTGGTGAAGGCGCCAAACAAGTAGCCGAATTCTGGGCCAAGTCCATTTAGATTGCTATCGACACGCTAAGAAGAAGAATAAGGTCAACTACGAGATGCCATAGTCAAAAAACAAAAACGCGCTTCGCCCTATTAGCACTTTAAGATTAGCAGCGATCGCACGCGTTTATCGGAGCTCTCTAGCGAGGAAAATAACAATTTAAATCCATATTAATGTTATAAATTCGAAAGTAACTCTGTCTGTCTGTCTGTATGTTACCTTTTCACGCCTAAACCACTGAACGGATTTCGATAAAATTTGGCAGAGAGATAGATTGCATCCCGGGGAAGGACTTGCGGTAGTTTTTCTATCAAGCGAAGAAGCGGGCGGAAGCTAGTATATAATATAATGGAATAATAGGTGTATATAGGTACCTACACCTAGATATAATTATGTTCAAAGGTAACTTGTAAAATGGTCAACGGATTATGTTAAAAATAAAAAGTTAAAAAGGTACCGGAAAGGAAAAAGTAGGACTATCTACAAAAAGAAGTGAGATGCCATCAAAAACATAACTTGTAAAAAAAACCAAGTCTCGCAACTCAGTTCTTCTACCGTAAAAAGTTGTGAGATCCATGAAATACCAAGTCGGTTAATTTATTCACTCCCTACTTAAGGAACCTTCTGTCTTAAGTTATTACATAATTAGCTAACCTAACAACATCTTGTAGTGACCATCAATATTAAAAATCTTCTATGTTTTGAATAAATAAATTGACTTGGCCATCGCCACCGCATGAAAACACAATGTATCTCACAGTGCGATTGCCAAGTCAATTTATTTATTCAAAACATAGAAGATTTTTAATATTGATGGTCACTACAAGATGTTGTTAGGTTAGCTAATTATGTAATAACTTAAGACAGAAGGTTCCTTAAGTAGGGAGTGAATAAATTAACCGACTTGGTATTTCATGGATCTCACAACTTTTTACGGTAGAAGAACTGAGTTGCGAGACTTGGTTTTTTTTACAAGTTATGTTTTTGATGGCATTTTGTTTACCGTAGTCAATCATATACTTTTATTGTTTTTAAAACTTGCATTTTTTGCGTTTAGGTCTTGTAAGCCCCTTAAATAAAATTGTCGAGTTTGTTTTCGGCTTTTATTACAGATTTCGTGGGTGGATTAAATGATAATTTTGTTAAGAGAAATGTTGTTGATGGTTTTATGCGGTGAAGTGACTACTGAAGGAATTTATGTTTCGTAGAATCACTATGATGTAACAATAGAAGTAGAATTGTTTGGTACTTGGCAGTAGAGTGGAAAAGTGTGTTTTAGTTTTCGTAATATATGTTATGTAGTAGCAAGATTGATTCATTGTTTTTATTAAACTTATTATTGTAGTGCGTTGAGTGTTCGTTTCTCTGATTGTAAAACTCTTTTTAGACTGTTATTGAATTAAATACAGGGGGCCTATAAAGGCCACTTTGGCGGAATCATAAAAGGATAATATAATGTACAGTTAACCGTTAAGTTAATCGTATCAAATCCCATTGGTGAAGCATTTTTCAGTTATTTTTTTGTCTGTGCTAAGTTACGGTACCAATCAATCCGATCCAAAACCAATCCCAATCTCTTTAATTGTACATACCTACGTAGTTCAGCGAAAAAAAAACACGGACTGTCTTCGCCATAATATTACGATTCATTATGTTATCCTTTTATAATTCTCCAAAGTGGCCTTTTTAGGCCCCCAGGACTTGCACCCTTTACAACCAAGTAACATAAAGCATGATTCAGATCTAGGTATATTTAAAATGGATAATAAGATGCGTTGTATTCATTCAATACTTGCAGGAAAGATAATAGGCGAAAAAGAAGAAACACAAAAAAAACAGTGGCAGTCCGGGAGTGCCGGCAGAAGAGCAAAACAAAACACAAACATAATACTTTGCCATCGCTCACAATATCGGATATACATTAAACCCCAGTACATCCCGAGGACAGCCGAACACATCCGAAGCGGGTATTTTTTTAATTGTCTTATAAACAAAATACGCGCGGTGTCGCTTACAGTAACAGTGGCGCGAGTTCAATGGTATTTTCCCATCTCAAAAAACGCCCAACGCGTCTAAAGATGTTTTCACTTAAAAAAAATATTATATCGTAAGAACCATAGCACATGGAACTGTCCAGTTCCTACCGTATATCTCCAAAACAAATCTTCTGTAAACTAAAAGTAGGTAAACAGAAGTAAAGCTAAACACTTGTAACAACAGAATTCAATCAGGCTATTGACGCGAGCTACAGACGTCAGCGCGACTGCGCTGCCGGCGACACCCGTCACTTGTTACTGCACCTCTAACAAGCCGCCGCATGTCGCATAGTGTGGATATAGCCTTGTTTGCGTTGAATTGTTGGTAACATATTGCATGTTTTTGTTATTCCATATTATATACATTCATACATATTAGTATTTTATTTTATTCCATACATCAGTCATACTTACATTAAATTTGAAAGTAACTCTGTCTGTATGTTACCTTTTAACGCCACCACTGAGCGGATTTAGGTATTTGCCAAGGAAATAGATGGCATCCCAGGGAAGGACATTTTTTATTCCCGGTAGCACGTTCCTGTGGCATAATTTCCGACATCCACGAACGAAGCTGTGGGCGGAAACTAGTTTAAAATTTAGAGTCCATACGTCCTAAGTAGTCTCAACAAGGGGTATCGTATTACCCAGTAACTGGGTTGTGGAGGTCAGATAGGCAGTCGCTCCATGTAAAATACTGTTACTCAGCTAGATCTAATAAAATAACATAAAAACTAAATTAAAACTTAGGTAAATAAAAGTAGAATAGTATGTTAGCAGTTCTATTTGCAGACAATAAGTAGGTATCCTGTCTGTGCATAGTCGATGGTTAGTAAATAATATTTAAGTATATTTTTACAGCTATAGTAATTTAGTTTATTTTATATTTAATGTATAATTGTAACAGGAATGGGCCTAAGAATGTTAAAAATCATTGAAAAACGAATGTCAAAAACTTGTCAAAAATGTTGGGAAATTAGATATTTTTTTTGTGCAGACTGTAAACGTTCTTAAAACTCTCCCAAAAAAACGGTAAAACACAGGTAAAACACAGGCCCTCAATGCGTTCTACCACTGACTTTATTATGTGCTGAGGTTTAGACCAAATAAAAAGTCGAGGATGGCTGCAGTCCAAAATGATCTTTCTCGTGCGAAAACAAATAAAAATATCATGTATTTAGGTATTCAATACCATTACAGAGCATGGAGCCTGCGGCCGCATCAATTGCTATTCGTATAAGAAAATATTTTGAATATTCCTTTCCAGCCTTCTCCATACTATGCGACCCCGTCTCGAAGCTAAGACGCTTGTTACTCCAAGTTTGCATTGAACCCCGCGGCTCACCCCCCAGAGGATCAATGGACAATGTGGGTGATTCGTCGGGTGACACCTGCGTAATGGGATAGCGTTTGTATGGAGGATATGACGGGGCCAGATGTGTGACGCGGATGTGCGGATGTGGATGATGCAGATCTGTGTTGCATTGTGGGTGGAGTTGGAACTCGGAACAATGGTACCTAGGTACCTACTGGAATTTTGGTTTCTGATTTCTTTGAGTTTGATATCTTTGTAAATTGGTGTTGTCTGTCTCAAACGATGTCGACTAAGTTGTCTAATGTGTATTGGAAAAGGAGTTTTTTTCGAGATCTTCTTGATCGTGTACTTCATTAGGTACTGATGGTGGTGTCCCTGAAAGACCTTCATGGCTTTGTGTACGATGTTCTTCTATTTCGTTCTCTCAGGGCGGTCGTAAAAGAGAGTCTAGTGAGGGTGGTTACTTGGTCTGACCAGCGGTTAGGTGACCGACAAAACACCAAAACACCTCAACACCAAAAAAACACCAAAACACCTCGCGGTTGGTCAACTTTCCAAGATTATCTGGTTCCCGACGGGCAATGTGACCTTTGGTAACAGATCGTTGATAGTCTATCTCTTATGCGTAGTTAATCATGATCAAGTATAGATTCGAGATAAACTCGTTCAAAAATGGGAATAAAAAGCAGCGTCCTTAGGTCTATCAAAATGAGTCACTTGATCTTGTTATTAAATTCTACACAACATCGCAGACTCTCAGAAACGAATGTATTTGAAAACACTTATTCATAACATGCTTATGTAGTAAGTAAGTATGCATACTAACTTAGAACAATGCATATTTACTAATACTTTATAAACATCGCTTTGAGACGTGTCCATTCCATAAATCAACACCAACCGTAACACTTTATAAGCAAACTGAAAAAGTATAACATTACATTTAAATCATCATCATCTGCCTGGCCTTTTCCTATGTTGGGGTCGGCTTCCAGTCTAACAGAATGCAGCTGAATACTAGTATTTCACATGGGCGACTGCCTATCTGACCTCCATAGCCCAGTTACTGGGTAACATTATATTAAAATATCGTAATATTTTACATTTATTAGATAAACTGCCATTAAACATAGTGTTGTCCTAGGAAGTATGTATATTGGATAGACGGCTCTATTGTAATCAATAATAGCTGCCAGTGTAAACGCGGAAGTGCTAAAACAAATAAATTAATGAGAACAATTTAACTGTCATTATGTTAACAGGTGTTGCAAATGTGGAAAAACATACGTAATTGTTTGCTAAGTGTCTTCTTACATCCGTCATGACATGACTTACTTTCTAGCAAACGTATGACCAAGATAGTAAAACATGGTGAGTTTTAAACGGCCAAGGTTACAGTCAACAGAAAAAGTAGATGATCAAAGTCAGAAATTCAATACTAATTAACGGAGTTCGCGTCAGAACTGTGTGGCGTCGAAGTGATTCAAAAGTATTCTACGTAGTAAGTATTCTAAGTAGTAGTACTTCGACGCCACACAGTTCTGACGCGAACTCCGTTCATTAGTATTGAATTTCTGATTTTGATCATCTACTTTGCTGTAGACAGTACACTTTTTTTTTTTTGCGGATGGGAAATCATCAAATGACCCCTCCCGCTCTGGGTGGAGCGGAAGGGAATGTCAGCCTCTTACTGACTAAAACCCACCCGTGTCAGCGGTAACCCTTTCGGACAATCCCGCTGACCCGGCAGGCTTCGGCCCTATGGGGCCCCTCCTCGATGCTGACATCTCTTTGAGGCGCGCGTGGAACACGTACGCGCCGTCCTGCACGGGCCTGGTCCTGATCGGACGGTGAGCTACCCATTACTCTCCGCCCGTAGGCCCGCGCCTACGATGGCCGGGAGTCGTCACGCGGCTCCCGACGCCCGGAGCGTCTCCCGCGTGGACTGTACACTGTGGATCCTGCCTGCCTGCCCCAGAAACATTTCTTATTCTCAATGATGAATCTGCACCCCGATTGCGTAACACACTGTCAATCAAAATCTGAATCATTTTGAAGAATGTTGTTAATCCATTGCTTCATATGTCCAAAACGTTTTGATGCTGTTGAACTGTCAAACTGAAAACCATTGCTAGTGTTATACGCAATTACTCCGCTGGGACAGAAATAAGTATATAAGTATGTCTATGTATACAAAAGAAAATTAACCACCTGGTCAGTAATGTCGGTAACTCCGGTTCTTTTCCGGGTAACTTCGTAAAAAAACTCAGTTACTCTGAAGCCTCGCTGACACAATTAATGCTTTTCTCTTAGCCAGAAAGATAGCTGATGTTTGGGCTAAAGATACCCAAGCTACAATTCTTTTCAAAACTATCGCGTGAGCTGTACCAAAACGTTCGGTAACAATGTTTACACGTGCCACATGTGCTCAGACTAATAAGATAAACAACACGTGTCGCGTTTTGCAAAAAATGTGCCTGTAACGAGGGCTCCGTGTCAATCACCTTTACAGATCAGCGCCTCGGACTTTGCATAGAGGACATGTGGGGAGAAACCTGTGGCTGACGTCATCGTTACGAGGGCAAATGTATGCTGTACAGTTTTTACCAATATTTTTTTAATATATTTATTTATTTAATACTTCAAGCACAAACATGCACAGAGGCGGACTTAATGCCATAGGCATTTTCTACCAGTCAACATGAAATCGCAAAAAAAAAATCAGCTGTTGCCTACATTTATGTTCGTATAACTCGTCAAAATGTATGGAACAGCTGTTTTTTTTAAATAGTAAAAGTTGTTCATAATGATGAGTACAATGACCTCTTAAGAGGTTGTTAATGTTTTACCAATAACCCTGTATACCTAATAACATAAATAAAAGCAGAAATAAATATACATAATTACATGAATATACTTACTAAAAAAGAAATAAGACAAACAATGAGAAAATATTACCGTTTTGATGAGCTTCTTGCGAATGTGCTCGCGAACCTTAACTTCAAAGGATAATCGGTTGGTTGCCATCCTGATTTCCTGGGGGAGCGCATTCCACAGAGAGATAGACTGAACGAAGAAGGAAGAGTGAATGAAGTGTGTGCGGCGAGTGGGACATATAATACCACAAGTTGTCTTACGTGATTTTCAGCCAGCTTGTAGCAGTGATAGAGGATGCATATTTTAAGGGGATTTTTTAAAAGTAATTTATATGCTAGAACCGACTTCGTACACACGACGATATGTCAAGCTATACATTTCGAATTCAAACTGACCTCGAATTTTATAGGCTTTTTGTACAATATACGTACTTACCTACGAGCTACGACGACATATCCAGATATACGTTTCCCGTATAGGCTGTTATACTGGAAATGTAGGGTGTATCCCACTATTTCCATGGAAATACAAAATAGAAAAAGTGGGGCCAGCGTTTTTTACAAATTATATCCCATTATTTCTATTGCGACAAAAAAACGTAGTTGTGTTATTTGAAAAGTTTGCCACTTTTAATGAATAAGTAGATTATATAACTTTATATGTCGTCGTATGTACGTATTTGTCTACTCCTTTCTTCTTGTCCGTTTATATGTGAGTAGGTATATAAATGGTTATATGTGTACCGACTTTTCAAGTAGGATTTTTGACACTATCTTCAGAGTTCTTAGAAAGGAAAAACATAATGGCAAAAAAAAAAACATTGGACTTAACGATCCAAAATCGTCAAACCTCACTGAGCATGCATGGTGTAACTCTTGTAACTTTTGTGTGTGTACAGGCCTTTGTAATATAGTGAGACAAAACATCAGGCTGATACAACTAGAAAGGTCATTGGATCTCTTTTTATCTACTTTCCTATCTCAGGTACCTATGCTGGAAGAGATTTCTTTTATCACACTATCACACTAATATTATAAAGGCGAAAGTTTGTGGGGGTGTGTGTGTGTGTTTTTAAGTTTGTTACTTCTCCACGCTTAAACGGTTTCACCAATTTTGATAAAATTTTGTATTGAGTAGCTGACACCATGGAATAACATATAGGCTACTTTTTATCCCGATATTCCCACGGGATCGACACTTACGCGGTTGAAACCGCGGGGCGCAGCTAGTAGTTAATTAAATAAATAAAGGGGACGCTTTTTCATCGGAAATTTGTAATAAACTAGCTAAGGCTTAAAGGCTTAAAATTCTATGCAACGGTTAAATACAGTTCCTTTAACAACTAAAAACAAGCATTTAACATTTACCAGCTAATATTTATTGTAGAATGTAACAATGTTATCACCTAGCCATTTTAAATAGACCTGTAATTGAACCAACTACCTAGGAATTTATGTCCATCTTATCTAGACATGTTGCCAGTGGCAATAATTTGATTATTGAGTGTCTTATTACATTTTGAATAGGGTGTGCAGGAACACCATGTACTTTCGAGTTCTGTTTTTGCGATAGGTCCACATCCACACACCTTGCTTGCGTTTCGTCGAGGAACATAAGACTTACAATAACTTCATGGTTTTCTGAATCACGCAATTGTGCGATCTACAATAATTAACAATACGTCGATATTACATTTCTGACACCTATCCCAAACCACAGTTGCGGTAACTGACCGCAGCTTCTTAAAATTTCAGAGCCATGACATACATTTATCAGGTTTTTATGAAGTTACACTAAACAGGTGCTAAATACTTTCAATTTGTAATAGATTTTTTTTGTTTTGAAATATGTCAAACTATTGTAGCATTAATTGGTACGTTTGAATATTGCTGTTTGCGGGAGCTATTTTGAATGCAATTCTTAAGTTAAAATAAGCCGTAAATGAAACATTTTCTCACTTTCTCTCTTCAGCACCAATGTCATGCAACATTCATACCATCTTCTCACCATGGATACTTCCCGTTTCACTACTATAATAAATGATAATGATAAATGATTTTATTTTGTAAGTAGGTTTGTACAAACACTTTTACACGTCAATCATGTTTTTTTAAAACTAGATGATGTCGGCGTTTCCTATCTGACTACTCTGAGAAGAAAGGCCGAATCAAACTCAGAGGTCACAGTCTCTTTTAAAGTCCAGACATAATCTTGGTCAGGTTATATGAAGACCATGTGGATCGATGTCTGAGGTGGTCTTTTGAGGAAAAAACCACACAGATTGAGAGGACCTGTCCAGTCAATAAAATACCTACACAAAAGTTTTTCGTTTTATTTATTAATGACCAACTTATATTTACAAACACACAAAGTGTCCACACACACGAAGTCTCCACACACACGAAGTGTCCACACATACAAAGTGTGGTTTCGTAACTATTTTGATCTCCGTACATTCAGCCTCATTTCGCAAACAATTCATTACGGCTTGTGTCTTCTTACATCCATCATGACATGACTTAAATTACTTTGTAGCAAACGTATGACCAAGATCTTAAAACATGGTGAGTTTAAACGACCAAGATACACTATGTTTCCTTGACTACCCCAGAAACATTTATAAATTCTCAATGATGAATCTGGGATGCAAATGAGTAAGGATAGAGATTTTTTTTACAGTAGAAGTTCTCTTGTACCTTGTTCTGTTGTAACTTTTGAGCTGACTGTACAGTCAGCTCAAAAGTTACAAGAGAACTTCTTATTGATAAACCTTGTCTAAAAGTTGTTTCCATTTATTTCTCAGCGTTGTCACTTGTTTACATTATCCTGCAAAAATGTTCTTTTAATTGAGACATTGTAAGTTAATGGCAACTTGGTAATCACTCATTTCCTGTACTTAAACTTAAATTAAAACGTTGGAGATACGACAAACGAGCGATGGGGTTAGGAAACGTATTTTATAAGGTAAATGCGTTTATTTTTATTTTGTTTATTGAAATTCTTATCTTTAGAACTGTTTTCGGTTGAGCAGCAAATGGAATCATGTTGGTAACTTACCTCTATGTTTTTAAAAAAAAAGCAATAAAAGCTTTCGTAAAAGAACAAGAATTTATTCATCAGAATTGGCTTTGTTAGTAGCCATTAGAAGTAGCTTTGGATGACTGTCTGGTCTGGTCTGGGACTAGGCTGGGATCGGAGTCAAGTAGACGAGTCCATAGAAGGAGATGGAGGGACCAAAAAAGGTTGCTCCCGTAGACTGGATGTAAGCCGGAAGATCGAGTGTTGTGGCCACTTTGAAAACGCCTTTGTCTTAAATGAAATGTTTATTTCTGTAAGTAGATCTTTTAAAACACTTTTATACATATTTTGTTGGTCAATATTGTAAAACTAGGTGTCTACACTGCGATAACTAAAATAAGGTATTAATATTCAGTATAAAGATATCTAATGATTTCTTGCTGCATTCAGAAGGTGAAAACTTACGAACATACGAGTATTTTATGTCCTACATTAGAATGCACATTATTTCAGATGCTAGCATTAAACTTTATGTCCCTATACAAGACGCACACTAACCCATTTTCCTTACAAATTATAATATTACAATGTAAATCGGCGAACAAAATGTATCACACAACATTTACGAGACAATATAATTTCGCATTCACGACACAAAATAATATCACAAATTAAACTAGGAACATAAATCAGTATGTCAAGTTATGTCCAATAAATAACATGAAACGGGTTTACCGTAGTTCTGAGCATGAGTCTGACCATTAGATAGCCGATTTTATGCGCTTGCACATCTATAATTTATGAGAAAAACATTGTAACTCGATTCTTGTTGAAAGACAAAACATTAGAGTTACTATCCTATGCTACGCAGCCTATGAAAGTCAATGTAAAGGGTGATGGTAAAGTGTAAGTGATAAAAAAGATAATGATAGAGAGTTTTAGCAAATTGTTTTAGAAACTTTAAAAAACACGACCGATAATGCACTATTATTCTTGCAAATAATTTTCATTTCATTTTATTTTTTAAGAAAAACGAAGTAAAAAAAATGTACTACAGAATCAACACTATTCAGTTGCAATTTGCAATTCTTGGAATACTTATAGTTGAAATAATAACACTGAAATTGATACCCCTCTGGTTTCGACTCGTTCTCATTTCGACTATTTCCGACACAATTTATTTGAAACTAAACTCGAATGGTATCGATATCAGAGTACTATCGGTTCTGGCGTACGAAATGAATGCAATGCCTGAAGTTTTTGATATTTGTCGGAAACGTATCGGTGCGTAGTGCTCGATAGAGCAATTTATGCTGTCTTGCCATTGGCTACAAACTATGGACTGTATTGCTGCTGTGAAACAGTAACACAGATTAGTGGTGTCAGGAATGTAAATATTTTTGGATGTTTATTACATTTGATAAAGAATAGCCAATGCTCAATTTCTGTTATTTGTATCAATTACTTAATTTTAAAGTATGTTGGACAACCGTCAAAACTGTTTTTATACGTAGTTTATTTTTATCTTAAACTGAAGCGGAAATATAATACCTAGAATTGTTGGATAACATTCTAGAGTCTGTAAATGAGATGTCACAGGTAATGTTTGGAAGAAAGAGAAGCATTGAGTTTAACATTTGGGTAGCTGATCCGATCACGCAATATGGAAGTAGGTATATGGACATTTTTGTAGAAATCTAGAGCGAGCCACGTCTCTTAAAATAATTTAAATTTAGTTTAGCTACACTTCTGGTTTCTCAAAAGATGGAGTGGAAGACCGCGTATCGGCAAACGTAGTGTGGGACAAACGTAGTCTTTGTATATTTATTCACAAAGACAACAATTACAATTTGGGCTGTGCTGGGGCGGCTGCTGCAGGAGCAGAATACCTCAAACGGCGCAAATATAACAACCTTATTAGGAGCTATATGTTTGAAAAAATAGGGGCTTGAGGTCTGAATGCTCATCGAATATTTCGTGATATCGCCAAGCGGTTGGTTGACTTTACGCGTGACCAGAGGGCTGGTAGATTTTTAACCCAAAGAATCAGCATTGCCATCCAACGTGGAAATGCTGCCAGCCTTTTGGCCACTTATCCCATTGATATGTTTTTATGCCCAATAAGCTTCTGCCTTTTTCTTAATTTTTTTATTATATACAGTACATATTTTAGTGTTCTTCAGTAAGTAGCAACTTAACAACTAAATATATCCTTGTCTGTTTACTAGTAAATACACTGTTTAAACAATAAGTCCTTACTATCCGGCGGCCACTAGTTTTACGACTGAGGTGCTCGCAGCTGATACATTTTACTGTTTTTCTTGAATTTCCAGGATGGCGTTAGAGCATGAAATGTGTTGTGTGTTATTCTTTGAATAAACTGTTCGTTACATTATAGTGATGGTTAGTATACCGTACAGTAATAACAGACAGACGTAAAAAATATACGAGTATTTGAAAGAGACAACTTGTTGAGTATTTTTTGTCTGCAAGCATTTATTTAGCGATTATTTCAACTGTAAAAACATATGCAAAATTTTCTTAATTTAATTTAAATACATATAAATTATATTTTTTATTTATTTTTATATAAAAATAAGTATGATAAAAAGTAGCCCACCGGTATCGGGAACAGTGTCCAAGCGGTCAGAGCTCCATAGAGAGGAAGCTTCTAACAAAGCGAGCCGTGTCCAGAAGTACCGACTTCTGAATCAAGTTTATTTATTATTATTATAATATAACTAGCAGCGCCCCGCGGTTTCACCCGCATAAGTGTCGATCCCGTGAGAATATCGGGATAAAAGTTTTCCATTGTGTTAATCCAGGTTATAAACTATCTGTGTGCTAAATTCATCCAAATCCGTTCATCCGTTTGTGCGTGAAGAAGTAACAAACATACAAACACAAACTTTCACAAAATTTCGCCCTTATAACATTACTGTGATGTGATAATATTTATCATTCAGCCTTATTTGCTCTCTTATTTTACAAGATATAGAATAGCTTTTTTAAATCAAGGGAGACAAAGGATATCCATTCTTGTCCCGATGAAACTGATACGCATATACTTACCCATCCAAAATGCATCATTAAAAGGATGTAGGTAGATAAGTATGGGTACTAATTACCGCTTTACCCTCCCTGATACAAGAGCCGTATAGGCACAAACCTCCCCCACTCCCATACTCTATGTCAAGACAGCGGCGTTGCCATTCAGTTAGATTTACAACAACAGTGACGTTTTAACGATAATGCGTATTTACGAGTATTTACGTGTATTTATGCGTATTTACGCGTATTTACTGCCGGCGAGAAAGCCCGCCTGTTTAATTGTCGAATAAAATTGAAATTTACAACCGTTGATTTATGTGAATGCTGCGCCGGCGATACGTTTTACGAGTTTTTATGAGTTACCGTAGAGGAAGGATGAATGAGTTGTTTGACGGATTAAAAGGATGAGTTGCTGTGCGCATATTATAGCTGTATGGAATTGGTAGCAGGCCTTATTGAGTGGACAGAGGCATTATTCGAACTCGGATTACAAGATTATTTCACGAGGAAAGCATAGTAAAATTAATCTGAAACCTTTGAGACGAACAGAGATTCTTTCTAATTGTTGAAATTAAAATAGGTGTGATTTTTACCACCACAGGATGGTGGAGGAAACCGCAAGCTTGCTTTTATAATATTACTACCTGCGCCCCGCGGTTTTACCCGCGTAAATGTCGATCCCGTGGGAATATCGGGATAAAAAGCCGTCTATATGTTAATCCAGAGTGTCAGCTACCTCCATACAAAATTTTATCAATATTGGTCCAGCCGTTTGAGCGTGAAGAAGTAACAAACATATAAACACACACACACTCACAAACTTTCGCCTTTATAATATTAGTGTGATGTTTCTTAAAAAGAGTGTAAAAAAAAGTTCTGTCAAGTGTATTCGAATTTTTTCCTTAAAAAAATTAGGTAAAAATGTTAAATCATTACAACTCTTATTAAGACCTCATCATTAGATATACCCCTGCCCATATCCCAATTCTTTATGAGTCGTCATCTCGGGTAGTCACTCGCTTTATAACCCTAACATCATTCACACAGTCCATCCATCGTTTCTTTGGTCTTCCTCTACTCTTCCTTCTCTTCCTTCCTTCTCTTCTTCTTCCTGTTCTATAATGCGTCATGTTTACCGCAAATAAACGTGTTTTCTTTCTTTCTTTATTTATTTATAGCCATCGAAATCCATACTCCTAATGAGACCTGTCAGAGCAAAAACACCTGCACTGTGGAAGACCTTTGCAAGGCCAGCGCTGACGTGTCGAAGTGGCTGAATTCTGGTGTAAGCGTATATAAAATTAATAAAAGGGGAATCATCGGTACAACGAAGAAGAGCAATTTTTTTATGAAATGTGCTATGGTATGTCTTCTAATGTCCCTTAGTTCCTGTTTCCTGTTTATCTTAAGGGTTCATAGCATGATCATTATTATCTTGTGCTTGCATATTATGTTTACCAAAATGAAACTGAAGGTCAGTTCTCGTAATTTAAAAAGCTCAAAATCTATTCGCAGTTTTATTTCGGCGACAAAAAAATGTCAAAAATTTAGGGAAATTAGAGGTATTTTTGACTGATTGAGACTTAGATCAGACTGTGGACGTTCTTAAAATTACGAGAATTGAAGCCTCAAAAAAGTAACACTTCATAAAACTGTCATGTCACAATTAAACCAAACCATAAGTGTTGACAGATCTTAATGATTAAAATGACGTGTTAATTGACAAGCGTCGTTAATTAGGGAATCTAAAGGTTGCATAGCAGCGGTAGTTGGCTTACTGCCTACCCACTGTAGTAACACATCGCGAGCAATTTTTACGACCACATCAAAGGGTGACATCGTAAATATACAATTCCATTGCTTCATCGGGTATGTGGGATGTGGGTTTAAAAAATTAAAAAAGTTACTGGCTGTTTTGTTTTTAAACTTAGAACGAAACGACAGGACCCAGATTAGGTCAGAAACACTCGGGACACCCAGATGTTACACAGATGTTCTCAATAGGCCAGGAGGCTCAATCAGCTTCTGGAGGGTAGTGTGCTGGTTGGAATAACCACCGACGGCCGCCTTGGCCCACGCACAATGGTCCACTTGAGGAACTAAGTGGGGAAACCAAAGCTTTAACATAAAAATAACTCTCTTCCATAATCCTCAAATCATTATAAGATCCTACTTATACTGAACTCTTAATACCTTTCAACAACAGTTCTCAGGTCCAAGAAAAATACCTTAACCATAATTATTATCTTTACGTCAGTCGAAGTCAGCGGAACTTCCTCTGACTTCTGTTAATAGCTGCTTGAAGGTGCAACAGGAAAGGCACTTATCGTTGCAAACGATGCTTTTCAGCTGAAATTTCAGAGCTACGAAGATCGAGTGGGAAAAAAATTTGGTATGAATGTGTGACGATAAACCAACGGCATTCACAACATGAACTAGTAGATATATTATTCCAAAATATAAAACAGTAAGTAAAAAAGAACGACTTTGTTCTAGAACCAAAAAACCTCGCTACTCGCTCATGTTTGGATACAAAGTAAAACTTACTTCTGCAATCCGATGCTACTATTTCTTACCTCCATGAGAAGGGCTTATTTTTAATCTTATATTTTGAATTGCAACAAGAATAATGTACCCAGGATTTTGTAATACCTTGATTTAAAAGAGTGTGACTTGGAGTTTCTTGCCCGTTCTTCTCCAGCTTCAACTTTCTGACCGACTTTTGACAATTCAAAAGTGCCTGTAAGTGGTTTAATTGAAATAAATGCTTTTCGTTTGATTCACGTCTCTTCTGAGGCTTTAGAGTTAGAGCATCCCTACGAGTAAAAGGGATGACTAATGTTCGGACCGCGGCGGTAACAGCGAGTCATCTATTGAAACAGTTAAAAGGTTAGAGTTACAACAAACAAAACAAAATGTTACTGTACTCTACGATCGTAATATTCCATTAATTCATAACGATAATAAAGTTCAATTGTTACGAGTCCATAAAAATATTCAACGCTAACTGCTATCATAAAAATGTTGGGCTAATAAACCTATTTTCAATGACACAGTTTTATTACGAAACGTCCGATGTTTTGTTATTGATTGGTATGTGTTGTTTCACTATTTTATTTATTGATTTATGAGGATATAATAGTTAAGATAATTGACGTTTAAATACGTAGAATCAAGCTGCAATCGAAGACAGAAGGGACACAGACACTCACTGTATGAAATACATGAACTCTAGGTTTTCTCATGCTAATTGCAGACCATTTAGCTCGATTCGTGGCAACTCTTATCCAGCTGCTACCAGCCACCCTGCTAAGATAGTCGCTCCACCGAGCCCAGGGTGTCCTACCTTAAGTTACGTAATCGATATAGGAATACAGATTCGTGAAGGAGGAAGGAGTAGTCTGCAGGTAGTTTGACGGTATGATATCTCCGTAGCTAATGTGATTACTGACAAGTCATCGAAAAATAGGTACTTATAGTATGCAAATAAATAAATTGCAAACCATAATATCTACAATATTACGGTACGCAGGTAAGTCCAATTATAAAATTGCGCAATCAATATAATAAAAACGTGATTATTTCTCAGCAAGAAATAGTTGTTAACAATTAAGTATTAACAGTAACTACTAGAAATAATTACAAGAATTATGTCAGTTATTTATCACTGAGTTCTTTAACGATCGCTGTGCACTTTAAATATGTACTTAACTAAGTTTTATCTGTGTATTTAATTACATAACTATGTATTTAATTATGATAGGAATTTGTTTTCATTCAATAGTGCTAGGCTATTTAAAACATTCTTGAAGGTTTCTTGGAAACAATTACCACTTCTAATATATCTAGTCATTTTTTTAAAGGGTTACAAAAGACGATAAATTCAAATCATGCAAGTACAACCTTACGATTACGATTGTTCCCGATGTCCACCACTTGTTTCATAAAAATGGTATGGGAAACATACTTATGGGTATGTGGTACCTAGTTAAAATCTATTTATATGCCAGAAAGAAGTTATGATTTTTGTATAACCATTCAAAGGTGTTTCGCTGATCTGCTTTTGGAATATCCTCTCAAAAATAGTGTGGAACCATTTTTACCCGACGGACAGAAGAAGGGTAATACTTTTTTAATTACTTAGAGGTACCCGTTTGTATTATTTTCCAAACTAAGGCGTATTTTGTGTTTTTTCCTACCTAACCAAAGAAACAATAATAAAAAAAACACTTAACAAAATAGCTCCTATCTAACTGTCCACTTACCCAGTCGTGTGGAACTGGCGATATTATCATATAAACAGCCAGTACATGCCATTAGGTCCCCAAAGGCTTTATTGCCAGAATATGTATAAATGTAAAACCTTCCTTAAATGGAGAATAGCGCTCATATATCGCGGTGTGAGGCAAAGACATACGATTCTTTGAAGTTTTTGGATGTGGTAACATTATTGGGGAAGGAACATAAAAAAAAATTGTGTTATTCAGCAATAAATAAGCAAATATTTTATGAATTAAAACATGGTGTCGTCTTATCCTATGGTGCACAAAGTTGGTCTTTAACTAACTAAAGTCCAAACTCAAGGATTATCAACGAGCTATGGAGCGCAGTAAACCTACTAGGCGTTACATTAATGGATCGTGTTCGAAATACAATAGGTACTGCGTTCCAAAACGAAGATAGCTGACATATATCAAAAGGATAATAATAATAATTATGAAAAATGGATTATGGAAGATAAGAATTATGTATGACAAATGTGTTTTAATCTTTTCATCTCATAATCTGTAGGTAAGTACACACAGCTACACATCTAGCTATACATTTCCAGTTTTAACTGAACTCGCATTGTATAGGTTTTTCGTACAATCAGAAGTCAGCTTAAATACTGTTTATGGTTATCATGGCTCGATGTGTACAATACTACCGACGTAACTTGGCGAGCCTGAACTATAGGCACTAAGAACTTTCGCGCATATTCTCTCACTCGCACTCGCCTCATGTCACCATTTGGTTCCTAAAAAATCTTACTGCGCAGCCTTCTGCGCAAAATTCAGGCCCGTCAAGTTACGTCAGTCGTATTGTAACCGTGCGTACAACTGACAACTCCAATTTTAAATGAAACTGCCGCATCCACGGGTTCTTGGCAGCGCAGCTCGACATGCGGCGGCCGACATGTTTGAGCGCCGCGCTATTTTAATTGATATGTCTCCGCCTGTTCGCAGCCAATACCAATTACACGTAGGGCTGTGCTTCGAGGTATACGTGGGCTATGATTAATTGTGAGCTGTGATATCTTCAGGTTTCTTGATCAGATGGGTTGGGTCTAGATGCTGTAGGTGATCATACTGTGGAAGGAACTGTTTGAAATGTGGGTATAGAATTAAGAGGATTAATTAAAAATTGGACTTTTAGATATATATTTTTAAGTGTTAGTAAAAGTACTTAAAATCTGAAAATTATTTATTTATTATTTATTAAACATACACACACTATCTTTACAGGATGACCCCAATACAATAGTGGTTTGCAAACACACCAAATAAAATGAAAAATAAACAGGCTAATACTTAAAAATCTAAACTTTAAAAATACAAAGAACTTTATACAATACATGAAAATCTAAACTTTGTAATACAAAACTTTTTTTTAAATGCTATTAATCAAGCAAGGATTCCTAGACTTACTACATTCGCAAATATCTAATTGTAGATATTAGTCAAAAACCTCTAGCTAGTCCTTCCATTGTCGAGTGTCATAGATTTTAAAGTTTTTTATTCATCTACATAATTATAATTACCTGTATATTCATCCACTCGGCTCACAAATTCTTCCCTATCTTAAGGGCACGTCTTTCCTATCATTACGCGCCCCCGGAGTACTCCTTGATCTCTACTAACTAATATACTAGGTACTAAATTAAATAACTAACTATAGAAATCGAATGTTTCAGCAGCTTCAAATTGCTAATGTCAGTTGTTTTATAACTACATATCGCAATGAAAGACAAAATATGTATTACTAATTTTAAATTGTCGATTGCAATTGTAAATAAAATACGATATATTTATTTTTTTATTAATTTATGTCACTCTTTGTATTTCTTATTTTTTTCTATACAGACGCCAGCACATCAAGCTACTACAAACTGTCAAATGTCTTTACTAGATTTTCAATTTTATCGCTAAAGCTTATGGTTCAATGTTGATTGGGAAAATTTGACAGTTTCGGGTAGCATGATGTGCTGGCGTCTGGACTTCGTACAGTCACATGGTAAGGTTTTGAGTTACACTAAGTGCAACAAAACAAAATAAACTTTTATTCTTGTCATTATTGCCATAATTTATTTTTAAACATGCTGTTTAAAATAAAGTTAAAGAAAGGAGAGAAACTAACAACGACTCTTGCCAATTTGCGTGACTGTAATTATTGGCGTAATGTTTAAAATAATAATTATGCCATACTTACTGTCAGCTGTGAAACTACCATATGTAAACTAAATAAATAATGTTTTGACGAGGAAAGCACTACGTTCATTCATTATTAACGCAGTAACTTCACACTTTTTCTAACACAGAGTAAAAGGTTTCGAAATCGTTAGAGAAATTGCTTCGTGCACGTGCATAAACTCGTATCTAACGACATCTGGAACTATCTGTATGCAATTTGGATCGTCAGGCTTTTTCCTGCCATCCATTCTGAGCTGTCACCCGTTGAAGTTAGATTGAAAGGTGCATGATACACTTGATCTAGTTATACTTGCATCTCTACGATGAAAAATGGATTGGAAAGATTCAAGAGTAGCATTCGATTTCTGTGTGGCTATTTTACTTTTCTTTCAGATGAAGTTTATGTGTGATTGTGACTGCCAGGTGTGCTCGGATCCTAGGAATTATTCCAATGATCGATTGTTATGATTCCTGTTGTGGTAGACTAATTTTATTCTAGGTGCATCGTCTTCACCACTTAAAATTATATTAGGTATACAAAACCTTGTAAAATATTTTAAAAGAGTAACGGTGGAGTTTCTTGCCCATTCTTCTCCATACGAACACTACCTTTTGGAAGGGGCGACAAGAATCAATTCTATTTTACTGTAGTTTTTGACGTTCAAAAGTGCCTTTTATGAATAAATAAATGATTTGACTTTGACTATCGTAAAATCGTATAACGTTTTTCTCACTGCCTTCGACAGTTTTTATTGTAATTCCAGGGGGATCCTAGGAATCATTCCAATGATTCTGTGTCGTAAAATCGTATGAAATTTACCTCAATGCTCTCTGTATAGCTATTCAAAACCATACGACAGGTTGTCGAATCGAAAACAGCACTTTTTAATTACTAATTTGCCTTCACCCCGGAAGCAAATTGCCGTCGAAAGAAAGGAGAACGTCTATTTGATTTAAACTGACAAAATGTTTTAAGATTTTTTATTTGGGAAGATCGTTTAGTGGACTCTTTTGATAACTTTGATTACGAAAGCGTATCGAACGGTTGTGGATAGCTATGCTGGATTGATTTAAAATCACACTGGGTTAAATAAAATTATCCTTCCCCATAGTTATGGTACCGAACATTTTTGCTCGTAAATAGGTTAGTCTTAGTAATGTAGGTAAAATGTAAAGTGTATCTACTTAGGTACTTCAAAGATAGCATAGGACGTATTAACCAAAGAAGAAGAAGACTTCTTTTTCATACCTAATAAATAAATAAACCCTACTGTACTGCCTCGATCTAGAGTATTTTTATATCAAAACAATTTCTGATAACCAAAGCTCAATAATATTTATGAATTCAATAAAATACTTATACAAGAGTGCGAACACAGTGAAACAATTCGAGCAACGCGCCATGAAAAATGCAGTATTACGCTGACATAACATGCGTCTGATATAAAAACAAACTATATGTATGTCGTGACACGCACAAACGTCTATACACGAACCAACATAAATATTTTTGAAAAAAATATGTTTCACATAAATATGTCCTTATCCGTTCAGTCAGGTGGGGTGTGAGTGACGGCGAGGTGCGAGAAGATCTCTTGGCTTCATTTGTGTTAATTTTGGCATAATTCGGTGAGCGTAAATTCGTGCCAAAACTTTTTGTGGTAGTGGTTAATTGCGTAACACACTATCAGTAGCAATGGGTTTGATTTTGACAGTTCTACAAAATACATTGCTTTGTTTACGTTGTTCAGCAGACACACTTTTCGAACATATTATGAAGTAATGGATTTGCAACATCCTTCAAAATGATTCAGATGTAAATTAGTATTGTGTTACGCAGTTAGGGTGCTGTATGTTTTGTATTAGTTTTTGTACGAATAGGCAACTGTGTTTAGCTGTTGGATTCATGCAAGTTGGTCCTGGTTTTCACTGTACTGCATGCCAAAACTTTATGAAGAAAGCATTTAAGTAGACTGTTTGGTCTGTTCCGTTTTGATTTCTACATGACACTAGATTGGGTTGAGGGTGTAATTTTTGGGTTGACAACTAATTTTATCATTATTGTCATTGAGATCACGTGAATATTTGTTGCAAACTTGCTGGATATTGTCAATATTTTCCACGGGTAAATAGTTTGCTATAATTTACTTTTGCATTTGCCTGGGTTTGACCAACGGTTTTTCTCCAAACTTATTTTTATCTTGATAATTTCATTTTTAACAACTGTAATTGGTATTTTTTATCGTTTCATTTACTTCCTGATTAAGTATGGTTTGTGTACCAAGAACAAACTAAGCCAGATACATTTCATCGACATTCAGCATTTAATTAAAACACAATTAAGGGGTTATAAATACAAGGTAGCATCACCGATACTTGATAATTATCCGCCTTTATGACTTCCGTGTTACAACCCCTTGTCATTAACAGTCAATTAAATTACTTTCCTTTCTCCAGCACTTTATTTAACCCGCTCCTCGCCCGCGGTGGGACCACGCCTCCAGAATGCGGCCGCCTGCGCCCGTCACGTTATAATTATCATTTAAATTGTGCCCACCGCGCTACCGCTCGACACTTGACAAATGTAATGACGATAGACCGTCGCTTCAAGAATTTTTATACGCTCATATCCACCGTTTTATATGATCGTGTCAGATCCCCTTTATATGTACGCCACGTTACGTTTACACCCCGCATTCTATCAGCGAACTTTATGGCCCCACATATAAGGCTGGTTATACAATGACTTTTTTATATTTGATAGGAAAAGATATGTTTGCTGAAACAAACAGAAAAACTAAAATAGGTTGCTTGATGAATACCCAACAATGGAAACTTAGTGCATTGTGTTAAAGTCGAAAATTGCCTAAACGTTTATTTTATTGGTCATTACATTGTGGTAATGATAAGTAGCGTAGTCAATGTTTTGCTCATAAAAAGCGCGATACTGTGCTCATAGATGACGTTCTATATAATTTCCATTTGATTTGAGCCAGTTTTTGTGTGGTGAGCGTTGACATTTTTATTTGTATTAATTTGTTTGGTATTATGGTGGAGAACGATTAAGTTCTAGTTGGGCGTCAATTTATTTTTATTGTTGATCGTGGAAATAAAAACTTTATCATGCTGCGTTTATTTGACATTGGAGACAGTTGTTATACATCTGTAGATACGACAAGTCAAGCATACGTAATGTTACTTTCGTGATGCACATTCAATCTTAAGAAACCTAACGTGCAGAGAACATTGCCATCTGAATGCATCATTTGATATTTTAATTTTCGCCTCTAAGGACAAATTTTCATCTTCTTCTTTAAGTTTTATTTTTCTGTCTCTCTGCCCGTCTCTCTCTCTGCTTCTGCTGGCGCGCTTGCGACTACTAGACCAACGCATGAGGTTCGATTCCCAGGTCTTGCAGTGTTATTGGGTATTTCCATTACACATTTTTCAGTAGCAGCCTGGAACCTGGAATTGTGCCCGGTGGATAACAATACTAGCACTAGAATAATACTAGGGGGCAAAAGGTTAGCCCCCTAGTATTCGGTGGGATGCATGAAGAAGCCTCCTCGTGTAGCGCAGTTTGTTCCGCCAGTTACTCAACTGAACCGAGCGCTCGGCGTATCCTGGACAGTCACATCCAACACTTTATTTGACTGGCCAATTCTTCCCTTACGGTGGTAGGTCTAACGCCCGCCTGGTTTGCGACGTCAAGCAGCCTGCTGTGTTTCGTCGATGCGTGGGAGTTCCAGTGCCTTAGGCATCTTCTGGGCACGCTGGTTCCATCATAGACCTCATTCATCGCTTTCCATCAGGCGTGATTGAGGTCAAGAGCGGACACATTCAGCATAGAAAATAGGTACCTACACGTCTTCCTAACCTTTCGAAGATTACAGGCGTGATGTTATGTAATGTTCCTTACTCGTTTACCCTCATCATCTTATCAATAAAAAAATACCATTTTGTCTTACTTAGATCAGATTGGCTTTCGGCTTAAACTTACATGTATAAATTTATTCCGAAATACACATAATACATTTAACTGACCTACGTGTACCACCAATTCATACCACTTCACACGCTTTCATATCAGATTAAATTTTTATTGCGAAACGAACAATTTATTACGCTCAGAATATTCTTAGATAACATTTTATTCGTAATAAAAATACTTATTTAAATATTATACTTATTCAAAGTGAAAATGAGTGTGTCAACGCGGCCGGCTCCTTTTATTGATTAAATTATTCGATGTATGTGATCGTATCAGGATCATTCTCTCACCATTAAAAACTCGAAAACTATACAAGTTTTGTCGTGTAACTCGACACCTCAGGTGTTTTAAAAAAGGTTAGAGACACACTGAGCCATACATTTTATCCGAGAGTTTAAAAATCATGAGGAAATTTTCAAGATTCTCACAAAACCTCACGCCTGTAATTCCCGAAGGGTTAGGCAGATGTGTAGCCTATAGTATAGACGCCAGCACATCAAGCTACCCGAAACTGTAAAAAATTTCCAATCAACTTTGAACCTTATGATTTAGCGATAAAGTTTAAAATCAATTAAAGAAATTTGACAGATTGTAGTAGCTAGATGTGCTGGCGACTGTACTAGTAGTAGTACATCCACATTTAAAAAAAAAATCCTTCCTGCGGAAATAACAGAAAAAGCCTGAAGTAATTTAATAATTTATTTCACCAAAAATAATACAACTTGTTACACATACTAATAGGCTAGTACTTGGGAGTAAGTATATAACATGGGAACATCTGTAGCCGAACTAGGACGAGTCCTGTATCTCGGCATATAGCGCCGGTCGCCTCAAAACAAACAATAATACATATTAACTCAAAAGACATGCAAAAAAATGCATCAATAAGAAAAAAATACAAATATGAGTGTGTGTCTGTGTGTGTAAGTGCGCGAGATTTTTTGTAAGTGTAGAGTGGTGAAAGTGAAAAGAAATAATTTTCCTTAGGTGAATTCCTTTCTATAATGTTAGTTTGAAAGCGAACATGAGTTTGGTTAAAATTATCCGTACAAAAAATTGCATTACCCGTACATTTACATCTGAGGCATGCCGCAAGTTAATACTGATAAAATCTAATTTACAAGTCCAACAATTATTGAAACACTCCACAGTATTTCTATAAAATGTAAGCCAAGGAAAACCGATGTTAAATTCTCTGCTGGTTCAATGCTAATCTTGATGATGCATAAGATAAGATTAATGGACTGATTGTCATTCCAGGCTGCCTGTAGGTTTACTGCTGGAAATAAATTATGTTCTGATGACTGTAATCCATCACTTGTTCGTGCGTTTACTGTTGCTGCTGTTTTACGAGGATGTAGACTTATTAATAAGTTCAATAGTGTACTGGACAAGATAGTACTAGGTACGCATGTTGCTTAGAAGATCAGTTTTCTATTAAAATCAGGAGAAAAGTCTGGAATAAATTATAAAAATCGTATTATGGTTGTAAGGAGAAAAGAAGATAGTCTTACGAGAATACCCGAGTTATTATTATTGGGTATTCCCAATAATATATTACAGAATATATTGTATTAGAGAATTTTGAAGGTTTTTTGATATATTTTTACATATCCTTTATAAAAAAATCTGTCAAAAAGATATTTTTTTCTTTAAGAATTAAGGGACTTTTAATAAAATAAAATAGCCTACCTGCATCCATATAAAGAAACATATTTAAGAAATCGAAATTAAATTTGGTACCACAAAAGTTCTGCCCATAAATACAATAATTATAATAATAATTAAAACTTAACTGTCCAAAGTTCCTCTCAGTGTGCCCCTAAAGACGACACACAACAAATAGTGTCGATAGTAATCGCTGGTTGTGAGTGTAAATATCGTCGCGATCCGCGCGATAACGTGCGGCTACCGTCCGTTTTATGTACGAGTTGTGATCGAGATAATAGTACGATTTATACGTACGGGACAGCTACTCGAGATGTTTTACGTGATTATAGTTGGATGGTGGAGATGCGACGGTCCTTGCTTTGGGAAAAGGAGCATGCCGTTTTTTGATTGCGCTTTGAAAGAGAACGGCCGATTGATCAGGTTAAGCAACGCTTGCCGCGGCCGGTCCGTGGATGGGTGACCATCTTTACATACCCCTTCGTGCTTCGGAAAGCTCGTTAAGCTGTTAGTCCTGGCTGTCATTCATAGATCTTTGAAAATGGTTACGGGTCCTCAGAAGTGTGAAAGTCCAGTCTTATTATACCAAGGGGTAACGTGTTACCCAGTAACTGGGTTGTGCAGGTCAGAGAGACAGTCGCTCCACATAAAATACTAATATTCAGCTGCGGTGTGACTCGAGTCGACCCCAAATTTGTTGGGAAAAGGCTAGGCAGATGATGATGCTTAGAAAAAAGAGCTTTCATAGGGGTTTTGTTTCCGTATCTAAATAAAATAGACTGCAGATAATTGGCCTTACTAATTATAATGAACCCTATAAGAGAAAACGTTCCATATGTTCTATACAAGCCCTGAAGAATGCAATCCAGTTTTCATGAAATTACCACAAATATAATTTGTTTATATAAACTTTTCGCACACAAAAAGGTACAAAGACGGAATTAATGCCTTAGGCATTCTCTAGCAGTCAACCAAGGCTGGTGAAGAGATTACATGGCAGGTTTAATGCATTATCAGTAATACACTGGCTTGTCTGAATTTACCTACTCTGCATAGTTTCTGTAATAAAAAACTACGTATTATGTAAATCGCGCATCTAAACTCCCAAAGAAACACCAATCTATTAAATCCCAGTTTAATTATGTGTGGGAAACGAGCAGACAAAACAGAAAACACTAAATTCCGCACTCATTTATAAACCAACGAAACTAATGAAACGTTAATGGCACATCTGTGTATCGTAACCTTAATCTTTGCCACAATAACCAGTTGAAAAATCCGTATGTTGATAGCCGAATGAAAATAGACATTTGATATACGATCAGCTGATGTATACGTAAACACAATTCTCTTCCAGATTTATGAATAACCACTAGATATAGAAGTCAATGGAAACGTTGTAAATTGTAATAAACCATCGGCGAAGAGTTACTGGCTCTCGTAAAATATTAGTTTTATAGTGGTGTTATAACGAAATATGTTTTAGCGGAAATGTAAACGGGAGTAAAAATAATGGTTTCTTTATAATAATTTATGTTGTGTGTTAGGTTATTGTTGTGTAGGTAATGTAGGTATGTTGCATTTCGTTGAGAGGGTTCTGATGGGAGGCATTGGGTTTGAAATTGTGTTCGGATTTTAATGGAAATTTAGCTATATGGGTTTTGATGCACCAAAGTACTGTTTATTACAATTATTACAATATCATTTGAGACACGTTTTGAAACTATTTGTATTAACTTTAAGTTCTGTAAAAAAATTCACGGCTTTTTTTTTAATGTCGTGATGGCCCAGTGGTTAAGCCCTCGCCTCTCATGTACGAGGTTGTAGGTTCAAATCCGGGCAAGAGAACGAGAGGAAACCTGGACTTATAGGTAATATAAGTCTGAAATCGCCAACTCGTCTTGAGTGAGGGTGGTGATTAATAACTCAAACTCAACTCAAACTCAACTCAAACTCAAAGCATTTATTTCAATTAAACCTTGTACAGGCACTTTTGAATTGTCTGAATTAAATAGTCTGTCAGTTCGTCAGAAGGTTGAAGCTAGTTGCCCATTCCAAAACGTAGATCTCTATGGAGAAGTATGGGCAAGAAACTCCATGCACACTCTTTTAAAAGAAGATACTCGTATTATAAAATCCTGGGTACATTATTCTTGTTGCTTCTATATGTGAGAATAATGTAAAAAAAAGACACATAAGAAGAAACAATTCAAAATATAAGATTAAAAATAAGCCTTGGCAGTTAAGAGATAACCAGTCTCAACCGACGGCGCCCGTTCATGAACATGACGCGTGGATGAGCACCATCCAGTTTAACCATTTTATAGGGAACCGAAATGATCCAACACACGCGCCACTATCAGTGAGCATGACAAGTTCTCAACTGCCATGCTCTTTCAAGTCAACATCAAAAAATAAAAATAAAATAATGCTCTTAATTTCTCTGAATGAGATGAGTCTTTTGCCCAGCAGTGGGACATTAATAGGTTGGTATTATTACATACGTCATCCCATGCTTTGGTCTTTTGAACTTTTAAACAATGCAAAAAGGACCACACAGGATAATTTCTTACAATTTCCAAAATAACCCCAAATACTAGCATTTTAAGAAACATCAACACATTGCATAATTTGACATTGAAAGTATTGTAGGTTTATATTTTAAGTAAGTTACTGATTTTGCGTTACATTTTATACAAAGTTTCATCTATAAAAATTCCATTAGATTACTTTTCTACTGTATATTTGAATGTCTGTCAGTTTGACATAACTTTGAAAAGCAACCTCTGTCAATCAAATTAATAAAAAAAAAAATATTGATTTGAATCAATTATACCTGTTATGACAACTAGATTTATACTATCAACCGTGGCGCCAACATTCCTAACTTATGGCATTATAATTAGAAAAAATATTATAACATGAGGCCCATTGTTTATTGATTTTACACGGATTTCGGTTTCGAATTCAATAAATAATAGTGTTACAAAAGCTGATTCTGACGTCAAATAAATAATACTTTTGTCCTATAAGGAAAAATAATAAGTTATAAGAAAATAGAGCAAAAATTGCTGAAATATCGAATTTTCACCAAAAATTTTATAGTTTTTTCTGACTATATTGGGGAAAAAAGACTATATTTTGTCAATACAGAGTGTATATAAGAAAATATAGTCTCTTTTTTCTCGACAACGTAGATGTCTGGGAAGAGACATAAAGTAAAAAATTGAGAAGAAGCATCATTTCCATAAAAAAAATGGAGAAGTGGTGCCTTACTGAGTAATATCATCTCGAGTAAAGTGAGAGGAGTTAGTTTAAATGAGCACAGTTTTCAATGATTAAAGCGATATTATTAAATATGTTGATTTGATGCAACAAATAAAAAAAATAGCACTTAAATATAGTCACGTTTATCTGTCAAATATAGTCATGTTTGTCTTTCAAATATAGTCACGTTTGTCTGTCAAATAAAGAGTGCCACTTAGGTAGGCAAGCAGCCTAGCAGCCAAGTCAGCCCCACATAGGAGGTGTTGTATTTACCTGAACTGCAATATTTTCTAATTTCCCACATCTTTACATTTTCTCCTTGCATAAAAGAAATTCTTGCATTCCTGTACAGTAAAATACATAAATTGCACCGGTTTTATTTTTATTTGTTTATAACAACCGTGTTGGCATACAAATGTGGCACCTCTACCCATTTCTTCGAACATAATCTGCGCCACAGACGGAAACCTTGTTTATTTTACATACAATATTTACGACATCAATTAAGAGCCTAGCTTATTAACTACTAGACGAATTTATGCTTTAAAATAACGGTTAACCAACGTACTGTTTGTTTTCTTAGCTACACTGTGACTATATATATTTAACAGATTTAAAACAAAGAGTAAACCGCATGTGTTTTAAATTTTGAAGGCGTTAATTATTTATATTTGAAACTTATACACGACTAGCTTTTGCCCGCGACTTCGTCTGCGTGAAATTTCTTGTTTCCCCGACCCACCCCGTCGCATCGCATCGCCTGCCTGCGCTATTAAATACTTCGTTTTCGCTAACTTTTGTTCTTTTTGCTCGGCTCCTGAGGGTCTTAGCGTGATGTAGCCTATAGCCTTTCTCAAGAAATGAGCAATTATCAAATTCAAAAATATTTATTTAATTCTAACTGGTAGTTCTAGAGATTAGCGCATTTAAACAAACACACAAACTCTTCAGCTTTATTATTAGTATATAGATTATCTTGTCTGTACATATTTTTAGGTAGGTAATAATCTTTGATAATTTATTGTTAAAATATTGAAGATTTCACTTTATGATCTTAACTTTTAATATATTAAGAGGAAATGCGGGTGGTCGTTTCTCCATAGAAACGCTCTCGCCTGTTTTATTCCTGGTTAATGACCATAAAGCAATGATTTTTTTACAGAATAAGAAATATTAACTACTTGTATATCCCTATGTTTTCCTTTTTGATGATACATTATTTTTATAAGCACTAGAACCCTCAAAAATGCCGATTTAAACCGCCTGTCAACAGAGGTCTAGTGTAAAAATTTGACAACTATTAATGAAAAAAGAAAAACATAGGAACACAGTATATATATCCTTGTTATTCAGTTTATGAAATATCTTCTAAATTGGTCCAATATTAGAGGAGGCAATAGGCGCGAGCCAAATCTTGAATTACGACTTTTTACTTAGGATTTTCAAAAGTCTCTCCGACCGCATTTCCTCTTAACAGAACATAACATTCACACCTGTATTTCCCGTGCGGTTAAGCAGAGGTGTACCTATAGTACCCTCATATTTTGCTACATAGGTATGTCTAAGTCCCATGTAACAATGGGCAAGCCTATTGTCACCAACCGGGCACAAATATAGACTCCGCCGTGGTACTCGCGTAAGTAACAAACTAACAGTAGCAATGGCCTTCATTTTGACAGTTCAACAACATTCATTGCGTTATTCAAGTTGTTGAGAAGAAATTTTTTTCGAACATATGAAGCAATGGATTAGCAATATCCTTCAAAATTATTCAGATTGAGATTGATAGTATGTTACGCAATTGGGGTGAGGGTGCTACCGAAAAATCAAAAAATCAATCCAGTTTGATTTATTATTCTAGTAAAAAAGCTTGTAAGTATGATAACTGGCATAGCAACCGTCGTTTTACATGGAAAATCAAGTTGTGTGAGTATCACAGGTGAAAACACGTTTAATGGAGTGCAATTTATTTAATTTGATTCCATTTTACATTTCCATTTCGTAATAATGTAGACTGACCTGATTTTTCCACCTGCCTAAGTGCCTTCATGTAAATAATTTAATAAATGGTCCTCCAGCGGTGCTATTCTAATTTTGTAAAAATCTCACCGTGAAAACTTAGGTGAAGTGTTGGTTTTTGCTAGGAATTGACGCTATTGACAGCTCACTCCACGCTCACTTCACCTAAGTTTTCACGGTGAAATTTTTACAAAATTTGATTTATAACAATAGAAAAAGTAATTGTGTCTTATTAGTCACAGCTGAGCTCATTATAATAAGAATATGTATATTTAGGTTAAGGTATTTATGTATGGGCCTTCGTCGCCTGAAATAAATAAATTAGTTTAGAAAAATGCTATTTAAAAACAAAATGTATGTACTGCTTTCGTTTCTGATTGAAAAATTAACCTCCTCGATAGAAAAACCAACTTCTTTTCCCCAACACTCGGTGTATCTTGACATATTACCTTTTCCGACTGCACCGGAAGTACGTCACGATCCTGCCATAGACTATCAGACACAATGCCGTTATCAGAAGGGGTGAACTCGTAAACAGGGGATGTTTATGGCGGCGCCGACTTCCGGTGACGTCACACGGCTTTTTTGTGAAAGTAATAGTGTAGTTAGTAGTTATCTGTGTAAAGAATTTGTTGGTGGTCTTGAATGACAGAAGCCGAAAGAAAAATACAGGTGTTTGAAGAAAACATTTTGGGAAAATGAAAAGGGCCCCGTTGTACCTTGTGGATCCGTAAAAAGGAAATCAGTGACATACTATTGACCCCTACGAGGTATAAAGATTGTGTTTAATAGCATAATCAGGTTGCAACGTTCCCACTGCTGGGACACAGGCCTCCTCTCTGTGAGAGGGAGTGGGCCATAATCTACAACGCGGGCTCAGTGCGGGTTGGTGGATGACACTTAGCATTGTTTGTTCTAAGACATGCCACGATGCCTCACGGTTGCCTCACGATGTTTTCCTTCACCGTTTTGATAGCAGCAGTAATAAAATAAATTACACAAAATAAAGTGACTGCCTGGTTTCGAGTGAGATAAAAATACTGTAGTTAATGTCAGTCCCATACATTTTGCCTTTTCCATCATCGTTAAAACTAAAATAAAGAAAGAAAGAAAGAAAAAGTACTTATTGCGACTCGTACAGGAAGATCACAAACTAAATTAAACACAGTAAAATAAAAATCGAAGTTATATATATAAAAAAAATAACAAAAGGAAAATTAAACAGAAAGTCCTATACGAGGCCAAAAGGCTCCTATCTCAGCATGATGCTGCGACATTTAAAAAAGAAATGTCACAGCGCTGGTATGGAAATAATGTCACATTGTCTAGACGTAGTGTTTACTTTTCACCAGTAGTGGACTTCAATGATATCTTAATTATTTGGTAAAACGGTAACATATTGAACCAGAAAAAGTGTTCCAAATTGCTTTTATCTAAACACATAAGTCAAAGCACATGAATACACAATTAAAGACAGTGACATTAAAGACCTGGCTGTCAAAGAGCATCGCCGTCAAAGAGGCTGGCTGTCAAAGAGGCTGGCTGTCAAAGAGACTGGCTGTCAAAGAAACTGGCTGTCAGTGTCAATCAGTAGCCGTCCTTTTAGGTGCCGCTCGTAATTATGGAGTGAGAAACACATTTCATTATGAAAACTAGTTTTAGTTTTCGTTATGCGAAAATAAATTGTAAACGAATGAGGGACTTTTTTTGATAGCTAGAACTTGTGCGTGGAAACACTTTGTCATTCATCTATGAAACGGGTAGAAGAATCCCTGGAAAGTAATACTTGCAATTTGTAGAAAACTGCCCAGTAACTAGAGCACCCTAATTGCGGAACACACTTTCAATCCCAATCTGAATGACTTTGAAGGATATTGCTAATCCACTGCTTCTTATGTTCGAAAACGTTGTCTGCTCAACAACGTAAATAACGCAATGAATGTTGTTGAACAGTCAAAATGAAAGCCATTGCTACCGATAGTGTGTTTAACCCGCAGGTCTTCTCTTTATAAAACAATTTCGTGATTTTGTTTTTTATAATCTGTGATGTTAAAATGTCACATTACTTACGTCAAATTCCGTGATTTTTTTTAAGCATTAGTTGCCAAAATATTTTTTTTTATGTTTTTTGTAAAAAAAGCTAATTGTATATTGTCCTTTAAAATTATTCCAGGTTAAATTCAAACCCACCACAAAAAATTAGTAATTATTTATTCGCATTTTTCCTTCCGAAACTTAAAAAGCGCGCCGTGTTCCCCCTCCCCCTCGCCCCCAGTTGCCATCACTTGTTTGTCAATCCGTCTCCGAACATTAAAGCCAGTCTTCATCTAATGGATTTTAACGTCCAGAATGTTTACATATCAAACTCGAGGGAACATTATTTTTTCTTTAACACATTAAATTAAAACTGTTTGACTTTCCTCGGTATAAATTGATATGTTTATTTTCAGTGAGAAAACAGAGTGCCGTGAAGGGTTTCTGTTTTTATTATTTTTTGGTTAAATACTTGTGATGAGTACTTTAGACCGTCGGTTTGTACAGAAATATGTTTGTATATGGGCCACATTTAGATATATATAGAGGCTGTGGCGTAAATGGTGATCCACCGTTAACGATTCGATATACCAGATAATTTACTATAGCATATTACAATTTTAATCATTTTTACAGAAGGGTTCCGAAAATATATTATTTTTTGTTTTTTATTTACGAAATTTCTACCTTTTGTTTTACAAGTTTGGTGGTAATTTCAACAAAAATCATATTTTTTTTATTTTGATTTCTGTTAATTACTGCTGAATATTAGAGCTATCGTGTAAAATTATGGTTTTTTATGTAAATTTAGAACTTTTGAAAAAAAGTTAGCTCTTCTCTATTTTAACCCTAAGTTTTAAATATATCATGCAAATTCAAGAGCGATTTTTGTAAAAAAAAAAAGTACCTACTATTAAAATGGTCATCAAAAGTAAGCAAAGTAAAGACCCCCCGCCCCCTGTAGTGCTTACGTAATACTTGAATGGCCCCAATCAGCCTATAATTTTCCCACTGCTAGGGCACAGGCCTCCTCTCTGTGAGAGGGAGCGGGCCGTAATCCACCACGCGGGCCCAGTGCGGGTTGGCAGATGCCACATGTCTTCGAATTTTTGGTTCTAGGACATACCGGTTTCCTCGTGATGTTTTCCTTCACCGTTTTGAGAGCAGTGGTGATGAAATTAAACACAAAGTAAAGCGCTTGCTTGGGTTCGAACTCACGACCAACAACTTATAAGTTGAGGCCGCTCACACTGAAACTCCTCATGATTGACTGGAACTATATAATTAAAATACCAGTACAGTCATCAGGTAACTAATATTTACCACCTGTTCCAACTTTCACCAAACGAATCGTTAACTTAACTGCTAACACAATAAGAAATCGCACAGATTCATTCCAGAAACATTTTTCATCCCAATCGCTTCCGAAAACAAGAACAAAGCGAAACTAAGTAAATAACAATTTGTTCCACCAAAGTAACATCGCACACAAAAAGGTTAAACAAAAAAAAAAACTAGACCCGAGTTCAGTAGCGGACGTTAATCTGAGCTGACAACGCGCAGCGGCTTCAAAGTGGCGGGGGCTACGTCCACTCGACTATACGACGCTTATCTGCCCATTGCTTTACCACTTCAGATTATTGACTTTGACTGTACCACCATACTACTCACGTTTCATGGAAAAAATATGGATATCTTTATGTAATGTAAATCGGGTGAGTACTGGCGAGAAGAGCGGTGTTATTTTTAGAATTTGTGCGTATGTCTGTAGGAAAGGTACCTAAGTTGTTGATGCGCAAGTTTTAACTTTAATGCCATAAATGATAGATAAGCCTTCTTATAATCTTGGTCGTTTATAAAAAATTTAGAGGTTGATATGAGAATACCTACCTAATACGTGCCTGTTGTTAATAAGGCATTCTTATAGCATAATCAGGAATCAGCCTATAATGTTCCCACTGCTGAGACACAGGCCTCCTTTGGTGAGAGAGAGTGGGCCGTAATCCACCACGCGGGACCAGTGCGGGTCGACAGATGTCACATATCTTCGAATTTTTGGTTCTAGGACATGCCGGTTTCCTCACGATGTTATTATATCCTTCACCGTTTTGAGAGCAGTGGTGACGAAATAATTTACACAAAGTAAAGCGCCTGTCTGGGTTAGAACCTACAACTCGTAAGTCGCGGACGTTTCCACTGGGCAATTATTGCTTACTAGGCCATCACTGCTCATATTACATAAAATTACATTCACAGCTATGTCTAAAAGTAAAAGACATTCACACCAGAACAAAACTTGCCTTTCGAAAAAGTCACCTTATCTTTCACCATCACACATCGTTCCACCTCCTAAACTACAAAAAGCCGTGACAAAACCCTTGCTTCACAATTCATCAAAATCATTAACACCTAAGACGACAGGTCGTCAGTTTTTTACCTTGAAACCAGTGGGGCATGAGCAGACAGCCTCAATTTGCCGTCACTGTGGGTACTTGCGACGATATTTCTAGCTAAACCATTCCAGTATACGCTGGCCTTTCATTGTACAAAAAGCCTATACATAATGTGGGGTGCGTGGATCGATAGAGTCGTGGTCAATCCATGGATGGGTGACCCCCTCCGTGTTTCAGTAAACATGTAAAACATTCGATCCTGCGCCTGATCTCTCCCCGGTCGTGTCTGATTGCCGTCCCGTCGGACTATGGGAGTGTGAGAAGGAGTGGACCTGTGTTTGCGAACACACTTTTGTACTAGGCATAGCTTTGGAGTTCATGACTAGTCCCCGTTGAGATTGGCCGCTGTGACCGGAACTCGGTGCGGAGATTAGTATTACAATGCGAGGTCAGCTTATACTGGAAATGTACCTATAGCTTGATGTCGTGGATACTTCGCCGTGCGGATGTAATCAGCGACGCGGTAGGTGCGATGACCGCTCCTTCTGCGTTTTGTTGAAGAGTTACTGTTTTATTTTACTGGCCATACTTGCTAATGTTGTGGAAAGGTTAATGTGGGTTACATTTAGACTAGATTTGTCGGTTTTTGTATTGTTGGGAAAGTCTTCATTCAAGGTGGTTTCTATCAAGTCGTTTATAAATATTAATTTCAGGGATCAAATAAACAAACATTGCACTTCCTTTCTTATGCTTTGTTACCCCCTTTCTTATGCTTTGTTACCCCCTTTCTTATTCTTTGTTACCCTCTACTTCAATCATCTCAGCCTATCGCAGTTCACTGCTGCACATAGGCCTCTCCCAGGCTGCGCCACAACACCGCAGCACCGCACCGCAGTGGCAGTAGGCTGGCCATTTTTGTCGAAGGACCGATGGCCAGTGGAGCAGACGAGTCCTGGAGTGGAGACCGCATATCGGCAAGCGTAATGCAGGACGCCCGCGCCCCTCAGCTAGATGGACAGATGACCTCAAAAGGGTGACTGGATACGGAAGGCGGAGGATCCTTTACTTAGCTTTATGCAATCTGCTGCAACAATGTGGCAAAGGCTTCTTAGAAAGTTAAACAAGCATGGAAGGCCAGCCTCGACTGCTTCCGTTTATTCTGGTGGTCAAACATTCATCATTTTATCTACAAGGTAGAAGACGCTTTACCTATCACTCCAAACACTCCACAGAATCGGCCATATTTCAAAAATGCACGACATATTACCCAGTACGTAGATATTGTGTAACTTGTTGGTATCCGGCCTCATGCGAATGTAGCACCAGATCGTTTCCTCTACATCTTGTTTCTTGCATCATGTTGGTATGACTGACAGGACAAGTAAATAACAGCTATAACCATATAATTATAAGAATACGTAATATGTGGAGTTGCTACTAATTTATTTGAATTCAGACGGAAGAGAAAAAGTAAGGTTAATTTAATTACTTTCAGTAATTAAATTAACCCACGTCATAATTTAAAGGCAATTATTATGTTAAACTTTTGTATTTTTTAATAAAAATAAAACATAGCACTCTAAGTAATAGCACAGAAAGTTTTCTTTACATTATCATTAAAAAGCATTTGTTCTTAATGACCCAACTAACAAGAAATGAGACCACTTTTTTTCATTTCAATTAGGTAGCTCCATGGTACTCAGTGAATGATTGCCCCACATTAATTTTCAAAACTTCCATAAATTATTTTTTAACGAAACTCCCGACATTTAAATGTTTCGTCATCAACTAAAGTAATTACCGTCACCAAACTCGTACTACGTAAACGCTAATTACTCTGACATTATTGCCAATAATTTTCGCGTCAATAAAAATTAACATTTAAAAAAGCTTTTGCACTTTTTTACTCGAGTGTACAAAGTGTCATGGCGTCGGGTGAGCGGCGAGATCAAAGCGGTCGGCGCCTTTGAACCGCCGCGTGTATCAACACTGCCGTGCCGTAAACGACACGTAGAGGAATGAGTGGTACGGCCTGCAGCGGAAATTAGCTGAGCGTCTGTTCAACGCCATTTTTTTTAATACAAATTACTTGCTATTAGCGGTGGGTGGAATAAATGAGACGTATTTACATGGTTGTTAAATTAGATAATTTGGAACGTTCCATGAGATTTTGTGTAATAGTAATAGTACATAATGAAGTAGGTTTGTTTTTTTTTTGTTTTTAAACATTTAAACTTACATACACAAACAGCCAGACCCGGAACAACTACTTGTAGGTCATACAAATATTTGTTCCGTGTGGGAATCGAACCCGCGACACGCAGCGCAGCAGTCAATCGCTTAACCACTGCGCCAACCGTGCCGTCGATAGGTATTTATAAAAAATATAAGATTAAATAAGAGAAGAACTAAACTATTTACTTAATAAGATCTATATTTTAGCCAAATGCTACATTTAATTTTAAAAGCCGAGAGGTTCTTTTGTTGTTTCAGTAATTTAAAGTATTTAATAACATCCTGAAAATGCTAGTCAATATTGTGTTGTGCTTCCGTCTTCCACTCATTATAAAAATTATGTACAGTTTAAAACAACGCCATCGACCAAAAACCATTCACACCTTACCAGTACCGTTAACAAAAAAACAACAACCAACAAATTAATTAAAGAAAATTAATTTGCCGTCCCTCCTCCCTTACCTGCGTTCTATCAAAACCGACGGGGCGTAGTTTAAATTATATGTAGTATGTAAATACGTCTATAGGACAGGTTGACCCCATTGACTGCGTGCTACACCTGCTTGCCAAGGTTCCGGATTCGATCCGGTGTCGGTACATTATAACACTTCCTTATCATAAAATACATATTAAACCGGTAACTCATAAAAAAGTTGACATATTAAATGCTCGATAAGCAGAACAAGAGTTAATTATTTTCTTTTAATTAAAATGAAATAGTAATTAAGTTATAATTTAAGGGTCCATTTGTGTAAATAGCTATACAGGGTGTAGTTCTTCCTTTCCTTAAGTATTGACTTAAGGTTAAATACCTAATTTAAAGAATACCCTATTACTCGTTTATATCTGTTACGAATATATGGACTGACTTCGACTGAACAATCGTTACTAAAAATTATTGAAAAGTCAGCCCTTAGTGTAAGGGCTGACTTTTCAATAATTTTTATTTGTGGAATAAACTTGACGTCTGACAGATTTTGTATGGAAGAATTGTCAAAATATATTTAAAATTATTCCTCGGATAATTATCGTTGGAAAAATCAGCCCTTAATGAAACTAAATCTTTGACTAAACATCTCCACTTGTCAAACTTACCCACGTTAAGCCGAAATCGGTTCACCAGCCTTCACGCAGGATAATTGCGTAACATACGAACACTAGGAATGACTTTCATTTTGACAGTTCAACAATATTCATTGCGTTATTTACTCAGTATGAGCAGAATTTGTTTTTCGAACATATGATGCAATGGATGGTGATGGTGATGATGATGGTGATGGTGATGGTGATAGATAGTGTGTTACGCAATTAGGGTGCTGGTCAAAGTTGCAGTCATAGATCCTGAAAGTCTCTTCTTTTGCTGTATATAGCGAGACTGCTGTAGATTGAAGTATACGACTTTAGTAGCTTTTGCCCACGACTTCATCCGCGTAAAATTTCTTGTTCGTCGCCTGCCCGCGCTATTACTTCGTTTTTGCTTAGCGTTCTTTTTGATTTTTTTCTTTTTGCTCGGGCCCTAAGGGTCATAGCGTGATGGTAAATATAGCCTATAGCCTTCCTCAAGAATTGGGCTATCAAATACAAAAAGATTTTTTCAAATCCGACTGATATAGTTCCAGAGATTACCCCCTACATACAAACTTTATCTCTTTATAATATTAGTTTATGTCTATTAATTCACGGAGTATAGAAAGAAGGTATAATTCAAGACCCTCTTTGCTGAACTACATATTACTAAAATGTACACTGCAATCAAGCAACGACTTTAGCACGTATTTCTTTTTAACCAAACTTACCTCCATTTCCACCTCACGTGCAGAATTACAAAGTATGCAGTTAGTTGTAATGAAGCAATGTACAAGCACTACAAACGCAGCGACCGGCAGTCGGCGGAACAATCAACAAAGACATTACTGACATTACGACAAACCGACACGTCAGGTACAATCGGACACAGAACTGTTACAATATAGGTAATGTTTACTGTATACAGGGTGGTAGGGACACCGACGCGCCAACTGTAACCATGAATTCAGCACAATGTCATGATTCTAGACCCCCTAGCGTAGAAATTTTCGTAGTTATGTCTTTTTATAGTGTTTGTAGAACTAGCAGGGGATCGAGGAGGGGGGTTCTGCGATCTCTATGTTCATTATTTATTTAGTTTTCCTCACTTTGCTGTCTTTTACCTGATTTCAGTTATGTCTAAATAATTAACTTACCCAAACACATTGGAGCTTTCCAAGCTTGACATAAGACTTACAGACCGAGTTCCAAACGTCGAAATCCCCAGACGTAGCGAGGTTTTCAGAACACCTGGCAAAGCGCAGTGGTGACCGGTGACCGTGGAGTGACCGAGTGGCGTCTAAGAATTGGTAGATGAAGTGTTGGTAGTCTGGCGGCGAAATAGGCGGCCGGCACACTTCACGCACAATGGTCCACTGAAGGACTAAGTGCGGAAACCAAACCCATAACATAGAACATAGAATAGGCGGCCGGCGTTGTTATCATCGAGGGTAGAACTTGGATGTAGCTGGCACAGGGGCGTGGGTGGGGATTGGCACATGATAAGAGAGGTCTATGTTCAGCAGTGCGTAAGTCGAGCTGATGATGATAAAACATATTTTCTACTAGCAGCGCGAGTCGATCCCGTGGGAATATCAGCGTAAAAACTATCCTATGTCCTTTCCCGGGACTCAAACTATCTCGATACCAAATTTTATCTAAATCGGTTCAGCAGTTTAAGCGTGAAGGGGTAACAGACAGGCAGACAGACACACTTTCGCATTTATAATAGGTATTAAGTATGGATTAGTATGGATTTTCCAGGTTTAAACTCGCATCGACGCATGACGATTCTCATTTTAGAGCTCTTTACACTATCTGCGAGCCATGACGATACAATGGTGACAAAACCATTTTATCACGACGAAAATCATCATCTGCCTAGCCTTTTCCCAACCATGTAGGGGTCGGCTTCCAGTCTAACCGGATGCAGTTGAATACCAGTATTTTACACATTCCATAACCTAGTTATTGGGTAATACGATACCCCTTGCTAAGATTGGTTACCACGACGAAAATATTAATAAACTAATAAATGACCAAAGAGATCCGCTGTCGAGCCAAAGCATCGCTAGAAATCTAATTAATTTATTAAAATGAAACGTGTTTATTCATTTTAATATTAAATTGTATGACAAATTGATGGTTATGCTAATGCGTGTTAGTTTCCGCTTCGCTTTATAGCTTTTGATTTGCAAGCGAATAATCCGATTTCGATGTCATGGGATTAGAGATTCGTAGTGTAATGGGGGCTTGTGACTAAGTAATAACAGACGCACGGGTCGATCGATCCGGTTAAGCGACGCTTGCCGCGGTTGGTCCGTGGATGGGTGACCATCTTTACATACCGAGACCCCTCCGTGCCTCGGTAAGCACGTTAAGCCGTTGGTTCCGGCTGTCATTCGTGGATCTTTGACAGTCGTTACCATAGATATCCGTGGTCGTTACGGATCGTCAGAAGCCCGAAAGTCTGACAACCAGTCTTACAAAGAGGTATCGTATTACCCAGTAACTGGGTTGTGGAGGTCAGATAGGCAGTCGCTCCATGTAAAATACTGGTATTCAGCTGCATCCGGTTAGACTGGAAGCCGACCCTAACATAGTTGGGGAAAGGCTAGGCAGATGATGATAGTGTAATAGTTATTAGAATTGAATAGTTTAGTAGGTTGATAGGATTTTAATTAGACTGCCTTGTTGGTCTAGTGGTCGCAAGTGCTACTGCGGAGCATAAGGTCCTGGGTTATATTCCCGGTTCGGGCAAAATGTTTTTTTGATTTTTCATCTGGATTCTCAGTAGCATCCCGGAGTCTGGATTTGTCTGGATACTTTTATCTGGTATTACGTGGAACTTTATTCATAACTGGTGAATTGTGGGTGTACTATAGGTACCCCTCTGCCTAACCTTTCGGAAATACAGGCGTGAAATTATGTTAAGTATGATTCAAATTAATATTATTTCAAGTTAAACAAATATCAACTTTATATTAATGTTAATTAAGTTGATTTCAGAGTGACTAGCACTATTGAAAAAGGTATAAATTGTTTTGAAGTTATAGCGTAAACTGAATTTTATGGTGTAGGATTTAAAGTTATTTTTCGTTAAACTCATACCTATTTGTTGATTAGGTTCTGTTTTGTATGCCATTAGTTAGTGTTTTGGTTAAATGAAAATTCCATGTCATGTATGCCTACTGCCTGACAGACTGCATGTAAGTTGATAGTCGTTAAATGAGTTATTGAAAACACATAAAAAAAAAAAAAGTAAATAATAATGTATTTTCTTTCTTTTCTTTCAATCACCTGAAAAATCTTTCATGCATGTAACGGGTAACTGAAACTCCGCCGCCACTCCATGTAATGCTCAGCGATCCAGTGTTTTATTAATTCGGTAGGTGACGGGACTTCAAAATTCGTTTTCAGGATGATTTCTGATTTCAAGTTCTTTTTTTTAAAACAACTGCAACTTTGTATTCGTTCAAGACTAGAAACTAGAATTTGGCTGTAACACTATTTTTCGAAAATGTTCTCTACTAACTTTTTAAACCTTTGTATCCTTATGCGTATGAAGTTTCATTAAAATCGGTTCATTCATTTCGAAAAATAAGGGCTTCAAAGTTTGTACGAGTATGAAATGCCGTACGGCGTAAACGCTCTTTAACTGCATTGAAAAGTCTGTTACTCCGAATACTTTAAAAACACCGAGATTTTCTAAAAGTAGGTATTCCTGTAGCTACAATACACCTTAAAGAGACATAGACACATGGGGCTTGTTCTATGAATGACAACACGATTTGATAGTTGTCCATACTCGCGAAGTGTTTTACCAGTTCGAAAAATTGAGTTTGTCACTTGGGTTGACGAATCATCTTCTTTCGGACGGGCGCGTATCTTCGTTGCCGGACTTAGAAAGTAGACAACTGGAAACTATGGTTAGAGTACAACCTCACCTGATTTTAATCCGTTAAATCATGCACCAATGCAACACCTAGGTACACCCTAATTGCGTAACACACTGTCAATCGGAATCTGAATAATTTTGAAGCAAATTGCTAATCAATTGCTTCATAAGTTCGAAAAATTTGTCTGCTCAACACGTAAATAACGCAATGAATGTTGTTGAACTGAAAAAATGAATCCGATTCCGATTGATAATGTGTTACGCAACTGCCTCGCTGTTAAGTCTTGTGTTGAAAATCTCCTAAGTGAATTCACGCCTTACCTTTTGTAACTTTTAAAAGGAACGCTTCCAAAACCCACTGCAGCTACTATGTTACATGAAAACATAAATAATCCATGTATAATGAACTTCAGTGCACGCAGTCTCAACATCTTATTAATTCAATATCTGGCGAGATGTATCATAAGTCTGCGCTCGTAACTCTAAGGTGAATGATGCGATTGTCGGACGGAAGTTGAACAGATTTATGTATAAGTATTTATGTGGGTTTTCTTTGGCGAAGTTTATACCTGATAGCCGAGGTAAAGTTACCAGTTTTTTGGCTAGGAAAGATTGCTGAGGCAAAATACGCGCAAGCTTCTAGAAGTTGATGCTTAAAATAAATAATAATGTTCCCGAATGGAAAAGGTGTATTGTAAATGCACTTTTTATCAGTTAGGTATGTTAAGTCCCATGTAAGGGGGGCGGGCTTTTTACCATTAATCGCATACAAACCAACCCTCTGGGCCGCTCTTAAAAAATATTTTTCATGCTGCAATAAAACTAGTCATAAAAAGCATTCTACTCTCGCCTATAAAGCAGTTTTTAAACCACACGTTACATGGAAAACATGGCTTTTAGTATAGTGAACAATAAGAAAATAATTCCAAGTTTCACCGATCGACAAATTGGAAGCCATTGAATTAATAGCGTTGAAATTCGTAGAAAAGTTAATTAACTATTAAAGCTGACACTAAATAAATTGCTAACAGAAAACTAAATTGTTTTCCCGAGTACACAAACTCATGACCTGCTTTTTAAGTATTTAAAACACAGTTTTTCTTCAAGAACAATCGAAAAGAGACTGTTAAACATAATAAAATGAATGAAACAAAGACATATTATACTCGTTTACGACTTTAATGAAAATAATAATGCGAGAATTATACTTTATTTATATGTTTTGTAATTTCAATATGCTTCTTGGAATATATATTTCGAAATTAGCAGGAAACTATAAAGTTTTATTATACGTAAGTATACATAAATACATACTAACATTGTTTTTGTAACTGCCATGCCATAAGTTATAATAAAATGAATGGCGTTATTATAATTTTATTTAATGTTTAGCGTCTGAAACGGCGTTTAGTATATTATTTCAATTTATAATTTTAATTTTGGATTGCTAAATAGGATGCTAATTTGATTTAGTGTTAGAAACTTCTTTAATTATTCTTATTAGCTGGTCACTGTATGTTTATTCAGTGACTTATTAAAACTATGTCACTGTATTTTAATTAATGAAAATCGAATGTATATTAAGTAGGTAATACTCGAAAAACCCCTAATAGAAAATTGAATATACAGTTGCAAAAGAAACAAACAAAAAAACCCACATAATAAATTGAAACCTAAAAATCATTTCACACTTTCATAATGTAGCATTTAAAGATAATGCTTGGCCCGCTCGGCTAACAAATGGTGCGTCCACCGTGCACATTGGTCATAATATTTCAACGCTAGTAAATGCTGCACAGTTCGTGATGTATGGCGACAGACAGACAGATAAATTGCTTATAATTTATTGTAGTGGAAGCCGCAACAGTCCTAATTACGTACGACGTTTGAGTCATGCCTTCTGAAAAATATCGTTTATTCGTTCTGTTGCATCATGTGTGTGGGTTGAAGCTACTAGTTGTTCCTCTTTTTCTTATTCGTGTCGTTATTAATCTTCTTGGCTCGGAGATAGGTACAGCGAGGTAACTGCGGAACACACTTACAATAGGCAATGTGTTTCTTTTGACAATTCAATAACATTCATTGCGTCGTTTACGTTGCTGAGCAGATGATTTTTTTAAACCTATGGAGCAGTGGATTAGGGTTTTCCTTCAAACCCTCGGATTGTGATTTTCAAATTGCTGTTAAGAAATTAGGTCAAGTGTTGCCACATTTTTATTCACTGTTGGTCTAATCATTATTTGCTATCTGTACTGGTTCTAATTAAGTCTAATAATGATTGTATGTATTTAATTGTGTTTAAGGATACCCAAAAAAGATCTTTTCGAAATTAGAGTGTGCTTTCCGTTCATGAACTTTTTTTGGATCCCAGACTTTCATATATTTATAATTTTTATCAAAAAACCAACGGTACTATTGTCTGACCCAATAATCTTAATCTGGGTTTTAGTTCTCGAGTTTAATGACTACCAATGAGGCGATAAATTAAAACTGCGAGAATAAAGTTTTTCTCACACAATGTTTAAATATTCATAAGGTCTTACTGTTTGCAACTTTGTGAATAATAATTACGTTGTTTAGAACTGCAGTGAAAAGTTAAAAACTGTATATATCGTCGTAACGTATGTTGGTAAGAAAATTTGTGGTGAATATTCAAGTTGCTGCATTTTCAGGAAAATTGTATACACATTATGAAATAGTTGAACGTGATCTGAAAAATGAAAGATCTAAGCACTTTGATGCGTAATCTTCTTGAATTCGTTATTTACCCTTCAATATTCAATCAGTGCTTTTGACCATTGTGTATTTTGTAAAGGGTTTCAGTAATCAAAGTCTATACACATTATGAAATAGTTGAACGTAATCTGAAAAATTAAAGATATATGCACTTTGATGCGTAAGCTTCTTGAATTCGTTATTTATACTTCAATATTCAATCAGTGCTTTTGACCATTGTGTATTTTGTAAAGGGTTTCAGTAATCAAAGTCTGCAGTTTCAAATTAAATATTTACGTATATTTTTTTTCGCTTTATGCCCTTTATAACAACAAATTTTTATTTCAACAGTTATCAGTTGCAAGTATTACAGTGTCCATTACTTTATTATTAATGTTGTACAGTCAACAGCAGAAGTAGATGATCAAAATCAGAAATTCAATACTAATTAACGGAGTTCGCGTCAGAACTGTGTGGCGTCGAAGTACTACTACTTAGAATACTTACTACGTAGAATACTTTTGAATCACTTCGACGCCACACAGTTCTGACGCGAACTCCGTTAATTAGTATTGAATTTCTGACTTTGATCATCTACTTTTGCTGTTGACTGTACACGCATTCCGCTTTCACACTATTATAATTTGTGTCATTACTTAACATTCTGACAGTGTACTATGTAAACATTAATTTATAGTTATACATAAAAATAGAACGTGCCAGTTTTGCAAGCATTAGAATGTAAATTTTAAAGTAAAGTGTATTCGTGAGATTCATCTAAGATCTTATCAATTTGAAAACTGAAAGTAGCAATATAAACGAGAAATTGTTGCGGTAATTAATATGTTATCTGTAACACTAACGTACTGGGACTACCATGCGTCTACGAGAAACGTTCAGTCACAACGCACATAATTACAAAGATATGTGGTAGATCAATGTATGGCCAAATCATTAAACATTCACTCACTTAAAAAAATACAAACACAATTAACAACCCTCACTAATTAATTGCAACAACTTAAATTACAAAAATCAATTTAAATTACAATCTATAGATTTGGTACATAAAAATTTCGATAGTCTAACTAGAAAATTAAAATCCGCGCACGCGGTTACGACCAAGCGTTCAGTGCACTAATTATAATGATTACGAGTTAGAGATCACAGCTGTCGCGACCCCCACAGGGGCAAACACTTCCGTCGATGATATGAGCCGACTAGAAACCCGAAGAACACTAATTTATATGTACACAGACTTCGGTTCCGAATGTCCTTTTGGCATGGGCGTTAGCGGTCGGCGCCCCCCTTCTTGTGTCCGTGGAGCGCCGACGGTCCTCAAGGGTGCAGAGGCCGCGGGCCGAACAGCGGGTACGGCGGGAAATACGCGGCCAGCGAGGGGTGCGGGGGCATCGGGAACGGCAGCGGCGGCGACGACACCAGGTGCGACGGCTTGCTGTACGGGTGGAAGCGAGGAGTTAGCGGCGACAGCGGCGGCGTCGGGTACGTGCGCTGCAGCAGCGGGTGCGTCGCGCTCAGCATCGACAGGCTCGGGCTCGACTCGCCGCTCGCAGTGTGTGATCTCAAGTGTTGCAGCAATTCGTCTGATGAGGCAAACCGCTTGCCACAGTACGCAGAATCTCCTGCCATCCAACTGCATACATAGGGCAGCTGTGAAGCGGCCGCTAAAGCAGCTAACTGTGCGTGGGCATACGCCGCTGCCGCGGGGTGATTAGTAGGTAACGGAAACGGAGTCTTGGCGTGATCGCACTGAGCACACCCCGCCGGACACACGGCGGATTTGAGCAAATGTGAGCTTAGTGAGCAACCCGTACAGTATGGATCTCTGCAGATTCCTAGATCACTTCCAGGCGCCTTCATTCTAGCGTACGCGAGGTAAGGATTTAATCCATTCTTTAAAGCGTGGTGCTGTGCAGCCATCAAGCTACTGGTCATTAGGTCCATTTGTAAAGGAAATCCGCTATGGTGTAATCCACCGAGGAAGGCGGATGTAGAAACAGGTATGCTGGGCTTGAAGCTCGAATGTTCTTTGGTGTCTGCGCTGGACGATAAAGAGGTGGGAGTGTACGGTAACTTGGATGCAGATGAGATACTGATCGACTCTGAGTTTGATTTGGTTGGCACGGGTGAGCCGTGCAATGGGCTGGACCTCTCGTCTGACTTCTCTGAGGGTGTTTTCCGGTGAGCGGGAGGTGGAGTCCTCTGTGATGAGGAGCTCTGGTTACTGGCACAGCGCGCTTGTACTGGTGTGGTGGACGCGCTGCCTTTCGACGAGAGCGGGGTTTTAGACGACGCGTTGACAGACCCTCGGTCGTCAGGTGTTCTAGTCTTTTCTCTCGCTGTTAGGCACGATTCGTAAGGCTTAAAACTGGGCTTGTTGTCGGGTACGTGCGATTTTTCATCGTACTTCTTACTCGCTTTCTCGGCGGCGGAGATCAGCTTCGGGTTGGGCGAGTCCGCGCCGATAGCGCTGCAGGTCTGCGCCAGTAGCGCCAGCGGGCTCTTTTTCGCGTCGAGCTGCAACAAAGAGAGGCAGTTTATGAAATGAAACGTCGGGTCGAGGTTGCGAGTGACGGGCGTACAAAGGGACCGCGGGGGTTCGGGGCGGGGGAGGCGGGCGTCCAATCACGCGGCCGACGCGCCATTATCCGCGCGTCTGGCAGCCGTCGGCTCCGCTTGACATTTCACTCGGCTCCCGCATGATGTAATCTCGCAGTGAAAAGGGCAATTTGTGCCGCTGAATTTGCGGCACGCCTGAACTTGTGGCGTGTTGTCACGTCTATTGCCGCCGCTCAACCGTCGCTATGTGTCGGGAATATGTTTTCTGTTTTACTCACGTTGTTTTGTCAAAGTTTATTTTAGCAACGATACGAATCTTATTAGAGTCTAGTCCGAAATACTAATTGCTTGTTTGTTAGCGCTTCAGAGACGATTGTTATTTTAATGTAGTAATTACGAAACGTCTTTTAAAATAGATGGGTGGTAGTTAAAATATTTTATGTTAGAAATAAATATTTTGAAATACAATGAAAGCTAATGGCTTTCGTCTGTCATGAAAGCGAAGCTCTAAAGATTTTGCAGTTTGTAAAGTAATATGAACAATGTTTGAAAGAATTTAGTAAAATACTATTGAATTGGTACTGAAAAACATCTCTAGTTTGCTGAATTTTATTACCTACCACTTTACGATCAATTTCGCAAAATTACGCTCGCCTTCAGGAAGTTTACTATCAACAAACTGGATGTCATTTTGCCGCTATATTAGATAATATTCACACATACGTGTTCATACTAAAATATTAATTTCATTAGCGCAGTATTATATAGTATTATGAGAATAATAGGTATTTTGATTTAATTTTATTTATGATTTTCAATTATTGCAACCACTCTATTTCCTCAATTTCAAGATCTGAAGTAGTTCATTAAAGTTCAGGCAATATAATAAAAAAGCGTAAGAGAGCTTTTTTTATTCTATTACCTGAACATAAATGAACTACTTCAGTTTCTTCAATTTTTATACTAAATTATTTAAGTATAAGTTATTAACTTTCGTTTCCTCGAATCTCTTTTCGGATCTACGTCAACAGTACCTACTACCTAAGCAAGAAAATTGTTTCAGTATCATTTGATTGTTCATTGTTATAAAGTGACATTCAACATACTTGTTGAAATTCTCATGAAGCCTTTTCAAGGAGCTATTGTTCCATTTTAGAAGGTTCGCGGTAAATGTGTCCATCATTTACTGAAGTTGTAACTCAATGAAGGTTTATTTGTTTTTGCTAGTTCGATTCAAAAGCTTGTTTTTCATTACCATTATCTCTTTTTAGTTTCCTTCTTTCTTTAATAGTGATTTTCTGTTTGTTGTCTATTTTTTTAGTTATCTATAATTTATACAGAGTTGTACCTACCTATTGGATTTTCTCTTTAGTGAGTAATTTGCCTTTATCTCCTTTAAGAACAGATCGTTGAAAGCTGTTGCATTATTTTGGAGGCTTCTATCGACAGTTAAGAAGTTATTTGCTTAAACTATCAGTCATATAATGACCGTGTTTCACATGAAACACTAATCCAATATAAATTTCTTTTAGATACAACCAACAAAGTTTCCAGCAACACTAATGTAAAGTAAATTATACCTAACGCACCCGCAAGGATAAGAAAACACGAGTTTGTCATCATCAATCAAACTTACCGTTGTCGGAAGCGGCGACAGGTAATCCGGTCGCAAATACTGATTGCTTGACGTGAGCATGTTGCTCCACAGTCCGATATCCTTTTCCAGCTTAAAAAAATATAATCAATCCACAACACAGAACAATATCACTTCACAAAATCCAAGGCTTGGTGTCAGCACATGATACACAAGTCACTAGTCGCGGCGTGTGTACGGAGCGGAACGAGACGTGCGGTTGCCGCGACGGACGGCTCTGAACTGAGGTTCGCGGTGTGACGTGCCCCCCTCCTGACACCTTGTCACTAGTCGCCTCGCCATTTTTGCATTCTGTGTGCTCTGCGGGAGCTTTGGCGTCTTATCCCCACCGCTGTTTGACACCCCGTTTGTCAGCGGCTTCCTTCTCGCTCGCTCGCGAGAATTACTAAAAGCGCTTTCCGCGAACTCGACGTTTTGATGAAAGGATTATATAAAATATGCATCGCGCAGTCAAAGGAGTGGATGCGACGACTGAGATGCATAGCATGGGAAATTGAATAGCTGCGGACCTGGTAAACGGCGGCTTAGTAATAATTTAGTTTTAGTGTCATCTCGACGTGGGCGCGTGGGCGGACCTTTGTAGCTTAATGTGGGTCAAGAGATTTTTCTGAACGATTTGTTGCTGCGTTTTGTTCTTCGCTTTGTATTATGACGGTTTTATGGACTGTTTTCGTATTATTATTCGCCGTATTATTTTATATCTGTGAATTTATGTGTATAAGAAAATTTATCGCATTTGTCATCACTTTCTTTTATAGAAACATGTCACATCATGTTAATTTTATAGCTCTGTTGGAGCGATATTTAAAATTCCTAATGCCGTTGCATAATCTCAGGTAAAGCGTGAGTTTACTTTTTAACCCCAAACTTGTATGTATGGGTGGGGGACCACCCACTGCTTTTACGATTGTGAAAACGCATTCTCATTGTTTAGTTTTCATAAACAAATGGCTTAGTCATCGCAATTTCTATAATCTTTCCAAATCTTTTGTAGTTTTACTGTGGGTACTAAAATTATACTTTTGCTAGTTTCTGACAATAGCGTGTTAATGCTCCTGCTATCTTTATATTATTATGAGCAAAAGTTTTATGCTTTAAGCACTTCTTTGTGTTTATTTTAGAAAAAGAGATTACTGTTGTAAAGAAGACGATTAGGAATGAATAAGTAAGCAAAGTAGTTTCTAGAAGTTTCACATTATATTATTATATTCTTCGTAAGAATTTAAAATGGTTATTAGAGTTTCTACTTAATCTTTAGAAGGATCATAATTATAATACCTACATAACTAAGTAATTAATGTTTATGTGTCAAAATAAAGCATTATAAAATTAAATTATACCTCTTTAGTTATTATAACAATAGAAGTGTTGATTGTTTGAATTTGTATTAATATTAATTATTATCTTTATGTCACTTTATCAAAGCAGACTTGTATAATTAAATGCAATTAAAATATTAACGTCTATATTACCAACAATTTTAACATTGTCTAATTTAAGACCGGGTTTTTATCAGATGAAGATTATTTAGTAAATTCAAAACAAAAACACGAAAACTCTTTAAGTACCTATACATTTTTCAGATCATATTACTATTGTGTTTTGAATCTTAAAACTTGATTTACAGTATACTGTAACAAAATTTGTCACATAATAACTTAACCACAAGTAAATCAGTCCTCCTGCCAGAAACACCATGTCATCGCCGTACGTTTCTCCTCATGGCGGCCATAACAGGATCAATCGTGCCGACAAACGACAGAGCCCCGACTGTGCCCGACCGTGACGAGACGGACCACATTATGTCATGACTTGATGTGTCACGATTGAGCTACTTAATGGCTCTTATTAGATACACCTGAAATTATTGGGTCTTATTACAAGGTTTATTTATAAACGTTGTTTAAAACACGGCGACGACGTAACACGTTTCAACGTCAAAAATGTATAGCTGACTAAACATACCAGTTTTTTCAGCACGGTGCAAATTTTTCATTTCCGATCTACTTTATTGTAACTTGCTTAACGAAAGCCATAGTCCATTTTGTCCATTGTGAAGTCTAGACAGCAGGTGCATTGCGCTAAACTAGAAATTCGCTTCAAGACAGAAGGATTACCAAGCAACAGTTCAGAAAATTAGTGTAAGACCCGCGGTGTCTTCATTCTAAAAGCTATACTTGCACTTGCAGAGTTGCATCCCAGAAACATCAAACCGCCTGCATTAAAACGTTAACATAACACTTTGAATGCATTACACAATCTGTACGTTAATCTCAGCTGGAGATTAGTTTTGGCATTGCTGCGTTTGAGCAGACTTGAGCCAGCCCGAGACTCGAGCCCAGCTAATCCCCAGGACTCGAGCCAGATAAGAACGATAACATAACTAGAATTTGCATACGTTTGTTTTAACGAGGTTTCTGAGGGTTTTGGTATGTAGAGCAGCTGAATTTGGAGTGTGGAAAAGTGGGAGTTTCTTTCTATTGTTTGTAGACAGAAGTACCAGGATAACAGACTTGAAAGAGACTTCGATCACGAAAGTGAAAAGGTACTGTTCAAAGCGCTGATGCTTATAAATAAGTAAACCCCTTCGCTTTCAAAATACCTACCTCAGTATTCATGCAGGTTTCATAACTAGACTATAATGTTCTCACTCCTGTGACACAGGCCTCCTCTCTGTGAGAGGGAGTGGGCCATATTCCACCACGCGGCCCCAGTACGGGCTGGTGGATGTCACAAATGTCTTCGAATCTTTCGTTCTAGGACATGCCGGTTTCCTCAAGATGTTTTCCTTCACCGTTTTTGAGAGCAGTGGTTATGAAAATAATTCACACAAAGTAAATCGCCTGTCTGGGTAAGAACTCACGACCTACAACTCGTAAGTCACGGCCTTATCCACTGGGCCACCACTGCTCTCATCACTGCTCATGCAAGTTTAATTGGACATAATTGTATCAACAGGTGACGTTAGGAAATTTGATAATACTGACTAAAATCAGAGCAGCTTTTACAAATATTTATACATGGTCTGAATAAATTATTCAAACTTCTATTCACAAATAAAGAAGACATTTAAATTCAATGCGAGACCAATGACTTTGTCCACCCCTTTACGACTAGCGAGCATGTTAATAGCATGGCGGTATGTGAGATTTTAATAGTTTTAAATTGAATTTATAGGGTACTTTCAATTTCGGCTTAGCATGAATGAGTTATCTGAACATTTGGTTATTGTATTCTTCTATGGATTTAGAAATATGATTGTATAATAGATGGAAGAATAAATCTAGTGCTATTACTAGCTCTTATTTATCTGGAATGGTAGTTTCAACGATTCCATCATCTAAAAGTTACCAGTGTGCTTTGATGGTCAGCATTTCAAGAACGAGGAAGAATTTTGTAATGTATTTCCTCCTTACTACCCCAGACTAAGACCTATGGTGCTATTCTGTAAAAATCTCACCGTGAAAACTTAGGTGAAGTTAGCGTGGAGTGAGCTGTCAATAGTGTCAATTCCTAGCAAAAACAAACTCACTTCACCTAAGTTTTCACGGTGAGATTTTTACAGAATCGACCAGCTGTACCACTAAAATCCATTGCAGACTCAATTCCCCAACTAACAACACCATAAATTGACAACTTGTCAACCAATAACCTGTCATATAAACACCAACGAACAATTGAAGTCCAATAAACAAACGAAAGTCGCCGCTGACATATTTCAAACTAACAAATATTGTACACGTAGTATCTGATCCCCAAGCAAATACAGCGCTGTATATGTCGTCGCGTCCGACAAGCACTTAGTGGCCGAGTTGCTTGAAGCGCTGGAAGGTAGACTTAGAAGGGTCGAGAGAAGACCGATTCAACATGGAAATAGTTTTATTCCTGTAAAATGTTTAAGCTTTAGTATTGTGGGTAGCGCTGCGGTCTTGTGGACTTGCATATACTGTTTTTTTTAATCTGTCTTTGTGTTCGGGGTTAATCAATAATGACTATAGCTATTTCGTAGTTAGAATAATTACTTACTTTACCCATAGTTCTTTTACGAAGCCTGAATATGATTTTCCTGAAGGCGAAGAGTAAAATGACAATATTTTTTTGTGGTAAATCTGATTCTGAATTTCCAGCTTTACGTGCTTTGGCTGAAAAGAGGACTCAAAGGCTGACATTGGAGGACATTTTATGTTATAGTAGGATGGACAGTCACACAGGAAACATGATCTCACGGATCTCTCAGGAAACGGATAAAGAAGAAAAATTAAACAAACTGTAGGTACAGTAAACAATGACATATTGTTTTCGCCAATTCTGTCCAATTCCGTCGTCTATTTCAGTAACAGATCTGAAAGCGACCGTGTGACTTCCGTCGACGCAAGTGCACGAACAAGATGTTTGGCTTTGTACTATCTGTGTGTATGTAGTGTGCTGTATTTATTTGTTGAAGTCACGTCTTGTGTAACATAAATGTAGAGTAAAACTAAAAAGGAGATGATATCGTTTCTGTTTCAAAGACTTTTATCGGCAAGTTGTAAATATTGTGACGTCTAAAGATGGCTGCTATTAGAAAGCTCCTGAAAATAATTAAGTGAATGATAGAGCTTCGAATGATGGGGGTGTTAAAAAAGACAAGTAAAAAAATCATACAGCCACAGTACGTGTTTGTTGGAAAAAAGGAAGGTATTGAAGAGGATTTTGAAAGCTTTAGGTAAACAACCTAGTTTTTTAGATACAACTCAAAGCTTTAGACGAGTATATATAATAAGCTAACATGGATATAGAGGACCAGTAGGTAATAGGCTGATGGTAACAGAAGATAATAGGACGAGTGTTACAAGAACAACACACAAGGATAATATTCTTATAAGCCTAGGTAACTAAACCTCAGTACCAGTGAGACTTCTGCCGATACAAAAAGATGTACAATATTTACATTGGCACGGCATGAATGATGGATGAGCGTGATTTATACCGGGCCATCAGCCGGCTCCTATTTATGCACTTATTGTGGAGGAAAGCGATCATAATTCATAATGCGACAGGCGCGAATTACAGGTGACGGCGTTTTTAGAGGATTATAAATGTATTTTGAATCAGTATTCAGAGCATTATCTCGTCTTCTCTCTATTGTCTTTGCTGGGTACTGATTTATATTGCTTTTAAGTTTTTCAATTTCTTTATAAGTCTTGGTACGCTTTTATTGTTATCTTTACTATTCACTAGCTTCTGTCCGCGACTTTGTTCGCGTGAAATTTCATCCTCCCCCCATTTACCCTCTTAGGGGTGGAATTTCAAAAAACCCTTTCTTAGTGGATACCTACTCTTCACAAAGAACACACCCACCAACTCTAGGACCAGCGGTCAGGACTTTGAATTTTATATAATGTTTTTTAGGCGTTTCTGGTGCTCCCAAAAATGTTATCATGGCATGCCACATTTGACTGCAATGTCTTTAAATTGACATCTTATTTGCTTCTTCTAATATTTACAATAATGAGTAGATATGCACACAATTATGCTGCTATCCTTCTAACAGCTACCAGTTTGATATCTCATCTTCCAGTCTTCTCCCATCACGATAATTTCACTACAACAAAAGCTGTTTAACTTTTAAGTCTTTTTCCTTGTCGCTTCTACCTCCTTGCTTGCACCAACCCAACAAGACTGGCGAAGCTCATTAGCCAGGAGATAATCAATCATAAAGAATTACCGGCTGCCGCCACGGCTGCCGATCGCCCGTCACTGCCGACACCGACGTCTGCCGCCCCTACTTACGTAAGTAGCGTGATGTAAGTTTGTGACGTCAGCGGAAAATTGGTGGTAAAGTGTAATAGAGGTCTTTAGATTTACTAGATGACTGTCACACTGGTGATTCCGCAAATATCTTTCAAGCTTCTTGGATGTCCTCTGCTATCGCGCTTACAGAATAAAACAACACTGTAATCCTCCAACTAACCTTGGCCAGTTGGCGGGACTCTCTCGTATAATCATAGTTCATTCTCAACCCCGTCATAGACCAGGAATAGGGCTGTTGATATATAATGCTTCTTACCAATTAGGTTAAAAAAAAATTCTAAGTGCTCGGTCAGAATTTATAGAACCAATTTCTTCTCAAACCATTTTTATATATTCACTAAACCCCACAACATATTAATAAGACAATCTCAATCCATATTAACACGTAACGAGCAATTAGGCCGCCCACACACGGCCGACACGCGATATTAAACGCGACCCCACTTTGTAATGAAAGAAACAATGGCGTTATATTTGCGCAGAAATTGTGGATCTTGCGACTAACGCGTGCGTCAAATTGCCCTGTTTGGATATTGTTAGGTGTCGAGACATAGAAGAGGATTCCTTTTTGATGGAAATTTCGTTTTCTGCTTCAAAGTTATATAGATCATATTATGTGTCTTTTGATATTAATATGAGGATCTGGAAAGTTTACTGGACACCTGAGGCAAGACATCGCCGTCGAGGTAGATCAACGCGAAGGTGGTGTGACGATCTAATATCATTTGTAGGGCCAATATGGCCAGAGATCGCACAAGACATGAGGTTTGGAAGAAAAAAGGGGATGCCTTTGCCCAGCAGTGGGACACAAAATAGGCTACCAAAAATGAGGACCTTTATCCGTCGTTATCATCTAGGGGAAATCTAATGTAAGTCAGCCATACAACAAGGTTTAGTTTCTTTTGGCATTTCAAAAATCAGACGCCTTTATGAACATTCAGAAACATCGATGATAACGATGAAAAAAGGGTTTCTGTTTGCACAATTTATGCCAAGTGCAAAAGGGCATTCTACTTTGTCCAAATGGCTCATTTGGCAAAGAATTTATTGCTCAGCACGGTAAGCAGGCAAAAACTGTCATCTATACTATATAATAAAAATTAAATGGTATTCGTTGGTGCGCTTCACTTCAGAACGGCTCGACCGATCTTACAAAAACAATTTTAAAAGTTGCCGAAAAAATGGAAAATTCGGGGAAACTTAAAGTGCATTTTCTATAAGAATTGTGTATGAATTAGTGGTCAGCTAGTATCAAATAAAAAAAACAAAGCAATAGAGACTGAAATACGTAATCGTTCTCCAGCAAGTGGGCAGAATGTTAGCCCACGATATTCCAACATCGGGAGATATGAGCGAGTGAAATGAAAGCAGTATTCTGTAGCAAATTGCCATGTTTGTCATATAGTCTCATTTCTAGCTCGAGGTTATTATAACTTATTCTCTGTAAATAAATTGTTTCAAAGAAGGACACCGAAGGTCTCACTACTTGTCTCAGATAACAAAGCTTTATTTTTTACAAAGATGAGAAGATTTTCATTATTTTTTGTAATGAAATTACAAACCTTGTTAACTCAAAAAGATATCATATTTAACAGAAGCTAAGAAAATATTAGTGAGTAGTGGTGGTCCGGGCAGGCAGTTTGTGTATTTAATTTCATCACCAATGCTCTCAAAACGGTGAAGGAAAACATCGTGAGGAAACCGACATGATCTGGAGCCAAATAAAAAAATACATTCGAAGACATGTGACATCCACCAACCCGCACTGGACCTGCGTGGCGATTATGCCCCATTCCCTCTCACAGCGAGGAGGTCTGTGCCTGTATTCCCAGCAGTGGGAACATTATAGGCTGATTATGAAGAAATCGTATAAGAGACAAATACTGACGCCTTTCAACTTGATGGAACTTAGTCAATTAGAACACCAACACACACAGGAAGAGAAGGAGTGGCTATATTAATCGGGAACCAAACGGCAACATAGTTGCACAATACATGACCGCCCAAACCGCATTACTTTTACGTTGAAAACAAATCAACCAACCAAAAATTACTCAAACGAGCATACCAAAGAAAAGGGAATGACGATCCAGAATTTAAACAGTAGCAACCGATAATACGGTATACAAAAACTTAACAACAATGAGTTTAAAAGGGTATAATGCGTTATTACACTGTCAGTCACAACAAAGGAAGTCGACAGAAGAAAACATGGTGCGTTCAATGAAATAACGTAAATTAATACCTTTGGTTCATGACGTGACGTGAAATGACCCCCTTGGTTCGTTTTGCAATGGTATGAATACGCCCGGCGATGCCCGCGGGGTACTTTTTCGGTGAGAGTAATTTTCAAGTGTCTGTTTGGCGTTTTGAAAGTTTTTGAGTGTGTATGTGCATAATTATGTTCAAATTTTGGGGTGTGTTAGGTCTGGCAAAGTAAGTGTTACAGGTAGCGAAGTTGTGGTAGTTAAATATCGCCAGACCAATGTTTTTTCCCATGAATGAAATAAAAGTGCTTAAGCGAATAATTCTTGTCATCTGACATTGTTCAGGTTTGTTGGTAAGTCCAGGATAAAACTATGAAGTATAGGCACGAATAGGTTTTATAAAATGCCAGCATTATTTTTGATACGCTAATACACCTATTTCAACACACAGACTGACAGTTTTTTCCCTACACAAATAACGAAGTGTAATCCATCAGAAGAATTTAATGCGCGTAATATGTTTTACGCAAACATAGAATTTCATGGCTCGGTTGATACATGATTACAATGTTAATGATATGAGTCCCGTCCTGTCTTGTTGAGTCATTAGTGCAGATGGTGCTTGAATTAAAATTGTGTTTTGTAAGGTAAGAAATGTGATAGTTTGTGACTTTGATCGACAAAATTCTTTACCTAATGATTATGACGAAATAAATTTAATAAACCATTAAAATCACATAGAATGACGTTTGTGATTATGCAGATATACAAGAGGAGCTGAGATGAAAATTATAAAAAACACTATCTAGCCAAAAGTAAGAAAAGCCGTCGTTATCATTATTCATTTACTTAGACTTGATTTCAGTTACAGGCGCTGATAGTAAAGAAGCACTTAACGAGCCAAAAACAATAGAACCTTTTAGAAGTAAGAAAGTCTACCACAGCGGTCCTTATATTTTTCTTACAAAGCGCCCTTGGCGTCGTCGGCAAGAGGATCCATTATGACAGGTGTCAAAAACACACTATCCTCCAATTCCAAGAAAACGTTTATCAATTTAAATCGAATTAAAATTCAGAATTCACACCGTCTCATAAATAAAACATGAATTAAATCACTCAATTACCGACGCCATTGCAGGCTTCCTCGAGTAGTAAACGACATAGATGGATGGGGTCCCTTCAACGCGTCAATTGTCAAAAGGAAATGATCCAGTTTTTTTGCTTTCAAAACAGTACCGTCCCTTTATCATCCTTAAACTTTACTTCTCTGAAAATAGAGGCTATATTTGCTTGATGGTTTTAATGTTTTCTTCAACTAATTTGTATAAGAATAGCACAGTGTGATTCATGAAAGCTCAACGAAGCGTGAAGTTATTAAGTGCTATTGTGTTAAACTGAATTTAGCGACGAGCGTGTGATTGATCGGGTTAACGATGACAGAACAATGATTATATGCATGTGTGAATTCTGATAAAGGTTTTTTGTATGCTCATGTTAATTCGGGGGTATGATCGCAGTTACAATTACTGCTAGAGCGTTTTTGACATCAGGTTTGACCAGATTTGGGTTTACAGATCTAATCTTGGGTTACGAGTTCACGACTCCTTTTACAGGAGCTTTTTATTCGATTAACAGCTTTTCTTTCAAAATATTTATAAACATGAGCCCTGGCAGTTCTTAGATGACTCTACTGAGTATTTAATATGACGTACTAAGCCTAAACGAAATGTCTACCTCACAGATATTGCCGGTTTTCACCATTTTAAGCTTTATTTTATAATTTGAATTTATATTTCCTCTATTTAGTGGAGGTAGCTGTGTTATGCAGTGGTGGCCCAGTGGTATCAGCCCCGAAATACGAGTCGTAGGTCGTGGGTTCAAAGCCAACCAGGCGCTTGACTTTGTGTAAATAATTTCATCACCACTTCTCTCAAAACGGTGAAAGAAAACATCGTGAGGAAACCGGCATGTCCTAGAATCAAAAATTCTACGACATGTGACATCTACCAACTCGCACTGGGCCTGCGTGGTAGATTACAGCCAACCCCCTTTCGAAGAGAGGAGGCCTGTGTCCGAGCAGTGGGAACATTTATAGGCTTTATGCTTATATTTATGCTATTTAGAATAAAAACCGGCAGACTTGAGAGATTTTGAGAGATACAGAAAAGTCATCCAATAAACGCACTATCCTCCCAGACACCCCAACATTTAATATCTCAACATCTTAGCGGTGTCAAGGGTCGTAACAAAGAATTAAACAGTAAAACAAACAATAAACTTGCCCCTCACTCGTGCTAAGCATGATAGCGCTAATCCTCCACGTCTGATCGTAGGCACGGATAGGGGAATGAAGGTGGTTGTTGAAGAACTTTCTTAAGACAAAGAGTTTGAAACAGATGAAAATAGTTATGGACTTTGGTAATCAAAATGAATGAATGATTTATTTATTTGCCAGAATACAGTGTCAAATTAACTAGCGAAACTGCACACGTGACGGGTATCGGGTATAAGTATCTAAACCCAAAAAACATATTTTTTTTGTCGCGTCACCGACCCCAGTTAGAGTAGTCATGATAGTGTGTTACGCAACAACCCGCTGTAATTACGTAACACACCATCATAGCAATGGCTTTCGTTTTGACAGTTCATCAACATTCATTGCAATATTTTACGTTGTTGAGCAGACATATTGATTGACAATTGAGACAGACAATTGAGTGATTAATAATGTGTTACGCAATTACGGTGTTCGTGTGGAAGCTAAGGTGTTGAAAGGTATGGAAGAAAATAATGTCGCGAGAACAATACACAACATTGTAAAGCCAATTATTTTTAAAAAGAGTAACCGTGGAGTTTCTTACCGGCTCTTCTCCATAGGAAACGGCCAATTGGAAACGTGCACCTAGCTTCTGACGTTTCATAAGTACCCATGCAGGTTTATGTGAAAAAAAAATTTTTTGATTATTGATTTTGAAAAAAGACTGAGTCAGCGATGAATGAACATAATGAAAGATGATACGGCAAGAAAAGATGAGAACACTGAGATGAGAACTGATAGAAATGGATATGTCGTTCAAAGATGAGTGCAGTTTGTATAAATTTCTTTGTTGGAGAATAAGTTTAGGTCATGCTGCACACTGTTGAATATTTTTTTGCGTTTATCAGTCACACTGATATTAAAAAGGCGAAAGTTGGGGTGTGTGTGTGTTTATATGTTTGTTACTTCTTCACGCTCAAACGGCTAGGCCAATTTTGATAAAATTTGCTATGGAGGTAGCTGACACCCTGGATTAACATATAGGATACTTTTTATCCCGATATTCCCACGGGATCAAAACTTATGCGGGTGAAACTGCGGGGCACAGCTAGTTTTCAAATAAAAATGCTTAAAAACGGTCTACCAGTACCTTATTATCTTTCTGTGCCTCGTACGTAAGTTTTAACGTTCGGATGCCCACTTTAATGGCTAAAATTAACTGCCCACCTAAGGCAGTATATTTTTAAAAGCCATCGGGTGACCAATGAAAATGGCACGTTTTATTGGTGGTATCATTGCGACTGCTATCAAAATGGAACGTGACTGCTTGACTGTTCAGGTGTCAGTTTACTACAACCTGTGGGAATAAGGATTACATCGAATGGCAGGTGATACTTATTTTAGCGACAAAAAGTTGTAGAATATTTACGTAAAAGTTTTTAGTGTGATGGAAATAGAACAGCGTAATAACAATACTGAGGGGCTCGTGGCTAAATACTAACAGCCGCACAGGTCGATCGATCAGGTTAAGCTACGCTTGCCGTGGTTGGTTTGTGGATGGGTGACATACCGTGACCCCTCCGTGCCTCGGAAAGCACGTTGGTCCCGGCTGTCATTCGTGGATCTTTGACAGTCGTTACGGGTAGTCAGAAGCCCGAAAGTCTGACAACCAGTCTTACCAAGGGGTATCGTATTACCCAGTAACTGGGTTGGGAGGTCAGATAGGCAGTCGCTCCATGTAAAATACTGGTATTCAGCTGCATCCAGTTAGATTGGAAACCGACCCCAACATAGTTGGGAAAAGGCTAGGTAGATGATGAATAATAACCCACATTTATTTCGTTTTTTGCAATCAATGAAGAAGACCCATAGAAAAGTGAGAAAGCAGAGACAAAAAGAAGAGTGAGTGTGAAGACTTTTTCAGCATTATTCATTATTTTGTTAAATATTTCAGTACTTCCCATCGTATGTATTTGTAAACATCATTTTCGCTCAATTCAACTAACGGTATATTAGACGTCCTTTAGTAATTATGTTATCTGCTGTGTATTAGTAAGTGACGAATTCACAACACCTAAAACTGTATGTGATTTTTGTTTGGGTTATTATTATTTTTATTATTTGGGATATAATTATTCTTCGAATAAAGTTATCAGCTGATTGAAAAAGCAGCCGTTAGTATTATGATTAAACAATCATACAAATAAGTCTATACGTTATGTCTTCCAGGTACAAATATAATGAAGTTATGCAATAAATAAAAATGTTAAATGTCAGTTTAAACAAGAACAGGCACATCCCGCAATAAAGCAAACCTACCACATTTCCAATTTTTTTTACATCCCAACAAAGACAATTTTCCGACTTGTCACTTGAAGCACAACAAAGCCACCATTGCCAGGGAAAACGAGAAAAACTTCACATTCAACAGATATTTTCTATTGATTCTTGCAATCGTTCAATATGCAAAGCAGCTGCTTTTTCCTCATATAATAAGCAAATGATTAATGTAGTTTATATGACGTGAACTGATTGCCGTGAGACCGCACATGCTGTGAAAGTTATTTCCACGGAGCGACCTTCAACTGTTTGTCAGTTTGCTTGGAAAAATACTCCCGTACCCAAAGGGTGCCAACGGGATGCTATTACTTAGCCCCCGCTGTCCGTCCGTCCGTCCATCTGTCCGTCCGTTCGTCCGTCCGTCCATCTGTCCGTCCGTTCGTCCGTCTGTCTAACAGCGGGCTGTATCTTATGAACCGTAATAGATAGGCAGTTGAAATTTTCACAGAGTGTGTGTGTATTGCCGCTATGACAACAAATCATAAAAATAAAATAAAGTTAAATAAAAATAAAGGGGGTGCCCATACAAGAAACGTGTATTTTTCGGTGTTTTTTGCCCTGTGTTATGGAAACCTTTCTGTTACGATCCAACTCAACTTGGCCGCTCTTTTTAATGTTTTGCATACTCCTGACTGACAAGCTTCCAATTATTGGGACCTGAATAAAATATTGTTATTATTTTTACTTCAGCACTTTATTGAACAGTAGGTTCAAACAAATATTATTAATAATCATCTGCATTAGAGTGATAATATTATTAAACAATTATAAATCTAGATTCACATCTTTTATCCTTTAATATGAAATATTAGAAATTATCAAGCTCACGTAATTTTATTATTTTTATTTATTTATTTTAAAACACATACACTATCATCACAGGCTTACCTAATACAATAGTGTAGTAATACTAGCTTACAATTATATATTATTTTTAAGGACTTACAGGATCTAAACGCAAAAACGCAAGTTTTAGCAAAAATAAAGGCATAAGATCGACTACAGTAAACAAATTCAGAAAAATACATGATATTCCTCAAGACATATGCTAGGTAGATAGTGTGTTGAAAACATAATACAATTAATTTGTTACGATAGAAAAAAAAAATAATAATAAAAAATCATGAAGATACCACTAAACATTAATGAGTTATGTCATAGATCTATGATCAAGCAAAAGCCTCCTTAGGAAGGATTTACTAAGATAATTACGTTTATACTAGAGCTCAGTCATCTCGATCAGTAATAAACTCAGAACAATTATATATAAATATTTTTATTTTTATTTTACACCTTTTAGTTGTACCTACCCCACACAAATTCAATTAACACTAATGCATTGAAGAATTAAAGAGACCATCTAGAATACCTAATCATCAAAATTCGCATAGAAATACCGGAGATGCATATAACTTCGTACATAAGAATAATAACCTAATGTATTATATACTAAATCCTGAAAGTATGTAGATCACAATAATGAAAGAATTAATTATCAAAACTGGTTCATAAGTTTTTGAGAAAATCGAGGACATACATAGATACATATGGGTCGAATACTGAACCTCCTTTTTTGAAGTCGGTTAAAAAGACATGTTGCGCCGACTCCAAAAAAATTGGAATTGGGCAGGAGAACGATGACGAATATAAAGATACTTTTAGTGAAGATCACCTATATATATAATAACACACACAAACAAACGACATAACCTCAACATAATCCTGTAGAATATAAAACTTAATTATTTATCCTCCATCATCTAAAGCCTGTATCCTGGGAGGATAGGGGCGGTTTTCGGGGATCGGGAAGCAATTTCCGAGCCCCGGGCGATTGTTACAAAATCACTGATGTAACGACTAGGAGGATCGTCTGCCACTTTGATCGTAGGTAATACGATTTCGGGATATTGCATTGGCTGTGTGTGCATGTGACGAGGTGTAGAAGTCTGTGTTGACTTGTCTGGTCTGGTGATGTTAGTCTGTCGGTTTTGGTTGTGGCTGATTGTCAGTGGAAGTCTAAGTTTTAATTAAAGTAGGTTTATATCTAAGCCAGACACAGATGAAAGATGATAGTTGTATAAGAGATTTTAATAAATTAACAAATAATAAATATGGATCAGCCTGTATTTATAACCGGCTTCAAAAAACTGGCTCTTGAGTTCTCAGCGCGATCGCTATTTTTTAAAATGTTTTTTTAGCATTTATAAACCGACTCGAAAATATCTTCTTTTGTTTGAAAGATTATTCTTATAAGGTTATTTGGTCAAATTCTGATGAGTGGTTTTAGAATTTTTTCCACTTGGTGTATGTTGATGATGTTATAATAACTTCCTGTAACTGCTATTTACTTAGCAAGTGCAGGTATGTTTGTGTGGGGTAGGTACTACAATTAAAAAGTGAAAAATAAAAATTGTATACCAAAAATAAACAACCGATTTAAAAAAAAACACAACGAGTGTAAAGTAACAAAGTAAAAGTAACAAACGAGTGTAAAGTAAAGAGTATAAAAAATAGAGGTGGCTAAAAACGAAAATACAAAACTAAAGACACCGACTTCCGAAATAGTTAGACTTTGTTATGTTTTTTTTTGGAAGTCGGTTATTTTTTTTTTGTAATATACTTTTATCTACAGAAGTGTGGGGTTTTACTTTTACAGAAAAGGAGAGAGTATTAATTAACCTTGTTTACTTTTTTTCGTTTTGTTACGGGTTGGCAAGTCATCACCGAGTCCTATTTCCTGAAAACAAAAATGCTACAGTGTTGGCTTCTTTTTGTTTTTCGTTGAATTAATTTTCAAATTCCGTGTCACGTGCATGCATGTTTTAATTTTTCAGCAAAAACGTTTTTCTCACTTTCTCTACTTACGTTTTTATTTTAATTCTCACACTACCTTAGTAACAGTCAACGCGTTAACTAGAAAGTCATTTAGTCCTCAATTTATTTACATTATTTATCTTCGAACAACAACAAACATACCTACAACACAACTGAACCAGTTCAATTAAAAAACCAGTCCAATACTTGTTTATTTGAGTAACGCATTCATAAATCGTACATTTAATCGCTTCAGTAGCGTTTAAACTTACCATTGTGCACGTACACGTCCAATTTGAATAAAAAATATATCTATTGTAACCCAAATGAGTGTTATCGGGAACCGGATCGAGACGAAAAACATACATGTAACTTGTTCACGAAATTCTACGTTAACCCTCGTAAGACGCGGGGTCTACGCGTACATTCCCATTGTGAGCGGTCGCCGCGACCCGAGTAATGATCTCACGTCCCGTGTGCGTGTCCCGATAAAGGGTTAAGTATACACTAACAACCTGACGTGAGTCACAAATCCACCATTATTATGTTATTGTGGGAGCCGTGTCGCACCGGTCCGCCATTTACATACAATTTAACATGAAATGTGGGCAATAATTCAAGGCGGCTGTTGCGTTATTATTTCTATTATAAAGTGTTCAACTTGACGTTTTTCGTGTTGCCGTCTGGCGTGTTACCTTTTTTTCACTGTAAATGTTTTTCGTTTATATGTTAACGGCCCGCCATTAAAGTCCAGTTTCGCTATCTCGCTAGCTTGAATAATGATCGCTGTTTTGCATGAAATTCATAAAGTGCCTACTTTTTCTATTATACCAACTCGTACAGTTGAAATAACCCCGGATAATTAATTCGTGTGAGTGAGTTTAACGATATTCGAGCATTAAGACCAAACAAATTAATCAAGAATAATCGTCGATTAATTCGTACGTACAATGCCGCGAAGGGATATACCTATGTGCTTATTTTTTGTTGTAGAATAAAAACAGAACAAAATAAAAACCCTTCCAATAAGTCGCCCGTCGACAAATCGACGAACAGCATTATCTACGCGCCGCTTAATTCGAATTCAAATGAAGGCATTCAGTGTTTAAAATATTAATCGATGCGAGAAGCTTATTGAATATTTTTACGACGATTTATGCCCAATTAGCAGCCGGTGCGTGAATTGAATTGTTTGTGCCCGAAATCTGAATAAATACCACAATATTTACGATAATGTCCGGCCGTTTGAATAGGCGGCACCACGGGCTCGCCGCGGGAGACTCCGACGGAGTAGTTTATTATGCGGCGGCGAAGGGTTACTCTTTGTATGACGTTTTCATGTTAATTTACGCGCTAGCTGACAAGGTGGTCTCTCCGACCCGCGGCGCGCATTACGACGTCGGATTTTAAAAATGATATTTTAGTGTTAAGGCTATCGTTGAACGAGATTGCTTTACGTATAAACGTATATTTACGAGACGTTTGTCTGTACTTGGTTGGTTATTGGCTAGTGTTGTGTTCACTGATTATTTCCGAGCGGTTAAACTTTTCATAATAGCTCATTATTGCCGTTATTTAATTACGAGTAACGTTTGTTCGGCTCAGTCGGTTTAATTAGTATGAAGCGGGCGGGTCCGTGATCAAAGCTTTGTGGAAGCGATCGCGCGGATACAAATCGTTTTGTAGATGGTTAGTCAAGCGGTCGCGTTGCTTCAGCGACTACTGCCTAAATATAGAGGCGCTTAGATTTGTATATGATAACTTTACTGTTATGGAATAATCTTTACAGTTGAAAATGTAGAACTAACATGGCAAAAATGTTCCGTTACTTGCAGATCCAGCTGTAGCCTAGTACTAGGATTCTAATCTAGCTAGGATATAGATTAATTCCTAATAGTTCGTGACTGAAAACCATACCTGAGAAAATTCAAGGTAAGTCACAAATCTTGTCAAAACTTGGTTTTTTCAGTTTACCTGCGGAAGAGTGCATTCGCAAGAGTGCATGCGCAAGAGTGCTTTACTTAAAACTTTTAAAACAAGATAGTCAGCAGCTGTACGGTGTCAGTTATTGGTTTTCTCTTTCACTCCTCATTTATTTAATGCAACAAAATATAAGCTCACAGCAATAATAATTAAATAAATATTTCTTCAACACTACGAGATTTTCCACAGAAATTGTAGGTAAATAAAATCCATACATTACATCCGACTCAATTAAAGTTGAAACTTGCCATAAATACCGTGAAACTTGTTAGCGAGCCTATCTCAAGCTTCAAACTGCTGGATAAGGGCTCTGCCGTAATTTATCGTTGCGCTTAGAGATAAAAGGGGCAGCAGATTTGTTTTGTATTTATATGCTGATGGTTTATGAGCGACAGGTGCGGGGCAGTGATGTGAAAGTGTCGGTAAATGGACAAAATTGTTGATAGATTTTAAAAATTGATTAATCAGAATCAGAGTTCAACTTATCTTGGAATAAATCCTTTTTACATAGGTACCTACTTATAATCAGTAGTGTCATAAACTCTATTTTAATATTCTGTTAATGTCTTCATTGTTTTAGTAGAATAGTAGGTATCTACTAATAACATTTCTATTTAAATAACATAAAATTCAAAATAAACATCGTCTACTAAAATATAAATGGAATTAGTACCTACTTAATAAAATAAAACAATATTTAGCTCATAATGATCATGAATAATATTATGCAATTGGAATATTAAAAAATCCAAGAAGACTTGTAATAAATTCTGATATTCATTTTCTATGTTTAATTATTATTAATATCTACACAATAACTATAATATTAGTTGTTATTGGACTTATTATTGTTCCTTAGTAAAATACAATCTTATTTATTGTAATTAGTTATAAATTACATTTGAAAAAATATTTGTACACCATGTGCCAGAATGTACAAGAGGCTAAATAATAACAGCCGCAAAGGTCGATCGATCAGGTTAAGCTACGTTTGCCGTGCTTGGTCAGTGGATGGGTGACCATCTTTACATACCGAGACCCCTCCGTGCCTCGGATAGCACGTTAAGCCGTTGGTCCCGACTGTCATTCGTGGATCTTTGACAGTCGTTACGGGTAGTCAGAAGCCCGAAAGTCTGAAAACCAGTCTTATCAAGGGGTAACGTATTACCCAGTAACTGGGTTGTTGAGGTCAGATAGGCAGTCGCTCCATGAAAAATACTGGTATTCAGCTGCATCCGGTTAGACTGGAAGCCGACCCCAACATAGTAGGGAAAAGGCTAGGCAGATGATGATGATGATCACGCGTTGCTCGATCCTAACAAATTCAATCTAAATAACATTCGAGTCGTCCCCTTTTCACCGCATATTAAATTATCGAAACTTTCCCGTCACCGCACATCCCTAGCCACTATTTCCACATGCCATAACTCAGACCTGCTTCTTATTAATGCATCTGTATCAAAGCGCGATGACATATTTAGTCGAATAACTCACAAAGCTAAGGTAATTCAGTGGACTGTACTCCGCTGAGAACGGTCCAGTGAGTGGGATCATTTCACTTGAAATGGGTGATTTGAGGGATAAAGGAAAAGTTGACTGACTGAATAATGGGGTACTGGGTATTGTGGGCACTGTGGGCAGTGGACTACAAGAGAACTGTCGTATTATGTCAATCAATCATTTCGTAATTTATTACCTAGGTCATGGGTTAGTTTTCTTTTTTTGAAAGCTACGTATACGTTGAATTTTACATGTTTTTCACGACTAATGTGAATATTATTTGTGTCTTTATGTCAGATCGATATCTCTTAGCCTTCTTTCACATTAGGGTTTAGTAACTAGTTTTTGCCATTAGTTCTACCTGCTTTTTCAGATATGTTTTAAGTTATTAAACGCAGAAATATTGTGCATTCCAGCTTTAGGAATAAAATCAATTTACTCAGAGGAGATAAATTACACTAATATTATAAAGGCAAAAGTTTGTGGGGGTGTGTGTATGTGTGTTTATTATGTTTGTTACTTCTTCACGCTCAAACGGTTGGACCAATTTTGGTAAAAAAAATATAAAGGTAGCTGACATCCTGGATTAACATATAGGCTACTTTTTATCCAGGTATTCCCACGGGATCGATATTTACGCGGGTGAAACCGCGGGGTGCAGCCAGTATATTATGACTGACGCGGACGGTTAAACTTCTGAGATACCATCACTAGAAATTCTTTTCCAAGTATGTTCTGTTACGTAGACGGAGATAGATTACTCTTAATCTGAGTCTCATCCTCCTTCGCACTTATAAGAGAAGTCAATAGTAATTACAGTAATTTATTACGATTACCTACTAGATTACATTAATTAGAACTATTAACATCTTTGGCGCCTGCCGCTATAATTAAAGAAGGTCTATTAATTATGTTGCTTAGCGCTTGTAAGCCTTTTAAATATAATGCAGGTAGTATAATTAATAAGAATGAAGTCTTGCAGATTATAGCTGGGACTAGATTTAACTAAATTTTTCATCCCTTTCGAAAAAATTGTTGATGAATTTATAATTTACGTAAGACATACTTGCAGAAACGGTGTTTACCTAGTGTAACAGGCAATTGTATTATATTCATTATATGAAAAGTAATACCATAAAGCCCAGATTATAATCGCTTATATAACTCATAATCAGTCTATAATGTTCCCACTGCTGGGACACGGGTCTTCTCTCTTCGAGAGGGAGTGGGCTGTAATCCACCACGCGGGCCCAGTGCGGGTTGGTAGATGTCACATGTCTTCGAATCTTAATCATAAATCTTTATTTATATCAATATCATATTACAGACACTGATCAATATAATACACAATCTTAAATAGAGAAAGGGTCCTGAGTTACAGATTTAAAGAATGTCCTGAATTTTTGGTTCTAGGACATGCCGGTTTCCTCACAATGTTTTCCTTCACCGTTTTCGCTCAAAATTATAGAAATTAGCATAACATAGCCAAAACAGAACTTCTAGTATAATCAGATATACAAGAAGTTCTTATCAAAGCTAAAGGAGAAGCGGTAAGGAACGGTAGCAAATACTGTGCAAGATGGTCATCGCTGCTTCCAATTGTCATAAAGGTAAAGCAAGCCGCATCGAAGGGGGAGTAGAAATCAGCGGGATTGGCCGAAAGGGTTACCGCTGGCCCGGAAAATAAAGGGCGAAGGAAGGAACACGGGTGGGTTTTAGTCAGTAAGAGTCTGACACTCCCTTCCGCTCCACCCAGAGCGGGAGGGGTCATTTGATGATTTCCCATCCGCAAAAAAAAAAAAGCTAAAGGAGATAAAACGCTAGAAGAAAAACATAAAAACTATGCTAATGCCAAACTTATACAACAAGCCAACCAACATTTGAATACAAGTCAATCTAGAACACTATAAAAAAACCTAATGGGTTTCCAACTAGAAGTCTAAAACAACATAAAAAAGAACATTAACATAAAATCTCAATTAGCTTCAATGACAGCCACCGCAATGTAGGAAAAATTATTTCATAAAACTTAAATAACATGGTGCAGACAATAATTTCCATTGAATTATAGGGACGGTAATCATTGGGTACTGCATTGATACAATGTCTGCTATTGGTAGTTCGAAACACGATCATTTTGATGAATTATTTGTTGGTTTTGACTTTGGCTTTGTTAATTCTGTGGAAGTTGGTAATGTGTTTATTAATGTTCAAGTTGAAACTTTTGGTACAGAAGGTAATTTCATTCATGTTAGCATCAATTATAATGCCGGTGAAAACCTGTAAGAACTGAAGAAAGAAAGTTTAAGAAAAGTACGAAGTGTTGTGGAGTAACTAGTTACAAGCGATATTAAAATTGATAGTGCTTAAGTTGATCTGCCAATAAATTAATTATGTCTTTGATAAAATTGCGCTGTGTGATGACATACATTTTTCCCTGACTATTATTAATTAGATCATTACATCAAGTGACGTCTACTTTACACTAAGAAACAATTTTTTCATGATCATAATATTAAATTACTGTATCAACTTGTAATTTGACACTCTATAGATCAATAACTACAGCAGTTTATCATAAAAGACACCCAAGGCTGCAAAATTCATCCTTGTAAAAACAAAAAATATCATACTATATGCTCATTCAATCAAATTAACGAACACAACAACGAGCCAACAGTTGATGTAAAGTATAACCCCGTATATGACGCAAATAGTCATCTAGCATGCGAAATGTGCATTGAAAACTTTGCATAAATAGATTTATATCTGGTTATCCATTAGAACAAACGATGATTTATGTTATGTGGGCACGCTTGGCGTATCATAAAAGTGTTTGTTCTGTTTTATTAGAGAAACTAGCTCGAAACGTGGCTTTACTTGTTGCTGGTGTAGGATATAATTTACCATTTATTCTTATTCTTTCATGTGAATTATCGTATTACCCGGTAAATGGGTTGTGGAGGTCAGATGGGCAGTCGCTCCATATAAAATACTGGTATTCAGCTGCATCTGGCTAGACTGGAAGCCGACCCCAACACAGTTGGGAGAAGGCTAGGCAGATGATGATTTTTTAGGTGAATTTAATTTGATGGAGATTGCAATTTTGTGTTTTCATCTTGGCTTGAGTATATAGACACTAAAGCTAGGGTTTCCTAAAGCTTTACTATATAGCGTCCGCAATTTACCGTCGAATGACTTCACTGCGGCCGTTATGTGGCGGCCATCGCTCTTCTAGGAAAAGGTGTGCCTGACGACTAGGAGTATTGATAATCGTGAAGTTATAATCAGGAGACATAATAATAGATATTTCTAAATTCACATATACAGACATGCCTCTACTTAAAAGGGCTCTGAAGAAGGTGTTAATATTGAGGTCATTAGAAAAGCTGCTGGTTGGACCGCAAATTCAAAAAAAAATTGCGCGCTTTTATAAGATACCTTTTTATTTGTGATTCTAATGCTTTTGCACCAGAGAGTGGTTGTTCATAGAACTTATTACATGTCAATGCTAATTGTTTGATTATAAGAAATTTATGTGTGCCATAGGATTATTAATTCAACTAGTTGATTCTAGACTGAATAAGAATTCTAGAAATTAATAGCAATTAGAGAATTATAAATTAAGTTATCTTTATACACAGTTATACTAGCATCTTTTGCAGGACGCCGTTTGTTGACAAGGCCTTCAAAGTTACTTCATTTGGTTCTCAGCCTTTCACATCCAATCCATCCAATTCCTCTTACTTAACCCTGCAATGAAATTTACCTTTATCTACATCAGTTAACTAAGCTTATGTACAACTGTTCATAATAGTATATCATTCTTTTGTTTTAGCTATAAAGGGCAGACAATGATCGTTACTATTGTGTACATAAGTTCATTAAGATACTTTACGATCAATAACTTCATACTTAATGCAATATCTGCTTTAATAGCTGAACGATAGACATTTATATGATAATTATTGCATGGTAGAGTGGTCGATATTGAATTACTAATCTTGTGAATTGCTTCATCATTTTTATTATGTCTTACTTTATTTTTATAGATGTGTCATGTTCAAAAGTTAGGTTAGATTTGATTCTGAGTATTTTACAGTCCATTTGTCTTAGAAATTTACTGGTTAAGAAAAAATGTTAATCCTAGAAATAACTTCGACGATTACTGCGAATATAAAACATTTAATAAAATTCGACTTAACCTCATTCCTGACACTGTAGTTACGACACCACTTCCACGTAGTAAACGAGTTGACAGCAAACGTAATTTTTATTTCATTCTCATGTCACCCACGCGGCAAGTAGGCGACACACTTTATGCCTTCCTTTCAAACTATCACTACAATTCCGATCCCCATAAATATATATACCATCGAAATTTATTGAAATTACCAATCATATAAATATCAATTATTTGTACAAAAACATAAATTTTGTTCGTTGGACATCGCGTGCATGTCAACTGTGTGTCATGTGCCCATCATTATTGTGTCACTAGGCGATGTCACAACGCCCACAGTAATGATACCAACGCGGCAACGATACTCCACACTGACGTTAAACGTCATAATTGAAATGTATCAACGTTATTATTACGAAATGGGAATGACGAATGACTGACGGTAATGACACTTTTCAAGAAACAACGGCCTGTAATCTGCATTTTAATAATAAGCAGTGAAACCGCTTGCTTACTAGACTATGAATAATGAAACGCTATGCACTTCTAAAAGCCCATTATCTATGTCTTTGAAGTTATTTTTACAATTTGCGGAGGCATTAAAGCCGACTCTCTACCTATCTGGTTTTACCATCAGCACGAACAATGTTCTATTTGAACAAATAAACTGCACAAACGAAGCGACTATCGTTAAGAAACAATACATTTTAACTAAGGGAGCCTGACGTTCACTGCCATTCGCCGAAACCAAACATTGCCAGCGTATCGGCCGTATAGACACGATCCAATCAACCTTTACTTCACAGAGGCATGCCGCAGACGTCTCTCGATTCAATCGAAACTGCAACTGCATTTCCAGTTGGCAGTCCTTTGATACGTCCATCGCTTGTCTGTCCAAACGATTGTGCGACATGTCCAAACTAGCTAGAAACCTCGTTCCATAACCGCGCGCCCCCCGCGCACCTACAACCAAAGGGTTACAACCAGCACGGGAGCTCAACGTACGTCGGTCAAACGTCAGCCTCCTTTGAATACAGAATACACCATCATTTCAATTGTCAAGCCGTAACTCGTAAACAGGGGAGGTGATAAATTAATGCACTAGTACATTAGACGCCCGTGATAATAAAACACGCATTAAAATGTAATTGCTGACAACCGTCCCACCCTAATCGATTCTACCCCTACATTGCACGTTCATTGCTAGTTTTGTCAACATCACACGCAGCGTTACTGTGTATCACGGAGCAATGGTGTTGTAGTACCTCGATGTGGTTGTGTAGTTTGTGGGGTGAATGTTCACATTGCAGGGCGCCTAACAGCAGAACCCACTCTGGAGGGTAATCGCGCACGAAAGCGTCTAGTAATAAAAGTGATCGTAAAATTGTAAGGTTACGAGCCGTGAGAGAGGAGAGTGCACTTGGATGGCACACTGATACGTTTTTCGGGTTCAGTCGTTACCACTTGAACATTATAACGTCATTTATATTATTTATGGATTTCCTGGTATTGACGAGTCGTATCGGCACAGCGCGGAGTTTACTTCTAGTTTTTATGAAATAAAAATAAAATCAGTGCCACGTGCCAAAAAATGGATCACGTTCACCAATTCACCCACTTTATACATTTAACCACGGTCTTCCTAGTTAATAATAATAATAATAATCTTCTTTGGCCGCCTGAAAAAAGTACTTAATAGTCTTCTATCAGGCGGAAACAAGGTGCGCGCCTTCAACGGTTGGGTCATGCCGGTTTTGATGTACTCTTTTGGCATACTCAAATGGACTCAGACCGAACTCGACGCCTTGGATAGGAGGGTCCGTACGTTGCTGACTGCAAATCGAATGCATCACCCACGGTCATCGGTAATGAGGCTGTATATCCCGCGAAAGTGTGGAGGTCGAGGGTTTTTAAACGCTAAGACCCTCCACAATCGCGAGATATGCAGTCTCAGGGAATATTTTCTAGAAACCGACGTGGGGATGCATCGAGATGTAGTCGCCGTGGACAAGGGCCTCACCCCGCTCTCCTTGGCTAAAGAGAACTGGCGCAAGCCAGTAGTGCTTGACACTAATGATCGCATGGAGGTATGGCAGAGTAAGGAGCTTCACGGACGCTTTTTCCGGGCCCTACATGGGCCCGATGTTGATCTACTAGCGTCCGTAGCCTGGCTGCGTTTCGGTGACCTCTTTGGGGAAACCGAAGGTTTTGTCTGTGCAATTATGGACGAAGTTATGATGACGAACAATTACCGGAGATTTATTGTGAAAGACGGCACGGTTGACATCTGTCGGGCATGCCACCGGCCGGGAGAATCAATCAGACATATTATCTCCGGGTGTTCTCGTCTAGCTAACGAAGAGTACTTGCATAGACACAACCTTGTAGCCAGGATAATCCATCAGCAACTTGCTCTGAAATACAACCTTGTGGAATCGGAGGTGCCGTACTACAGGTATGTGCCCGACTCAGTTCTCGAAAATGGTAATATCACATTATATTGGGATCGATCCATCATCACTGACAGGACTATTGTTGCCAATAAGCCTGATATAGTGGTGGTGGATCGATCAGAGCGGCGCGCAATGATTGTTGACATAACCGTCCCGCATGATGGGAACCTCGTGAAAGCCGAGAAAGATAACCAAATCAAGTATCTTGACTTGGCTCACGAGGTTGTCGACATGTGGGATGTGGACTCAGCGATCATTGTGCCGATAGTCGTGACAGCCAATGGTCTAATAGCCAAGAGCCTCGACCAACACCTGAGGAGGCTCTCGTTGGGCAGCTGGATCAAAGGCTTGATCCAGAAAGCGGTACTTCTGGACACGGCCCGAATAGTTAGGAGGTTCCTCTCTCTGGAGCCCTGACCGCCGGTAGCTTGGACCCTGTTCCCGATACCGGTGGGCTACTATTTTTTATATTTTTAAATGTTTTTATATTTCTTTATACTAATATTTAAAAATATAATTTATAAGAATTTATTTGAATAAAGGAGATAATAATAATCTGGCAACACCAATGTCAACAGGTCCAACAATTTACAGTTTAAGTAATTTATTTTATAAAAGCAGTTTTGATAACCATTTGGACATACTACAGCCATAGCCCTATAACTTCTCAATTTTAATATAATCTTATAAAGAAATAGTACTTCAATGGACCATATTTTGATAATATTAAACGAAAAATTGCCGAACCGGAGGAGGTGACATCTGTCATGTCACCTTCAACAAATAATGCTGTATAAAAACGAACAAGAACACAAAATAGAATGAAATGTTGACAAGATCTGCCGCCGCTAGACGTCTCGCACGCCTACCACCTCCGGACTCTTCGCTCAGCTCCGCCTCGCCGCCGCCGGTACCCAGCCCCACTGTGAGCGCTGTGACGACACCGACCGCGGCAGTTGCGTCGAGCTCGAGCGACGAGTACTTCTCTCCGCCCACGACGCCACCACCTGCTCGTCGACGGGGAGGACGCCGGCCGCCGGACGGCTTAGGACCTCGAGGCCCACCGGCCTCTGATAGGGTCCCAGCTCCCGGCGGAAGTGTGCAGCGCATGAGATGGACACGATCCATCAATGAAAATGTCATGCGCTCATACTATGGGGCTACAGAGGGGGGAAACAATCTGACCGCGTACCGTGTTCGGATGCTCTCTCTGTTTCAGGTGCTTGAACCAGCTGTCAACGTTTCGGCACAACGATTATCGGATCAGGTGCGTGTCATTCAGCGTAACCATATGTTGGATGACACTGTACTTGATCGCCTGCGAATTGAAATGCAGAGTAGCCATGTCATCACCCCCCAGTCGCAGACTGCTGTACTACTACCGCAGCCTGATACAAGTCATGCTGACGAGGGGAGTAATGACAGGGCTACAAACGTAAGTACCCAATGTAATGAGGAATTGAGGAGTGCTTTGGAGGATGCGATTCAGGAATATCGCTTCATGTCACCCGAACTTAGGCCACGCTTACCTCGTTTGCCCATGCATAACAAAAATAGGGCGCTGGTGGCGGTTCTGGATTCGCAGTTGTCAAACTATTTTGATGGCTGCGAAGACCTCACCGATGCTCATTCGATTCTGTACTGCGCGGCTGCAGCGGCATGTCGTGTAGCTCACGTCAAATTTGCCAATGACTCTAGAGCTACACGACCGAAACCAGCCGTACCAGCTTGGCAGTGCAGAATTGAACGCCGTATTGGTGGGGCCAGAGCGCTCATTGGCAAACTAATCTGCTTCAGGGAGGGCAATACTCGCCCTAGAGTGATGCGCTTTGTGAGACGGGCATTCTTGGGGACTGATATCAGTCTTCAAGACTATATGTCTTGTGTCACGGAGCGCATCGACTTCCTGAAGCAGAAAGTGTATGCATGGGCGAACCGTATTCGTCGGTACAGGCGGCGAGTGGAGCGATACACTCAGAATCGCACATTCCAGAGTGATGAAAGGTGGGTTTATAGGGCTTGGGAGCGACCGGACCAAGGTGTTACTGACACGTGCCTACCGGATGATGACGCCATGTGCTCGTTCTGGCGAAACATCTGGTCGGTGCCTGTCAGTCACACCGAGGGTGATTGGACTGGGAAGATTGAGCGAGCGTGCGATCTAATACCAGAAATGGGGGTACTTACCATCAGCCCCCAAGATGTTGCTCGTGCAGTCCGACCGTTGCCTAACTGGAAATCTCCAGGGCCGGACGGGCTGCACAACTTTTGGATAAAATGGTTCCAAGGGTCGCACGCCTGCTTGGCATCCCAGTTCCAGTCAGCCTTAGAGTCAGGGTCGCTACCCCAGTTCCTAACGACAGGAATAACCCACCTGCTCCATAAATCAGGTAGTACCGCGGATCCCAAAAATTATAGACCGATCACTTGTTTACCGACGGTCTATAAAGTTCTTACATCCATTTTGAGAACTAAAATTAACAAACATATAGACACCAACTCCATCATGTCTGTCTCTCAAAATGGATGTAAGAACGGGTCCCGGGGTACTAAGGAGCTGCTCCTCATTGATATGGCCATTAGCCAACAGGTTCGTCGTTCCCGAAAGGATCTGTCGACATGTTGGATAGATTACAAGAAGGCCTATGACTCGGTGCCACATACATGGCTCATGAGGGTGCTGGAGTTGTATAAAGTAGATACAACTCTGCGAACCTTCCTGATGTCGTGTATGGGGCAATGGAGGACGGTCCTTCGCTATCCAGGATGTCGAAATATCCAGAGGAATAGCGAGCCGATAAGGATCGAGCGAGGCATATTCCAGGGCGACAGTTTGAGTCCGCTTTGGTTCTGTTTAGCCTTGAATCCTCTAAGCACACTGCTGGAGGATTCTGGTCTAGGCTATCGGTTGAGGAGAGGTAGTCAGGTTATATCTCACCTCCTTTACATGGATGACCTAAAACTCTTTGCTCCTAACAATTTGCAACTGATGGAGCTACTGAAAATTACTGAAACTTTCAGTAACGCCATCAGGATGGAATTTGGTGTGGACAAATGTGCGGTCATGCATGTAAAGCGAGGGGAGATTGTGGAATCCGTGGGAACCCAACTCTCGGATTCCACAAACCTTAGAGCCCTCTCCGCATCCGAAACCTATAAGTATTTGGGTATGTCGGAAGCGTTAGGGATCAATGATACTGACATGAAGCAATCGTTGAAGGAGCGCTTCTTTGGTCGCTTGAAAAAAGTACTTAATAGTCTTCTATCAGGCGGAAACAAGGTGCGCGCCTTCAACGGTTGGGTCATGCCGGTTTTGATGTACTCTTTCGGCATACTCAAATGGACTCAGACCGAACTCGACGCCCTGGATAGGAGGGTCCGTACGCTGCTGACTGCAAATCGAATGCATCACCCACGGTCATCGGTAATGAGGCTGTATATCCCGCGAAAGTGTGGAGGTCGAGGGTTTTTAAACGCTAAGACCCTCCACAATCGCGAGATATGCAGTCTCAGGGAATATTTCCTAGAAACCGACGTGGGGATGCATAGAGATGTAGTCGCCGTGGACAAGGGCCTCACCCCGCTCTCCTTAGCTAAAGAGAACTGGCGCAAGCCAGTAGTGCTTGACACCAATGATCGCATGGAGGTATGGCAGAGTAAGGAGCTTCACGGACGCTTTTTCCGGGCCCTACATGGACCCGATGTAGATCTACTAGCGTCCGTAGCCTGGCTGCGTTTCGGTGATCTCTTTAAAAATATAATTTATATGTGTTATTTAATGAATTATAGGAGATAATAATAATAATATTCTTTATTTTTCGGACAACAATGATCCAGCGTGTTAGTAAACAATAACTTATTACTAGTGTTAGTAGTTAAAATAAAATAGAGAAGAAAACCGCTAAAATTGTATTGAGAAAAGGACATCCCCAAATTAATGTTTAGGGATTGTCCTTCCCACAAAACTTTTAATAATCGGAGAGTCGATACTCTCCGCCAACGTTTTTAGAATGCTGTTGCCACTCGCCCGCAACCTTGACAACAGCGACGCGGTTTTCTTGCGAATGACGGCGTGGAAGCCGTCAGTTCGGTTTTGCGCAAACATATTAGAAGCGCTGCACCATCTTGGCAGTCCCAACAGCATTCTAAAAATATTATTATAAAGTACGCGTAGGTCATCAAGCGTTCTTTTGGTATAGCTGACCCAAAGATTCCCCGTGTAAAAGCACTGGCAGTATGCCTTAAAAAGTGTTACTTTTACCTGATTGCTACACCGAGCGAATCTTCGGGCCAACATGTTTCCTCGGACCGCCAATGCCCTACGCTCCCTTTCAATATCAAAATTGTCCTTAAGGTCGTCAGCGAGAAAATGCCCTAGATATTTGAATTTTGTCACTCTTTTGACGTTCAAGCCGTTTAGGGTAATGTCAGGTATAGTATCTGGGCATTCACCGCCGGCGGCCTTAAAGACAATGTACTCGCACTTTCTAACATTATAAACAAGTCCGTGTGATGCAGCATACGCCTGACAGACCCTCAGCATTTCATTTATGGCACCTGCAGTCGTATAGCAACGCCATGTCATCAGCGTAGCTGATACTGTTTATTTTTACACCATGGACACTACATCCGACCCGCATATTACCGAGGTCCACGAGTAGGCCATCTACATATGTGCTAAATAGCCTAGGAGATGTCAGACCACCCTGTCTTACACCGCATTCTAACCTATATGTCTCAGAGAGTGCATTGGACCATTTCACAACATTTTCTTGGTTCCCATACCAATATTGTAGGATCCTGAGGACTGCTGTCGGTACTCCCCTATCCTCAAGCTCCCTCCAGAGCACATCATAATTTACCAAATCGAAGGCTCTGGAGAGATCGAGAAAACAGGCGTATACCGGCGTTCTACGATCAGTGTAATATTGGACCGTATGTTTGAGAGCTACTATGGCGCTTTCCGTCGACAGTCCAGGTTGAAACCCAAACTGTGAGTCATGCACGGATAGACATTCCTTCAAGCTACAATCAATCATACTGTCCAACACTTTTGCCATTGTGGTTGCGAGAGATATAGGTCGATAATTTGACTTATCCGATATGTCGCCCGTCCTATTCTTAATTATGGGAACCACCAGTGTTTTCATTAGTTCTGCCGGCAAGTAAGAGTGACTCAGGCACATGGTATAAAATACCGATAAAACCCTTGGCAGATGAACCCCAGCAAATTTGAAATGCTCAATACTGAGCCCGTCATGTCCGGGTGATTTGCCTCTGCTCATATTCCTAATTACGGTTGCAACTTGTCTGGCCGAAAAGAACATTATTGGCTTCACTCCCTGAATGTCAGGCCCAGCATTGATCACATCAACTGAGGGACCCAGAGGAGATTGCACAGTAAAATGTTCCTTGAACATATTTGCAATATCCCCCGCATCACTCCTCCCGCAGACACTCACAGAGAGACCAGGCTTAATATCAAGCTTACACGTGGATTTCCAAAACTTAGCAAAATTATTTGTTGCTCTTGCTTTTGCTATCATATCCATCTTTATTCGCTCCTGGTTTTTTTGACACCATTTTAGCCGAGCCTTGAAGATGTTACGGGCCACTCGCATCTGTTCAAAAATAACTCCAGAGCCTGGCCGATTGCATAAAACCCACATTTCGAATTTAAGCCTAGCCTCCCGGTGCGCATCTTTTACGTGATAATTCCACCCGCACAATGTCTTGTGGTTCCTACCACTAACTGTAGACCTTACCTTTTCATAAGTTTGCTCGGCAGCATCACACAATGCGTTTGATATTTTACTATATAAGTCATCTAAAATAGCTTTGTGATCGCTTAAATTACAACAACTATGGCTACAATCTTGAAACTCTGGAGGGAAATCAATCTCACGTAGCTTACTGTTACACAGCTCACGATATCTGTCAACTTGCGAGTCATTTCGTTCACCCCAAATAACTTTATTGCAAGTAGTAGGAATTGTTACCCGCTTAGGTCTTACCATATTTAAGTCGCACTCAATGATAAGTGGTAAATGATCTGACGTATATAAGTCCTCTTTTATAGTAACCTTGTTCACTGTAACCCAGGCTGACAGAGAGACTATGCAATGATCAAGCCACCTCCTACATCCATGTGCCTCACTTATAAAAGTATAGCTACTAGAATTTATTCCCAGTTTTTCAGTATCAGCACATATAAACGATTGATCAGCGCAGAAACTAGCAAGTTCCCTAAAAAATAACTCGTTTGGATGTGCATTAAAATCACCCAGTATAAACAAACTCTCGACCCCACCGCTCGCAACCACTGCACTGATCTCACCTAACACTTCCGTAAACATAGGCAAGTTATCGGGCGAATTAGTCGGCATATAAACACAAGCTACAATAATCGAGCGCCCGCCAATGCTAGCTTTGACTGCCGCTAAGCGACTGCTGTTACATTCCAACACAGTGACTGTATCAAAAACACCTTTCCTCCACAGAATGGCTACTCCCCCATACGGCCTTCCAATCAGTAATCCGGCAGTTGTGTCAACGGCTGACTTACCCGTATATTCAAATTCATCTGATATGGTACTTAAAATCGGTATATCATGGGGTAGAAGCCATGTTTCTTGGAGGCATACAATATCACACATCTTACATAACCTTCTAACACATTCCATCGATCGTTTAACAGACTTACAGTTGAAAGTAAATGATTTAACAAAAATACCGTTGTTTTTTCGAATAGTTCTTACCTCGACCAGCCAAAGTGTCGATCGGAACCTCCTTTGATGAACGAGTTCTGGGTGAAGCTCACTTACAAACTCATAACTAGGAGATGAAATGAAGGAAATGCCAATATGTATTTCACCATCATTCAATGTATTAATAACAATATTGTAAATGGCAGGTATATACCTCTGGTGGTAACAGATAGCTGTTACCACCAGATATAAATTTATTTGCAAACTATGTAAACTACGTATCATGTATTTTCTAAATAAAAAAAAACTGTTTACTTCAGAAACTCCTTACTCCGTGACCCAAGAAAATGTATAGCCAAAAAAAAACTCTAACCAATGTTAAAACACAATATTTTACCCCAGCACCCCCAAATTGTCTGTGTCGAGAAAAATTTGCTCCCGCCAATAGACTACGAGATTAACTCGCGTATCAGACGGCAGCGTTTCATGGGTTTTATCTCGCGCGGTAATTGCTCGTAAGATTCGGGCTTTACAGTCGACACTGGCGTAGTGGCGTATTTCGTAGGAGCTTTTGTGCTCGGTTGTACGTGATTGCCACCGAAATGATTATTGAATGCCCCGATAAGGCTCGTTCCAGATTTATCGTTGTAAGTTTTGATCGTGCTTCAACTGGTGTAACATTTAATATTGGGGTGAATGTGTGGGAGTTATGTGTTTTAAATGATACTGTGACAGGTCTGGTTTTTCTTGTAATGTTAGATTATTCTGAAATCCTTCTTGTTATTATTATTTTTGTACTTAAATTAGTTTGTCAAGTCATGCTAATCTAAGTAGTTTGTGACTTGCCCATTAAAAGAAAGTTAGCCTCATTTAGCATGACTGTGAACAAGGGCGCAACTTCTTACATGACAGTCCAGCACCTTAATTGCGACACACTCTCAATCTGAATCATTTTAAAGAATATTGCTAATCCATTGCTATATATGTTCGAAAAGTTGGTCTTACGTAAATAGCGCAATGAATGTTGTTGAACTGTCAAAATGAAAGCCGTTGTACAGTCACGAGCACCAATATGTCAACACTTGGCAACTTTAAATTTACTGCTACAACTCGTACTACTGTTAGTGGGTTACGCAATTACCCCGCAGTAGTCAATTTAAATTAATTAACTATAATATAATAGTCTTGTTATAAATGGTTGTTATTAATAGCGATGTTTAACCCAATTACTTTTAAAAACCTTCACAAAATGATAAATAGTCGGCACGCTTCATGTAATCCAACACAATGTCACTAAAATGAAAACTTATTACGAATAAAATTTGTATAAAGTACCCTAACACAGCAACTTTCATTTAAGATATAAATAATTTTGTCACAGTCCGTAAAGGCTAGTTTACGTTAACTTCAAAACTTTAAGTTGGGAAAAGCGAAAATTATAAAATGGTTCTTCTCGAGTTTTCACTAAGCACGGTAATGAGGCGACCAGTAAGTTTGACCCCTGCTTACTCTTTTATAATTCCCTTTACGTTCCTTTTTACAGAAGAGTGGGGAGGTCGGGGAGGTCATACAAACTGGTGGTTGTTGAAAATGTTTTTAATTTATTACACCACCGTGTATTTTTCGGCCATCTCTTATGAAATATTGTCCTCGAAGCTTTGTAAGCTGAATATGTTTTTACCGAGCACAAAATGGCGGCAGGTACGCTTTTAATGGAGAAAAATGTGCTCGATTACATAAACAACAATAATTCTAATAAATATGGCAGTTTATTTGTTTGTGTGATGAATAGGGAATTAAAACAATAATTTAAGTCTCATTTCTGTAAGCTCAGTGATTAAATCGTACATTACAACGCGCCATACAAGTTGTGATTTATCGTCCGAGATAAAGTGAGACTAATGGATTCTGTTGACGATAGTGTAACCTGTTGCCAATTCCCTGCTACTAGCAAGAAAAGGCAACAAACATCATCTATCTCTATTCCACAAAAGCGAAAAAATAACTATCAATGGTCTCAATAACGTTCTAACAAATAATAGCACAAGCCGCCTGTAAGCACATGTCGCCATTCAAACTTACACGCTCAAAACTGACCATTAACACGAACAAAATGTAAAAAGACCTTTATATACGTTCCTTTTCACGCAAACTCCGGAGCATAACGCGACGTCCCTAATGACGTGTGAAAGATTGATCGAGCTAACCTTGAAGGCGCGCACAATTATTCTTTTATAATGTATTTTAACTAGACATTTTCGTGGGTGTACGATTTATGAACGTTCAACGTTGTTTTATGACGTTAAATTATAGTATGTTGATGGCAGTTGACAATGTAGGCGGAGGGGATCCGATGATCTGTTATTTACGATTATTCGCGAAGTCGTTAAGATTTAAGAGTCTATTAATGTTTGTGATAAAGAAATCTGGTTGGTGTCGTGTTGCGTTTAATTGTGCATAATGAGTGGTGATTCAGTATTGTCAAGTTAGTTGGTTTAGCTTAAATTATGGAAATTACCTATTATGTTTCATCTGAGTAGAGATAACTTATCGATCTCCCGATGAAATTGCTGTTGATTAATCACGACAAGGTTGATGAGACCAATCACTGCAAGTTGATCTTAAAAAATGTGCCTAATGAATGAAGAATAATATTTTTATTCCTAATAATTATATTCACCGTAAAGTCTTAAAAAAATGGTACACACTCAAAGAGAATCCTTACTTTAAATGATTTAATTTTTGTCTCTCATTAATGTATGATTATATTATTATACATGATTAAATTAAAAAAAACATTTAGAAATATAAAAAATATTGGTCCATCGGCATCAGGAACAGGATCCAGGCTGCCGGTGGTCAGGGCTCTAGAGAGAGGAACCTCCTCACTAAGCGTGCCGTGTCTAGGAGTAAACTGCTATCTAAATCAAGCCCTCATGAGGTAGTCGAGGTTCTCCGCTATTAGGCTGTTTACTGTAACGATTAACGGTACAATGATTGCAGAGTCCACATCACACTTCATTTTTTTTAATTTTCATGATTATTATTATTAAAGTTTGCGTAAACCTATATCAGCACTGTCATTCTGTCATCAATCGTCTATTTTTGTAATCTAAACTTTAATTCCTAAATAGTCGTCCTTACATTTATATATACATATATCCACAGAAAAGTAGCACCAAACCAACAGAACCTTAGCTTTTCTGCAAATAATACAATAGTCGTAACCCTTTTAACTTTAGCGCACAAAGCTGACCCACTTCCTCGGTACAGGAGTACATCTAACGAGTCGTTCAAGCAGATAAGCAGATGATACCTTCTGAGCTAAAGTTGTTTGTGCTAAGAACTGTAGCTGAGTCTCTGTTTTTGAATTTGATACTAGTTTTAAGAGTGATTACTAGGTGCTCTTTTTTTTATAAAAAACGTTATCAGCCCTTCAGGGAATACAGCTGTTATGTTCTTCTGTTCTCTGTTCAGCTGTCAAGAGAATTAATAAGACAGGATAATTAAGTTTGGTGTTATAGATAAATGTGTATTAACTATCACACCAAACTTCTACGATACATATGACGTAGCAAAATATCGCACCGAAGTATTTCATTCTCTCACTGCTTAATCTTCTGTCACTATTAACTCAAAAGGGGATCTGGCAAGAGCATCAACATTGAACATTGTGAGTGATATTAGCCGCCGTGACAAAGATATAGCGTTCGGTGAGTCAACGGTATAACGTACGAAGAAGAATATATTAATTTTATAGCCACATACATTGGGCATGGATTTGCGTGTCAACAGATTGTTTTAGGGTACAGAATTTTGGTACAGAAGTACCAAAATGGTAAAAAGGAACCCTTATTGTGCGACTCAATCTGTCTGTCTGTCCGTCTGTCACACCTGGATATCTCAAGAACTAGTAATGCTATCAACTTGAAATTTAGAATAGATTTAGATGACGTTTGCCCAACTATTTTGCAAATAAGAAAGTATTTTTTTTTTACAACAATCTCTGAAAAATTCGAAGTGGGGCTACTAGGGCCATGTGGGGTATCATATGAAAGAACGCAGTTTGCACATTCTAAAACCCTTTTTCTTTATTTTTAGGCCGCATAGTTTTCGCCTTTTAATGAAAAATGTAAAAAAGGATATCCCCCCCCCCCCCTTATCTCCGAAGTTTGCATAGAGAAAAATCTGAAATTATTCTATGTAATAGAAGTTTATATAAAGATTACAGGAAAAATAAAACGATGTCTCTAATTAGCACACTTTTTCAGAAATCATCAACAAAAGTTACATTAGTTCCACTATCGGTCAAGAGATGGCGCTGACCTAAAACTGCAATATTGTACACCGCAGCGTGCAGTGTTAACATTCTCTGACGATTAGAGGCCTCGCCGATGAAAATTTAAAAACATGATCATATGGAACCCTCGGTGCGTGAGTCGGACTCGCTCTTGCCCGGTTTTTAATATTATTGAATTTTATAATGGCTTTGTTTTTCATTCGAAATAGCGTTCAGATTAATAGAAAACCTGACAAGCAATTAATTCTGTGTTAGACGGTGTACGGAGTAAAAGAGGGAAATATAATAAAACATCCAATAAAATATGGGGCTAAAACACCAATATTGCTATCAATGGACTTTAAACTACCAGATAAGGTGGTTGAAAGTTTACCAGTGTAAGGCTGTATACATAGAAGTTAAGATTGTATGTATGACAAAGTTGACCTCTTAGAAAATTATTTCCAGCATTTCTTTCCGATTCTAAATTACGTGAATATTTGGCTGCTACAGTCACATAAATAAAACTAAACCAGCAATTTGGCATCCATCTTTAATTTAACCTTTCGACACAAGTTTACATCAAATATTTCGTCGTCTAAGCCAAAAAAACTTTGGAATACTCGTACGGATTTAATACAAACATATTGCATCATAAATCCTCATAAATAACGATATTTGGCACCGATACAGTGTTGCTAGTGTTATAAATTTACGGATTTGCACACAATTTATATGTTTAAAGTGTAAAGCCAATGTGCTTTTAGAGTTCAGTGCTGAAGGGTCTGATGAAAAATATAAATGTATTTTAACATCATTTTTGTGTATTTTTATTTGCTCAAGTAAACCTACTTTCTGCTAATTTTAAATTTAATTTTTCTTGTTTTTAATCGCTTGTATATTATTTTCCGCTACCTTCACATTTTTTTTTTACACTCATTGCATGTACACATTCTCATATGAAGCTTTAATGTTTATTTGGCTGTCGTGTGTTCTGTCTATCTACTTCATCATCGTTCTATGTGTTAAGTCAGTGATATATCTTAGGTTTTGATTACAGCAGCTACTTAGATCCATTTTTCGCTTAGGTAAGCCAATATTGATATCATTTCAGTGTTTGTTATATGTTTGGCATGAATGAATGTATGGCACGCCATACTTGCCAAGTTTGCGGGCTATTCTCAGATATTGTTTTGTTCATGTTTACTATAAAAGCTGTAAGTATATCAGAGAAAATTCTGTTCTAATATTATAATATGATCTTATATTTCATTATTTTTATAATGCTTTGGTAGAAAGAAAAGCTGTGATTAAGTACATCATGATGATGATGATGATGTGAGCAAGTATATAAAAAATGAAATCTCATTTTGTATACAAAAGAAAATTCAAGTAACCCTTCATTTTTAATTTCGTTTAGTAATATTTACTTAGTAATTGACCGTGCTCGATTGTTATGTCTGCAAAAAAATACAAATCTCATACAATTTGTCTGCTAATTCGGTACTACCATGTCTTCTTCCAGTCTAACCAGATGCAGCTGAATACCATTATTTTACATGGAGCGACGCGACTGGGTAATACGATACCTCTTGATATTTATTTATTTATTTCCACAATTTATTACCTTAAGTATACTTTTATATGACTGGTTGTCAGACTTTCAGGCTTCTGACGACCCGTAACGACTGTCTGGCTTAACGTGCTTTCACTTTCTTTTTTTTTTCTTTTGCTTTTTGCTGCACGGAGAGGTTACCCATCACCATCAGAGGTCACCCATCCACGGACCAACCGCGGCAAGCGCAGCTTAACCTAATCGATCGACCCGTGCGGCTGTTATTACTTAGCCACAAGCCCAACCACCACCATGCTCACTACCATGTGTTAACAGTAATCTTGGCTACGGAACCATGTCTGTAAATAGCAAACACTCTTGCCTATCAGTTGCCTAATTCAGGTATAAGCGTGTCGCGAGCCCATAATACTCTTTAGAAATTCTATTGTTACTGTCTTTGCTTTTTGTTGCTACTAATCCTTGCCCATATTGCTTTTGAAAACCAACCTTTTATCAAAGATACTATAGCTTTTATGTTTAAACATTAAAGTTTAATTTCCATTGATTAAAACGTACAAAAGATTGGTAAAAGCTCTAAAGTGTTTGCAAATCTCGGAGTCTTTGAAATTTCCGGCTGCACTACAAATAATATAATGCGGATTATTGAAACCCTTGCTTATTGGAATAAGGTTCATTTTCGTGTGTGATTAAGCTTGATACGTTTAATGTTGACTCAGTTGGGCTGACAAATAGTTATGTCATTGAGGTTAAATTGACGGTAGCTAATATTGATTTATTAACTGAATAGTTGGTGTAGGCGTTATCTTTGGAATTAATAAATCACAGATGGGAAATAAAATTAATGTGTTAGCTGGGTTTTGTAAGATCCTTTTGCCTTATATTTGATTTTATTTTATATTTATGAGTCGGGTTCCCTCTATCTGGCAGAATCTTGATGCTCCGAAATTTATTTGGCTTCACACTTGGCATAATCTTCTTTGAACGAATATTTTTAAGGCATAAAATGATTTAATATAATTAATGTTTGGCCGAATGTTTTATCCGAATTTACAATGGCATACTTTTAAGATGGCAGAATTTTATTTGGCATAATTACCTTTGGCAAAGTTAACATTCCGCATAATTTCGTTTAGCATAACGTTTATTTAGAGCGACGATTATTTGGTATAAGTTCTGCCTTTTAATGACTATCGATATGAAATGTATGCCAAAAGACGATTCTGACTCTGAACTTTCTGCATTAAGATGGTTCTATTTTTTACCGACTTTACAAAAAGGAGGAGGTACTATGTTCGGGTGTTTGCAAGTTTTTTTTTTTGTATGTTTGTTCATCGAATACGTCGCCAATTGTCGACGGATTTTCAAAATTATTTTTTTGTTCGAAAGTAGATAGTTCTGAGGTGGTCCCATTGTCACCAAGTTAGGATCTGATGATGGGATTTTAGAGAAATCGAGGGCAACCCTCAAATTTTATAGGCTCACTTATTGTTTTTCGCATATTTTATGAAGTATCTTGTGTATTTGTGTATGGTTGTCACCATCTCAGGTAGCTGGGCTGATGATGGAAGGTACAACTCCTTAACAGTAAGAAGTTACTCGAACAGGCAAGGACTGTTTTAGTAAATTGTTTTGATGTTTGATAGGGCATTTGCCACATTTGGTCTCATGATCATCAAGTCATGACCTGATGCTGCAGTCAGGATAGTCTGCAGAGTACCTAACTCCTCGACAACTAACAGCAGATATATCGTGTTTAGGCTCATTGAAAAGGGCTCGATGTGTGGATAAACGTACTGTTACTGAGGAACACCGAAGACCTGATGCTGAAGCCAGGAGCATCAGAAAAAGTACAAACCTTTAAATTACAGCACCGTAGTCGTGTTTGGGCTCATTTTAAACAGTACTAATTTTAAGTTAAATGCAATGTTAACATAAGTCTGGCCTGATGCTGCAGCCAGGATTATCAGCATCTAATCTAAAAACTAATAAAAGGATAACTCCTCAACAATTAACGTCCCTGCATCGAGAAAAGGAATATTTTATAAAAAGGCGATGGGCAAGTTGACATTAGGCTATTGTAACTTAGATAAATTATAAATAGACCCACTAAAAAGCGAGAAATAAAAACTTTTTAACAAAAAAAAAAACCGACTTCCAAAAAAAACACTACAAACTGAAAAAAAAACACTATAAACTGAAAAATAACTTTAATTTCGGAAGTCGGTGGCAAAAACTAAAATACTGATCCCTAAGACACCGACTTCCGAAATTAAAGTTATTTTTCAGTTTATAGTGTTTTTTTTTTCAGTTTTTAGTTACTAAGGATATGAAATTTATGCCTAAAGATGATTCTGACTTACAAAATGATGAGTTTTGAATGAACGAGGGTATGCCAAACGATTTTATGCGAAATGAAGTTTATGCTATCCGCTGTAAGGCTAAGTTCAGATGACCGCGCGTCACCGCGCGTGCCCGGTGACGCGCGGTCATGTACACAACAACATTGATTTGTTACAATCTTAAACCGCGCGACGAGACAACCGCGCGTCGTCGCGCGTTCATCTTTTTTTTCCCCGCTCAGCGCCCGATCGGAACGGACGTGTGTTCTGCGTAATTTTAGAAAATATTGCAATATATTTTAACATATTTTTAAATTGACAAGTTAAATTATACCGAAACTCGGACCCTCCTATTTCTTCTTGGGGAAGTATCCATAAGCCGCGGCGGACATATTGGTTGGTGTCGGAAGTCTCACTTACTCACGGTACGGTGAACGCGGAGTTCTCGGGGCTTCGCTGTTGGCTTCTGGTGAGTCAAGATTTTTATAAATCTCGAAAAAACGGCTGTGCCTGCTGAAATTCGAACCTCGGACAGCCAGCGCAGAGACGACGCACTCAGCGACAGCGCTAAATCAACATTGACGTCACTGCGGCAAATTCGTGTCCTCGTGCTACGTGCTACGGAGCGAGCGCTACGTCACTATCGCGCATCGGCTACGAGTTTGGATGCTACGTTCGCTACGAATGTTTTAGTCTGCTACGGAGTTGCTCGAAAGTGTTCTTGAACGCTTATACTGTGTGTATTATTTCTACAGCGTTTTTACTACATTTTTATTAACTGCGGTAACTACTGGAAGACAGCTATGCTACGCACACCGAGAACTCCTCCGTCTAAGGCTGCTGGTGTCATAGGTGACGCGCATTCTGAACCGGATTTATCTTCGATGAGAGTAACCGACCACGATTTATCTAACATTACGACTCGTAAGCGAATGAGGTCTGATGACCTGTGTCCTGACAACCAATTTGAACAACTAAAAACAATGCTGGAAACTTGGAAATCAGACCAGGAGGCGATCTTAAAAAAGTTAGTCCGTGATGTGGGTGAATTAAAAGCACAAAATCAACAAATAAAGGAGTCAAACCTTGAAATTGAAAAGTCAATAAATTTCATAAATAAGGACTACGAAGAAATGAGAAATAAAATTAAAGTTATGGAAAATGAGCGCCAAGACTTTCTAAATTCCATTACCAGAATGGAGAAAAAAATACAAGATATGCAGCTTTCTTCACGCGCCTCCAGTATTGAAATAAGAAATGTCCCAGCTCAGGAAAGGGAGTCAGTGGCTGACTTGACGAACCTAATTACTAAGGTTGGTTCGGCGGTCCAGTTCGACATCAGTCCCAAGGACATAAGAGACGTATACCGACTTCCTGGTAAGCCTAACACGAATAAAACTATTGTTGCGGAACTCTCCACAGTACATATGAAAAATGACCTCCTAACAGCTACTCGCAACTTTAACAAAAGCTGCACTAAGGAAAATAAATTGAATACGGAATCATTGGGTCTTCCTGGAGCGCGCCAGCCCGTTTATGTAGCAGAGTATATGGCACCATCTGCAAGAAAAACCTTCTTGATGGCACGAGAGTTTGCAAAAACGCACCAATACACATTCTGCTGGTTCTCAAATGGGAAAGTATTCCTGCGGAAGGAGCAAGGTTCTAAACATATACTGGTGGAGTCGGAACTCTGTCTCAACAAATTGAAACCATCTGAAAACGTCGATAAATGACTATTTCTCTTTCATATTACTTTTAAAATACCTAGTTTTTTAGCCATAATAATATGTACGCTACTATTTAACCAATACTTTTTCACAATATCTAAACCAATCACTCATAACACACTCACAATCCATTTGTCCAATACTCACCTACACTGCATTATCATCTACCTTTCATTCTATCACACATATATTCTACATAGTTTACACGTAGGTAAATTAACGTACCTAAAAATACATAAAACAAATTACCTTGGTCCCAATATACATCACATGTGGTCTTTTTACTACACAAGAAAAAAATTGACATCCCCACATTTATACTACGTTTTTCGTTTGTGTTACCTTTTAAATTGTAAAATGAGTATGACAATATATAACATCCTTAACTCTGACTGTGACTCGATCTCCAGATTTTTCTATACAACTATAAATGGCGAATATAAATGAAATTACTCTTGACATCGATAACGTTTCAGTAGCAGAATCTTTTATATGTACTCCAGAAGATTGTCGGAGCATGGATATACAGAGTAATCAGCGACTTGGCATAGTACACATTAACATTAGGAGCATAAAAAAGAACCTGGACCAATTTATCACAATGCTTTCAGTTACAAAAATCGAGTTTGATGTCATAATTCTGACCGAGTGCTGGCTACAACTCACGGGGATACTACCCCAATTACAGGGCTATACTTCCTATCATACAATAAGTAACCCCATTAAAAATGACGGTGTTGTAATATATGTCAAAAGCACCCTGGATTACCTCATATATGAACCGAAGATTCGTGATGCCAACTGTCTGGTGTGTTGCTACAATAATACAGCGATTATCGCTGTCTATCGATCTCCATCTTATCAAGATGCTTCAAATTTTTACTCTAGTTTATGTGATATAGTAACATCTGTCAAATCCTACAGCAATATAACATTAATAGGTGACATCAATATTGATATTAAGCCGGGTAACTCTGACCGACATTCTAATGATTATTTAACCACTATGGCGACCCTCGGCTTATTACCCGCTCATACATTCCCCACTAGAATAAATAACTGTCTTGACCATATTCTATTAAGAACCCAATCACCAGCTAGAGTCATCGTACTGAATTCTCACGTAACGGACCATCTTCCCGTTGCCCTGTTCATAGATTTAAAAGTTTACAAATCCCCAATAAAAAGATCTTCAATTCGATATGATTACGAATCCATTAAAAATGAAATTGATAACTCCGATTTTGCCGCTGGGCTGTGTATTCAGGATCCGGACCTTGCAACGAATTTTCTGATTGATTACATGCAAAATGTACTGGTCAAGCATAGTAGAACTGTATACACGTCTAACAGAAAAACAGTTCTAAAACCTTGGATGACTGTTGGTCTAGTCCGTTGTATAAGACATCGTGATGAGATGCATCGAAAGGCCAAAGCTCAATCCGACAATTTAATCTTAAAAATTTCATATAACCGTTATCTGGGGGCACGGGAGTGCCCCCGCCAAGACGAGCCAAGCGAAGCGCAAGGGCACTACCTACCTTTTCTCGAAGCACTTCGTCGTATTTTTGAACCTTCATAACTTGGGTTTGGATTATACCAGATAAACAAAATTTTCGGGATATGATGTCAGTGGTTGACTTATTAAACCTATAAAGTTTCAATTGCATAGCTCTTATACTTTAGATTTTATTGATATCTAAAATACCCCGATTTCGTCACTGACTCACTTACTCACTGACTCACTTACTCACTGATGATCATCAATATTCTAAGGGTCTTCCTGAAGTCCTAGAAAGCTGAAATTTGGTATGTAAGCTAGTAATAGTACACAAACAACAAAAAAACTCTAAAACTTGGAACTTTTACCCTTCAACCCCTTAAAATAGGGGATGGAAGTTTGTACGAGACTTCCGCAGATTTTTATGCTAGAGTTCTGAAAATTGATATAGGGACTCCTTGTTATAAATAATAAAATACGTATTTCAGGATTTTCAGTAAATAACCCCCCAACCCCCCAAAAATTTTTTTTTATTTCATAAGCATCAAGATTCTAAGGTTCTTCCTGAAGTCCTAGAAAGCTGAAATTTGGTATGTAAGCTAGTAATAGTACACAAACAATTCTAAGACTTGGAACTTTTACCCTCCAACCCCTTAAACTAGGGGATGGGAGTTTGTATGAGACTTCCGCAAATTTTGATGCTAGAGTTCTGAAAATTGATACAGGGACTCCTTGTTACAAATAATAAAATACGTATTTCAGGATTTTCAGTAAATAACCCCCCAGCCCACCCAAATTTTTTTATTTTATTTCATAAGCCTCAATATTCTAAGGTTCTTCCTGAAGTCCTAGAAAGCTGAAATTTGGTATGTAAGCTAGTAATAGTACAAAAACAACAAAAAAACTCTAAAACTTGGAACTTTTACCCTCCAACCCCTTAAAATAGGGGATGGAAGTTTGTACGAGACTTCGGCAAATTTTGTTGCTAGAGTTCTGAAAATTGATATAGGGACTCCTTGTTATAAATAATAAAATACGTATTTCAGGATTTTCAGTAAATAACCCCCGAACCCCCCAAAAAAATATTTTTTTATTTCATAAGCATCAATATTCTAAGGTTCTTCCTGAAGTCCTAGAAAGCTGTAATTTGGTATGTAAGCTAGTAATAGTACACAAACAATTCTAAGATTTGGAACTTTTACCCTCCAACCCCTTAAACTAGGGGATGGAAGTTTGTAAGAGACTTCCGCAAATTTTGATGCTAGAGTTCTGAAAATTGATATAGGGACTCCTTGTAATAAATAATAAAATACATATTTCAGGATTTTTAGTAAAGAAACCCCAAAAAAAAAAAAAAATTTCATAAGCAACTTTCAAAAAGATGTGAAATCCCACCAAAAACATTTTCATGTAAAATGTTGCCAAGACGACTCCACATATGGCTCAAAAAGTTATCAGATCTCATGTAGAGCCAAGCTTCTAACTCTACACGCCCTAACTTCACAAACTCTACACCTTAGTCAAAATATGTGGCTTGGCCGTTTCGCTACCATCACATGGGCTTAAGGTGAAAAATTTATTCACTGTTCATTACTTTTCTGTTATACAATAGTTTTTGTAGTAACGAAACGGCCAAGCCTCATATTTTGACTAAGGTGTAGAGTTTGTGAAGTTAGGGCGTGTAGAGTTAGAAGCTTGGCTCTACATGAGATCTGATAACTTTTTGAGCCATATGTGGAGTCGTCTTGGCAACATTTTACATGAAAATGTTTTTGGTGGGATCGTAATTTCTGCAATTCTTTGCTTAGAAAGCTCAAACGAGCATATGAAAAGTCACAGTTATTGAAAGCGAAAAATAACCCTAAGGCCACGTGGAAGGTAATCAGGAATATCACAAATAGTTATCACGTTAAACATTCGTCAAGTGTGCTGTTAAAATTGAAACCCGATCCAGCTGCCTCTATTAACAACGTTAATAATTTCTTTGTGAATATCGGTAAAGGTCTTGCAACAAAATTCAGCTCTGAGAGTCCCAGCACCGCCTCCATCTCTTCCCCATCACCACTGAACTCATTGGCCATTCCCTTAGTTGATGAAGAACAGGTTATAAGCATAATTCAGACTTTGCGCAGTGAGTGTGCGGTTGGCTGGGACAACATACCTGCCAAAATACTTCGCCAATCCAGTAGGTCCCTCGCTCCTATAATAACTCACATCTGTAACTGTGCTATAAATTTGGGGACTTTCCCAAAAGCTTTCAAGCGCGCAATAGTGCACCCTATATACAAGGCTGGGGCCAGAGACGATGTTTCTAATTATCGACCCATATCTGTACTTAGCGCATTCTCCAAAATCCTAGAACGTATTCTCAATAATTCCCTGACTAAATTCCTCGCAAAAAATAATATTTTATCACCAAAACAATACGGATTTCGAACAGGTATCTCAACCGAGGATGCGGTGTTAGACCTTGTTAACAATTTGGTGGATAAACTGGATAATCGCTTTAAATGCTACGGAATCTTTCTGGACCTCACTAAGGCCTTCGATACGGTCTCAATCCCTAGACTGGTGGCCAAAATGGAGCACATAGGAATACGTGGTTTGGCTCTAGATATTTTTAAAAGTTACCTGAGTGACCGTAGTCAATGCGTAAAAATTGAAGACATCATTAGTAAAGAGGAACCGGTTTGCTACGGCATTCCACAAGGCAGTATTTTAGGGCCCACCCTCTTTCAAATTTACATTAATGACCTCTGCCAATTACCTGTTTACCAATGTGATATTTTCACTTACGCTGATGATACGGCACTTCTCATCTATGACAGTGACTGGTCCAAGGCGGCTGATAGAGTTAAATCTTCATTGCGATGTATAATGGACTGGCTAAACAACAACATGCTGACACTGAATATTGCAAAAACAAAAGTCATACAGTTCTCTTCATCAAACTGGCCTAAGCCCCCAACTACTACAGATATAATTCCACATGTATGTACAGATTCTACGCAATGTAAATGTATTAGCCTCACTTTGGTACCTCACATCAAATATCTAGGCGTCCTTATTGACGAAAAGCTCGACTGGCGAACACACATAGACGCTCTATGTTCTAGGCTTCGTAAGCTTATTTATTTGTTTAAAGACCTACGACATTCTGCGGACAAGGAGACAGCAACAATGGTCTACCGCTCATTATGCGAGTCTATAATTACCTACTGCATTCCAGTATGGGGAGGGACTTTTAAAACAGCTATGCTTAGAGCGGAACGGGCACAACGGGCAGTACTTAAAGTGATGTCCTTCAAAAAACAAATCTATCCCACTAGACAGTTGTACTCGGAAGCTCAGGTCCTTACAGTTCGACAATTATATATCCTTCGTACTATTCTACGTAGACACACTATGTTACCAATAAGTTCAGATGCATTATGTAGACGCACTGGTTTCCCAGTCTGCAAAGTTACCAAATGTCGCACTACTCTCGCGTCAAGACACTTTTGTGCGTTAAGTTCAAAAATTTACAACAGTGTTAATAAATCTATCTCGATTTATAAGCTTACGTCATATAAGGTAAAACAGATTTTAAGACCTTGGCTTCAGTCCTTAAGTTATGACGACACTGAGAAGTTAATATTAACAGTAACATAAAAGACGAGTATAATTTACAAAAAACTTTTAGATACTCACATACATACTCATGTACACGCACATGCGTTCGCTTACTATCGCACACACACACACCCACTCACACCCACACACACCCCCTCACCCCCACACACACACACACACACACCCCCGCACACGTACACATACACACGCAATCACACGCTCGCTTTGTTTCTTTTTTATTGTTTATTTTTACTGTCTCAATACCTACTAGTGTTACTTACTATTTGTATTTTATTACATAAAAATTGAAATGTGTATTGATCTAAGGCGGAGGACACTGATTCCTGTAACACAGGTTCGCCTAGCACAGGAGTCAGGGGTTTCACATGTATGGTTGTAATATTTTTATGTCAATAAAGATTATTATTTAAAAAAAAAAAAAAAAAAAAAAAAAAAAAAAAAAAAAAAACTGAACTTAGCCCTATGCAAAATAATATCATGACATAAAAAGTTCTGCTATAATGGGACCCTTATGAGTCAATAGGTACTGTGCATAATCTGAATAGTTGAAGACGAGATTAACAATCTATAGTAGAAAAAGAAGCTCTTCAATTTGGAATAAATCTTGAATTACAGGTGATTTTTGACAGATTGAAATTGTGGATAGAATGCTACCATTTATGAAAATACAGGAATTGCCGCTCAGATGATACCACATAAAATTCAATCTATGCAGGAATACAAACTTTCTTCAAGAACACGGTGTGAAAAGAAGTAGGTATTCAACAGGGTGTTATCTTAACTGCAGTAAGTAACCCAGTAGCTACCACCTACCCGTTTCAATGTAGTACTAATAAGCTCCAAGACCTTACTTTGCGTAAAACAGTACAAAGGTATTTTTTACACAACATTGTTTTTAAATTCTCGTAAATCGTTAAGTACCACCTGCTCATTGCTTCCAATTTGAATTGCTAAACTGAATTCACGAGTACCACGGAATGTATGACTGCAGAAGGTTCAGTTTATACAATTTAAATCATTCACCAGAAGCGCAATAAATTCCTAAGTTTTAATTAGAAACTACCTCGCTGATCTTGTGGTTGTAAGCTCAACTGCTGAGCATGAGGTCCTGGTTCGATTCCCAGGTCGAGCAAAGTGTTATTGGGTTTTAGCCCGGAGTCTGGATCTGTGCCCAGTTGTTGGCAATAGGCTCGCCTCCTATTACATGGTACTTAAATGTAACTGGCGAATTGTGGGTGTACAGACACCAGCACATCAAGTTACTACAATTTGTCAAATTTCTTTAATAGATTTTCAACTTTATTGCTAGAGCATAAGGTTCAAAGTTGATTGGGAATATTTGACAGTTTCGGGTGGCTTGATGTGCTGGCGTCTGTACAAGAGGTACACCTCAGCCTAACCCTTTAAGAACTAAAGGCGTGATGTTATGTTATGCTTTTATTCAGCAAGATTGGAGCAAGCAGTTAGAGGGTATTGAAGTGCATTATGAGTGCCTCGATACGTCTATTATAGACGTACTGTAAATGTCCGGCATATCTTTTTGGTAGCTTTTGTCAATGCCATAGATTTTAGATTTTTCCATCGTTGTTATCGCTGATACAATCTCACTAACGAGATTCTGAATATAACTCGTACAGACTCAACATAAAAGAAGAAGAAGCAGTACATTAGAACCTCTCCCAAAGTAGACACCATGCTGGGATAGATGATCATCGTAGGGTCAGCCGTTCAGCTGTCTCACACCGCTCATGCTGGATAGTCAACTGCTTATTATTTCGTATTGGCTTTTGCCAATAAGTAGACTGTCACTGTACGGACAGGACTTTGCAGGTAAACAGCGCAGGTCATTAACTGATGGATAGTGAAGTGAGATTTAAAAAACTTGAAGTCAGGTTATAAATATAATTCAATAGGTAGGAGTACCTGTACACGGCTAGGATAAGTCACTGATTGTTTGAGCACTCGCACATACTAGGTTACGATTGAAAAGGTTCCTGTCCTTGTCAGATGTGGAGGCCTGCCAGCACAGGCTCAGCAGAGTAGCAGGTCTTGTAGGTCTGGCCATAGGACCGCAGGTAGCATGCGGTCCAATACATGAGTATGCGGATCAGTACAGCGGACGGGACGGCACAGGGTAGCGTGCAGACGTGCGGCCATCGGCGTGGTTATAGAACCCTGGAAGCGCGTGTACCTAAGGTGCTGTTACTTGAGGTGCATGACGGTTAGCACATCGCACATGCTAGTGTGTATGTGTGTGTGTCATATCCCTTTTAGCGACCAAGGAAAGGTGATGTACAGACGCCAGCACATCAAGGTACCCGAAACTGTCAAATTTTCCCAATCCACTTTGAACCTTATGTTTTAGCGATAAAGTTGAAAATCTATTAAAGGAATTTGACAGATTGTAGTAGCTTGATGAGCTTTATTACATTTGTAATATTAAACCTAGGTCTGTCCCAAAAAAGGCCACAGTCGGTGTTAGATCTGTGCTTGTCAGAAACAAGGAGTGTTCAGTTGGCAACGCTTTCTTTTAGGGTGGTTGGGTTATCGCACTTTGTTTGAAGTAGAGTTACTGATCCCCATTACTCTATGGTGGTACCTTTATGGACAATTAACTTGAACTTAATTGCTTTATACTCGATACTCAATTGTTTTATAAAGATGTCTATTGAATGTGAATGAAGGACTTTAATTTACTTTATTTGTGTCATTTTTGCGCTAAATTAATTCTTATTTTGAAGTTTTTACTATTATTGCTTTTTAATTTAGTTTTTCAATGTTTCGACCAATTTTATTTAAACCGTTTCTAGCTTTAGACAGAAATACCTATACTAAATTAGATATGCCAGGTTTATAAAACTTGGGTATTTGTCTACTTAAATTGTTGTCTATTGTTTTAGAGTGTAATTCTTTTATTGATAAATGTTATCATCACGTTCTTGCAGGTCTTTCGATATCTTTACACATCTACAAATAAATAAAATTGAAGTGTCTCTTTCTAATATCAAAAGAACACCGTTTTACTAATTGTATATGAAAGTATAGCAAAAAAAACTGTACATAATTATAACAAAAAAAAAAAAACAATTTTCGTAAATTTGTTTTTCCACCAGTTTGTTCCGGCTAATCTGCGAAACGGCTGAACCGATTTTGATGAAATTTGGTATGGGGATACCTTGAACTTTGGGAAAGGCATCAGCGTACTTTTTATCTACATACCAAACGGGCGAAGCCGCGGGCGGAAGCTAGTTATAATACAATAAAATAAAAGAGTAAAAAACGTCTTTTATTTTATTTTATTATGTTCTGATTAAGTGAAGCAATTTGAAAACCGTAATCATAAGTTGTAATCATCGACTCTCAGAATCATCCACTTATACAATTACCAACATACTATTTTATAAAGACCCGATGCGTGAAGTAAAACATTTTTTCTTAGAAGAATGCTTAAATAGGAATATTACAAGGTGTTAGTAAGACATTAGCTGTTTTATTATTCATGTATGTGGCTATGTTCACGGTATTTTACCTTAACAGGGCCAATTGAATGCTAAAGTCGTTTCAAGGTATGTTCATGAGTTCTATTAAATAGTTGAAGTGGATTATAAAGTGTGAGTGCTATTGTGTTATTTCCATCTTCTATTATTAAAATCTGCATTTGTAAGTCCTATCTCTGTTATTGTAAAATGCACCATTTGAGGTTTTTCTAAGAAATACATTGAATGTCGAAAGTCTGCCTACATACCTACTCGTAGTCTGGGTGTTTGTATTATATCTTACCTCGTCTAACACAGATTTCCTAATTTCATCACCACTGCTCTCAAAAGGGTGAAGGAAAACATCGTGAGGAAACCGACATGTAAAAGAACCAAAAAAAAAACAGACATATCGGATATATATTAAAACCGAGTACATCCCGAGGACAGCCGAACACATCCGAAGCGGTGTCGGTTACGGTAACAGTGCAGCAGTGGCGCGAGTTCAATCGTTTTTTCCCATCTCAAAAAATGCCCGTCTAAAGAAGTTTTCACTTCAAAAAAAATCGAAAGCTTGTGACATCTCCAACCCACACTGGGCCCGCGTGGTGGAGACGGAGAGGGCCGCACTCTGTGTCACTGACTCTGGCAGAGCCACCATCAGGGATTTTAATTTTGATAGCACAAAAAATTAGTCTCTAATTAGTCGAAATTTGTCGCCAAATATCAGAATTTGTCGGTCACTGGTTCAAAAGTTATAAGGGTTTATAGGTGACCGATCTGGAGAGAGTTTCCCCAGCAGGGCCACATTTATATCTCAAAAACTAGGGCACCTAGCGAAGATCTGTTTTCTCCCATATTTAGTCGCCAATTAGTCGGGATCAATCGCCAAGTCACAGATTTAATTGGGTCTTAGTTTAGGAGATATAATGAGTTCAATTAGTAAGGTATAGTCCAAGAGCTAGTCGAAGTTTTTTCGTGAACTATTCGATCTAGCTCTTGGACTATACCTACACATATAAACCCTAATATCTTTTGAACCAGTGACCGACAAATTCTGATATTTGGCGACTGATTCCGTGCTTTTTTGCCGATTTTTTGTGCTATCAAAATTAAAATTCCTGATGGTGGCTCTGCCAGAGTCAGTGACAACCGCACTCTCTCTCCGAGAGGAGGTCTGTGTCCCAGCAGTGGGAACGTTATAGGCTGATTATAAAAAAATATATAATATAAATACAAATTTCTTTTCATCAAGCATCCGACATTTACCATCCTCTTCTTAGCCAAGTCCCGCAAATTTTAAACCCTCAGTACCTACATTAAATTCGTTTTATATTAAGATCCGAACAATCATTCTTCATAATCCCACGATACAGAAGAAAGTCCAAGTGAGGGGAAAACTTTAATAAAAAAAGATACCTACCTAAACAATCTCTAAGCCAAAGGATTCCCAGAAAAAAGTACACCAATTATTTTGATTTGCGATATGACAGAGCATAAACTATCTAATATAAACAGACATGTACCCAACCCGCTGATTTCTCCACGCTATCACTCATACCCACATTTCACCCTATTCAAAGCACTCACGTTCTTGCTAATGGTTTTGAAGTATCGGCTTTGTGTACCGCGGCCCTAAGCTCTTTGTACCGCGTTATTTATGTGGCGAACCTATTAATACTCATTATTATAACAGCTGTGAATTCCCCTATACTTGTACCGACAACTGGGACGCTCACTTTGTCATAGCCTAAAATATTTATGTGCACACTTTTGTTATACTGTGAATTTTAAATTTGGGATATAGGCTGTGTTTTTACGCTGTGACAGAGTGTAAGGTATGAACGCCTGTTATGCGATATGTCATAAGCCATTTTGTATAGAGCAGAAAGATCGGCTTTGTTGCACAAAGTGGCGTCGAGGTGGCGTGAGTGATGTTTTTACCTTTTGTGTCGCGGCACACATTTCTCATGTTAATGTCTTCTGAGAGCTCTAAATTATTTATTTAATGGTGGTCATAATTTCTGTTGCGTTAAGATATTTTGAGGAGATGAAATATGTAAAAAGTAAGATTTCACATATTGCTTACTCGCATTGTTTATTTCTTTTCTCGTAAGAGAATCTTAAAAGCCGCGCTTGGTGTTTTATTAACGACCCTGTTTCTTTTAAAGTTAATTGTTTTTCTAGTAAATATTTTATTTGTGAAAATATAATTTTAAAAGCTAACAGTATTAAAAGAATAATAATAATATGTATATAAAAAGGAGGAGAAATACGTCAAAAAATTTATTTATTGCCACGTTGTATGGTAATGCTGATTCTTTGGCCAAAAAATAGGCCAGCCCTCTGATCACGTGAAGAGTCGACCAGTTAATTGTTTTGCAAAACAATTTTAACTTTAATACCTAGTCACAACTTGTAGACCATTATTCATACAATTATTTTAAAGTACATCAAGATCCCTATTACAACGAAACCCATTTATTCAGTACCCATAAACCCATCCCCATTAAACCCACTCACCACACAACTTCCGAAATACCACGTCATAATACCCCCCCCGTCACACAGCGTGAGGATATTCAGCGTCCAATATCACGAGCAATAAGCGCCCGACTGCGCTCGTCACGTGTAATCGCACATATAAATCAGCCATTATCTCGCCTCTCGAAGGCAACAGTACAAAACGGTGACGCCAACAAATGACCGCCATTTTTCCCCAGCAGCCGTGGCGGAGGACTCTGTCAATATATCCGTGAGGTGGAGTCGAGTTACGGCGAGGAGCGGACGGTAACTGGAGTTTTCAACCTGTGAATGATCGTGTAATTTTGACTTTGGCGCTGATTTTGATGCTGACTAAAAGCGACTTAAATAAAAGTTATGATTTAGTTTACTGACAAAGAAAACGAGTAAGAAGCGGTGATTGTTAAAAGCTGTAAATAAAAGACGGTATGTCGCAAATATGCTTACTTTTCAGATATTTATTTCGGTCTGATCCCCTGAACCCACCCTCCACCCCCCCTCCTCGATCCCCTGCTAGTTCGTAGATAACATTTTTAAACCGCGTCAGTCTTATTAACCCCTGGATTTAAAAATGTAGTCTGAACTCTCTGTTATACCTTTGTCTTTTATTTACCTTCGCCACTTCCTTCTTCTACGAAGAAGATAAAGGAATCTGCAATCGCAATATTCCCAACTTTTTTTTCCCTTATCTCCACTCCTGCCATCTTTCGCGAGCCCGCGCGTACTCACTGTCTCGGGGCAACAGTTCTGGGTTATTTGGGCCCACAGTTTGTCATGCGGCAGACATGTCCTGCCCAGTCCCATTAAGTTGGGCAACCTATTGAGCCACGTCAGCTATCTTTGTTTTGGAACGCAGTACTGTGTTTCGAACACGATCCGTTAATGTAACGCCTAGTATACTGCGCTCCGTTGCTCGTTGGCAGACCTTGAGATTGGACTTCTGGATGTTAGTCAAAGACCATAATATGTCCATGATTCTGCGTTTCAGTTCCATAGTTCCTTCTACGGCCAGTAGCTCTTCCAGACGTTTTCCATTCTGTTCCATGCTCATTATATCCTTTTACTTTTTAAGCAGTCAAAACAACAATTATTTTTGTTGCAGTAAGTACACTTTGGTTTCGCATAATAAATTGTAAATAATGATCGTTATTTATGAAGAGCTCGAGTCTTGAATGATTATTTGGCAAATGGTGGGCAATATGTGTCGTCAGAATGTATCATTGTCAAATTGAAAAATGTTATTGTACTACTGAAAAATGTTATGGTACTGGTATTGTGAGAAACGACAAAAGTGCTTTATTTCTGGATTTTTATCTGTCGTGTCTTTGGCAGAGTTGTCTTACACACACACAAGACAAGACACAAGACCATACACAAGAGGCCATTATGATATAACTAAAAATAAATGACGGAAGACATCAGTCTTTCAACACTTCATTTACAGTAATGAATTGAAGGAGCTTCTTGTGTTATAAAAGATAAAAATATGGATAGGTACAAATAAAAAACTATAGATTTTTTTTATTAAATAAGAAAACATCCACAAAATGGTATTCCATTTGCAGATATTAAGATTATTAATTTATTTATCCAGTAAAAAAAGTAAACTATTACAAAAGTGACTAATTAAAACTAAGAAAAGACTACAAATAAGTACAAAAACAAAAGGACACTGAGGCGTCGAAGTACCGTCAGCATCGCTGTCATCCGAGAGCGTGCCCAGAAGACTGGCAGCATTGCCACGTTGAATAGCAATGCAAATTCTTTGGCCAAAGAACGACTTAGCCACGTTAGATAAGATCGAAACTACAATGATTTTGAACGTTCTTAAATACATAGACAAGAACATGAATTTGACCTTCTGATGTGTGGCCATGAAATCAAAATTAGCTATTAGCTAACCCACTACCCGCTATAAGTGGCACCCCTGCCCGCCTCGCCCCATCTGCCGCCCTAACCACTGTTATATTTTATTTGCGCGATAAATTACTTTTTATTACACATATTTTGTCGTGTTATAATAACTAATGTACTCTCTCAATTCGCTTGTAATGCTGCGTAGCGATATTTTTGTTATTTATTTCCCCTTTTTATTGCTTTCACCCCCCTTTGTTTGATCGACGGTTAGAGCTTTGAAATTATTTGATTTGTTTTTTTTTGTAAGTGGAAACTTTTTTTGTAAGTGGAAACTTTTTTTTGTAAGTGCAAACTTTTTTTTTGTTAGTGGAAACTTTTTTGTTTCCAATTTTTACTTTAGCAACGCGCCTGGTTCGGTCATGTTGGTTAACAAAAAGCAAACAGAGAAAAGTATTCTAAAGTGACGATTCCTATTTTATATACCACCAAGTAAACAGTTGATTATTTTTATGTGTCTTTTTTACATTGTTCTCACATATAGAAGCAACAAGAATAATGTACCCAGGATTTTGTAATATCTTGATTTAAAAGAGTGTCCATGGAGTTTCTTGCCCGTTCTTCTCCATAGAGAAACGTTTTGGAATGGGCAACATGGCTCCATGTAAAATACTGGTATTCAGCTGCATCCGGTTAGACTGGAAGCCGACCCCAGCATAGTTGGGAAAAGGCTAGGCAGATGATGATGATCACTCAATGAACTCAGCCTATTGTAGTCCACTGTGCTGAACAAAGGCCTCTCCAATGCTGCATCACAATACCCTGTCCTCCGCCTACATCATCTTATCACTCACGTTGTGCTTAAACCATATGAAATTATTTTGGACTCTAGTGCGAACAAGGCTTACAAAATTAGCCATTTGTCTATCTCCTACCTTAATGTTGCACTTAACATTTCCATCTTCATGTTTCCCAACACAGTTTCCTCTTATTTTGTTTGCAAGATGCACCTATTTCTCCCCAACGGTAAAATAGACGTAAAGATGTCTTCAAAAGTATAATACGCAATAAAGAGAACGAGCGAAGCCTATACGAAAGCTTAAACAAATAAACATAAAAACAGTAATAAACTTTAAACTAAGAATCCCATAATCCACCACCCCTATGTTCAAACTGTTCCAAGATCTAATCCGAGAAGACAGAAGTTTCACTCTCACCAAACAAAAGCTTATAATAAAGCCTATAAAGTTTATAGTAGACTAGCTTCCGCCCGCGGCTTCGCCAGCGAGGTATGTCAATAAAAACTATCCTATGTCCTTCCCCGGGATGCAATCTATATCTCTGGCAAATTTTATCGAAATCTGTTCAGTGGTTTAGGCGTGAAAAGGTAACATGCAGACAGACGGACAGATAGAGGCTATTTGACTGGTTTCTGATAAACATCTCAGATTATTTAATGGTGTTTAACGAGCCCACAAAAACCTATTACTTCAAATTGCATATTGTATTTCTTTTAAAAAATAGTAAATAAAAATGTACTGTTTAAATAAGCCGCCAAAACGCTATCTTTAACAATATGGCGTCGTCGTGACGTCACGATTCACGTAAACAAACGTTGAAACGGTCGAGATACTAGACAAAAGTCATCTGTTCTGTCAACGATAGACAGAAAACTAAATCATGACGTTATTTTAAGTTCAGCCAATCCAGACCGTTTTCGATTACGTGGCGCCAGATTTAAAAAGATTAAGTTTTTTCGGGTTTTTTTTTATAAATAATACATTGTTTTGTAGTAAAATTAATGCAAATCAATTTTAAAAGCGATAATCTATACGAGTGTCAATAATTATGACCTTATTTTTTACATTGTCAAATAGCCTATTATATTATTAGTATGGATGTAACTTCGAAGGTCCACACTCTTCTCTTTCATACAAATGATAATCTTTACTAGTAACTACCACCTCTTCTATTATTTAACTCACCCGACTGCCCCGTTGATCTCCTGGTCGTAATCGCGACTGCTGAGAGTGGGGTCCTGAGTTCGATTCCCGGGTCGGGCAAAGTGTTAATGCCTTTCTCTCTCCGGTCGTGTCGGTTTGCCGTCCCATCGGACAATGAGAGTGAGGGAAGAGAGAGTTCACCACACTTGTGCAGTATAATATCTCCCGCGTCGATGGCTGGTTAATTATTTCATCACCACTACTCTCAAAACGGTTACGGGAACATCGTGAGGAAACCGGCAAGTCGTAGGTCCAAAAATTCTAAGATATGTGATATGTGCCAACCCGTACTGGACCCGCGTGGTGGATTATTATTCACTCCCTCTCACAGAAAGGAGGCCTGTGTCCCAGCAGTGGGAACATTATGGCTGATTATGCATTGACATTTCATTAATGGTGTTACGCTTACTGGTTTACTATTGTACTGTTCGGATCTTCTGCAAATATCCATGTGGTGTTGCCAAGATTTTATCCTCGAAGGCATGATCTTTGTTGTTCAATACGTCTCGCTCGCATCCGCATTATGTTCGCGGCCGCTCGTAAAACTTCGACAAATTCAAATACTGCATAGTGTTGTAGTTACTGTTCTTCGATTGTCGATAAAGCCACGGAACGTGGTTATTGGTCATGAGATACATTATCATAGATTAGAAAGAGAGAAGTGAAAATAATGATTGTTTTTGTCGTCTCTGTCTTTCCTGTTCCGAGAGAAACTAATTACTAAACTATTTTATAATATATGAATTACTATTTCGTTATCGCCATTTGACTATCACAAAAACTGGATTTGTAATAAAACTTTTCTGAATACCAATGTTACATCACATTTTGATAGTTATTTTATTTTATGTCATGGCATCGTGTATGTTCAGCTCATCGGTTTCATAAATTGTACGCTATGTACTTACGCTGTCCTTCAGTAGACATGTTGTATCTCGTATTTGCGCTTAAAAAATATGACAAATGATCTTCATCCACAATTTTATTATAATCACCATTGCGTCAAAATATTTTTTCAGATTGACGATACATTAAACGTGAACATTAATCGTGTCGTAATTGCTGTATATAAGTACATCAATCATAATATTATGAGTGCGTTCATTAATCATACTTGTAACGTTCCCATTAAAATATATTATTTTTTAATGTTAGTCGTCAAAGTTAAATTTTTGGGACAATGTTTTATGAGGTTAATATTTAAAAGGCTTTCAGAATATCAAAACTAATAAAGACTTCACAGAAATGCGCAATATTTCGTGGATAAAATAGAAATTAGATATCTGCCTGATAAAGTATGCAGTGACCACTAAATAAAAAACAACATGACTTAAGGGGGATGTGCTACGTTGTCCGGGAAATTCTTAAAGGTAATCCTATTGATTTCGCGAAAAAGTCATTCAATAGGATTTTAAGAACTTAGAGGTTTGTATTGATGGTTTTAATTATTATGATTCTGTAAATACATGCTTGTTACGCTCGCGAATCACATTTTGTACAACACACAACCTGACACTGACCTGCAAATTGCAAAAAACCCAAGAAAATTTGAATTCGGGGGCCACCTTGCGCATTCCCCTTAATAAAAACAAAACTGGCATAGGGATGTCCATGTATTTGCATAGAAAAGAAAAAAGCGATAATAAAATTCGTAGGCTATCGATAACACGAAATATTTGCACATCACTAGAGAAACGAAAAATACTGTTATTGCGATGGTCGGTGAAAAGAGTTCGTACGTTTTAAAATGTAGTGAAAATTTAGTATTACGGTAATAGCTTTTATTGTATTGGGGCATATAAATATAAAAGAGAGTTCTTTCGTGAATAAAACTTGGCTATTCTTTTAGTATCTTATGAGGGTAGTTTCAGCTACATACGAAGCCTTTTACTATTGTGTATGTACTGGGATATTCAGAACTAATGTCTTGGATGATAATGGGATCCATTTTGAAATCAGTTCATTAGATTTATAATCTTATTATTTTAAACATCTACAGGATTATTAAAAAGAGGGTATTTTTGATAAACTAAATTCATGTTGGGCGATACTGTAAAATGTTACAGGCAAACTATGAAATCATACATTTTATAACGAACCTAATCAAACAAATAAAAATGAGACTTAGAAGTGATGTCATAACTGTTTACCGTTTATATCAAACGCGATGATTATTAGAAGCGGTACAATTAGCACCATTAAACCATTTATATCTAATTATGAGGGTATAAAAGCAAAAAAAATTAAGTTAAGTACAGTTTGTATATGTATACACCATACCATCTATGGCCTGATAACCATCTATTAGTCCAGTAGCAACTCCACACCAAACGACATCAACGTCCACCTCATTACACCACAAACTAAACGCGACAGCCTTATCACCATTGCCTTAAGCAGAATTAATACAAATATTCCCACTTACATTTATAACGATACCCTCAAAGTTCCGCCGATACGTAAATAAATTGAAATGATGCGGAGTACGGGCGTCGAGGCAGGGTGATATGTGTGGCGTGCCAGTGTAATGGTCGCTATCCATCTACTGGCAACTGTGAGGGGACGCGAGTGATTTTTCATTGGGACACTGGTGTAATGCATGAACTTAAAAGTTTTGCGCAGGGACTTGAAACGTTACTCAGAGTAACGTTACTCGTAGTTCCGGTTACGATAATTTGTACCGTTCCACCAGGATCGTAGCAAAATTAATTCCTTGGCTACAACAGAACGAAATCTTAAACTGTTCACTAACAATATTATCAATATATCGTTATTAGTATAACGATTTAATAACGTTATTAATTTCGATACTCAACTTTGCCAGCGTCATGACTTACAAGATGAGGAAAAAGTCGAAAAAGTATGAAGAATAACGTTACAAATGAATCTGCACTCAACAAGCGGATAAGCTTAATGTTACTGATACCTATAACGTTACTTATGCTCGTAATTATTGTACTACGAAAATTATATTCTATAACGTTTTCTTTTGAAACGTTATTGATATTTTTAGATTTTAATATCGTTACAAATTTTGGAACGTTATACGATAACGTTAGTGGTTACGGAACGAAATTAATTTCGTTTTCAAGTTGGTTTTGCGTTGATGTGGCCTGGCTTGTGGATTTGTTTGTTCGGATTTTTGTGGAGATTTGAAAGAATATGTGACACCAACGTTGGCGATATCTTCCTCTTGTGTTGGATTAACTTGCTATTTTAGCCCAACGTTTTCTTTGCCTATATCGGTCGATATAATATCACTCTAAAATATACGATACTAGAGTTTATTTGCATGGAGTTAAATACAGAATTTGTGGGCGAAGTTGTAGAATTTTTCCAATTTATAATTCAAGAACATCTAAATATAGAATTATTGATAGTACCTATTCTACATTTTATTCATGTTCATAGACAAAAACGAAGCACCGTAGCAATTTTCAAAAATAAATATAAATTTTATCACTTAAATATGTAGCTATCGGCTTTAACGTAAATCTAAGGCACAAATCAAATTTAATTCATACAAATCGCAACAGGGCCGTAACGGTAGGGACATGTGCAAACGCAAATAAATCGCAACAGGGCCGTAACGGTAGGGACATGTGCAAACGTAACGGTAGGGACATGTGCAAACGTAACGGTAGGGACATGTGCAAACGTAACGGTAGGGACATGTGCAAACGTAACGGTAGGGACATGTGCAAACGTAACGGTAGGGACATGTGCAAACGTAACGGTAGGGACATGTGCAAACGCAAATAAATCGCAACGATTTATTAGTCGCACAATCCGAGAGCGATATAAATAATGATAATAACGGATGAAAGAATAAAATAACATGCGTTCGTAACGCAATGGAAAACAGTTTAGATGTTGCTGTGAATTGTACTGGCTAGTTCTTTGGAAAAGTTCTAGCTTAAGTAGGTAGGTACCTATTATTGTTTTTTTTAACGAAGTTAAAGTTTAAAAAACTTATGTTCTAATGTATGTCGGTATTCAAAAATGAAGGTAAATTAATGTTGTTTTTAAGTCATCTTTTATTTATGTTAAACTTGTATTCTTTGTCCATTTAATTATTATTACCTACTAGCAGCGCCCCGCGGTTTCACCCGTATAAATGTCGATCCCTTGGGAATATCGGGATAAAAACTATCCTATGTCCTTTCCCGGGACTCAGACTATATACCAAATTCTATCTAAATCGGTTTAGCGGTTTAAGCGTGAAGAGGTAACAGACAGACACATTTATAATATTATCGTATGGATTGGTGAAACCCTGCAAGACATACGTTCTATTAAAGATTCACAGTTATACAGGGACGAAGTAAACAGTAGCGAGCAAGAACAACAATAATAATCGCATGTCGAACGTCAAACCAAACGAAACAGTCACAAGAAAACACGAAACAAATCAAAACAAAAGACAATCGCAATTGAAATAATTCACCCTTCAACAATCATAATACAATACATAGATTACGAGACTGATAACAGCTCGACAGTAAATGACATTGTCGGTGCAATAAACAATAATAAATCAATCAATCTCTATTCCAACGATTAGAACTGTCAGCAAAACAAGAAAGTAATTGACGTAATTACGCGTCGACCTCAGAAAACATAAATCGTTTGACCTTAGAACTGAACCTGGGACCTTGCGCAGTTGCTCTCAAGTTGGTTGACGTCATTATACCAAGTGTCACTACACCAGCCATTAATGACGCTCATGAATATTGGATCTGTTTGATTTCATTATTGTTTTTCTTTCGAAATGTTCTACTTCTTCATATAGACGAAATCTTAACTGTATGTGCACTCAATTTAGCTATGACCATACGTTGAACATACGTTGTTAGTAGCGTTCATAAGTTTTGTAGACTCTCCCTGGAACCCATATCTGATGTCCACTTTAGATAATATCTTTATTGTTATTTCTCCATGGCAGGTTTATTTTTGACCATGGTGTCGAAACTGAAAATGAGGGGCATGTGGCTAAGAGTAATAACAGCCGCACGGGCCCATCGATCAGGTTAAGCTAGCCTTGTCGCGGTTGGTCCGTGGATGAGTGACCATGTCTACATACTCCTCAGTGCCTCGGAAAGCACGCCGTTGGTCTCGGCTGTCATTCGTGGATCTTTGGTAGTCGTTACGTGTCGTCAGACTCCCGAAATTCTGAAAACCAGTCTTACCAAGGGGTTTCGTATTACCCAGTAATATGGATTGTGGAGGTCATTTAAGCAGGGTCGTTCCATTTAAAATACAGGAACTCAGCTGCATCCGGTTAGACTGGAAGCCGACCCCAACATAGTTGGGAAAAGGCTAGGCAGGTTATGATGGTGTCGAAACTGTAAATATACGAGTATATGACCCTAAAATATGTAATAGATTCACATTATCGTTAAAGCACATAAGCAGTATCAAGTTAAAACAAATAGCTTATCCGGTTCCCCCCAATCCCACGTGTAACGACCAGACATTTATTCAAACGTTCATCAATAAAATTTTACTGCGACATAAAAATATCAAATGCTAGGGTGTCGTGATGGATGGTGCGGACATAATTGGCCGTCCCCTACATGTTAATGAATCGTGCGTAATGAAAAATGATTGTGCAACCGTGTCAGGACATGTCCGGCCGTACTGTGATGTATGGTCACACTAGTTCATGTAACGAATCGAGTTACAAATGGCGGTGTTTGAAGTGTTTTTGGAAGTAGTGCCAGAGGGGAAGGGTTGTAAATGATGGGTTGAAGAATATTTAAGTGGACGCAGATGTCCTGTTCTGAGCCAAAGATAAGCTTTTCATGATGTGGTTGATTTTTAACAGTACCAAAATTTACGACAGAAATAGGATAATTCAAATATTCCGATTGCCATATTTTCGACAACACAGTTTCTATTGAACTAGTAGCAACAGCCCTAAATATCATAAAACACTAGCCGCTGCCCGCGACTTCATCTGCAATCCAGGATAAAAAGTAGCCTATCTCCTACTCCGGATCATGATCTACCCATGTGCCAAATTTCATCTAAATCCGTTCAGCCGTTTTAGCGTGAAAGCGTAACAAACAAACAAACATACTTTCGCATTCATTAGATTGATTTAAAAAACGGTAATATTTCTGACAGATAGGAAATTAGAAACTTCAGGAAAAGTCTTATCACTAACAACATGTACTATATTCATTAATTTAATAACACTATACGACGATAAATTACAAACCCGTCCTATAAAATTAAACTCAATTATAATCTCCCTTCACGAGAAACCGTTAAAAGTTAACGCACGATTTGCAAACCCCATAAATATTGTACTAATATTAAAACTAGTCGTATATTTTGCATGGTAGTCCAGATAGCGATGACCATGGCCCCATAAAGCGTATGATGACAAAGTGCCACCATAACGAGGGATCCCCCGATATTTTTACGTGCTGGCGCATTTCACGCCTCTTACATTAGGTGGGGTGTAAGTGAGAAGAACATAGCGGTGGTGCTGAGTCAGCGTTTTCAAGAGGGTAAAAATTTTACAACTGGGGGTTTATTTACGAATATTAAAGTTAAGTGACGTTTAAACGTCAAAAATGTATGGTTAAACAGTCGCTAATCTAAGCAATACTTAACTTTAAGCAACATTTAAGGGACTCAGTTTAAATTTGAAAAAAAACCATCAGTGGCTTATAAAACTCGAAGTAACTTAATAATAACAATGTCCAGATTGTCACACAGGTCGTCGGAGACCCAGTGGCCCAGAGGCTTGAATTGCTTCACCCTGTCTAAAGGAATACCGCAAAGAGTGACTGGAGGTACAGATGAGTAGCATTTGGTGCCGGCTTTAAAAATCATAAGTTCACTCTTCTTGGCATTGTACCTGAGCCCGTGGGCCACCGCATATGACTCACATAAGCGCAGAAGTTTACGTAGCCCACCGATCGATCTTAATCCGATTGAACTTAAGATCACTCTAGTATGCGTTTAAAAATGAAAATGTGGATTCAGTTCGTCTGTCTATTGCAGTTTCCCTAACTAAGACCTACTAATATATTATCCTAGTAATGCCCTACTAATATTATAAACGCGAAAGTTTGTGAGGATGGATGCATGGATGGATGTTTGTTACTCTTTCACGCAAAAACTATTGGACAGATTTTCCTGAATCTTTACAGTAATATAGCTTATACATCAGAATAACACATAGGATACTTTTTATACCGATATTCCCACGGGATCGACACTTATGCGGGTGAAACCCCAGGGCGCCGCTAGTATGTATGTATGTGTGCTACCCGAAAGTGTGGCATGTGGTTCATGTTTGAATTTATGTTTAACCCCAGTAAGGCCTGAATAAGAAAAAGGGTAGGTACCCGAAGAAAATTTAGGCCTATGGCGAAAAATGCTACCTTACAATCTCGCTTGCGCTTGTAACTTGGCCCAGGTGGGCTACTGTCAAATTTGGCAATAAAAATTGCTTTTATGTATAATGCCCATTTATACCACCATTCAAACATAGTGGTGGCACCATTTGAGTTATGGGTACTGGGGACGTATTTATTTACTACGCTTTGTGGGCATAAGTCTTTAGTTGGATAGTGGACAATGCTATGCTGAAATAAACACAGTACTTAGTGAATAGTTTTCACTTGGTCTTGTTGGTGCTGCAGGGCCCTTCTGTTTTTCTGTGTCACATGAGGATAACTAATTGCTCATGCCGTGGTAATTGGGTAAGCTGGTCCCTAAGGTAGTTGGACTGCCTGCCCATAGAACAAGCACATAAACTGCATATTTCCATTTGAATGACATTTCCATTCTCTAAAGAAGAAACACAGTTAAAACACAAAATTAATTTTGAGAATAATCAACAAATCTTAACCCAGCTTTCAGAACACACAAATGACAGAATTTGCCGGGTTAAGGAAAACTTATCAAGACTGCTTCGTTGGTCTAGTGATAGTGGTGCTGGTGAGTTCAATTCCCAGGTCTGGAAAAGTGTTAATAAGTTTTCCAACAGGAATTTCTCAGTAGCAGCCCGGGGTCTAGACTTTTGCCAGATTGATGGCAATAGGCTGGCCTCCTTGTATGTACATGGGATCATACTAATATTTTATAAGCGAAAGTTTGTGAGTGTGTTTATGTCTTTATATGTTTGTTACTTCTTTACGCTCAAACGGCTGGACCAATTTCGATAAAGTTTTGTATGGAGGTAGCTGATACCCTTAACATATAGGGTACTTTTTATCCCGATATTCCCACGGGATCAAAACTTTTGCGGGTAACACCGCGGGGCGCAGCTAGTTTAAACATAATTGGCGAAATGTGGGTGAACTATAGGTTCACCTCTTTGGCAGAGGTGAATGCAGGCGTGATGTTATGTCATCAAAACAAGAAAATATCAAAAGATTATGAAAACATAAATTTCATTAAAATAACTTCCCACATAAAGTTAATAAACACACCTCATAGAGCCAAACTACAAAACGATTGAATTCAACAATACTTTACAATCGAATACATAATTCATACAATTCTGTTAAGCTTTCGACAATTTTATCGATACGCCCCGGGACAATGTTAATTTATATATCGATGTTTGTCGGCGCTTTGTGTTAAATGATGCTCGATTAATTTTATCGAGTTTTGAATCGATTATAAAATGTGAAAGCGCATCTGTCGTAACTGTGAAGGGTGTGGTTATTAGTATTTATGGTAATGTTTTTATTTTTACGTGAATGTAGCTTGATTAGAAATAGAACATTCATTTGATTAACACTAGTATAACTGAATTCCATACAAAATTAATTGAATGAGAATTTATATTATAGTTCATATTTGGGGGTTGAATTAATTCAAGATGGAAATCAGTATCCAGCTTTCTATCAACTTTTAGTTCAATATTCAGTAAAAGAAAAAAAGAGAGAGAACAAAATCCTTGTAAGGTTCTATGATGGCGGTTGAGCTTCCGTAGAAGTTCTTACAATTTTAATGTTTCATGGAGTGATTTCAGGTACTTACTTAATATTTTGGACTTAAAGCATTAACAAAACATGAACAGTCCCCTACAAATGATCAGACACAAGCTATTAAAGAGAACAAAAATAATCTTCATCTATCATTAACATCTGGAACAACGAACATCTAACAATACATCTTCCTCCCACACACAAACCTAAATCTTAAAAATCAATGTACAGTCAGTAACCTCATTACGTCTCGTCTGTCAAATCGTAACAACATTAGGAACCCCTTATTTTCGTATCCAATTCGTCCGCATCAAACGGCCCGACAAAAAGCTAATTCAAACGACTGTTTGACATAACAAAATCTGAAAGGAGAAAATTCAAATTGGATCACGTCACTTACTCGAAGACGTAACAGTGAGAATATAGCGGTCTCCCTCTCGCAGAATTAATGACTAACGTCGGGTTCAGCTGCGACGTTTTTTTGGCGAAATCTTGGCGCTTGGCGAAAGGATGGTCATTAACACGCTTGCCTCATGAAAGTTAAATTATTGTTTAAGTGGAATTGGGTTTTTTATCGCTTGGCCTTTTTAAATTATGGCGTGAGGGAAATTTTTGAACAGATTCAGCAGCCGGGTTGGGTTTTGATGCCATATTTTACCCAGAAAATTGCTTCAGTATCTGAGGGTTAAAACATCATTGAACATTCTGTTAAGCTGATTTTTGAACTAAATTCTATTAATTTCTGTCAAGTGTGATAATACCAAAATACATAAGTACATAAACTCAGGCCTTCTTCTCATGAGGGTAGGCAGAAACCACAGAACGTCACCTGCTACGAAAATTACACTCCTTTTGCCTTTTTACCGTCATCCTTCATACATCATCTGGTCATACGTACGCCGGTGGCGAATATTACGCACAGCCGGACGATTCTGTAAAAATATTACGCACAGCCGGACGATTCTGTAAAAATATTACGCACAGCCGGACGATTCTGTAAAAATATTACGCACAGCCGGACGATTCTGTAAAAATCTCACCGTGAAAACTTAGGTGAAGTGACTTTGTTTTTGCTAGGAATTGACACTATTGACAGCTCACTCCACGCTCACTTCACCCAAGTTTTCACGCTGAAGAACATCAGCAATATGTCTTCCTAGGGCGTCCCCTCCTAAAGTTTTCACTCATATGTGCTTTGTAAATACCTTTTGTTAGTCGCCAAAACCATATTCTTAACTGATAAAGTCGATCTTGAGAATAAGTTTTCACAGAATAATCTAGTTCCTGAATGAAAGTTATTGCACGAAATAGTACCTACCTTACTCTATCAGATTTTTCATCCAAATCTCATTGCCGATAATCAAACAACATACTGACATCTACAAGATTTAAACTCATTAATTTAATCCTGCGACTTTCCATCAGTACTCACCCTTATACGGGCAATAGGATTATTATATTTGACAGGGTAATTCAGCGACACAGGCAGTGTCAGGCCAATCTTATTAGCCATGTAAATGAATATAGAATGAATCCATTATTTCCCAAACAAGCCTTAGGGTGGGGGCGATCATATTTTAGGGAAGGCGACCAAGGATTTGTATAGAGCTGTTTATACTTTGTTTGTAAACAACAAAGTTTTTTGGGGAAAGTATCGAGGCGTTTGATTTACAAACTTTTTTAGGTTTCCTGTTGATTGCAAGGAATAAAAAATCATTACTTTTTACACGTCTCATAGCTCTGTGATACCTACGTAAGTATGAAGGTGTACCTTTATGAGCTACAGTAAAAGTAATGTTTAAGACATTATAATTTAATTAACAATTACCAGAACGCATTTCACTTAAAATAATTACATTACAAATTCACAGAAAACGAGTAATCATTTTGATTATACAGCCTTGTCATATGAACTTGTGGTCTGTACCTACCCATTTACCCAAAACTTACGTGCGAGTTTCGTCCAACGTGACACTGCTCAAAGTGACTCATTCCAAAGAAAACAGACATTACGCCTACCCAATTACGTGACACCGACAGGTAATAACAGCTCCGTATGACACTTGAACCATTAAGTCGTGGCTATAATAAATGCGTTACCATATTTTCGGGTGTATTACGTGTTATTTATTGGCTTAAAATTGTACTCATCGCGTATATAATGTATGCTGGTAATTACCCTGGTAGCGCTCCCTTCTTGGGTCGTTCATATTGTGAGGTTGGGGCACAGGGTAGGGTATTACAGTAGGACAAGATTTTTAGGCCACATTTTTAGCCCAATTTGATTAGGCTGAGAATCAGCGCTTTTCTAACATCAAAATTACATAAGACAATCTCCTAAAACCACCATCCTTCACGCCCCCGAATAATGAGTGTGTAAGAAATTGATACCAATAAACAATTAAATTGTAATAATATTATACCCAAGAGCTATAAAAGTCTTTTGTTGTGTTTCGTCCAGAAAAACTCGTATCGGTAAAAAGAAAATACATTTTATTTTAATAATGTCCATGAAGAATATGGGGAGACCTTTGTCCAGCAGTGGGACAATATAGGTTTACGGAAAAAAAATCCATGGTGTAACTGTTATTCATATTCTATGGCTTCTTTAATTTGAATATCCAAGTTTGAACACATCTCAGCGCCCTCTTTCGAGCTCGATGACACTTCACTTTGTTGACAGGTCGGTGATTAATTCATATTTGTAGGGTAGACGTAGAATATTTATGCGCCATGTTATTTATAGTGCTGGGGCTAGTAAAAAGTGGTGAATATGATTAAATTTTAATATCATTTTTGACGGGGCCTTGTTTTTAGGGTAATGTTTTAATAAGAATACTGTTTTTGACGTGTGAGCTAACATTTGGTGTTTTATGTTGGCATAATAAAGTTGCTTTAAGCTCGTTTAATATTTCTTTATGACAATAGGCTTTTTTTTATAAAACATCAGTTCCATTTGTTTAAAATGCTAAATAGTTAAGCTTTAAAGGGCTTATTTATCTATCTAATAAACAAATACAGTATATTAGAATAACTTCGATTTAAAAGTAATGGTGTCAATTCGGAGAAGCTCAAGTGTAAGAAATGACAACGACGGGTTGACTGACAGCCTTCGTCGAAAACCACAAAAAACAAAAGCCTTTCGAATTCAAGCCCAGAGAGAAAAACCTTGGTTTGCTTGACAAGAATCATCATACTCAATCGTCCATTTCCATAATCCACAATCCCATACAGAATCAGTGCTAGAACACCAACAACTGACAGCCATCAAAACATGCCTACACATCACAACTGCCAAACAATTACCACACCGCATGTACAGCACACAAAGTCTACAAGACAAGCGTCGCACCGCGATTACTCGCTATTAACCCATAGCTAGCCCCCGTTTAATTTAATTAACACGCAACCGCACACCGTCTCGTTCTAACCCACGACTGAGCTCTACCTCTGTCCCTGTCCCACAGTAATCTGCACACAGCCTTGTGGTCACCCGAGGCAGTTAACATGCTGGCCATTGTTTCGGAGATTTCAGTGGGCCACAAGGATAAACTTGTAGGATTAGTACATTTGTCGTGGTTGGGGTGAGAACCGGTTAGGGTTCGTGCGGATAAGTCTTGTTTAGGCTAGCGAGAAATTGGTGACGGAATGTGGGTTTTTGGTAAAGATTTGAGAATAGTTAGCACGTTGTTGCATGTTTTTTTTTACACTGTGGCATTTAAGCATCTTTTTGTACTGCCTTGTCATTGACGAATGTTGAATGGATGAATGATCGATAAATGCTGATCATCGATAATTCTTTCGAATGGTTTAGGTTCTACCAGCTACAGAGCTATATTCTGTGTATGGTTTTGTCTTTAATCTTCGCTCAGCCCTAATGGCTTGAAATTGTTAGTTTCGAAACCCTTTGTCTTGGTACTGCGCAGAGTACCTTGCACTTCTCAAAAGTTCGACTACTGCAAAATTCTGCACATTTTTATTTAGGATTGCTATTGATAAATCAAACCCGTATAATTTTTTGTAGCAGGAAACCTGATACTTAGCGTTGGAAAAACTGAACTAATTCTATTGATGTTAGACAAAGGTGTGCAATGATCAGCATTAGACGTTAAACCTGTCACTTGACAACTCCTCAAAACAGTAAATCATCCCCTAGACTTTATCTATAAATGATATTACACGTCTCAAAACTAAAGCCACAGCCGGTCTCCCCACAAACGTCTGGAGCTCCTACCGTGTGGAAGACTATGCGGTCGACCCTTAATGTGGCCCGTATTAAATTCTGTGTGTAACAGTTGTGGGCGCCATGTTAATTTGAGACCTCTGTATTACCTACTAATATTGTCTGCTTAGTTTACGATGCTGGGAATTAAGATGTTGGTGTCTTTGTGTTGATTTCTGGGACGTTAATTTTTTTTACTGAAGAAACCAAGCTATTGTAAGGCCACGTAAGACGTCCTCCTAACATAGGGTCCAGTTAAAAACCTATTTTTTTTACTCTGAGAACAAAAGCCGGAACAATCTCAGACGTCACGGTCTCTTTGTGTGAATATTGTGTCTAACCTGGGTCAAACAAATTTATTTTCTTTTTTTTTCTTTCACAACTACCCTAAGATGCAATCATTGTTTCTCTTGTCATATCTGGGGACTAAAAAGGCCACTTTGGCAGAATCATAGAAGGATAACATTGTAATTCATATAAGACGGTACGTGTTTTTTTTGTACTACGTAGGTAAAATCAAAGATTGGGATTAGATTTGGATTGGATTGATTGGTATTTTAGCACAGACAAAAACAAAAGTGATAAATCCTTCACCAATGGGTTTTGATTTTGATACGATTAACTTAACAGTTAATTGTCCATTATGATTAATAATGTTATCCTTTTATGATTAACAAAAGTGGACTTTTTAGGCCCCCAGCGGTGCTATTCTGTAAAAATCTCACCGTGAAAACTTAGGTGAAGTGAGCGTGGAGTGAGCTGTCAAAAGTGTCAATTCCTAGCAAAAACAAACTCACTTCACCTAAGTTTTCACGTTGAGATTTGTACAGAATCGACCAGCTGGTCATACATCACTTCACCATTCACTATTCAATCAGTCAAAGCCTTCACCGCGTCTAAATATGCAACGGTCATCCATGTAATGAAGAGCCTTTTCCCTTTTGTTAAATATAACCTCAATAAACCAAAATTCACTATCAAAACTCAGTCCGCGACCCCTAACCACAGATTCACTCTCGCTTTACTCAAAAACCAGCAAATCAGCCAGAACAAACTGGTTTACCCAATCCCTTTAATTTCTCCCCACCTCACAGAGCTGACCACGAGATTTATAGTTTTAATAGTACGCCAATATACCGCTGCCATTTATCTGGACTGCACTGCATTAAAGGATCTAGTGACCCTTAACGGGTTTTAAATTGTCCTGATTTCGTTGTGGGGGCGGTTTAGGTCTGAACGCGAATTCGGGATGGATAATTTAGTGTTTAAGCTTTGGGATACCTATATTTTAAGGGTCCTGTGGTACTTCTTGTTTGTGAACATCATGATATTTTGCCTGTCAAAACGTAAGATGACATCGAAATCGAAATCGAAATCGGTCCAGCCGTTTCGGAGATTAGCTGGAAAAAACAGACAGTCAATTTTTTTTTTATATATTTGTCGTTAGTACTTAATGTTATTTTGTTAAAACAGTACCTCAATTTTATTTATTTCTAGTATAGATTTGTCCACTAGATTAGAAAGCCGCTATAAATACATATTTACCTAGCTACATGGGAATTTTAAAATTTCTGATTTTTAGAAATTTAGTTTTAGCTCAACTGTGGCTAATGAGACACAATTGAATTTCTATTGTTATAAATCAAATATTGATTTTTCAATGGTACAGGTTAACTACATTGCTACCTCGTATCATACCGTGACGCCTGTCAAAAATGTAACCCAACACAGTTGGAGAGTGACGCAAATCCTCACTCAAATTCTCTCTGCTTTTGGCCACACGTCCGTCACTTCCCTGTGAATATAAAAGAGACCTCTTGAAAATGCCTTTACAGAATTTTCAATTCTTCACCTACCCCAAAGCTAGTTCATTTCTCGCTTAGCTCCGCTCCCCAAAGTTAGGACAATGTGGGAATCACAGACGTTACCCGCCTGCATTAGTCCGGAGATTTGTGCGGGATTGAAGCGGGTGAGTTAGTGTTGGCCGTGCGGCCAGTGCTGGGATTTCACGGGATTCCGGGATTTTGAATTTGGGTCGAATTTAGTAGTCACCTGAGCGGCTATTAAGGATGTCATTAGTTTTGATTGTTTATAGTTATTTTGGCATTTTAATGCTTCAGACGATGAAATGTTTACTAATGGTATATGAGATTTTCTTTATTATACGATCAACGCTTTTAATAAAATACGAAAATTTTGCTGCCTAAAGTAGAAAAGCAAATTTTGATAGAATAACCTTTCGTATGCCTTGCAACATGGATCCACGCGAGACGCAATTGCTTTTTAATTGTTTCTGTAATTACGGCATTCAACCGGTAAATCCCTCGAGTAACGTTTTAATGCATCTCCGACGGTTCTTTGAAATTTTACTGCTGTATAAGCTTTCTGACCTGTTAATTTGTTCACGACTGAAGCTAACAGGTTGTGCTATCTGGTGAAAACTATCTCACCTGACCTCAAGGTTAAACGCAAGCCCTTTTAATGTATTTTGTGTAAAGCAAATTTCTAGTTAGTTCGCATGGACACGAATTTTAGCCCACCTAACAATACTAATACTATACTATAGTGCCTCTAGCAAACATCACCCGATGTATTTGTAAAAATCTCATCGTGAAAACGTAGGTCAAGTGAACTGTCATACTACCTGATGCAGGCGAAATGTGGGCGCACATCAAGCTACTACAATCTGTCAAATTTCTTTAATAGATTTTCAACTTTATCGCTAAACCATTAGGTTCAAAGTTGATGGGGAAAATTTGACAGTTTCGGGAAGCTCTGCCTTACCGTTCGGTGGAAACAGGATCGACATTGTTGACTTCAAGCGCACTTCACCTAAGTTGTCACGGTGAGAATTTTAGAAAACAAATCAGCAGAAGTCCAAACCTTTTATCTATAGCATTAAGTCCGCCTCTGTACATTAATATTTATAGTTGAAGTATTAAATAAATAAATCTATCAGGAAGCTTCCCAACACATCACACAACAAGAGAAAATCCCGGTAAATTCTAAAACCAATCGATCCCCTACTAAATCCGGCAGCATACGTAATTTCCTATCAAAACATTTCATCGTAACATAATTATGAAGCAATTTTACTACAGCCGTGTAATCTGTGGCTTTCAAAACATGGAGGATTATACCAACTATCTAATATGATTAGCATACAAATTAGAGGTTTTTAACGGAGTAGGAGTAAGTGAGTTTATGGGTCTGTGTGGTGAAGGGATTTTGAGATTATCAACGTTTGTTTACGCTGAGAAATGGTTTGTTGTGTGTGGATTAGGTTTGAGTATCTAAGTGTTTAATTTACTGTTTTGGAGACTTCATTTAAATACATTCAGGAAAAACTTGTGAATCAGGTGTCAAGATTTAAGATTGGTTAATTTTTACTGATTTATGCATTCGCTTGCAGGTTTTTTTTTCGCTTTACCTTTTATTTCTCATACAATTATAATTTAATGATCAAACTGCAACATTGTGTAAAAAAAGTATTGGATCCCCGAAAACAGTTGAAAACTGCGTTTGGAAGTGCGTTTATAATCTGTACCTAGTATAACTTTGAAGGACTGATGAAGGGGCAGGAGCGAGGAAAGTACACCGATAATTTAAATAAAACCTCAAAATACGGACACTAAAAAAACTGATTGCCCATAAAACCTCTTTTCCATTAGCTAAAAAGTAAATACTGCTCCATAAAATTATGAGTCTCACATAAAGAGCAGTAGTTTAACAGTGAAAAATTTACTCCAGAATGAATAAGGTCAGTAAAAATGTTTACCAGTAAAGGTCCATTTCTATGTAAATGTTATTGGGGGCGTCCGTTTAATCCTACATTTTCCCCCGTTCCCGGCTTGTATCTGGTTTAAACCGGATTAGGGCTGCTACTAAGTTAATAAACTGTGTTAACTAAAACTCTGATGGCTTTTCGGGCATTATTTTTGGTTGGTGTGGTACGTTTTCATACATGGTAGAACTAAATTTAAATTGTGATGATAGTGAAAACTGTTTAGCTAAGCGGATATGTATTAGGTTATTGGCCATTTATTATATACACTATATTATTATACCTAGGTCAAACATCTGAAAAGATTTACAAATTCGAACTAAAATATGCATGTAGTTAGGAGCAACACATCTTACCTCAAAGGAGACATTTGAAAAACTGCAGTCAGCTTGTGCGTTTGAAACTATCACTATTAATTTTTAGATAAAATAAAAAGTAGTTAGTTTTTCATTATCAACATTTCAGCCGAAACACGTCCACAGCTGGACATAGGCCTCCCCCAAGCACCTCCACTTCGACCAGTTCTGTGCTTCTCGCATCAAGCGCATTCCTGCGGCCTTCACCAGGCCATCAGTCCACCTTGTGGGAGGCCTTCCAACGCTACGTCTTTCTGTACGCGGTCGCCACCCCCAGAACCTTTCGGCGAATGTGCCCTGCCCACACTGTCACGTAAGTTTGGCAATTCTTCGGGCTATAACGGTTACCTTGGTTCTCCTATGGAATGTATTATTGTGTAATTCGTATGTGCTAAAAATATTCGATTCCTTTGAGCCAAACGCTCATTACTGAGTGCCTATGAAACGAGCATCAGAACTACCACTTTTTTACAATGTTTGTAATTTTATTTTGGTAATGCCCAATGGCCCATCCCTGAGCACAAGATCGGTGAGCAGATTCCCTGTTTATCTGATAGTTTGGCAACTCCGTTAATGTTTGTTCTGATACATATTTTGTTGTAGCCGTCGCGTTAGATCCCTTACTACAAGGTTACGATTCTATGTTAGGGCAGAGTCTATACAGCTTTTTTTATTATGATACAGTAAGTTGTGTATGTTTTTGAACTTGAAAATTGTTACAGAGGTTTTAGTAGCTGCAGCAGCTAATCAGCTGCATTTACATTGGTTAATAAATATTATTAGATCAACTCTTTTTACTTTACTCCTTTTTACTGGTTCTCAGTAATGTTTTAACGAATTTTCCTAATTCGTATTCGTCCTTTTTGGGGGCCCAAAAAGGCCACTTTGGCAGAATCATAAAAAGATAGCATTGTGAATCATAATGGACAGTTAACTGTTAAGTTAATCGTATCAAATCCCATTGGTGAAGGATTTTCCAGTTATTTTTTTTTGTCTGTTCTAAAATACCAATCAGTCCAATCCAAATCCAATCCCAATCTTTTTGTTACCGTTAGTGCAGCGAAAAAAGAAAAACACGGACTGTCTTCGCCATATTATGATTCATAATGTTACCCTTTTATGATTCTGCCAGTGGCCTTTTTAGGGCCCCTTTTGTTTTCTGGCTGTTTATTATTTATTTAACCATTTACGAGTATGTACACACGTACTGACTGACTTTATTACTGTCTGGAAAAAAATTGGGGAGTAAAAGGTGAACGGAGAAGAAGCCTATGGGACAGTTTTTTTTTCAATTTTCTAATTATTGTTTATTTTGTTTAGATTGGTACAAGGAAAGGGGCTGTTCATTTATTACATAAGACAATTTTGACCACTTCGCCCTCCCCTACGTAAGAAAAAATAACACTTGGATGAACCCCCTCCCCCCTTTTTAATCTTACGTAAGATCTCTCTACCAAAATTGCAAAGAAAAAGTACCTAAAACTTATAATTTTCGTTTACCTTTGTGATCTTACGTAAGAACAGTCTAGACCCCTCCCACCCCCACGTAAGAAAAAATAAGACTTGTTTGGACTCCGGGCTTAAATCGTCTTACGTAGTAAATGAACAGCCCCAAAGATTATGTGTAGTGATACAAATCGGTCAACTTCTATATTAACATACAAAAATAAGGAAACATCTCAATTTTAGCCAAGTGCACAGCCACTTCCCACAACACCAGCCTCCCATCTGCCTAGCCTTTTCCCAACTATATTGGGGTCGGCTTCCAGTCTAACGGAATGCAGCTGAATACCAGTATTTTACATGGCCTATCTGACCTCCACAATCCAGTTACTGGGTAATACGATACTCCTTGGTAAGACTTAACACCAGCCTCCCATGCATTATAAAAACGTGCCTACCCAACAATAAACGTAAAACTGATAATGTTGGATCCCCTGCCATCCACCGCCATCTATGGACATCCACGGCGCTCGAACAACTTAATAGAGCCTTATTCGTTCTAATAACCACCTTCACGGCTTTATCTTTATCGATAATGGCGATTGCTCTAACACTATCGCCTTTGGTCGAAATATACGGAAGGTTATTGTGGACGTGAACGTTTGTGTAAAGTTTTGCTTGTTGCTCACTGAACTTGTTAGGGTCTAAACAGACGGACTGCATTTCAGGTGCAATATCGCAGATCCAAATTACGATGTTGCATGCAGTTCAAATGCAGTCCGTCTGTATAGACCCTTAGAGTGAATGTTCCTTGATATAAACTACAATTTCTGAAAGATTTTTTTGTGAAATCGCCGTTGGATATATCGGGTCCATCCAAAGGTAACTAAAAAGTCACTGTTTGAAAAGTTGCTTCGGTGACTAATAACGAAATAACATTTTTGGCATCAATGATTGAATTGTTCGGAGTCCATAATGATTTTATATTGTTTAATATGCTGAACCCAGCATTAACAATAGAATCATATCGAGTTACACACTCTGTGAATCTTTCCGTATATTTCCACACAACACCTCACGACCTAAGTCTTGCAACTATATATGTTTGTTCCAATCTCAACTTTACCCTTTCCACCCTAGGTCCACTTTGCCTGATCCTTCCAAAATAGAATGTCCTGATTCCGATAAGGTTGTATCACGTTAACTATAGTCGCAAATTGGAACTGTGCGACACTCAACGTTGTTATTCGCTTTGCATTCAACGAGCGTTACTATCAACTCGGCCATTCGGAATCAGGTATCGAATAGGCTCGCATCGAGATAAAATTGAAATCGTTAGAATCGAATAAAGTATCGGTTGTCTGTACATGTCCGTAGAAGGGGTTTTAAATGACTCGTGTTTTTTTGCGTTTTTATCGATTAATTGCAGGAATGTTGTGTGTGATTGGATCCGTTAGGGATGTACGCTTTATTGGGCTCAGAGGATTTTTATTGCATCACATGTACAGAATAGTAAACGAATAGAGTGCCAACACGCACATTTCTCTTTGAGATAAATCTTACCTAATTTGTGGGATGCGCAAGACGGTAATGCCCGTTTCATAAAGCAAGCAGTACAGACGCCAAGCACATCAAGGTACTCGAAACTGTCAAATTTTCCCAATCAACTTTGAACCTTATTATGCTATAGCGATAAAGTTGAAATTCTATTAAATAAATTTGACAGATTGTAGTAGCTTAATGTGCTGGCGTCTGTACTCTTAATATTTTGAACTAAAAGCATTTTCATTGTAAATGAACAGTCCCCTACAAATGATCAGATACAAGCTATTCAAAAAAACAAAAATAATTTTCTTTGTCTTCACCTAATTCGATGTGTTTTATTAATTTACGTAATAAGGTGGTTTTCTATAACTTTAAGTTTCTAATTACCATATGATTTATCACCCTTTTATACTCTTACAGCAGGGTTGGAGCTTCGAGAACAAGATTAATCATACTCACTGTGATTTTTACCTTCACTGCCAGTAGTGTCACCTTTGAACTTGACGTGATCAAATCTTTGTAAGTTAGCAAGCGAGGCGAGGGTAACATTTGATTCAGCCACAAATCAAATCACCAGTGTATCTCCACCCTAACTACTAAAGCGAGAGTACTTTTTGTCGGCTGTCTACAAACGCCACTACACCAGATCTATGTTCTTCGTCGTCCACATTTTTATCTCACAAAGTGCTTGGATAGACACCGGAGGAACTTTGCGGAATATTCATCACGGTGACTGGGTTTAAACGATCCAAGATACCGCACCACACCAATCAAAATTAAGACCTGAGCTCTAAGTTATAGAGTTGGTTGTCGAATGAAGGTGTCGATGTATTAAGGTGGTATTTCATAAACTTCAGGCTTGTTGAACGGGAGAGCCACGTATAAATGTATGAAGGTACATTAATCTAAACAGACGCGCTTCTTTGTGGGGCATAGTTGAAATGGCGTGAAAATATGACTCGTTATTTATGTCCTAAGTACATGCTCCGTTTTGTAGTGACTGATTCACTTTGTTGTTTGTTTCTGAATTCTGTTTTTAGTGTTGATATGGGAAATGAACTTAAATGCTTCAGTAAGGTGTTGTGTATTGAATTTTTTGTAAGAATGTGCTGTAGGCAGGAAAAATGGTGAGTTAATCTCAACAAGGTCATTCTTCCAGATGGAACAGTCATGGGATTTTTTACAGCAAGCATTGTATTATGAAAAGTTTCAGTGTTTGTGCAACATAAAGTATTATTACGTGAAGAATTTAATAAAAAATACTTAAAATAGGGATGTGACGTTAGCACTTTCCATTAAATATAACTCTTTTCATTTAAGACTTCTCAGTATAGACAGGACCCATGTTATGACAGTTCTGATTTAGTACACAAATCCTTAAAATAATTATTTGCTGGCTGTCTAATAAAACCACCCAAAAGTCTAACAAAATCCCCGAACATTATTGTAACAGACACCCATATCTCACGCATCGCTTAAAGCGTTTCGTTCGAACATCTTCCAAAGCTAATACATAACAAGAATCCCAAAATAAAAAGCCGCTTGAAGCGCTGTCGGATCGCGATCACACAAGTTATGACGTCATTAGCCGCGTTCAACGCTGCTGCTTTTTCCAGCGCGGCTTTACTCCCAAATTTATTTGACAATTATTAAGGTGTCCGCATTAAAGGAGCATTACCGGCTCGCTGCTGGTGGAAATTCATGTTTTTCTTGGGATGTTTTCACCAGTAACTCAGTATAAAGACCGACACGTGCGAACTATTAGCCTCCCGACGTTCGGATTAGAAAATAATTCACCACTCTGAATGTTATTATGGAGGCAAGTCGGATTTATTTTATTGCTCTGCGAGATATATGTTAGTCTTTTGGCTTTATCCGTACGTTTCTCCGGTTTGTTTATTGAGAAAGCTAGAGATAAACGTGTGTAGCAAATTTAATAGTGAGAGGGGAGTTCAGGCTGCGTGTTTAGACGTAAATCTTGTTAACGTCCTGTGCTCAGTAATTATTGCTTTATACGCTTGAGTAACTCAAGTTCTACATGTTATTGAATGTTGCTATAAAATATTATTGATAGCGCCAATAAAACGTTATTTATGTGGGTTCTGCGTTTTTTATTATTTTTTTTTTCTGTTTAACTATCCATTTGTTCGTCTATTTCTGTTTCGGGGTTGCGTATTTTATTTTTACGGGTTTCGTTCGTGGAATGGGCGAAGACTCATCGCTGTTTTATGTAGGTAGTTAGTTATTCATTTGTATGAGTCGACACGTAACTCATTGACTACCGAGAGTGAATTGATAAGATGAGTAGATGGCCCCTGTATAACGTACTTAATTGTCAAAAAAGTAGTCTTGTTGTCAAAAATAGCTTTGGAATCACACGCCCTAACAGAAGCACCAAATAAAAATCCACACAAAACTAAATCTAATTACCCCTGTCGCGAACAGTTTCTGCTATTTTTCACTACCCTCCACTTTCAGCGTTCCACATTACCCATGTAATTGCCCAGGTGCTCGTAAATAATACCCGTACTACCCGTTACCCGGCCCGAAGACCTGGTACCCAGCTACCCGGGAATATATTGCGGATGCACCGACTGCATTACTCTGGCAGTCTCTGTTTTATTTCTGTTAATGGGTAGTGTGTTTTATTGGGTCATTTTGGGGTTCAGTTGGACAGTTTTATGGGTGGGCATTAGAATGGATGAGCTTTAAATAAACCTTTTTTTTTCGGATGGGAAATCATCAAATGACCCCTCCCGCTCTGGGTGGAGCGGAAGTGTCAGACTCGTACTGACTAAAATTCACCCATGTTCCTTCCTTAGCCCTTTATGTTCCGGGCCAGCGGTAACCCTTTCGGACAATCCCGCATTTAAATAATGCTAAGATGATATTTTTGAAGAATACATTTTTCTTGTTAAATACAGCTTCTTCAGAATCAAAGAATAACCAAGCTTGTCAAATCAATCTCTTGTGGTGCTTCGGAAAAACCTGGGTTGGGAAGAGTTTTGCACAGAACCAGTAATTTAAAGAACAAAACCATTTTAATCAACGATGGCTGCATTGAACAGACAACCAGTATACATTAAGTAATTCACTCAGAAATTAGTATTACATTAGCTGATGAAGACTACCATTCCAAAAAACATCGACATCTAGTCCAAGGCCAATAACTTTTTCACTGAGCAACAATCCATAAATTGAGCGTAAGTTCTCGTAAGCCGTAACTACCATAACTTTGGCCTCATAATCCGTTGAGGCCATACTTTAGCTTTATGGCCTAGTAGACGGGCGAGTAGCGAGTTACTGTGGGCGAGTAAGCTAATCCATTTTCGTTTGTGACTTCTGGGTGGAGCTATGAGTTTTTTGTAAGGAGAAAAATAAACTGGTCCGAAAAGTGGCATAAAGAATTTGTAGGTCCCAGTATTTTGTGTCAAGTGGTTTTTCTGAGGTGAACTGCATTTCAATCTCATCATGTATTTATTAGCAGTAGAACCGATTACCATTGGGGTAGATGTGCTTTTGAGTGGAGACCGCGAATCGGCAAATGCGTTTTTCGCCCGTGGTCCCTTCTTGTATTCCCTGGAAGGGAGGTTTTTTTAGATAGGATCCCTCAGGCGAGTGACGATCTTCGCAGGGTGGATGGTAGCAGCAGAATGAGAGTTGCCGAGAATCGAGCTGAATGACGTGCAATTGGAGAGGCCTTTGTCCAGCAGTGGACTGCTGTAGGCTGATGATGAATCTCATCATGTGCTTTGGTAGCGCAGACCTCATGTCCAGCAGTGGACGTCTTTTGGCTGAAATGATGATAATCATGAATCTCATCTGATTGTTCTCAAAACTGAAAGATAGATATGAGGCAATTTTCTCCATTTTTAGGTTTTCAGTGACAGACAACATATTTTAAAACTTAGACAGTCGACGGCATTAATGAACCTTCAAACTAATACAGGGTTATTGGTAAAACATTAACAACCTCTTACCAATAACCCTGTATATACCAACCCTGACATTTTCTTCAAGGGCTCAAATTATTCCGCTTAAACCCCCATTTCTGAAACTTTGCAAACATATCTCAATCAACGCTTTAAGCATACGAAATCACAGTGCCCGGGTGTTTCAACAAATAAGTGCTTGAAGCGATTTATTCGAGCGATAAGAGCGCTAAGTGCTGCACGGTGCAAATATTTCGCGTCTAAGTCTTCCTTGCGTTAGTTAGCGCTTACTTACACTCGCTCACGCCGGAGTTTCGCGTGATGTATGCGATGGCCTGGTTCTAAATATAAGATTAAAGCGAGAAATATTATTTACTTTCTGTTTTACGAAGAAAGCTACAATCGTGTCTCTCAAAACTTCAATTTGTTGGATTTGACCTTGTTTTTTAATCGAAGCACCTTTGGTCATTACAGGTGATCAAATTCAACTTGCTTTCTAAGCCAATGACAGGCAAGGAGCCGGTGGTCACCAATTTGTATATGCATTTAGGACCAACGCTGTGCACCGCTAGTGTATCAGTTAATAGACTTCGCTGCTTATCAAAGACATGTTTGGATAAGTTTAAAGTTGTGTCGATTTCCCTGAAGTATGATCATCATCTTCCTGCCCTTATCCCATGTTACTTGGGGTCGGCGCAACACGTTTTCTTCTTCCATTCTCCCCTGTCAACCGTCACGCTATCATTCACTCCCTTCTCTTTCATATCATTCCTCACACAATCCATCCATCTTTTCTTCGGCCTTCCTCTCCCTCTCCATCCATCAACATGTATATTCATCACTCTTTTAGTCACATGCGTTTCGTCCCTTCTCATCACATACCCATACCAAGCCAAACGATTTCCTATCAACTTTTCTGTCACTGGCGCCACTTTCAAACTTCCTCTTATATACTCATTTCTTACTTTATCCATTCTCGTCACTCCACACATCCATCTCAACATTATTTTCTCCGCTGCATGCAATCTTCCTGAAGTATGATACAGGTGAATTAATACAAGAAAAGTTAGTCGCTTTTCCTTCATCCCTTGCACCACCGTAGCGCACCTCTGTCAGTCTTAACTGGGTTGCTTACGATTTACGTACAACGTTACCCGAGTATCGTAGGCACTTATTAACATCTATTTTAGTTAAACGCGATACTCACTTACCTAGCTTAGAGTTAATAGCCAAGTAATGATGGAGGTAAATTTGAACTGATAGCAAGTCCATGTTGATGTGGGAACTAAATTGATGCTCGTTACTTGTTACCCTTTAAGTAAGATATTTAATGATTTGCAACTTCACGTTCATTGCGGAGTCATAGTTTCGTATTAGTTCTACTGGGGATCTTAGCATCAACACAATACACTGACAGATTAGAACTGTTATGTAAGCGGGGTAGTTGCGTAACACACTATCAGTAGCAATGGGTTTCGTTTAGACAGTTCAACAACATTCATTGCGTTATTTACGTTGTTGAGTAGATAAATTTTTCGAACATATGAAGCAATGGATTAGCTACATCCTTCAAAATTATTCAAATTTAGATTGATTGTGCGTTACGCAATTAGGGTGCAGGTCATGTTTCTATTCAAGCAAAGCTGATGTTAACTATTCTGCGACTGTATTAAGTGAATATGAAAAGCAAGTGCATAATAAAAAAATTGTAAGTAACTGATAAAATGATACAGTTGAACTTAATATTAATCTTGTGGATGTTAATCTTGTGGTGGACAAACAAAAACTAAAATTCATGATGTTAGTTAGTCTTGTCTTGGTTAACTATGTCACCTGAATATGAATATATCAAACAGTCTCCACTTACCTCACACCACAAAGACAACACAGTCTTTTAAAGCTTAACCTGTAATCACAATAAAAAAATCGACTCAAATAAACCAATTACCTGATAAATTCAAAACTGGCCACAAACAAGACTGAACAAGAACAATGCCACTAAAGCTTATTACCTTTTATTACAATAAAAAAAAAACAGTTAAGTAGGTACTAATAAAAAAGGACGGACGGATGGACAGACGTACCTTGCGGCATCAGCAACATATAATTTAATATGAAAACCACGGAGAGTATTACGAAGGGAACTGTGATTATAATAAGGTTATTATTACGGAAAATTGGTCTGTCGGTGTGTATGTTCAAGATAATCAAGGATATGAATCAAATTTTGCCGACTGTGGTGGTGTAAAAGAGATATTAAGAGAAACGAATCGTAAACTGTACAAAATAATATTTAATTGGAAAAGGTACTTGACGAATTTCGCATTAGTGAAAATTCAGTGCCTAGTTTTTGACAAGGATTTCGAAGTGTAAACAGTGTAAACTCTGATTTTTAATTTGCTACACTAAAATAACACGACCTTTTTTTGTCAACATTACATTATTTAGTATATATTAACTGCCATTTTGGTCTACCAAATTTAAAATCTGAGTTTATAGAAGAATGCAATGAAACACAACGAAAGCTTTGTTTTCGCAACCAATACCTGGTAAGTATTGGTTCCGTTTTTTCCTATATTGTCATTTGGCTTAAGCAATTTAATTTTTTATCCAATTCACATTAGAATTTAAAAGCATCTCCAAATCACCATGCACTGTCACCATCACATACAGTTATCCAATTACGTAGACACAATAATCGATCCACGAACAAAGCGATGCATCGATTTCTTTTATCTGTCAATCAAAATCGATTGTTACGACCGATCGAAGCGGACACAACTTTCCATTTACCACCAAGCTTATGTTCCTCAACCTTATAGTCTTCAACTCAAGGATAGTAATTGAGTTGAGTGAGTGCAAATATAAGTTAGTTTTTGAAGTAGTGACGTGATGTAGATTGATTGGCGGCAGATCGAGATAACTCAAGCTTTGGATATGCGGCTACCGGTCAGATAGCGAGGCAAATAAAAGAGAAACATTTGTAGACAATGGTGATATTAATTCTGGATACGACAATCATACGGAGTAATAAATGTTCTGGAGTTATGGTTGTTGGGAGCCTGCGTGAAATGTGAAATGGCATGTGAGACAACAATGCTTTCGTTCGTCACGATACATTTTTCAGCAGCTTTTTATACGGTATTTTGTGAATTTAATTTTAAGCTTGTTCTCTCTTTCAGAATGTCGGTGACTACAATGTCAATCCAAAAATTTACGGGTGATATTTTCACAGTGGCGTTGCAATAAGAAATGTTTAAAATGTAAGGACAGGTTGCAAGTGTCACAGCTGAGATGTTCCAGCCAGAATTATTCGCTGACTCAAAGACAACCTTGATCTACATTTGAACAAAGAGAAACGCTGGGTGCGGAACCATTGAAAAATTATACTATCTTAGGAAGATAATTCTGATTTTTTATTTGCTAGGCCAAAATGACAGCTAAATATCTACAAAATTATGTCATGATGATAAGAAAAGTTTGATCGCAGCTACTGTCATTTTAGAGTAGCAAATTAAAAATCAGAGCTTAGTACATTTTTATATGTGAAAGTAACAAACATTTCATTATAAGGAAGGTACTCTACTACCAACATTAAAATAGTAAGCGTTGCTGCATATATAAATTTCATCACATCCAGTTTTGCATTCAGTGAAACTATTAAAATATGTATTTTAACGCTGCTTCACAAAGTTATCGCCTGCAGAATAACACAATATTTTAAAACCATCATTACTCTTGCAGATCAAATTACAGTAATTTCGTTCCTAAATCAATTACACCCAATACAAGAATAAAAAAGGTAAGTCAGTAGCCGTAAGGTCGATAAAACGCGCTCGTATATAACATTCATTACGATAGCATTAAAATGATGGCGGGTGATTCGTTAAATTTTATCCGGTAGCCGATTGGGATGTGGGTAGCGACAGAAGAAAAGACACGTTGATTTTTTGGTGAATTAATTTATCTTTCTGATGAAACCTCACGATGTTTTTCTTCTGCGTTTTAAGAGCAGTGGTGATGAAATCGACTACACTGCTCGGGAAACCAGCATGTCCTAGAACCGAAAATTCGAAGACATGTGACATCTACCAGCCCGCACTGTGCCCACTCCCTCTCACAGAGAGGAGGCCTGTGTCCCAGCAGTGGGAAAAATGTAGGCTGATTATGATGACTGATGAAACATTTGCAATAATGTAAGTAAAGGATTTCTGGTTAATATTATCATCAAAGGTGTAGCAGATGGCGAAACGAACTTTGCTTTTTTTATTAGGATTGGCCAAAAACTGCAGTAGATTGGGATTAGTGGATGGATGGAAGAGAAGCCTTTGCCCTGCAGTGGAACACAGACAGCTGATAGTAATAAAGGTGTAGTCGATTTAATTAAACAAAAACAAACATTTGGAAATACCTACAGTTGATGATAAACACAGAACCATTTTTATTATAAAGTTGGTTTTTGTATTTGTGCCGACATATAACCAGTCTTACCCAAGGGGTATCGTATTACCCAGTGACTGGCTTATGGAGGTCAGATAGGCAGTCGCTCCATGTAAAGTACTGGTATTCAGCTGCATCCGGTTAGACTGGAAGCCGACCCCAACATGGTTGGGAAAAGGTTAGGCAGATGATGATGATAGTTTCTAGTAAAATAATCCTGAAGAGATAAACCTACATAAGATTAACATTCGTAATTACTTGCTTGTGAACATTCACTGCTTTAAATCCATCACGAGTGTTCTCACGACATTTTCCATCATTCCCTGGCACTTTAACAGCCCACTTCTATAGACCATAAACTATACAACGCCGATCCAAGTGCTGTTGCAATTTTCTTGCTCATATTTCACCTTACAAGTCATCAGTTTATTACTTGGTAATAAAACTTCAGGTTAATTACACTATAATTACTTTAATACATTATGTGCAAAGGAATTAAAATATGCCACGTTTGGCTCAGAGCTCATAACTCTTCGTCTTAGGTGTCATTAGAAGAACCGGCCAAGTGCGTGTCGGACTACGCACAGATAAGGGTTCTGTAGTTAGGATGAATATTTATAATTAAAATGAAAGAAAGAAAGAAAAATAATTCATTTGGGACACGCACAGGAAATACAAACAATAAAAAAGAACATTAAATCTAACAAAATCATTATGAAAAAAAACGAAAGAAGAATAAAAAAATGGTTCTTATTCATAGAATTTTTCGAAAAAACTATTAGAAAAAAAGTTATTACAGCGCTTGTGACAACAATTTTCACAACAATTGGCATATATCAAAAAAGTCACACTGGAACGTCATAATCTTTTCGACTTTCTGTGCAATAAATTTGAGAATTTGAATAATAAGATCAGATACACCCTTATTTCCAATGACATAAAGCAAATAGTCTCCGAATAAAATGGTTGTGTAACTTCCGGACGGACGGAGAGACGCACAATTAGCCTATAATGTTCCCACTGCTGGGACACTGGCTTCCTCTCTTCCAGAGGAAGTGGGCTGTAATCTACCACGCGGGCCCAGTGCGGGTCGGTAGATGTCACATGTCTGCGAATTTTTGGTTAAAAAACGACGGTCAAAATTATACGGGTTCCGTTTTTGTCATTTGGCTTCGGAACCCTAAAAACATACTAAGTGTGCTTAAGTTCAGTCTTACGTAAGAGAAAATTGGTTGATTGAATGTTAGTCAGGAGTACTCAGGAGTAATCGTTAAATGATTACATGTTCCATAAAAATTATAATCGTTTTCCTATTTATGGTCGCCATAGCTCTGACATTTTCTAGCTGACTGACAGCGCCCGTTATGCTAGAAGGCAGGGGGGGGGGGGGGGGTTAGGCTTGCTTCTGAGGGCAGTTCAATAAATTACTTCAGTCTCTTTTAACATTATTAGAAATCAGGAGAATCCATACTAATCTATACCAATAATAATACTGAAGAGTTTGTTTGTTTGTTTGCACGCGCTAATCTCTGGAACTGCCAGTCAGATTTAAAACATTTTTTTTGCCTAATTCTTGAGGAAGGAGTATTTAGTTTAGTTAGTTTACTATGCGGACGAAGTCGCGGACAGAAGTTAATCAAGTATATAAAATTTGCATAATTTTTTTCTAAAACTCCCTTTATTTTCATTCAGATTATGGGAACATCTTTTCTGCTAACCGTACGCCCAAGTATATCAGCCGATCGACGCCGACCGCAACCGGTCGCCGACTGTCTAAATGATATACTTTTGACAGTACAGATACTGTCGTGATAACAGTGACAGCGGCAATCCGCTCACAATGCGCGCTGATAAAAACTAATGTATTGTCACTAATGAAACGAGCTAGATGAAGTTAGATTTAGATAGATTTATGTTTGTATGGTGAAGGCTTGGTAGTTAGAGAAAGGCGACGGAATTTGTTGATAAACTTATGAAGAAGGAATGACGTTCCAAAGAAGACAAATTATATTATCGAACGTTGTGGACATAAAATTTAAAAAGGTATTGTCCCATTTTGTGGCAAGAACTTCGATCAACTTTATTTTAATGGTAATTAAGTTGATTAGAGAGTGACTAGCACTATTGAAAAAGTTATAAAAAATGTTTGAAGTTGTAACGTAAAATGAACTTTATTGTGTAGGAATTAAAGTTAATTTTCCATAAACCCATATTTGTTTACATTTTTGGCAAATAATCGCGAATGCAGATTATGTAGTTGTCGCGAAAACAAAGATAAGAATAGATGTGCCATTTGCTACTTTGGTAGTGACCAAAGCTGTTAACAGAGTACTTTATTTTTGTAAGGAAACGTATAGGAACTTAATGGTTTGTCTTTTCAGCAGTGGATATTATTTAAATGAAAACTTTGGCAATGCGATGGGCAGCAGTGTCCATTTGTCTATAAAATACAGTATAATGCGTTCATCATTATATCTGTCAAGGGTGGTGATTATCAACACTATTGTGTAGGTAATTTTGTCTAATAAAGCCTTCTAAAACACTAGAATTAAGTGCATTTGTTTCACTTATTTATAAACGGGAAATGTCTTAGATATAATTTAATGATTATTTTACCACATAAACAAAAGCTTCATAGTAATTTAACCTTACAATCATGTTTCGAACAATCATTTACAACTTAACATATCATAAGCTGTCAAATTAAAACACAGCTGTGTCCTACATATAAATACAATACCAACATACGTTTACCCCAAGAACTTTACCCTTTCAACCTTGTTGCTTGGTTATAAGGAGTATAATGCAGATGCAGCTAGTTTGCAAGCAGTAGTATTTAAGTTTGTAAGTATATGGAACTAATATTATGAATTAATCAGTCGTGTAACAGATCAAAGTAGTGTAGGAAGTACTCAATAACGTTGACAATTTCAAGTAAACTGCATAATAATGCCGTTTTCCATACTGATCTAGTCACATACCTAAAGTAAGGAAAATCAATTAATAATACACAATCATGCATATATTACGTACCTAATGTAATTTATTATTACATTTAACTCACACCCTTAGCTTCCATACCAACCCGCACTAGGCCCGCGTGGTGGATAACGGCCCAACTGTGTCCCAGCAGTGGGAACGATATAGCCTGATTATACTTTGCTTGAAAATAGATCAAGATTTTTTGACATTGTATAGAACAGCGCATTACGATAAAAAAATCGAACAATACAGCTCAAACCAATAAAGAAAAATTAGATAAACTTATAATTTTAATTTCAGTAACTGCATTGGTATTATCGACGGTGATGAAAGCAAAGGGAATGAAAAATCATTGATAATTTTAAGATTTATTAACAATAATCACTGCTGAACTTAAGGGCAGAGGGCAGGGCACATTGCTCGCAGAACAGATGGCCGATGGCGCTGATAGGATCTGGAATTCTGGAGTGGCGACCGCGTACCGAAAGACGTAGCGTTGGAAGGCCTCCCACAAGATTTACTGATGACCTGGTGAAGGATTCCTGCGGCATATTTATACCATTATCGTCACGCACTGGGTGCCAGAAGACGAAAGTCGTCACCGAGTGAGGCCGAGGTAACGCTGGCGACTTAGATGCAATTACGATACATTGGCCGGAGAACGCAACACTCATGAAACAATAGAAAGTTACCGGGTAGACTATTGCCCAACACCGGGACAATAAAGGTTGATAAAAAAAACTAGTATTTTGCAGAACCGGTGAAGTGGCGGTGCCTGGGAGCCTATGTCCATCAGTAGACGTTTTTCGGCTGAAATGTTGATGGTGATGATGTATTAATGATACACTCAGAAATTGTCCAGCAACAAAAAGTAGGGAAGTGTCGATGACTTTAAATATCAATTCAAGTTCTCTTCATCCAGGAGCAAAAACACATGGAAGTGTTCTTCCAAGTCAGTACACGTGAGCACACTTCAAAACTTTCCTCTACAAATAACATTTTATAAGCCGCTTTGTTCGAAAGATTTTAAATTGAATAAGAAATAAATCTTGTCAATGTTTTTTATGGGATACAGTGACGGCGTCTCCATGTCGGCTGACAGTCTTTCCATGGTTTATCTTATTTTATTCGTCGGGGAATCACAAAAAATGTCACCATGACTAATAGTTATATTATGCGTTTATATAATCAGGTACTGTTTTCTAATGAACTGGAAAATAGAGGCTGAAGTTTGTTGCATAGCCAATGTTTGATGAGTTATAGCATGAGAAAATTTCTCGCCGACTGGTCGACACTTCACGTGACCAGAGGGCTGGGTGGGTCGTTCTTTAGCCAAATAATTAGCATTGCTATTCAACGTGGCAATGTTGCCAGTCTTCTGGGCACATTTCCGGATGACAGCTATGCGGACGAGTACCTCGACGCCTAAGTGCTCTTTTGTTTTTGCATCTATTTGTATAGTTAGTTAGTCATTTAATTTAGTACTTAGTGTAAATAGACAGTCGTGTTAAATATTGTAAAAGTTATTTATATAGGTAATAGGTATTTAATAGATTTCGCTATAGGGAGGGGCACGTGGCTAAATAATAACAGCCGCACAGGTCGATCGATCAGGTTAAGCTACGCTTGCAGCGATTGGTCTGTGGATGGGTGACCATCCTTACATACCGTGACCCCTCCGTGCCTCGGAAAGCACGATAAGCGGTTGGTCCCGGCTGTCATTCGTGGATCTTTGACAGTAAGTCAGAAGCCCGAAAGTCTGACAAACAGTCGTACCAAGGGGTATCGTATTACCCAGTAACTGGGTTGTGGAGGTCAGATAGACAGCCGCTTCACGTAAAATACTGGTATTCAGCTGCATCCAGTTAGACTGGAAGCCGACCCCAACATAGTTGGGAAAAGGGTAGGCTGATGATGAATAGATTTCACCATAGAAATGTAATATATCTACGGATTTCGCTATAGTATAATTTAAAAATTCTTTGTATCAGTTAGGCCCAAGTTCTGAAAAACAAACTAGAACAGCCTAGTGTTGATAGTTCCCTGGACGAGCCCTTTATACGGTTCTCATGTCATGAGTTAGATTAGGTCCAGTAGTTTAGGCATGAAAAGGTAACAGACTGATAGACGTTCTAACTTCGATGATGGGTGAGGAACGAGGTTACCTATATTATAATTGTTTATGTTGCTTCTTTTGTGTACCTACTGTGCAAATATTTCGACACAAATGTAGGTATTTTTGTAATGAAATAAATAACTGGAACTTAACAGTACCTACTTTCGTAATCGTAATAGGTATTAGAATGAACCCGCCGGGGTCGCGGGTTGTTCGAAAGAGATACCGTGGCCCCTGGCACAGGCAAGTGAAGGAACACGGGTGGGTTTTAGTCAGTAAGAGTCTGACACTCCCTTCCGCTCCGCCCAGAACGGGAGGGGTCATTTGATGATTTCCCACCCAAAAAAAAAAAAAAAAAGGTATTAGAATGAATGGATAGTATTCAGAAGTAGTAGTATCCAGTATGGATAGTATAAGTATCCAGTAGGTATGGATAATATCAGTGAGTAGTAGTGGTGTCTTCTCAATAGTGTTGTTTATCTCAAAATTCAAAATATTTTATTTCACATAAACCTACAAGGGCTTTTATGAAACGTCAGAAGCTAGGTGCACGGTTCGAGTTGGTCGTTTCCTATGGAGAAAAGCCGGCACGAAAATCCACGGTTGCTTTTTTAAAAATAATTAGCTTTTTCAATTTAGTGTTAATAGGTATGGAGGACAGGGTAGGCCTGTCAACAAATACAGATACAAATCTACAGTCTACAAGGCTTACAACGTTTTCACATTCACAAAATATACAAGAACCTATCAAAAAGATAAATAATAAAATATAAAACCTTTTAATAGGTTTTTAATTGATATTTTTCCAAATGTTATGATTGCCATTACAACCACTAATAAAAATTTGAAATTAGAATTTCCGGTATCATCATGACAAATAGGTAATTGCGGGAAGTGACGAAGTGGTAATAAAACATAAGGTCGCCATTAATATATCTAATTAGTTTTTAAGGTATATGGATAATGGCTATTTATATGGAAAACGGGAACGTGGATGGGGTAGTGATGCGCTCCTGTGACGACCTTGCGCATTACATGTGCGAATAAAAAAAAGTGTTAATTGTTTCTCATGCCATTGTCGTGACGACTACTGAGAGATTCTCTTAATTTATTATAACGGACACATACTTCCATAGATGTTTGTTATTCTAGCGTATAGTACACCTTGTGTTGTCATCTGACATTATGCTGAGTTGAGGCCCTTTTGGCATTATAATATTTGTTTTCTGTTTTTATGTCTTTAAGGTGTATTTTTTTTGCTGTAATGCCAATAGTTTTTTTTTTCTACAAACAGCTGTCGTATAATCTTTTCTCACTCAATCTTTGCCACACTAAATGGTAGAATTCTTGGAACTTTTAAGCACAATTTAATTACGTAAAGATCTATCAGAATAAAATGAAGTACGGCGATCATCATATACTTTATTATTGTCCTATTGATTAGATGCAATCTTTTGGAAATTTAAAAGGAACGTTACCCTCTTTCTCGGGCAATCGCGAAAAAAACATGCATAATGATAAAAATAAGCAAAGCAAAAGCAAAGGAGGATCCACGTCCACAGACAGATGTAGTGAGGACAAACGAGACTCATCGAGCAAATAATATGAGACTCATCGAGCAAACAATACGTGACTCGTCGAGCAAACAATACAAGACTCGTCGAGCAAACGATACGAGAATCATCGAGCAAACAATACAAGACTCGTCGAGCAAACAATACGAGAATCATCGAGCAAACAATACAAGACTCGTCGAGCAAACAATACGAGAATCATCGAGCAAACAATACAAGACTCGTCGAGCAAACAATACGAGAATCATCGAGCAAACAATACGACACTCATCGAGCAAACAATACGAGAATCATCAAGCAAACAATGCAAGAATCATCGAGCAAACAATACGACACTCATCGAGCAAACAATACGAGAATTATCGAGCAAACAATGCGAGAATCATCGAGCAAACAATACGACACTCATCGAGCAAACAATACGAGAATCATCGAGCAAACAATGCGAGAATCAACGAGCAAACAATACGACACTCATCGAGCAAACAATACGAGAATCATCGAGCAAACAATACAAGACTCGTCGAGCAAACAATACGAGAATCATCGAGCAAACAATACAAGACTCGTCGAGCAAACAATACGAGAATCATTGAGCAAACAATACAAGACTCGTCGAGCAAACAATACAAGACTCGTCGAGCAAACAATACGAGAATCATCGAGCAAATAATACGAGACTCCTCGAACAAACAATACGAGAATCATCGAGCAAATAATACGAGACTCCTCGAGCAAACAATACGACACTCATCGAGCAAACAATACAAGAATCATCGAGCAAACAATACGAGGCTCCTCGAGCAAACAATACAAGAATCATCGAGCAAACAATACAAGACTCGTCGAGCAAACAATACGAGAATCATCGAGCAAACAATACAAGACTCTTCGAGCAAACAATACAAGACTCGTCGAGCAAACAATACGACACTCATCGAGCAAATAATACGAGAATCATCGAGCAAACTATACGAGGCTCCTCGAGCAAACAACATCACTATAATGTATCAGTCTAATTACAGCTGGTGATCTAATAAACTGATAAATAATTGAAGAGTCCCTAAGGTTCAGTGCGGTCGAAAACCATTAACCTAATTAAATAGTAAAAGTATCACACACGAATTATTCTTTAGTTGCAAAAATAGCGTATTAGTGAATGGACGCAAGAGAAGAGTTGGCGAAAATGGAGTAAGTAAATGCTACTTAAGTTTATTTATTTATTAATAACCAACATTAACAGTGTGCACCACACATACAAGTTATTAGTCAATATTACTATAATAAAAAAAATAAAAAAATTAGTTGATTTTTATTGTGGGATCATTGACCGCTGTTTAGTGTATTAATTTGAAATATCAATTTAAAAAATCTGTTGTTTTTTTTTTGTGAAAACTTCACAGACGTGATTGATATCGATATCGAAACACGATAAAACATAATTATTGTCTCAACTCATACTTCAAGTAACACCACTACCACCAGCTATCGTAGACACTTAAAAAAAACATTAAATCTTTTATATTTTTATTGTATCGTGTTTAAATATTGATATCCATCACGTTTGTAGAGTTTTGCTAGCTAATCTAATTTGACCCTGCATACTTCGAAAGTTATATGAAAAATAAACTCTTATTTTTTTTTCCAGTGAAGAAAATGAAGTGGTTATCGTTACCAACGTATATGGTGATATTTGTATTCGCAAGAAAGCAAGAAGGAAACGTCAGAAACTGTTGGTAAAGGAACTAATGCACGACTACGCGAATAACACAACGCTGCATGGTCTGCCGTATGTGACTAGAAAAGGACTTACTCTCATCGAAAAGTAAGTAGTAATAATTAATTAACACGATCAATATAGCTTAAATGTTTTAGTTTATTTTAATAACCTATAATTCAAATATGGACTTCGTTTGATGTGCGTTAATCATTTCTCAGGATTAAAAACTTATGGTGGATACAAATTTTCACGAATTATAACTACACTAAATGGTTACTCCTAAAGACATCCTGTATGTATTTTTCTCTTGCAACTTCTTCTATTCTTTTCTTTTCTCATGAGGACAATTTCGTTAATGCCAACCCAGAATGACTAGAATATTAATTTTGGAGTTTTTTTTAATGATTAATGTCAGTGACGTCACTTTAATCCATTTGTTTTTCTTTACTTTTCAGAGCCTTCTGGCTAATAACTTTTATAGCTAGCGTGTGCATGTGCCTGTTCTTAATCAGTAAGGTGTGGTTCAAATGGCAGATCAGTCCAGTCATAGTTACACTCAGTGAGCAGCTAGTTTATGTCAATGAGGTGAGATATTATTTATAGCTTCATCATTATTATCATCAGCAGTGGCGGCCCAGTGGTAACGACCCCGACTTACGACTTGTAGGTCGTGGGTTCGCACCCACGCAGGCGCTTCACTTTGTGTAAATAATTTCATCCACACTGCTCTCAAAACGTTGAAGGAAAACATCGTGAGGAAACCGGCATGTCCTAGAACCAAACATTTGACGACGTGTGACATCTACCAACACGCATTGGGCCCGCGTGGTGGATTACGGCCCGCTCCCTCTCACAAAGAGGAGGCCTATGTTCCTGCAGTGGGAACAGTATAGACCAGCAGTCTGATCCGAAATCCTGCATTGAGAAGGCATTGCTACACACTGCTATAGCATTGGATTGGATTGGAGCTCAATGCTGTAGCAGTGTGTAGCAATGTCCTTCTCAACACCGATGATTGAAAATCCAGTGCGTGATAAAATCCCGCTGCGATATTTTTACGTCCATGCAGACGTGGGCTCAGTGAAATGATTGAATAAATATCCTAATGGCAATAACCTCATTTCGCAGGTACCATTTCCTTCAGTCACAATATGTCCGCAATCAAAATGTAAGACGTCAGTCTACAATTTTACCAATGAAAAAATGATAATAGAAGCCTTCATGTCTGATAATGCCACTATTAACGACACGTAAGTTTCATTTACATGAAAGTTGCTTTTGGTTTATGGCCTAGGTATTATCACAATCCTCGTAACCCGTTAAAACTACTTTTGACTGCGTAAAATCAGTCAAACCTCTTTTTTTTCAATTACCTTGCATTATAAACCATAGGTTTTTTTTGCGTTTTTTAAAACAATGTTTTTTTGTGGTGGTGATTTAGATATACATTAGTCAGTCTGGACTTTGAATTATAATAAAATTCAAATCTTTGAATTAATATATAGATTCAAAGTCCTGATTGACTGGTATATCAACGCACAGCCTAAACCGCTGGCCCTAGAGACATGACATTGGAGGGTGAGTTCTTTGTGAAGAGAAGATGAAGTCACGGGCAGAAGCTGGTTTTAAAGTTCGCAAGTTTTCAATTTCATCCTGTATAAATTTTTCTGTAAAATTGTTTTTTTTTCAGAATGAGAGAAAGAATCGTTAAGTTTGACGGCTTAACAGGAATTTGCAATATGGATATGTATAATTTTTCTGAAATATATCCCAACGGTCATACTGATTCTTCTCTCGTCAAACATATTAAAGAGGTAAGATTTTTTTTGTTAGGTATTTTAGTTAAAAACCACGCCTAAATGGTGAAGTGGTTATGATGGTAAACTGTTTTTTTTTTTTGAGGACCACGAAGTATTTACGGTAGGCTGCATGGCAGCGAACCTGTATAAGCTTGTATGTACAGACACCAGCACATCAAGCTACCCGAAACTGTAAAATTTTCCCAATTTATCTTCAATCAATCAATCAATCAATCAATCAATCAATCATTTATTTATTTTCAAACATGGGTATTGGTACAAAGATGTTCTTTTTTACATAGTTATAGTCCTCCATATTTTACCGTCGCAAGGGCATGCAAATAATATAGTGCGTATTCCCAAAGTAGAATCAAACAAAATAAAAAATAACATTACAAATTACGATTGCAGAAATTATAAATGTCAAATTTAGTCACAAATCTCATATTAAGGTTGCAATAAAAAGTATTAAATTGTAATTACAATTGTTAAATAAATATCGTTTTTTAAAAAAATATCTGAAAAAATGTCGGACTGATTGCACTACTAATCATAAATGTCAAATCAAATCATAAAAATTATAAATGTCAAAGTTAAATAAATGTTACAATGTTTACGCTGGTAAATTATCACAATGATGTCAAAAACAAAATAAAATAATGATAATTGGAAATAGGTATGTCAAAAAGATAAAATAATAAGTATGTCAAATGGAAATAGGTATGTCAATTAAGTTATGTACCTAATAGCAGTTATAAAAATTACAAGATAAGTCAATCAGTCAGCGATTCATCATTGAGGAACTCGTCAATCGTGTAATAACTTTTTTCGAGTAATATTTCATTCAGCGCCCTTTTAAATTTTATTACAGTCATATTTTTTATTACATCAGGTACTTTATTATAAATGAGCGGGGCAATACCAAAAAAGCTTTTCTTTACTAGCGCTGTTTTACATTTTACATGACATATCTTGTTTAAATACTGAGTCCGAATTGGATTAATTCTGACTTCCGACAGTTTCTTAAATAATTGTGGATTGTTTTTTTACAAACAAAGCTGTTTCCAAAATATATAAGCAAGGAAAAGTTAAAATTTTTTGAGATTTGAAGTAGGGAAGACAGCTATCTGTTGTTTTTAGACCCAACATTGACCGTATACATCTCTTTTGCATTCTAAATACTAGTTCCCTGTCGGTAGACTGCCCCCAGAAAATAATACCATAACGCAGAACAGAGGCAACTAGTCCATGGTAGGCTGTTAAAAGAGCCTGACTGTTGACTTTTTTTGAAAGTTGTAGGAGAGCATAATTATGCAGATTTGCTAAGCTTTTTGCAAAGAACTTCAATATGAGGTTTCCAAGTGAGTTTGCTGTCGATCACTATGCCTAAAAACTTAGCCTCACTTGCTTCCTCAATATTACTGCCATGGTAATCAATACGAACATTCGGGTATTCACTACGTTGATGAAAGTGCATTATTTTTGTTTTATTTAGGTTTATTACTAAATTATTATTATGTAACCAATTAATTATATTTTGTAAAGCAGTATTAATGTCTTGCTCGTAATCATTTTTATTTGTACATTTAATTACAGCTGTACTGTCGTCCGCAAAAAGAACCATATTGTTTGTTGTTACTTTTGGAAGATCGTTGATGTATATCAAAAAAAGTGGCGGTCCAAGTACACTACCTTGAGGAACACCATATTTTGTATTCCTTGGTTCAGATACATATATTGTCTCTAACTTAGTCTTTGGACAAATTCTAGTAACTTCTACGCATTGCAGTCTATCTTTCAAGTACGATTCTATCAACTTTACAATGTTTCCTCTTACACCGTAACTATGTAGCTTGTGTAACAAAATTTTATGGTCCACATAATCAAAAGCCTTGGACATATCTGTATAAATTGCACATACTGGGTTTCTTTTATCTACAGATGACATGATGGTAGTTAATAGGTCAAAGAGTGCCATATTAACTGTAGTATTCTTACGGAATCCCTTTTGCTCTTTACAAAATAATTCATATTTTTCGAAATACGCGTAAAGAGAATTATAAATAACTTTCTCAATAATTTTTGAAAAAATTGGGATTTTTGCAATCGGTCTATAGTTTTTTAAATCAGTTTTGTCATCTTTTTTATACAAGGGTTTTATTATAACTTTTTTAGTCTTTCTGGAAATATGCCATCAGTAATACACAAGTTAATTATATGCACCAATGGAGGTGCTATTACCTCTTTAGTGAATTTTATGACTTTAGTAGAAATGCCATCGTATCCAACAGTACTTGTGTTTTTTAGAGTGGAAATTATTTTTATGATGTCATCAATTATAACTGGTTGCATAAATAAGGAATTTAATGTCTGATTTTTAAAATTAATATTATTCATTGAGATGTCAGTTTTTATATTTTTTTTAATGTCATCGATAAAATAATTGTTAAATTCATTTGCAATGTCTACGGGGTGTGTAAACAACAAATCATCTCTATTAATGGACATAATTGGCTCCTGTGGCAAACATAATTTGGTTTTATTTATTATTTGCCAGGTAGCTTTTGATTTATTTTGGGCAGTGTTTATATAATGATTATTTTGTGCTTTCTGTGTCAGCTTGATAATTTTCCTGTAAAGTTTTGTATAGTTTTTAAGAATATTTTTATTTGTTGAGTTAGAATTTAATCTATATTCCCAAAGTAACTGCCTTTGTTTCTTACTACATGTTTTTATTCCTCGAGATATCCATTTCGTTTCCTTGTTTGTTTTGATGGTTATAATTTTTTCCGGAAAACATAATCTGTATAAAAAAGAGAAATCGTCCATGAAATTGTCAAAAGCTTTGTTAGCGTCCATAGAATCAAAAACTTGTGTAAAAGATAGAGAGCTAAGATGCGTTTTAAATGTTTTTAAATTATTCAAGCTTATGTCCTGTTTTTTAGTTTTCCAATACTGTAGTTTACAAGTTTTATTAATAGGTACTTTAAGTATTTGACACGTATGATCGGAAAGGACCAGATCTTTAACCTCAGCTTTGCAGTTTTTCCTAAAATTGTGCGCAAAATTGTCAATACAAGTTTGACTGCTTAGCCTTAGCTTCAACCTTATGCTGTAGCGATAAAGTTGACAATCTATTAAAGAAATTTGAAAGATTGTAGTAGTTTGATGTGCTGGCATCTGCACCTTACCACTGAAGTGCACCCTACCGTAAAAGCCCATTTATAAGACTTAAGGTTTATTTTTTGTATCTGATTCTGTCACCGTATGATTATGAACACCCTCGCGATATTGTAAACTGTCGGTAAATTGTGAACAGCATAAAATATTGTATGGAAACCACATATATGCAATAAATTATACCACATCTATACTATATAATTATATATACTTAATACCATATAAATACCATACCATACCATATATACAAAATTATAAGTCCTGACTGACTGATATATCAACGCACAGCCTAAACCGCTGGTCCTAGAGGCATGAAATTTTGGAGGGTATATGTTCTTTAGGAGAGGTATGTATCCACTAAGAAAGGGTTTTTCGAAATTCCACCCCTAAGAGGGTGAATGGGGGAGGGTGAAATTTCACGCGGACGAAGTTGCGAGCAGAAATCAGCTGACTTTTTCGCGACCGATTTTTTAAAGTTTTGTATATCGTCAGAAAAGGCGATTACAAGTATGTGGTTATTTATTGCATTATGTGGTTTCTATACTGTATAACATTATACATTTTCGATAGTTCATAATTTATCCATGTCGAGCCGACAAATTGTGAACGAACCTGTATTTCTCGACAGGGTTCATAATATGTCCGATGTTGTCACCCCTAAAATAGTGAACCGTCCTTGATTTTTCGGTTTTGGCGGCTTCCGAATTGGTCGCAGTAACTAAGCCAGAGCTACTTGTACTATTATGTATTCTGTGCCGGAGTGCCCCGACCAAATGGGTTAGGTTCAAAAAACTGTGACCACCAAGTTTGAAGTTGGTCACAGTTACTTGTCTATTTAGTATTAGCTCTCAAGGTGCGATCCGTCGCATGCAAGTTTGATACCAGTTCACAATTTATTTGCTTGCCATAGACAGATTATAAACTATCCTTTGTTGCAGTTCACAATTTTTAGATAGTTTATGGTCTCGCGAGATAAACTAGAGATATTATGTTCATAATTATACTGTGTATACATAATCTATTGTGCTGTTAATACTCTTTAGGTAATAGTTCGGTCAAATAAAAAAAAGTTCATTTTAATCCACTTTTAAATTGGTTTTTATTTTTTTTCAGGTTGCTCCAAACTACACAGATGTATTTTCATGGTGTGCATTTCGTAACAAAGAAGTAAAATGTGATCGTTTATTTGACATGGTTTTAACCAGCGAAGGAATATGTTACAACATGAATTCACTTGCAGCTAAAGAGATATTTAGAACAACAAAGTAATACGGTTTGACCTTTCTTTATTTTAATTCAATAGTAACTTTTTATGATAGTGATGCGCGCCACAATTAATGCCTGGTACATGTTGACATTAGTTACCACTAGCGCCATCTAGTATCGAGTAGCAGAACTAGTCGAGTCACGATCGTTCTAGAAAATTCGATACTAGAACTTTGTAGAACTTTCTCGAACTATCGTCACCTAGTCGGTCGGGGCCGGTATGTACTCGAACATTCTAGATGTTTCTACAATGGAAGGTTCTAGAACTATCTGCGGCACTATATAAGGCCGGTGTGGGCCGTGAGCCGACACAGTTTGGATAAAGCGACAAGAGCGAAAACATCAAGCGATCTTCAAGTGCGAATTAAGAGTGATCAGTAGTGTAATTGTGTTTTAATAATTAGTCTGTTTGAGCTGTAATTAGTGTTGTAAAAATAAATTGATATTTTGGTTATTAAATCGGCAGTTTTTATTGTCACGAACCCGAAGCTCGTAACAATTGGTGTCAGAAGCAAGGATTATGCCGGTTTTACCCAAAGACGACACGGAGGGTATCCGTACCCGGAGTCATCGCCAGCAGGAGACGGACCAGAGGAGATTCGGTGGAGCAACGCCACAGAGGTCGGAAGGCCAGCTACCGACCTCGGAGGCCGGCCCGTCCACAGCTGCTCCAGCATCATCAGCACCAGATTTGGCTGCTCTGATGATGATGCTGCAGGAGCAAGCTCGCCGACAGGAGGAACAGGCTCGTCGGTTGGAGGAACAGCTCCAGCGGGATAAGGAGGAACAGGCCCGTCGACAGGAGGAACAGGCCCGTCGACAGGAGGAACAGGCCCGTCGACAGGAGGAACAGGCTCGGCGGCTGGAAGAACAGCTCCAGCGTGATAAGGAGGAACAGGTCCGCCAACAGGAGGAGCAGGCGCGCCGCCAGGAGTAGCAGATGCTCCTTATGAAGGACCTTCACGCTACCTTCGGGAAAGACATGAAGGAGGTGAAGGATAAGGTTGCTCAATATGACAACCGCCTGTCGGAAGCTGAAACCCGAATCGACCAAGTAAATAATCGGGTTGACAACGTGATGGCTGACGTGAAGGTAACCGTGATGGCTGACGTGAAGAAAACGCTGGATTACCTCAAATTTGGGGATGGAATCGCAGCTCCCGTAGCTACAACACCTTCGCTACGTGGATTCAAAGTGCCACCGTTCGACGGTACTTCTTCCTGGTCGGCCTACAAAATCCAGTTTGAGGCTGTCATGAAGGCGAACGGGTGGAATAAAAGTCAGGCCATGACTGCCCTCACCCTAGGCCTGCGCGACCAGGCCTTAACCGTTCTGGAAGCTCTCGGTAAGGAAGTGACTTACGAGCAGCTCCTTGAGGCATTGGAGTCTCGGTATGGTGACGCTCACCTGGAACACGTGTTTCGTGCGCAGCTCAAGGATCGCGTGCAACGCAGTAACGAAAACCTGCAGCAGTGGGCCCTTGAAGTAGAGAAGCTGGTTCGCAAAGCTTACCAGTCCATACCTGCGCTTATTGATGGGAACCTGGTGCAGGTATTCATCGACGGCATCCGCGACCTTGAAGTGAGAGCTGCTGTGAGGCTCGGGCACCACGGGACGCTTAAAGACGCCTTGGCCCATGCACTGGAGGTGGAAGCTGTGCGGCAGGATTATCGTTCCCATCGCGTCAGGGAAGTTGCAGCGGCTACAGTTCGCGACCGCAATAAAGTATACAGCCCTAGGTGCTACGGCTGTGGGGAAAGGGGCCACCTTCGATCCAGTTGCCCTAAGCGAACTGCAGAAAGAGAAGACGGCCGATCTCTAGAAGGCAGTGCGGCTAACAGCACCGCCCAGCACCAGCAGCAGGGAAACGAGTAATAGCCAGGACTGCGGGGCGGGTGCTGGCTGATGTTCAAAGAGCCCCAAGGGTTTCTATTACACAAACCCATGACGGGAACAGCCTAATCATCAAGGGCGAGGTCAACGGAACGCCGTGTAAGCTGACCATAGACACTGGAGCCTCTCGCACGGTTGTCAGTTCCCAACTAACAAGACGGTCCCTTGGGGACTCCGCATACAACCGAGAACGCATTAATTTGGTAACAGCCACCGGTCAGCGCATACCCGTCTATGGAGAGAAGAAGATGGAATTGAAGCTAGGCAACAGAATCTACCTGCATAATGTCATCGTGGCTGATATAATGGACGATTGCATCCTGGGCCTTGACTTTATGAGGAAGAATTGTTGCGAGATTGACGTCAAGCAAGGCGTTTTGAAATGTGGACAAGAGGAACTTTTCATGGAAGGGGCGTTACCTGGGAATGTGTACAGCCTTAAGAAGATTGTTCTTCCGCCGAGATCGGAAACGATTGTGCCGGTTAGTCTTCCTCGGAATCCTGGGCAAACACATCGTTGTGTTCTCGTGGAAAGAGTAGACAATGACCTTCCATGGAAAGTGGCACGAACTTTGGTCAGAGCCACCGACATCTCAGGGGTACGTGTGCTGAACCTGTGTGATCAGGAACAGATTATAGAAAAAGGCACACTAGTCGGTACTTGCGAGGAAGTGGACTGGTTGCGTCGATGCCAATATCTATCGACTGGGACCCTCAGCAAGGATGCGCAAACGAAAGTGACCACACTTTTAGAAGACTGCCGCAGCGCTCTGTCCCAAAATGAAATGGTCAAGGCGAAGAAGATGTTACTCAAGTACGCCAATGTTTTCTCGTCAAACGATGCTGACATCGGGAAGACTGGCTTAGTTCAACACAAAATAAACACAGGAGAAGAATTGCCTATCCGTCAGCGGCCAAGGAGATTGCCGGTAGCACGTGAAAAGGAAGTGGAAACCATGATTGAGGGAATGGTGAAGGATGGTGTTATTGAACCTTCAGCTAGTCCATGGTGTTCACCTGTAGTGCTGGTAAGAAAGAAGGACGGCAGCATGCGGTTTTGTGTTGACTATCGTCGTCTGAACGACGTTACAAAGAAGGACAGCTATCCTTTGCCAAGAATTGATGACACGCTGGACATGCTTACTGGGGTAAAGTGGTTTAGCACGCTGGACCTGAAAAGTGGCTACTGGCAAGTCGAAATTGACCCTAAGGACAAGGAGAAAACTGCATTCTCGACAGGAAAGGGTCTGTGGCAATTTAAAGTTATGCCGTTTGGATTGTGCAATGCTCCGGCAACTTTTGAAAGGTTGATGGAACTTGTACTTACGGGACTAATTGGCGATGCCTGTTTGGTCTACTTGGATGACATCATCATCGTAGGCCGCACGTTTGAAGAACATCTTCAAAACCTGGAACGCGTGCTCATGAAGATCCAGAGTGCCAACCTCAAGTTAAGTCCGAAGAAGTGTTCACTATTCAAACGACAAGTTAGCTTTTTGGGATATGTAGTGTCTGAAGAAGGTATCCGCACGGATCCAGAGAAAATCGCCGCTGTCAAGGATTGGCCAGTTCCAAAAGACAAGACGCAGGTCAGAGCATTTTTGGGTTTGTGCTCCTATTATCGGCGATTTGTCAAGAACTTTGCAGACATAGCCAAACCCCTGCATAAGCTAACCGAAGAGAAGCGACATTTCTGCTGGGATGAAAGTTGCGACAAGGCATTCCAGGAGCTAAAGGACCGTCTGTGCAGAACACCTATTTTGGGGTACCCTGATGCGGGCAAGGAATTTATAATTGACACAGACGCAAGTGACATAGGACTTGGCGGTGTGTTGTCTCAACGGAATGGTGATCAAGAGGTTGTGATAGCGTACTTCAGCAAGTCGCTGTCAAAGCCGGAAAAGAACTATTGTGTCACGAGACGGGAATTGCTTGCTGTGGTAAAGTCATTGCAGCATTTTAGCAAATATCTTCTGGGGCGGAAATTCCACGTACGAACTGACCATGCTGCACTGAAATGGCTATTGCAGTTCAAAAATCCAGAAGGACAAGTTGCGAGATGGATTGAGCTACTGCAGGAATACGACTTTGAGGTCGAACATCGCAGCGGAAAATCTCATGGCAACGCAGATGCATTGTCAAGAAGACCTTGTCCTGAAGACTGCAAGCATTGTACTAGGCAAGAAAGTAAAGAAGTCGTACCTGTGAGGATGCTCAAGACAGACCTCAGCAACGAGTGGAAGGAAAGCCTACAACGTGCACAGCAGGAAGATTCGGACATCAAGCCGATTCTGGAGTGGATGAAGGCCAGAGCTCCTAAGCCCAGGTGGAGTGACGTCTCAGCGATGAGTTCGATCACAAAAAGCTATTGGGCCCAATGGGACAGCTTGGTGATTCAGGATGGAGTCCTGTGCCGTAAATGGGAAAATGCTCGGGGAGACAGCTGTCATTTGCAAATGGTTGTCCCTAAAGCTCAAGTACCGGATGTTCTACAGCTGTACCATAATGGTTGTTCAGGAGGTCATCTGGGAGTAAAACGGACTCTACTGAAGATACGAGAACGGTTTTACTGGGTCCACTGTCGGGACGATGTCGAGGACTGGTGTCGCAAATGTACAAGTTGTGCAGCTGTAAAGGGACCTCAGACACGTAGTAGAGGTGCATTGAAATTGTACAATGTTGGTGCACCATGGGAGAGGATAGCCCTTGATGTTGCGGGGCCGTTTCCGGTAAGTGAAAGTGGCAACAAGTATTTCATGGTTGTGATGGATTACTTCACCAAGTGGCCGGAAGTCTTCGCCATTCCAAATCAAGAAGCTTCGACAATTGCAGATAAGTTAGTTCATGAAGTCTTCTGTCGTTTTGGAGTACCTTTAGAGATTCACAGTGATCAAGGAAGGAATTTTGAGTCACAAATATTCCAGGAAACTTGTCGAGTTATGGGTACTCATAAAACCAGAACAACTTCTTACCACCCACAGTCGGATGGAATGGTGGAACGGTTTAATCAGACATTAGAGAGGTACCTAGCCAAAGTTGTGGAAAATCGGCAACGAGATTGGGACAAGCACATACAACCGTTTTTGTTGTCATATCGAAGCGCTGTTCACGAAAGTACATCGGTGACACCAGCTTTCGCAAACTTTGGAAGAGAATTACGGCTGCCTGCAGACCTGATCACCGGAATACCACCTGATGCCCCACGCAGTATAACCGATTATGCGAATGACTTGCGGAACAAAATGAATGACATTTATGAGCACGTCAGACAATCGGGCCAGCAAATGTCTGAAAAGATGAAAACCCGTTATGACCGCAAAATGAACAATAAAGGGTTCGACGAAGGTTCACTAGTGTGGTTGCACAATCCAGTCCGCAGCAAAGGGAAATCTCCTAAGCTTCAAGCTAAATGGGACGGACCGTACCGGATTGTGACAAAGGTCAATGACGTAACCTACCGGATACAGAAAGGTGCAAGAGGTACTCCTAAGATCGTCCATGTGGACCGACTGGCGCGTTATTATGGGGCTGATAATGCTCGGGACGAGCATGTCTTAGGAGGGGGCAGTGATGCGCGCCACAATTAATGCCTGGTACATGTTGACATTAGTTACCACTAGCGCCATCTAGTATCGAGTAGCAGAACTAGTCGAGTCACGATCGTTCTAGAAAATTCGATACTAGAACTTTGTAGAACTTTCTCGAACTATCGTCACCTAGTCGGTCGGGGCCGGTATGTACTCGAACATTCTAGATGTTTCTACAATGGAAGGTTCTAGAACTATCTGCGGCACTATATAAGGCCGGTGTGGGCCGTGAGCCGACACAGTTTGGATAAAGCGACAAGAGCGAAAACATCAAGCGATCTTCAAGTGCGAATTAAGAGTGATCAGTAGTGTAATTGTGTTTTAATAATTAGTCTGTTTGAGCTGTAATTAGTGTTGTAAAAATAAATTGATATTTTGGTTATTAAATCGGCAGTTTTTATTGTCACGAACCCGAAGCTCGTAACAATAGTAAGAAGTAGTTTCCACGAAATTAGAATAAATGCTGTGGAAATACGTTCCTTGCGAAGTATGTGTGTAACTATGACTGAAAGATTGAGGAAGTATGTAATAAGACAATGTTCCGGTTTAAAAGAAGCTGTAGGTAATGACAACAAAGTAAAAGAGTCTATGAAATGGTTAAAAGACAAGGCAGATGTGGATGGAAATGGAAACGACGGAACTGGACGCTCTTGAAGGACATGCACTGACCATACCTATTGGTGATGTTCATGTTCATAATTGTTTTCAGGAAGGTCAGGTGCGTAATATTCGCTACCGGCGTGCGTGTATGACCAGATGTATGAAAGCAAACGAAGCAGAAGGACTGCTTTATTATTAAACCGTTATTATCAGATCATATTGAATCCAAACAGTAGTAGTCCCGCAACCGTTGTGCTAAGACCGATTCGCCATTGGACTGTTCATCGACAAGATTATTCATTTATTTCCGTTTCCCCACCAGAGTCTATCACCTATGGACATTTCGCCGACAGAACATTTCATCTTTGTCACTTTCGAAAGAAAACTTAAAACGAATGTTCAAACAATACTCTATGCCGAGCCTCTCTAAATCTGGAGCCTCACACTATTCGTAGACGTATGAAGTTCAACCCAGTCTCCTTCTAAGACTATTGATGGCAATCTTAATGGACTCGGCGCAGAATTCGGCTACTTGTTTGGCGCCATCACTAGCGTCTATCATTTTCTGTAACGTGCAGCTGACACTACACGCAGGACATGATATTAAGTGCCCTATCGTTTGTGGAACAGCACCACATTTTCACTCCAAGGCGGAGTGGTCTATGACACTCCACCTAAACAGTTTACCCAAGGTTACAGGTTACCCCCTTGTTTCGGCCTTCAGCCAACCTGGGTCCGGGTTCTGTTTAAAGACTTCCAGGTTACCCAAGGCAACCTAGACCTAGTGAAGCAGAATTGGTTCGTTTCTGACTTTAGAAAAACTTTTTGACTTTTATTTTCTATAAACATATACATATTTGGCACTTCACGTCTATTTTTTTTAACTTTGACTTTACCAAATGAAAATGATAAAAAACATTCGTAAATTTTACAGGTTGCAGAAAGACTATCAATACTTGTACACCACAAAACCTCGCGTAGGTTGGTCAGTGGAACACGGATACAATTGGTTATCTGAAAACTTAAGTTTTTATCCAGTTCCTGGAGCGGTAAGTTTTGAAACCTTAACAGTCTACCGATTAAGAAACAAAACAACGAAATGGTGAATTAGTCGTTTTAAAAATTGGAGCAATTTGTGAAGTCTTTTAAACTGTTTAAGAGACAAAACACCATTTTAATTTTTTTGGTTTTTTTCTGTAATTTTCTTGCAGTTTCTCAATATTTACTAGCACGAAATAAAATAACAAAATAATTATATATTGATCATCATAAATAATAGTTTGATAGTAGTGCCCATGTTGAAATAAAATATATTATATTAATTTTGATTTTACTTTGATGACATTTCATTATTTCAGGAAAATGGCGAAGCACCCGATGTGGAGGTTGAGTTGCAACATCACTTTCGCGACCGTGACCTTCTCTGTAATGGAATTAACTCAGGTTTCAGAGTAAGATTCCTTTTCACCTATTATTAAAAAAGATTATCAAACTATTTTTGGTACGAAGTTCCCTAACGCAACTTGCGCTGAGTTGACTGATAGAAATCGTCACGTAAGGCAAAAGCGTAATGCCCCCACCATGCGACGTTCTCTCTCTGTCGCTCTATATTATATCCATACCTTTCTGTTGCGTTTTTTTGGTGGAACGGAATGCAAACTCAAAACGCTTCAAAACTTTTACTGTTTTTATCATTACTTCCTCCGTTGTTTTTCTGTGAAAACTACAAAAACTAATCCAAGTTGTAAAATATGCTTTCTGTATGCTCTTTATAATTTCTAACGTGACAATATTCCTACCGTGCGAATCGAAGCGTGGTAGACCTCTTTCCACTTGGATGTCTGTAGTCAACAACGACCCGAAGCCAGCTCAAGTGAACGACTCAACGACCCAGAACCAACACATCTGGCCAAGAATGACGAGGAGAGCCGTTACCAATTGAAATGGGATAAGGCTAGGCAAAGAGAGATAGACGATATTATCGTGAATGGCCACGTCCATGTCGAGGCATCACGGTAACACAGGGAAGTAACATGTTAGGAAACATATTTATGAAGCCGCTTTTAAATTTCCGTCCACGATGATGTTATAATATATGATGCACGTATTTCCATATATTTTATGGCACGTGGACGGACGCTACGTCTTCCGTTGCGTTGTTTTGCGTTGGAAGGCCTCCCACTAGGTGGTCCGACGACCTTGTGAAGGTCGCAGGAACCCGTTGGATGCGAGAAGCACAGAACTGGTCGAAGTGGAAGTGCTTGGGGGAGGTCTATGTCCATCAGTGGACGTCTTTCGGCTGATGATTGACGGCCACGATAATATCGCCTACTTAGAAATTATAAAAGCGCACATTATTCCAAAACGAATTTCATGACTTATTCCATTTCTTCAACCTCTCAGCCAAAAATACCCATATTATTGAAAGCCCATTCATGTCGCCAACCAACACTAGTACCTTGTCAATGTCCTTTATTGAAGTCTACGGAGCAAATTAAATACTTGGGTGTAACCCTGGACAGGAACCTGAACTTTAAGTCTCACATAAATCTCCTGACTGGTAGAGTACGCAAACTTATATACATATTTAAAATTCTTCGAAATATAACAAATCCAATTATAATACGTAATGTTTATTTTGCTTTATGTTTGTCGATAATTACATATTGTGTCTCGTGTTGGGGCGGTGCTGCTAAAACTACCTTAAAATCGTTAGAAATAGCACATAGGGCCATACTAAAGGTAGCTACATTTCGTCCAATATTGTTCCCGACCGATCAATTATATAAAGACTGTCAAGTTCTCAACATTCGACAACATTTTATTTTACAAACAGTCACTTTGCAGCACCACAATACTCCATACAAAGAAATCACCAAAAGACGAAAAGATAGTGTTTGCATACTGCCGCGAGTGCACTCCTCATTTGCAAAAAGATTCTTTTATTATTTAGGTCCGTATCTTTATAATAAAATAAGCAAGACGATGCAGATTTACGGTTTATCATACACTAATTGTAAAAAAAACTGTCCGGCTATACCTTCAAAATCTGTCATATGATGCAACCGAAAAAATACTTACATACTCGTAACATGATGAGCATTGCTCTGCACTGTACACACACTATCGCGTACCATTCCACATACATACACATACTACACACACCCCCCCCCCCCCACACACACACACACAAACACACCCCAATACACCCTCACACACGCACACACCCACAATCACTGTCACAATTACATTAATAAGATTTTTCTAAAATGTAAAATTAGTATTTACTCACGATATTATTACGTAATACAGTTCAAATTGTAGAATCAGCACAAGTACTATTATATTATGTTATGTATAAATTATCACTGTACCATTAAACATAGGGGACCGAGACTGTTTCTCCTTAACACAGGTTATTTTGTAACCTAGCTAGGAGAACAGTGCTTTACCCACTCGATTGTAGACTACATAATTATCATATAAGATCTTTACTATAACTATGCATACCTACTACAATCTGTCTGTTTGAGTAAATAAATTTATTATTATTATTTATTTATTTATTACATTATCATCATCAGCCAATAGATGTCCATTGCATGAGATATCCCCCCCCAAGCGTCGTCACATTGACCGGTCCTATTTTTCTCACTTTCATCGGATTCCCGCGGCTTTCGCCAGGTCATTCGCCTTCCTTCTGAAATCTCTTTTATATTACGAGTAACCTCATTACAATCATTCATTTCAGGTATACATCCAGCATCCTACTGATTTGCCTAAGTCATCGCTGTACTACTATGCTGTGCTGCACAATCAGGTTTCATCAATGGCGCTCAGTTTCAACTTACTCAATACTTCAGAGACTTTGAGGGGCTATGACCCAGAAATGTGAGTTTTAGAAGAACTCCGATATTTTTACATAATTCGATCTTCAACATACTCAAAATTTCGATTTAAAATTCAGTTCTTTGTAATGTAATTTTTTATAAGAAATGGGGGTAACTTCATGAGGAGAATTTTGAGTATGAATGTGCATGGCTATAGCCATTCATACTTAACTTTACTTAGGTACTATCTACTGATCAGCATTTTCTTAGAGAGAGTAGGGGAAGGCCAAAGAAATGATAGATGGACTGTGTGTTAGAGAAAGGTATGGTTTAACTACCCGAAACTGTAAAATTTTCCCAACAAACTTTGAACCTTATGTTTTAACGATAAAGTTGAAAATGACTACTGAGATGACGACTAAATAATACAGAATGGTAGAAGAAGTCATACTGCGCAGACCCAAACAAATTGGAGGACAAGCGAATGATGATGTAATGATTTTTTTCTATTTTTTTGGTTTGGTTTTAGACGACAATGCTATTTCCCTGACGAGCGATACCTGAAGTATTTCAGCCTATACACAGCCAGCAACTGTAGGATTGAATGCCTGTCAAACATAACTTATGAAAAGTGTGGATGTGTTGCATTCCACATGCCACGTAAGTATTTTTATCTCAAATCACCATATCCTAATTTTACGTTACGTTTTTATCTCAATCACCATATTCGTTACACATTATTGCGTGGTGGATTACGGCCCACTCCCTCTCACCGAGAGGAGGCCTGTGTTCCAGCAGTTCCCAACATTATAGACTGATTGTGGCCATATTCATTACGTTCGGCAAATCCGAACGCGTCATCGCGTCCACAAAGGGCGCCTTCCCGTTTTCCAAAAAAATGAGAGACAAATGATCACGACGCTCGCGTATATTAGGACACGGCCTAAACAGCATGACTGGATGACCGAGGGACATACTGAAGGACATGATAATGTATCGTCACAAAAGTAACGAATAAAAAAATACGTATAAACTGAAATAATAATAAGTAAAAACACTCAAAAAATGCGAATGTCCACTAATATATTTTATCAGAGAATGACTCTCCTTTTTAGGGTTCCGTACCCAAAGGGTAAAAATGGGACCCTATTACTAAGACTTCGCTGTCTGTCCGTCCGTCTTTCCGTCCGTCCGTCTGTCTGTCACCAGGCTGTATCTCAAGAACCGCGATAGCTAGACAGTTAAAATTTTCACAGATGATATATTTCTGTTGCCGCTATAACAACAAATACTAAAAACAGAATAAAATAAATATTTAAGGGGCTCTCATACAACAAACGTGTTTTTTTCGGCGTTTTTGCCTTATGGTACGGAACCCTTCGTGTGCGAGTCCGACTCGCACTTGGCCAGTTTTTATTTGCATAAGTATATTAGTAGCCTGTATATTCTTTATTTTGACACCAGATTTCTTCATTTTCTTTTAAGATGCAAGCAGTAAAAAAATTTGCACCGATCAACATAGGCAGTGCATGACGGAGGCAAGAAGTAAGTTTGTAGAAAATGAATTTTTATTGGCGAAATCTCTGCCTTACCCTTAGGGGATTACAGGCGTGATATTATATATGTTATGTTATTTTCTTCTCTTTTTCTTTCTCCATTCTTCATTGATCGAAATAATACAAATTAATTTTATCTTTCAGTATTTATGCTAGACCAAGAATTTGCTAAAGGTAATTTCAAATGCCATTGCCTGCCAGCGTGTAACAGTATAGAGTATGAGGCTGAAATACTGAAAACGGAGTATAATGTGAAGCGATTCATAAAAACCTATCATAGAACTATGAATTATAATGATGAAAGTCTCAAATGGTAAGCATAATAAAATGTGCAATGTATATATAATGTACAGACAGACAGACAAAGTTACTTTCGAATTTATATATTAGTATGGACGAGTTCTATATTCCATTCTATGCTATCCTTTTTTATTCTATCCAGGATCAAATTCTCTAAGCTAGAGATGTACTTCAAGAAGCCCAGGTTCCTGTCGATGCGTCGTTCGGAGCTGTTCGGCTTGATCGACTTCCTTGCCAACTGCGGGGGTCTTCTGGGCCTGTTCCTCGGGTTTTCGTTCTTGAGCCTCGTCGAGATCTTCTACTTCCTCTCTTTAAGGTAACTGATATAAGCTTTCTTTGACAATCAAATGAAATTTTTAATTCGTACTGAAAACTTGGTTTTATTGATCGAAGGTTTTCCACATTAAAAGCTTGAAATTAGAAGGGTAGAGATATGACTGTTCAAGGTAAAGTCTTATCCAAACCGGTTTAGAGTTCTATAAACGTAATCGAAGGTAAACAACGTCTTGCCATACGCTTCCTCAACATGCTTTCTATTTGACTGTATTGATGTGGTCTATTTGAAACGTTCACTGGGACGTAAAAATACTCTGTGAAGTTTACGCTGACATCATTTGTACTAGAACGTTTAATAAAAAAAAAACAATAAATTTTTAGTTAGTCTTCTAGACTATTACATGTAATATGCTGACTGGATTGCTGTCTTCTAGACTATTACATGTGATATGCTGACTGGATTGCTACCAACTGCTATTTTTAACATTTCAGATTATGCTGTACACTAAAGAAGGACCTGGAAGAAGAAAAAGCTCAGAAAGAACCTGAAAAAGGAAATCATATAGATAAATACTGAGACATAGTTCTCGATCTAATATAGTATATTTGACCGAAGGACAGTCTTCTAATATTACATCAAAAACTTCGTAACTATATTACAGACGCGCCAGCACATCAAGTTAATACCTATAATAAGTCAAATTTATTTCGTAATTTTTAACTTTATCTCTAAAGCATAAGGTTCATAGTTGATTGTGGAAATTTTACAGTTTCGGGTCTGTACATGAACGATTGCTACATACATGCAATTATTTTTAATAATGCACACTAACACATGAATTTTATAGTGTACAAATATTTTTGAGGTAAGTAGATAAATAAATGCTTAATGGATAACGGTTTGCACTGGTAAATACAGTGATGAACTTTTTATTTATTTCTGTAGTTTATTCGTAGTAGCAGTTTTATATCCCTTGTTGTATATCTGGATCTCTTAATAATCATCCATTTCTTCAACATCGTGTATTATGTCATCATTATCATCAGCCTAGGTCTCTCTAATCGAATTACTTAAATCAACAACTCAAGAACTCTGCTAAGATCACCGCTCCACGAAGAAAATGTCACTTTTTACCCAACCAAATATTCAAAATTAATACTTCGCCCAGCTTTGACTGACTGTACTGAAAAAAAAAATACTATGCGAGTTTGGCAAGCAAGTAGTATTTTTTATTTTTCTGATAACTATTGTGACTTGGCCTATTCCGGCTTGACGTCGACTTCTGGGACAGCCTGTATAATGTTAAACTGTAAAAATATTATAATAACGAAAAATTCAAAGCTTTAAACTAAACTAATTCTCAAGCTCTAGCGCGTTTTGCAACTGTACCAATATTAGCACAAACAGGACGTCGCGCGTCGGTTCAACTCCTGCGCGTCGGATCAAAGACGCGATTTATGCGCCGTCGGATTACTTCGATTTATAGCGCGCTAACGAACGCACGTGCCCCGACAACGATTATAAGTAGATCTCGAGATGTTGCTTTGAAATAAAAAGGTTGTTTTGACTTTATTTCGCGATACCATTTTGTATTCAGCAAATATGAGTCAGATTTTATAAGTACAAGATATTTTTAAGAAAACTGCCGCTTACTGACAGGCAGTGAACAAGTGTGTTGAAAGATGGATCAGCTTCCTTTCCGTTAGAAATAGGTTTTTGGTCCTTATCAAAGGACAATTCGAACAATTATTTTCTTTAATCAAAATGGTGGCTTCATTAATAACCTGAAGCTCATATTATCTTTTTTTGGGTAATTTCAGTTTAATGCGTCCAGCCGGTGCTAAGCAGAATTGGCGTTAGAATGCTTATTTTTATCTCTAAACCTCATGTTATAACAGCTCTAGATGTATTATTGCATTAACTTTAACAAACAACCGCGTCTCAAGTCTGGCTGTCTTTTTAAAGAGGTAATAAATTAGGCTGCCCCTTGAAATAAGAACTAAAAACTCCATTACTAAAGCCCCACTATAACTCTTACAAAACAATAAACACGAGCATTAACAAATACCCAAACATCTTGTCTTATACGTAAAGCGAAGCACTTGAAGATCAAAGACGGCGCGGGCGCAGGAAACGCGCAATCGTCGATCAGTGATACAGAGCGCCTTTCAGTACCACTTGAGGGTTAAGTGGGGCAAAAAATGACGTCATTGATTCTGTATTGTATCATGGAAAGATTAGGAGACCGCCAGTCGCTTGGCTGAAATTTACGTTCAAATGAAATGCCAATAGCATAACTGTTGTCACAGTTTGATTCTCCTTTCAGTATTGAAGCGAAGGCTCTATTGGTGAAAACAATATTGTTATTTATTAGCTGTTATATGTTGTGGAATCAACCGTTACTTTGCGGAAATATCCGTAACAATACAGAACCCCCATGTCCCACAAAAAGCACGCACACGACTTTTGCTAAACGAATAGAATGATTAGCAAACATAGTCTTAATTCTGCAAAACTTGATTCAGGCTTGAAAGCAGAATGCAGCACCCACGCCACCACCTTCCATTACAGGAGTTTTACCAACCAACATCTAGTTTTGGGATGCATGAAGAAGCCTCGAGCCTCGAGTAGCGCAGTTTGTTCCGCCAGTTACTCAACTGAACCGAGCGCTCGGCGCATCCTGGACAGTCACAGCCAAACCTTATTTGACTGGCTAATTCTTCCCTTGCGGTGGTAGGGCTAACGCCTGCCTGATTTGCGACCACCCTCCCACCGGGGTCCGGCGTCAAGCAGCCTGCTGTGTTTCGTCGATGCGTGAGAGTTCCAGTGCCTTAGGCATCTTCTGGGCACGCTCGTTCCATCGTAGACCTCATCCATCGCTTTCCATCAGCCGTGATCGAGGTGAAGAGAGGGCCCATTAATCAATTAAAAAAATCTAGAACAACTCTCAAGTAGTGATGTAATAGTAGAGGTTTTTGTAGTCTTCAACAGTTCCACTTCTACAGACTCTTGATAATAGGTTTATCCACGAAAGATATTAATCTATATCATCCGTAGAAGTACTATCAAGAGACTGTCTTAACTCAGACCTGCGCTATTTAATTTCTTGTAAGAAGCAATGTTACAGATACAAATGCCCTTGGCTGGCTTTGGAAGCAAAAAACCCAAATCAAAAATGCCGCAAAATCATAAAATAACATCCTAACCTAAATTATTGCTAAGACATGATTATCCCAAACGGCGTCACACAAGTCGACCTACCGTGCAATTAGCGACCAATTCTGCCGACTCCCCTGCGGCTAAAGGATAATGCAAGGGCAACAATTTGGTGGCCATTACAACGTTTGTCGGGTTAATGGGTAATCAAAAAACAGTTCGTAAGTGGCCAGCTCTTTGTTCCGCTTGGCCATTGTAATTGGTTAAGGTTGGATTGTATGGTGGCGAAGGCTTTCATCCCGGGAATCTCGGTCTCGAAAATTTCGAGAGTCTCGACGATTTTTTGGTATTTTCGTGACTCGAGACTAACATTTATTCTCCGGGAATTTCGAGACCAGATGAGTGCTACTTATTTCCTGTGTCCTCTAGCTGCAACCAACTTGTACAGTAAAAGCCAATGTCAGTAATAACAGAAATTAAATTACCTACAATCATTTAAATCTTCAGAAATCTTGTGTATCTTTTGGTCTAAAAACTTTCACCAAGTCTATAGGCAGATTGCATTTTTCTTGACTGACGATTGAAATGATCGTTTCAACGGTCATTTTTGGTCGTATTTATAGTAACTTTTGTCAGACTATGGGTTATAATGACATGATTATAGATACTGAAAGAAATGCAGCTCCTGCTGCAGTTTAGGTTCAAAACTCAATCCATGCAGTAGATTGAATAAATAAATGATCCATGTAAACCTATCCTCACCAACCATCCTACTTCGCCATATGATTAATTTTTTCTTCGACGTTTTTGCGTCAATTCCGTTAAAATTACTGATGATTCGGATCTCCATCATTGTAAAGATGATTGATTACTGCCTCCTAGCCTCCCAAGTAATGAGAGGCCACCGATGGATCAATGTCTTTGTTTGATCAGTGTTGCAAGTAGATAGGAAGGTAAGTACTTTAAGTTTATGAAGCAACTCTTCTGAAGTGCGATGGTGTTGGTTTTTTTAAACAAACATTTTTGTGTATGTGAAGCATTCGTTAAAAATATATGAATGTATATAAACTACTCGAGCAGGGTTGGCCCAGTGGTAACGGCCCCCAACTTACGGTTTGTAAGTCGTGGGTCCGAACCCAGGCAGGCGCTTTACTTTGTGTAAATAATTTCATCGCCACTGGTCCCAAAACGGTGAAGGAAAATATCGTGAGGAAACCGGCATGTCCTAGAACCAAAAGATTCGAAGACATGTGACATCTACCAACCCGCACTGGGCCCGCGTGGATGATGACCCACTCCTCTAACAGAGAGAAGGCCCGTGTCCCAACAGTGGGAACATTATAGGCTGATTATGCTATAAACTACTCAACGACTCGGTGACAGATCAAAAGTTTAGCCAGTCAAAGCTTTTATTTTTGCAAAAACTCAATAAAACTCTAAATATTCATTCTACCTTAGGACTATGATTTGAACTACATACTTTGTTCTGTAATTCAGTTAAAATTATTTAGTTCACATCAAAAACATGCTTCATCTTTCCGTGTCGATGGTAGATACTCTTCCTCGTTTGTTTTTTTTTTTTAAATATAATTAGAGCCCAGTGGGAAAGAATGCCACTGATGCCGCAACCAACGTGGCCACACGTTGGTTGCGGCATCAGTGGCATTCTTTAGGTCGTCCGAGGTGGAAGTGAACGGGCACTTTGGACACTGCAACAAGTGGGGCATGGTCTGATGAGAAGCACCGCACTCGCACGGGGTGTTGGATGGCTCAGTAATCCCCCACTTTGACAAATTGTATCTAACGTGGCCTACAAAAAAAGGGGGATTTTAACACTTCGTCCTATTTCTCAAAGTATGTCACCAAGGCATTAGTATTTGTGTATGTCACCAAGGCATTAGTATTTGTGTACTTACAAGTACAAAAGATATTAAACCACACAGCTCCTATTCACACGCCCCCTCGATCCACGACAAACAAGGATCTAGGCTCTCTATCAAAGGGCTATTGTATGTCTAATGCGTTCTATTTTCTTCTGAAACTCGATATCTGTGCTGTCAATATGGAGGTAGTGAGATATGAGTCTTTTGTAGAAGGAGAGCAGAAATGACGTAAGTAAAGTAGGTAGGCTAGAGTAGTATCATAGGAACAGAAAAATAACCAAGGACAGTTTTCTTTGTTTGAGTATGTGACGCATCTTTACAGCTTTAGAATTACTACAAAACGAGTTCTAGCTTTAAGGATTCCGCAGATAGGCGTGTAGCGGTATCAACAACGCCACATGCGAACAACGCGTCATACTGACGTCACGCAAAATCCTGCATCTCGCAAGCAGAGTTTACTGCGCAATTAGCATATACACCGGCCCGACATGAATCATCGGGCAGTTGCCCGTCAGACACAACACCTGTCTGGTCGGAGGATCCTCCCTTTTCTATACCTAGAGTATGAGGGAACTTTAGACCCTGTTCCTCATACCTCTATAGGCGCGATGCGACAAAGAAGTAAGAAAGAAAGAAAATACGTTTATTGCGGTAGAAATGACGCAGAAAACGAACACAAAAAAAATACAAGTTTGGGGAAAACATGCGTTACATCCACGCAAAACGGCCGTCGCTCAGCATAATGCCAAGACCCAATGTAAGACAGAGCCACATCACTGGTTTTCAGTGACAGCCGGCGTTGACGTGACGCGACTCTAGTAGAACAATTTCTATGCAAACTTTATTGAAGTTGTTCTGTAGAATCGTAACCGTGGAGTACCGGTTCTTCTCCATAGGAAACGACCAATTGGAACCGTGCGCCTAGCTTCTGACGTTTCATAAGTGCCCATGTAGGTTTATGTTGTTTATCGCACAGTCCAAGCCCAAATCATCGAGCCAGTTTTTGTATTTTTAACTGTGTTCAGAGTAAAGTAAAGTTTTTTATACAACATTGACAACTTAGACTCGGGTTTGACGTCAGTTTTTGTAATCAGAACTTTAATATTGTCGGGACAGAGTTTGAAATTCAAAAATAACTGGATGGTTTAAACCTGGGTCTAAAGGTAAATCTTGTTTAGTTATAAGGTCGAGTTCAAGAATAAAAAATCCGTTAGTTTTTCTGACTTTTTTTTTAAAGCATCATTTTAGCACTATCCTTTACATTCTAGAGATCATAGATATAAGAATGGTAGAGATAGTCTACGACCCTCCACTAAAATTTCTATACAAACATTTAAAATGTGTATGCAACAAGGTGGAGGGAACAACAATTTTAAATTAAACGATATCTAGCTATTTAATATTAAATGTTCCCAATGAATTCACTAATGTACCGTCCATCAAAGCGCCATATTAGAGCCCCGGAAGATTATTACATCGACAGAATTTCAACTGTCAAACCTACCGTGGAGTGTTTACACTGCGGCAGTCACTTGAACGAGTCAACTCGACCGCTGGACGGTAGCGAGTGTTTTGTTTACTCTGCTGTGCCAACAGAAATGTTGAGAGCAAGTGAATAATTGTGCGCTATTGTTGGGGCAGATTAGAGACGGGATATCTAAGACAGGATGTTAGTGACGTCGATAATATTTTTGATTTTTAGAATGATTTTTCACGTCAAATTTTCAAGCGTTTCGTAGCATAAGAGAACGCTCCATCAAATCGTACGAGTTACTCAAATTTAAAATCAAAACATATATTTCAAACTAGCAGCGCTCCGCGGTTTCACCCGCATAAGTTTCGATCCCGTGGGAATTTCGGGATAAAAAGTATTCAATTTACTAATCCTGATTATAAACTATTTGCCAAATTTCATCCAAATCTGTTCAGTAGTTTTTGCGTGAAAGACTAACAAACATCCATCCGCGTTTATAATATTAGGATAAAACAAAATTCAAAAGTGCTACAGGCACTTTTGAATTTTCAAGGGGTCGCGGTCGGATCGGTCAGTCAGAAAAATTATTGGTTATATCATTCATGCTAAAATTATGCATGTGAGAATAATGCAGAACGTTAAAAGCGTCCGTAATGAAAAGATAAAACAGTAAACAGTACATTACAGTTATGTCACTTATTAGAATTGTCATTGCATTGGAAAATCAGAATGCCGTTACAATTGTCTTCATTAAAAGTAGGTACTAAGTAACTAACGACAGTATTCTACCGCCGAATCCTCCGGCTGCAATAACATTGAAATAAAAGATAGATTATGATTTATTGTACACCAATAATATCAATTTCGATAAAAGTCCATTCTAATATGAATACCCCATCTCTAAGCCATAACGAACACAAACACTATAGTGAGCATAGTTTTGTATGATCGATGATCGGAACGAGACTCGCGTCCAGTTAATCGTGTTTACACACTCAACACTCGATATTGACATTTTAAAAATCCGCGGGTGGCCAGCTACTGTTTGCTTTTTACCTATGATTTGAACGCTCCTTCAAAATTAAACGTATTTATTTTAGACTTACAATTTAAATTGAGCTCTATGCAGCTAGAATACACTTGATTTTCGTTGCAAAGATTTTGTTAGAACAAAGACCTCTTAAGTCACGCGTGGGCTTATTTGGTGAAACAATAATCTAAGTAAATACTATGGAATAATATTGAGTCTTGTAAGTATAATTAAGAAACCACAGAAAGCTTTCAAGTTAAACGGTAAACAAATGTTTTGCAGACACTGAAAGGAGTATTAAATGCTAAATGTCGTAAATAACGTTAATTTACAGCGTTTTAAAATTGTGTTTTAACGTTAAACGACTTAATTACGACTCGAAAAATAATCCTAAAACATCCGTTTGGTATTAAAACATGTTAGGGTGACTAATTGCACGACGCTTTTCGAACTGTCCCATTAATAACGCTAGTTGATGACGATGATAAAATTGTTTTTATTGGCCTAATCTAGATAAGTTGCTTTTAAATTACTGTAATTACTTTATTGTGCATTTAAATTAAAGCCTATTGAAATGTTCCTAAGTGTTTCTTAGGAAAAAAAACTTAAGAATAAATCGAAGGTGTTTTTTGTATCTTTGCTAAAACATTAACCGTGTATTCATGATTCATGATGTTGGATTTTTAATTGATAAAAACTGGATTTATTTAACGTATTACGTTTTCCAGCTGTAATTAGTACCTATACAAGGCTGTCCTGTTATTTATGTTAATATAATAACAGTTAAAACCTTTCACCTTTTGCTAATTGCTTTGACACCTTTGCGCGATTGTAATTATTAAAGTATACAGGTAAAGTATGATAATTATACTTCCCAAATCATACTTTACATTAAAAACCTGTTATGCAAATTTAAAAAATATGTATTTTTGAGTTTATCAAGGCATGAATAACCAAGATACAGCGAACCCTACTGGACAGTCGGGTAAAAAGAGGTACTAACAACTTCTTTGACGTGTGACATGATTAATGGGCAGGAAATAATAAAAAACCACTATAATTATACATAATTGTATGTTCAATAAAGCTCGCTATTTTGCTTGTTAACTGTCAAGAATTATTTATCGCGTTTAATATGCATGAGAGGTTATGAATGGTCGCGGTAAAAAAGGATGAAGGTCGATGAATTAATGTTATTTTTGTAATTTTTATTAAGCTAGCTTTTGTTATAATAATTATGAAACAGTGAGTAATTAGAATCTTTACACACGTAGCTTTTAATTTACATGAATGTGTCGTATAAACCTGCAGGGTAAATGCGGTTTTCATTTTGACAGTTCGACAAAATTCATTGCGTTATTTACGTTCATGACAGACAAATTCTATATACTTTAAAATTATTCAGACTATGATTGATATTGTGTTACGCAATTAGGGTGCTGAGCATATTGTACGCAAGTGTACAGCTGTGAAATAGGTACAGACGCCAGCAGGTCAACCTACCCGAAACTGTCAGATTTTCCCAATCAACCTTGAACCTTATGCTTTAGCAATAAAGTCGAAAATCTAATAAAGAAATCTGTCAGATTGTAGTAACTTGATGTGCTGGCGTCTGTACATGTTCTGTTGATTAAGGGCCTAAAGCGCGGTCACTGTCGGACTGCATAGAAAATAAAGAGAAGCGCGATGACACAACGCTGGTAATTTTTTGCAAAATATGAAGCAATTATTAAAAAATCTATTGTTTGGACTAAACAATAAAACACTAGTACTTATTTTAAATTTTAATTTAAAAAAATCAGAGTGATTGTGTGTATATTAGTATGGTTTTTATTGTAAAAAGAAAGTTTTTAGAGGTATCTTCATGAATTTTTCTATCGTATCAAATTAGTTGTATTAAGTTTTCAACCGACTATCTACTCAGCATATATCCTGAAGAATATCATATATTTTTCTGATTTTGTTCATTGTAAAAAATCATATACTTTTATTGTTTCTAAAACTTGCGTTTTTTGTGTTTAGGTCCTGTAAGCCCCTTAAGCCAATTTGCATTAACTAAAAAGTTTGGTGTTAAAAATTTATATTTGTATCTACATGAAACTGTCACCATTTTATAAGGAAACATGGCAACCACAAAGAATGGTAATCATAGTAGGTATTATTTAATTCTCTAAATTACTTCAACGTTAATGACATAATAACTATAAAGTTAATGACTTAATAACTATACAGGTCACGACATTCCTTTTATTACCCTTATGTGGAAGAATAATTTACTCATCAAAAAAGCTATTAACTAATTTATAAGTTTTTCAAATATATTTTTAAATGTCCAAATTAGTTCATTTAAAATAATACAAAAATACTCGTCAGCCCCGGTTTGTGGAAGCTTGAAGCTTGTGTGTATGTTTCAACAAATTAATAGATAACTTGAACTTAAGACAATCATTATTATTATTAAGTAGAAGTGAGAAGATGATGATTTTACAATAAATAAAAAAAATGTGGACCCGAAAAAAAAACATCTTCCCCAAAATCGATTAAGAATCATTGCCACCCTACCGTACGCGCCTCATTCTGTAAGATCAATTAAAATCCTCAAAAATTCTCAAAAATAACACCTACAAAAGAGCTTTCAAAAGATAAGTTCCAGTCTCATAATTAAAAAGCCTCTCAAAAAGAGCCGGTCGTTATCTTAAAATTTCTAAATTTAAGTAACAGTTTTATCGAAATGTCGACACATGCTTCAACGGCGGCGCTTTGTCGATATTGATAAGACTTTTTAATCGATACAAAAATTATGTCGACCACATTATTTTGGGAATTAACTACTGGCGTTTGCGTTTTAATGTGCATAACGGATTTTTAAGTGTTAAATGAAATTATTTGCCTGTGTTTTTGGAGCAGCGTATATTCATTTTTGCTCAGTAATAAAATTTTTGTTACGTCTTCTTTTCTTAATTATGTCCGTTTAAACACTCAGCTGTCTGGTAATTAAGACGCCGTAAACCTCATTTATACTCCTATAGGAAATTAACTCTTTTACTTTAAGATCGCGATCCTAGTTTTTTTTTATTGCTGAATGACCCCGCTCTTGACGACGACACAACGCTGGTAATTTATTGCAAAACATGAAGCAATTATTTAATTACAAAAAATCTATTGTCTGGACTAAAAAATTAAAGCACTATTATTTTAGTATGTTGCTTGTAGATTATTCTGACAAAAAATCAGAATGATTGTATGTACTCGTATATTATATAAGTATGGTTTTTATTGTAAAAAGAAAGGTTTTAGAGGTATCTTCATGATTTTTTATATCGTATCAAATTAGTTGTATTATGTTTTCAACACACTATCTACCTAGCTTATATATACTGAAGATTATCATATATTTTTCTGTAGTCGGTCATATACTTTTATTGTTTCTAAAACTTGTGTTTTTTGTGTTTAGGTCCTGTAAGTCCCTTAACGCCAATATCAATAACTGTAACTTATACCAGGCTAAGTTGCAAGCCTATTGCCTACAGGAATCATTTAACATGCTATATCCTTCAGCGGAATGGTTAAGTTACGTCACAGTGTAAGTAAGTGCAGAAGGTAAACGTAACACAATTCTTCTCTCGGCACAAGCTATTAGAAGTATAGAGGTGTGAGGAGCAGTGTGTAAAGTTTACTCATCCGCCATAGAAAAGGTAGGATCCTTCGAAAAGACGGGTCCGAGCGGGCAACTGCCCGATGATTCATGTCAGGCCGTTGTAATAAGCTAGTTGTGCGGTAAACTCTGCTTGCGAGATGCAGGATTTTATGTGACGTCACTATGACGCGTAGTTTGCATGTGCCGTTGTAGATACCGCTACAGAAGAATAGCTTCTGGGTAAAATGGTTAGCTACTTAATCAGCTACTGTAAATACCTAATGAGGGACAGGTTTTACTATAGAGGGTGGCAAAGACATCGACGGTCATCGACCTGCAACTTGTTACCATAAATTGATATTATTCTGAACCTGCGTTGAAATTTTTCGTCGGTTATAACAGAAAAAAAGAATTATCAAAATCGGACTACTCTGTAAAAAGTTAAGCGTGGACATACGAGTATATAAAAAAAAATAAACGCGTCGACGAAAACCTCCTCCGTTTTTTCGTCGGTTATAAAAGAAAAATATTTTAACCACGTTCCCGCGTAATCAAAATGTTTGGTTTTTTTCTGGACTTGTTTGCACTTTTCTATGAAATTTTTGACGAAAAATTTCAAAGCTAGGTCTGATAGAATAATGTGAATTCATGGTTACAGTTTAAGTATCGATGTCCCTGCAACTCTGTATAATGTAAAAACAACTAATGCAACTTAGAACCAACTAACAATTTTCAAATGCCTAATAAGTGTCGTGTAACTTGCAAAGAGTACACCGCTAGTAGGTGTTAGAAAAAAAGAGTGAAAAAAAGTAAGAAAGAATGAAAGAAAGAAAAAAAAGAAAATACTTTTATTGAGTGTGGACTAAAAGACATAATATACCAGATGTACATCTGATAGCAACAAATAAATATAAAATAGAAAGTTTAAAGTCCGATGTAAGAAATGAGCGTATGATAATGAAAGTGTGTTACCATAATCAGCCTATAATGTGCCCACTGCTGGGCCACAGGCCTCCTCTCTTCGAGAGGGAGTGGGCTGTAATCTACCACTCGGGCTGTGCGGGTTGGTAGATCTCACATGTCTTCAAATTTTTGGTTCTAGGACATGCCGGCTTCCTCACGATGTTTTCCTTCACCGTTTTGAGAGCAGTGGTGATGAAATTATTAACACAAAGTAAAGCGCCTGCCTGGATTCGAACCCACGGCCTACAACTCGTAAGTCGGTACCGGTACCACTTGGCCACCGCTGCTAATTTTTAGCATGACTGTTAAATAAAACGATCGTTTTAGAAAATGTTTACAATTAAGAATTTTACATAATATGCTTTTTAAAAGTTTGCCTTCTGTGACTGCAGCATCGTGACCCTACAAGTCTTAACTTACTTCCTTTACCCGACTCTGACAGACACCGGAGGCAGTGAACAGCTGATATGTGTCTTCACGCTTTAATGTCAACATGGGTGAGTAGTGCTACAGGTGCAGGCAGGTGATGGCGCTGATCGAATTAACGTTAAAAGGTGTGACTGACAGACACTAATAGTCGAGTTACAAAGTTGTCTGTAGTTTTAAAGGAGAACATGGAGAACTCTCTTTATTTAAATACTAGCTGCGCCCCGCGGTTTCACCCGCATACATGTCGATCCCGTGGGAATATCGGGAAAAAAGTAGCTTATATGTTAATCCAGGGTGTCAGATACCTCCATACAAAATTTTATCAAAATTGGTCGAGCCGTTTGAGCGTGAAGAAGTAACAAACACACACTTAGTCTCACAAACTTTCGCCTTTTTATTAATATTAGTGTGATAAATAATACCAGCCTTTCACTGTCCTACTGCAGGGGAAAGGCCTCTACTCAAAGAGAGAAGGTGCGAGCATTCATCACCACGGTAGCTCAAGGCTGATTAGTGGTTTTAGGGTTCCGTACCCAAAGAGTAAAAACGGGACCCTATTTGACTCCACTGTCCGTCTATCTGTCTGTCACGAGGCTGTATCTCATAAACCGTGATAGCTAGACAGTTGAAATTTTCACAGATGATGTATTTCTGTTGCCGCTATAACAACAAATAAAATAAATATTAATAAAATAGAAATATAATAAAATAAATATTTAAGGGGGGCTTTCATACAACAAACGTGTTTTCTTCGGCGTTTTTGCCTTGTGGTACGGAACCCTTCGTGTGCGAGTCCGACTCGCACTTGACCAGTTTTTTAGTTTTCATTCACCGATGTCAGTGCTGTCTAAAAAATCTCTAGAAAGCTCAAATATTAGTGTACACTGACATTATAGAGTGTAAGGTCTATTCAATTGCACAAATAACGGTATCCTCTTTACATTGTAACTTTTCAATAAAAACTCTGTTAGTATAATGTAATTTAATCTTGAAACTTTCCACCTGGTTAGTTTCTTTATAAAAATCTTCCTTAAAAGGCTATAAATCAACTCGTTTCCTGTACATCGATAAACATCGAACCCACGGTCTTTATAATAAAAAATCGCGCATATTAACTTCTATGCGTAACCGTCCTCTCGCTACAAGCTGTCTATCATCGTCTCATATGATTGATATCACTTTTTCACTCACCACACCACGTATTGTGCGAAAATGTTGAGTATTCGCCTTAACCAACTCTACAAGAACATTGAATTTTTAACTTTATATTTAAAGCCTTAAAGTAGAATTTCCTCTGCCAGTTCTTTGACTTACATTTCTGACTACATACAAGCTAAACTGAATCTTGTTTAGATAATTTAGGGTTGGATTTTCTGTGTCTTAAGAATTGTTTAAGGGGACGTTTGCCGCGCACTTAACACACAATGAAACGCAAGTTGAAGCGTTTTTGCGGTATTGATGGATAGGAGTCTACGGCTAATATTGTATTGATCATTTAGATAGATGCGTTGGAGAAAACATTGTAATTGGATACAATTACGATTCTTTAATTATGTTAGTTTGTTTGATTAGAAAAAACTGAATGCTTCAAGCGTTTACGAAGTCGTGAATCGATATTTTTTTCAGAGAGCTTCATTTCAGTATTTTTGATCTAAGACCATTATTTTTCCTCTAGTCTTTCTTAGGTATCAACAAAATAGTTCTGAAGAATTTCATATCGCTAAATCCTTTCGAGCCACATTCAGAAAAACACATTAGCCCTCCCATTCATTACATTCCCACCCAAATTCCGCTGCCGAAGATGCATCATAATTCCACGCGCGTTCGCGACGCATATTTCAGTAGCTCCATTTTCAAATAAATGCGCATCGCGTACTGTCGCAAAAAACGCCCGCGAAACGCGCCGGACACGTCACCCGGCGCGATGACACGCCGCCGTCGGACGAGAAAAACGTTTGACGCGCGGTTAGAAACTTTCGAGTTGTGACTGTTGTCATGTTGTGAGAGAGAGATATTGAAGTGCCTGTGGTGAATCTTTCATTGAACATAAATCTTGGTAATAAATACGACAATGACGTGGTTTGAAATTCAGATCAACCAAAGGGAAGTTTTATTTATTTTACCATTTATGTAAGTAGGTATACACATTATACAAAGTGTAAAAAAAATAACCTGACAAACTTTAAGAGGTGTTTTAGACCATCGAACTGAAAAACTTTCACTATGGGACCAACTCTGAAATCACGAAAAAAAAATCCGCTGTTTCATACAATTAGATATTAAACTTTTGTATGCTTTTGTAACTCTTAAGGACGTCTAAAGTCGTCATTTCATAAATGTATTGGAAATATATAAAAAAAAAATCCATGTGATGCGGAGAAATGAGGAAAATGTCGTAAGAAAAGTTTTGAGTACCAACGTAAAAAAACGCCCGCGCCATTTGCATCCGCGGAACGTTGACACGCCGTCAAGCAGCGCTGAAAGAAATGTGTGAAGCGCTGCAAATGCTGCCAATCATTCAGCACCTACACACGTCACTCGTTTGAAGTCGCTCACACTCGTGGGTAGTTGAAAGAGTTCAATTCGGTCAAAGCGGGAAGCTTGAACACATCACTTTCCGGTGACTTTTGGTTTTAGTATTTTTGAATTTTTTTAACAAGTGTGGCAATGCAAGATTTATGGTAAGTATTCCAGTATATTATTGTCTATAAGGTGCTACTTGATTACGCCTAAACCTATCCAAATGAGCATCAGACGGTGCGGGGATGTACTCCGGTTGAAGAAAATAGTAGACAAAACGCAACGGTAAATAAATATCTAAAACCGGTCAAAATACTCTATCCATAAGGGCTGTTATAAAATTCCTAAAAGTATTCTGTTTCTCTTAATTAAATATATTTTGAATAACATATTTTATTATATTACCATCTCAGCTGAACAAAAAACCTTCCCCTGTATCCTTACAATAGAATTATAACCCTACAATGCGGGCGGTCTAATTAGAGTTCCATTTACCGCTCAGGGACGCTATGAAATATGCATGCAATGATTTGCATCAGCGTGCAGCGTCGGATAAACCGAGACGATTCGCATCAATCAATATGGGAGCGATTGCGGAGCTGATGATTTGAATATTTTGATGACGTAAGGGGGACTATTTTTGAAAATGAAATTGATAGGGTTAGATTTAAATGCAGTTTGGCTATGGAGTGTATGTGAATGAATAAGTGGAAAATAGAGTGGATTATTATTTTATTAGTCAGTTTTTTGTGAAGGGTGAAAAGTTTTCGGTAAAGATGGTCGTCTAAAGTTACCAGTTCCGTGCTTATCAGAAGCACGATCTTGTTGAGATTCGATTAAATCCTTCTTCCTTTCCAAAGCTTTCTTACCCTTATAAGGATTGTGTGATCATTAGCAAATGCATTAAGCGACCAAATGGTCGAATGCGAGAAACCTTCCATTCGTGTATATTTTGTATGGACAAATCCACAGCAAGGAAAAGTAATAAACATTCAGAAGACACTTATTCAGATCGACATTCTATTTTAAAATTCTATTGAAGAGACGCGACCCGCTGCAGAATAAACTTTATTTTTAAAACAATCTTATATTTTAAAGCAGAATAAGACAATAGAATTGTGCATCACATAAATCTCTCAACTTTCCCGACAACGGATGATTAAGATTGACAAAAGAAACGGTTTCTGCTAGAGAAATTCACGAATTCCACCATCTATGGCCACCGAAATTCTCGAGAATCGATTTAGCGGTAAAAGAAGTGCCGCCCGAATAAATAATAGGACAAAACACGTCGAAAATATTCGCCGATACCGACGACAGGCTTGCCGCCACGTCCGAAAATGTCAACTTCGCGTTCCGAACTCTTCATGGGTGGAGAGAGGCAAAAAATCAAGCATACCTAAGTCGGCTTCAGCGCTCGACGCCTAATTTCGAATGCTGCAAGCGCTTCGATCCCGAGACCTCTATTATTATTTCAATCAACGATAATTGGACACTTGTCACCGTAAAAAGCGCTGGAATCGCTGATTGGTAACCGCGAGTCACGAGCGCGCGGCGCTTTTGATTTTAGAGTCGTTTCGTTGGAAATTCAAATGGTTTGAAGACGTTCGGGCGTTGTCGGGTACGCTCGGCTGAATGGTCGAGCGTGCGTTTGAAAGTTCAATAAGGGGAACGTTAGCGACAAGTCGCGTCTCTATTGAGCTTTAATTAAATTTATTGTTCGCGTCCGATGATATTATGGATGGCTGAATGTGGAGTGGTTAGTTGTAGGAGTATTCCACTGTCATTCAGTAGATCAATCATAAATTATAATAACGACTAAAATAAGAGTGAACAATATGGCAAAGATAGTGTGGGTAATCCCCCCAACATAGTTGGGAAAAGGTTAGGCAGATGATGGGTCATTTGAAACTACCCGGTATCTTGACGGATTACTTACTTAAATTACAATAGCGTTAACTTCTAATCTACAAATGTCAAGTTGCTTTGCTTCAAACTAAGCTGATTAGCAGTTATTCCTTTTTTTTTTCATTGCGAGACTTAAGTATTATTTATTTATTTATTAACACTTTATGCACAAGTAAAAGAAATACTGTACAAAGGCGGACTTAATGCCAGGCATTTTCTACCAGTCAACCTTATCACTTGCTTAGTTTATTTATCAGAAAACCCTTGAATGCTTTTAGTTTTTTAGCGGATACCTGAATTGCTTATCAGATTACTAAAAAAATTAGAACAAAATAAGTACCTAAGGTAGAAGTTAAATTACAAAAATACAAGAATAGATAGGTAATCCTTTTAAAAGACAAAAAAATGGTTTACTTGCATCGGATCAACACAATGGCAACACCATAAACTGCTCAAAAGACCATGGTTAGTCGAACAATGGTCTTATCATTTTACTGACGCCTACACTCATAATTAGCTACCCAAAAAACGAAACAAAGAACTCATAAAAACCACTTTCATTCATAAATCCTACCACCCAAGAAGTTACCGAAATTACTTTTTAAATACACAAAGACCTCAGGTACTAATTATTACCTTGTTCCGGCGCCAACACCAACTTGGCGCCAATACCCACAAAACTTAAAAACGCCCAAATTGTTTACGAAACCATTCGTCAAATGTTTGACACAAAAATTTGCCAAATTCTCGCCTTAATAACTCCTGATGAATGGGTTGGGCCAACATCACGCGAGTGCTGATTAAGCGACCGATTTTCGTCCAACATCTGTAATTTGGAGATCGCCGCAAAGAATTAGCTTTTCTAATTGGTAACGTGAAATGGCAGCGTGATTGTCTGTCTGTGGTTTGGTTAAATTACATGTTATTTGGCCGGAGCCGAAAGCCGAAAGCCGAATGTTGGCGCCTCGTTGGACGACTGGTCATTATGTTATTGAGGGTCTGTCAAATCATGACTGGTGGACAGGACCGGATCTTGTGGAGATTTATTATTGGAATTATGTCTGTCTTCAGCGGTGAAATAAATAAAAGAGTGTTATTTCCTCGTAATAATATAAATAAATTGGCAAAATGTTTTTTTTAGATCCGCGCTTTGTGTGGGTCATAATATATGAAGCAGGACGTTTTTAATGGATGGATAAATGATTGTGGAATCGTCATGATTTTAAAAGATATACCTAGATTTATTCACTATTTCCGGTCCTTCTTTGCTAATAGGTGTACATGCCAACCAACGGGCAGCTCGTAGGGTACTTAACTGTCTTGTAAAAGTGTTCTAGAGTCATAAATAATTAGTGCTAAAGCACGACCCAGAGTCACGCTTAGCATAGTGGTGGCGTAAAAATAGGGCAAACTATTTACCTACGTACTTTGTACACACACGTTTTTCTTGCCGTGAAAACTTACGGTTTATTTGCCGTGTGTAGGCACGGTCGTCAGTGTTGTACGGACATGTTTTTGAAGTGAAAACTTGTTTAGGCGCGTTGGGCATTTCTTGAGATAGGAAAAAAACCATTGAACTCGCGCCACTGTTACCGTAAGCGACACCGCGCGTGTTTTGTTTATAAGTCGATTAAAAAAATATCTGCTTCGGATGTCTTCGGCTGTCCTCGGGATGTACTCGGTTTTAATGTATATATCCGATATGTCAGTGAGTGATGGCAAAGTATTTTGTTTGTGTTTTGTTTTTACTTCTGTCGGCACTCCCGGAGTGCCACTGTTTTTTTTTTACGGCGCGGTCTGTACAGCGTCGTACTGTAAAGAAATCGTGCCGTTTACAAAGGGCCAACAAAGGGTTGCGAAATATATTTTCCGCTAGGCCAGTAAAAATAGTTATTTATTCAGGACGTAAAAGATTAATCTTAAAAAAATATCCCCTCTAAATGCTCCCCTGTTTTCAATCGTCCGCTATAATAATAAGGAATTACATGGTTAAGCCCAGCACTCGGTTAGCTAGACTATTTTTACTGTACTCGTAATGACCCCGAGGTGGTTATTGAAGCTAACCATAGAACTGCTAACCATGCGTTAGATAAGTGGCTGCCTATGTTCTACTATTACTGGTATTAGCGGGAAGTTCATAGCTAAAGGGGGATTCAGTTCTATTCTGATTTTACTCTCTTTTTGTTGCCTAGATGCATTCTAAGGATTTGTTTCTAGAAAGTCTTTTTAGGGTTCCGTAGCCAAATGGCAAAAAACGGAACCCTTATGGATTCGTCATGTCTGTCTGTCTGTTTGTCCGTTCGTATGTCACAGCCACTTTTTTCTGAAACTATAAGAACTACACTGTTGAAACTTGGTAAGTAGATGTATTCTGTAAACCGCATTAAGATTTTCACACAAAAATAGAAAAAAAAAACAATAAATTTTGGGGGTTCCCCATACTTAGAACTGAAACTCAATTTTTTTTTTCATCAAACCCATACTTGTGGGGTATCTAAGGATTGGTCTTCAAAAATGATATTGAGGTTTTAAATACATATTTTTTCTAAACTGAATAGTTTGCGCGAGAGACACTTACAAAGTGGCAAAATGTGTGTCCCTGTAACTTTTAAAATAAGAGAATGATAAAACTGAAAAAAACATATGATGTAGGTACATTACCATGTAAACTTACACCGAAAATTGGTTTGAACGAGATCTAGTAAGTAGCTCGCCGGTGAAAATTTAAAAACATATGAGGTACGGAACCCTCGGTGCGCGAGTCCGACTCGCTGTTGCCCGGTTTATTTTTTATTTTTTTATTGCTATACATATACCCGCTCTTGACCTCGATCACGCCTGATTGAAAGCGATATATGAGGTCTATGATGAAACGAGTGTGCCCAGAAGTTGCCGGTTGATTTGATTTGATTTCTTTGATTCATTATTTTCTCGGCTGTCATTTGCAGATCTTTAACAGTCGTTACGGGTAATCAGGAGCCCGAAAGTCTGACAACCAGTCTTACCAAATGGTATTCTATTACTCATTAGTCTCCGGGTTCTGGAAGTCATGCTGGCACAATACTGATATTCAGCTGCTTTCGGTTAGACTGGAAGGTGACCCCAACATAGTTGAGAACAGGTTAGGCTGATTTAATTTATTATTTCTAGATGTCAAAGGCAACCAAGTATGTCAAAATAAAAAATATAAATAACTTTGCAAAGTTTGCCACTATTATATCAGCCAATAGTGGTAACATGATTCAAAGGTCAAAAAAGAAGGATAAAATTTCTTAACGCCTATGTGGCTATCTAAATATGTCAGCCCAGAACTTAGCTACGTGTTAGGTAAGCATTACCTAAGTATCAGAAGCGCCCATCAAGTTCCTATAGCGTAAACTAATACAGTGCGGTCAACGAGAATTTGTGTTGTTCACCCCTGTCAGTTTCATACAAACGAATAGGTACCTACGTGTTTTGCTAATTTGATCTCTATTAGCTACGCACTGACAGGTGTCAGAAACGTATTTTCTCGACGACCGGACTGTAGGTATCGGTATCAGGGCGTGCAGGCAGGACATAATTCGTCCATGCACTGTGTTTGCGCGTTTTCAGTCAATGACCCAGTTCCAAAAAAGGCACATAATCAGAAACAGACCTCATTGTGTTAAAAACTCAATGTTATTTAAGTTTTTGACGCTACACTGGCCTAAGCTGTCATTATTGTCACCGTAATAAAAAATAAAAAAACAGCTTTTGTTATTTCACAACCATCATCTTAAAAACTCGTCGACTTCCACCATGATCTATCATTACTACATTCGTCACAGTCAACCATCCTACAATCATTAACATCAAAACACGAAAATAATTAAAAAGCTCTAACTCTCCACTGCACTTACACTCCTGCTTAACCACAAACAAAGCAAGTTCACTCACGCAACAACGTGCAGTTGCAAAGTGCAGGCGGCCATGTTGTTGCGTGACGTCAGAGGGGCGGGGACTGCGGCGCCCCGCCCCCGGCGCCCGCCTCGCGCGTTTTTATAGCAACTTCATACGAAAGTTTAAAGCGCTGTTTTTTTTTAGAAAAGTTTTCATTTATAAGGTTTTTAGTGATTTTAGGATTAATAATTGTTTGTTACATTGGTGATGATAAGGGCAAAATAACTTTTTGAATAACTGCGAAAACTTTTTAAGAGCTTCTGTACTAATAAGTTACCATATAATTTAAACTGCTAAATAACTATAACATTAGGAAATCGTCCAATGACGTGTTTCTTCTTCATTTCATATTAATTGGAAGCTAATTTAAGTGTTCTTTAGTCAGCACTTGTACTTCAGTTTAAGTTCACTGACACTGCTCTAAATTAACTCAAAAGCTTTCACTTTTTTTAATCTTCGCACTAATTTAGTGATGTAATTTTATTTAATTACTTATGAATTTTTCATAAAATTCAAATGAACGTTTATATTAAATGTTTTCTCCTAAGTAAGTGAAATAAGATTTATACATATAATAAGAAGTAATATGAAGGGCCGTCTTGGAAAGAAAATGGTGGATGTAAATATAACAAAAAAGCTATAGCTTGTAAAGTACTTACAGTTCGACAGTTATTTATAATGAGCAGTGTACTAAAACAACACGCAGCGCTTCCATACAGCACTGAATTTACAAAAATGAGACGGAAAGATATAGTTTGCCCTCAAAAAAGTACAAAGCATGCTTTCACAGCCAAATTTTATATGTACCTCGGACCGCTCGGACTCTTTAATAGGCTAAATGATAAAGGAAACATCTACTCCTTAAATCATAGTAACTGCAAGAAAATCCTTATGGAGGCTCTTCAAACTATGTCCTATGAAGATACAGAGAAGTTATTACTTGTGTGCTAAAGTAAATATTGTTCGTATTATATAATTTTATACACCTTTTTACTTATGTACCAATAAGATAAATATGATAAGTGAGTATGTGATTATTTATTCAATGAATGTTACCTCCAATCGCCTGAAACACAGGATTACCTAGTTCAGACACAAATCATGGGTGAACTTGACATAGATTTAAGAAAAACTGTTTTTAACGTTTAATTTAAGTCCTTATATTTTTTAATAAATTTTATTATTATTATTATACCTATCTTATTCATTTTTAAAGAACTACCGTAAGACTTATTACAAAAAAAAAGTCTATGCTACTTTGCTTTCCCAGCCTTATTTTTTAAAGCTAACAGATACCTTTAAAAAATGCATTCCAAGCGCGTCATGGCACAATCTACAAATCACCAACTCATTAACGTTTCAAAAACACGACTCACGGTTACCGACAGTTACCAAAAAGTTAGCGTAACCCGGCAGTTTGAGACGCATCAAACATGTCGGCAATAAGTCAGAGGGGCAAAAACTGTAGCGGCAAGATCAAAGCCGGCGGCTCGTTCAGACGCCGACGAAATGACTTGTTTCTCAGTTAGGTTAGTGTAAACACACCGCTACATCAAAAGAGCCGGTCTGGGTTAACGGGTGCTGAAGCGGATTTTTATCATCGAAACGTTTTTCGATAGTGTCGAATTTCGACGAAGTTGATTGTTACGAATTTTTGTTTGTTAAGCTGTAACTTTAAGCAAATGCCTACATGTTGTTCTTATTTCACATGGAACATAATTAAAATAAATAATAATAAGGAAAATAAACAATTATAACTGTCGAAGATGTTCCGTGGGCATTTTCAACAATCAAAAAATATTTACATTTTTTTTAACTAAAACGACTTTCGATTTTCACCCTCATTCTTGTCTGAAAATTTCTTGATTTTTCAAATTCACGCACAATTATTTTCCACTGCCTTAACTTTTGTCCTGTCGAAAACCACTTCTAATGTTCGACAAGCACCTTGCGATTCGACAGCACCTTTCTCGGGCGGTCCTATTTCCAGACGGAGGGGGCTCCAAATTTTTTTACGGCTTCTTCCGTCAATTTGCCAGTAACACAATATTTATTCAACGCCGGAGGCCTGTTATTATTATAATGAGACGACCAAAACTATCAATTAAGTGGCGCCTGCCGGTACCTCAAAGGCACGGGATGAATATATGGGCCTTTTGATGCGGTCAGCTAAATGGTACGGTTTAATGTGGCTAATCATATAGTCTAGGTGAAGTAGGGAGGGGATTTTTATCGATGGTCATCTAATTTTTTGGAGTGAGATCGTCATTTTGAGTGAGAGTGACTTTAAAGCTTAACCAAACAATGCAGGCTTTCTATTATTAATTTTTGACATAAAACTATGGTATTAGTACTTACACCACAGATTATTTTTAACAAAGAAGTCCATAAGTAAAGTTTACCTATTAAAGGTAAAGCTTTTAAGAGCAAATAATTTCAATGAATAAGTATTGCAAAACCTCAACAAGAAGTATGTTCTTAACGGTATCGATAAATTTTATCGTCCAGCAACCATCACTATAACTCATATTCATAATTTATATTTAATTTTACACCATTTTACGGTCCGTTTTAAGTGGTACAAATGACCATTTCCGGTGTTTTAGTGATTTGTAATGAAAAACGATCGTTTTTATGACCATCGATTTCAGGTTATGGTTGCAAAATTATTTAATTATACACAATTTCAAAATGGGTTGGGGTCTAGTCGTAAAAAATACCATTGATCTGGAATGTTTTGATATTTTTATGACTCGGGGCTAAAAAAATGTTTTGAAGAATATAACACTAAACGGAATAGTTTTATTATAGCTTAGGTATGTCAGAACATCGTGTCATTGGTCCCGGCTGTCATTCGTGGATCTTTGACAGTCGTTACCGGTCGGCGGCGGTCGTCAGAAACCCGAATGTCTGACAACCAGTCTTACCAAGGGGTATCGTTTTACCCAGTTATTGGGTTGTGGAGGTCAGATAGGCAGTCGCTCCATGTAAAATACTAGTATTCAGCTGCATCCGGTTAGACTGGAAGCCTACCCCAACATAGTTGGGAAAAGGCTAGGCAGATGACAATGATGTCAGAAGATCGTGTTTTTATAAATATTTGTTTGCAATGGAACTAAGGCAAAAAAAAATCTTACGTGCGTAAATCAAACTTCTGACACTGACACGAGCAGGACTCGAACTAGCAACCTTTAGCGAACAGTGCCATGACTCCATGACCTTTGACTACTGTGCTAATCTTAGCATAGCTGATGTAGCTTACGTAGTAAGTAGGTACCTATAGCAGTTAGCCTCTGTTTGTACATAACGTGTGCGCTTAAAGTATTAAATACATAAATAGAACTTTGCCGATACTCGGATATAGTCAGTTCTGTCTGCCACAATACAAAAAAAAAAAAGAAATAAAATGCGTTTATTATAATAAGTTATCTATATATTAATAATAAAGTTGAGGAGTTTTTTGTTTGTTTGAACGCGTTAATCTCTCTCTCTCGATCGAGTTTGTTTATTTTTTTTTTTGTTTACTTAATTCTAATTCTTGAGGTAGGCTATAGGATACTACTTGACATCATCGTCGCTAGGAAGCATAAGAGTCGAGCACAAAGAAAAAAAAGTCAGAAAGAATGCTATGCGAAAACGGTGTACTTACAGACGCCAGCACATAAAGCTACCCGAAACTGTGAAATTTTCCCAATCAACTTTAAACCGAAGAATTGCCAAACTAAAGTGGCAGTGGGCAGGGCACATTGCTCACAGAACAGATGGCCGATGGCGCCGAAAGGTTCTGGAGTGGTGACCGCGTACCGGAAGACGTAGCATTGGAAGGCCTCCCACAAGGTGGACCGACGACCTTGTGAAGGCCGCAGGAACCCGGGGAGGCCTATGTCCAGCAGTGGACGTCTTTCGGCTGAAATGATGATGATGATGATGAATTTTGAACCTTATGCTTTAACGATAAAGTTGAAAATCAAACACACACACACCCCCTTACTAATACACTCACAAACTTTCGCCTTTATAATGTTTGCAGTAGGTACGTAGCGTTCAACTCATAGTTGCTCATTCAACATAATTCATTATAACGTGATGTATGAATTGTAATACGTATTAGGTACTTATAAATACATAAATAACATAGCAAATGCGTTGCAATAACCAAAAACGGTTGCGTGTTCTAATCACATAACTTCACGTTCGTGTACAGTGATGTTGAACACATGCCCTTGATAAGTTTGATTAATGTGCTGTTGAAATGCTATTGTGTTAGCAAACTGCGTTCAATTAATTATGAAGTATTGGTAGTTCATGATTACATGTGTTGCCGTTTGAAAATAATGAGCGGTTCTAATGAGGAAATAATTATCATATATCGGATGAGTCTTTAGAGGATTCGTGTCATCGTAGTTGAAGGGGTAACTTTATGTTTTAAGAAAATAGTTAGCTTTAGGTTTACATATACTTAAGCCTTATTTTCTCTCTTTCTGTCTAAATAGACCAATCATGTGAAATATGGAGACAATTAGTAACACGATTAAGATTCTTATGGAGGTAAGGACTCACAGATGATGTATTTCTGTTGCCGCTATAAATAATAATAAAACTAAAATGCCTTGTGGTACGGAACCCTTCGAGTGCGAGTCCGACTTGCACTTGGCCGGTTTTTTTATCTTCTAAACCATGAAAACATTCCATTTCATGGTTTTGAAACAAACTTATATACTTGCCACAATGCAGCTGACCGTACGTCATTGGGGATGACTTTATCCTTGAGATAGTACGGAGTACGGAGTTCCAATCGAATGCGAGGCCGGCTTAAGGCGAAAGCGCCAGGGTAGCCCGCGAAATTTATTTTTTTTTAGGTTTTTTGCAATTTGCTGGTCAGTATTAAGTTGTACATTAATTAAAACATGATTCGCGGTCGTAACAAATACGTATTTACAGAATTATAATCATTAAAGTCATCAACACAACTCTCTAAGACCATGTAATCCCCAAATGTCAAAATTTCATGAAATAGTCATTCTTGGGGATTACATGGTCTTAGAGAGTTGTGTTGATGACTTTAATGATTTTATTATTTTATAATTCTGTAAATACATATTTGTTACGACCGCGAATCATATTTTAATCAACGTACAACTTAATACTGACCAGCAAATTGCAAAAAACGTCAGAAAATTTGAATTTTGCGGGCCACCTTAGAGCTTCCCCTTTAAACTGATTTCGTTACTGACGTGCCTTTTCCCTTTAGCATTATAAAAGACTAGGGGGCCTAAAAAGGCCACTTTGGCAGAATCATAAAAGGATAACATTATGAATCTTAATGGACAGATGTTAATCGTATCAAATCCCATTGGTGAAGGATTTTTCACTTATTCTTTTTGTCTGTGCTAAACTACCAATCAATTCAATCCAAATCCAATCCCAATATCTTTGATTATACCTACGTAGTGCAGCGAAAAAAAGAAAAACACGGCCGTATTAGGATTCATAATATTATCCTTTTATGATTCTGTCAAAGAGGCCTTTTTAGGCCCCTAGGTCACATGACACGTCATCATCATCATAATTTCAGCCGAAAGACTTCGACCGGTTCTGTGCTTCTCGCATTCAACGGGTTCCTGCGGCCTTTACAAGGTCGTCGGACCACCTTGTGGGAGGCTTTCCAACGCTACGTCTTCCGGTACGCGGTCGCCACTCCAGAACCTGTCGGCCCCAGCGGCCATCTGTTCTGCGAGCAATGTGCCCTGCCCACGACACGTCACATCTATTTATTCACCCGAACCCCACGCGGTCTACTTGCTCCATCTCCATGTAATTACCACGATGGGGACAGACGGCGCATCCACTGTCGTTTCTGCGTGACTGAGTCATTACACGAACACTGGGCCCTATCAACCTTCAGTCGAACTATTCTGTAAAAATCTCACCACGAAAACTTAGGTGGAGTGAGCTTGAAATGAGCTATCATTCCAGGTGATCCTAGGGATTGACATAATTCACAGCTCACTTCACCTAAGTTTTCGTGGTGAGATTTTTACAAAATAGATCAACTGATGTTTGGAGTGAAGTTAGGCTGAAGCCCTCATTTTGTAGTAGTTCTGTAGGCAAATCCTACTAATATTATACCTATATGTAAAAGTTTGTGAAGATGTTTGGATGTTTGTTACTCAATCACGCGTAAACCGTTGAACAGATTTGGATGAAAGGTGGCACATAGACCATTTCCTGGATTAAAATATAGGATACTTTTTATCCCGATATTACCACAGGATCTACACTTACGCGCGTGAAACCGCGGGGCGCTGCTAGTAGGTAGGCATAACGTGATGGATTTGGAACATACCTTGAAATTGCAATACATTCACCTTGATTCTTTTAGTTTAACATTTACTCCACAAGCTACTCTTTCCATTATGACATACTAGGCCACATCTATTTATTCACCCAAACCCCACGCGGTCCACTTGCTCCGTCTCCATGTAGGTAATTGCCATGATGCGGACAGACGGCGCATCCACTGTCGCCTCTGCGTGACACAGACATTACACGAACACTGGCACTTGTCAACCTTCAGATGTTTGGAGTGAGGTTAGGAAGGAGCGGGAATTTTTATTGTAGTTCCGTAGTAAAGAATTATTATTGTCTGTGTGGTGCCGGACTTAAAGAAGCACCACCCCATACTTGGGTGGGTACCGTGGGTGTCGTAAAAGGCGAATAAGTTTCGTACCGGAGAAGGGGTAGCAGCGTTCTCTATGCATTCCACTATCATACCATACTGTGATCGCCAACCCGCCTGCCAAGCGTGGCGATTATGGCAAACCCCCCCTTTTGGGTGAGGCCTATGTCCAGCAGTGGACGTCTTTCGGCTGAAATGATGATGATGATGAGGTCAAGAATTCATTTTATTATGGATTTTGAGTTGAATGTGAATTGGGAATAATAATAATGATGCTGTATTTGTTTTTACCCAAATGAGCCTGCTGATTTATGATTCGATGTTTCGACGAGAAATCATTGCTTTTCTTTTTCGCTTTTAAAATTTTAGATATAACATGGACAGAATAAAACAGTTAGGAAATGTGTGATATCCTTGAAAGGACCAGAAGTGAACTTAAACTTAATTAAAAATAACTGGCGAAATGCACGTTTCCCCCAACTCTTTCTTATTTTATTTTTTTGTGTTTATGTTATTTCTGCATAACCTTTTGAGGATCGCAGGCGTGATGTTATGTTATTTATACAGTATTTCCAAACCCACGGGATCACCTGGCTAGAAAGAAGTTGACCGTAGCATCCCAGCGCTGATTTGCTGGATTCGTTTTCCCACTACGCTCTACCTGCCATATTTTGTCTCTGCTTAAGGTTGACTGGTAGAAAATGCCTCAGGCATTAAGTCCACCATAGTACAGTTTTTTTTTACTTGTGCATAAAGTTTTAATAAATAAATATAAAAAGTTGTTTCTTAACTATAAAAAAAACGTAGTAGATAATTAATTATTTTGAAAAATTTTGCCAATAACCCTCAAACGCGTACGGTACCCAAATGTTGTACTGCTCCACAAAAATACTCCGTAATACCCGCGGAGATCAAAGTTGTGTACAATTAGGTTGCAACACGATACGCCTTCAAAGTGGCGGGTGGCGGCGTTACTACTAATTTCTTTGGTCCGTCGTAACGTGTCAAACCCTTTTAATGGTAGGAACACGCGTCAGCCACCCGCGACGGTAGGGCTGTCAGATACGATCTATTGGGTTTTAGATTGCTTTGATTTTTAATTGGAGTCTACCTTTAGTTTTAAAATAAAATTAGGAAGATACAATAGAGTTCTGTATCATCATCGATGTATCCCTCAAAATAAAGAGCAGTGTGGGTATCGGCACATTTGGTATTTATAATATAAAAGAGTGTCCGTGGAGTTTCTTCCTCGTTCTTCTCCATAGAAACATACTACACTTGGGAATGGGCCACTAGTTTCATTTTTCTGACTTTGTGTTTGTGTTTGAAAAAAAAAACAATTTTTTAAGTAGGTACATTTCTCTTTGAAAGTTTAAACGTTAACTGTATCTCAGTACGCTTAATTTCATTTAATAAAAAGAGTAGATACACGTTATGTACAGACACTACAATCTATCAAATTTCTTTAATAGATTTTTAACTTGATTGCTAAAGCGTAAGGTTCAAAGTTGATTGGGAAAATTTGACAGTTTCGGGTAGCTTGATGTGCTGGCGTCTGTACAAAAATAGATTAAATCTCAAAGCCCACACCGAATCGTTTGATCAAATACCGCCAATAACAACCAGAATTTCCATACTCTTACCTGACTACTAATTAAATCTTATATCCGCCGAACCTGCAACCATAATTAATAATTCCCGGCCTCCCAAATTAATTTGACAGCGTCAACCCTGTCGGCGTGGACAAAGCTTGGCGCTAACTACGCTCGCCGTGAAACGCGCCTAATTGAAAAACGCTCGGCGATTACCCGCCACAATGCAACCGCTTGGTAGCCACGATGAGAATTTTAATTGCTCTCTCTTGGCCTTTTTATCTGGCGTTGTTGTAGACGTAGTGCATTTTTGATGTAGCTTAGAATATAACGATTCCAACGATTTAACTTTCAAATAGCTCCATTGGATAGTTTATGAGATATCGTCATTTTAATGTGACCGCGCACTTTTGCGGCAGTAGTTCCGCGATTGTCCGCGTGTGCGCGCCGGTTCTCGTATTACGAAATTAAATGACGTAACCGGCAGAAGGGTTATAAGTTGTCTAGGTGAAGATTTTATGAGAGACTATAGCAGTGGTATCTACTATTTACTTTCAAATCATTAGTCGAATAATAACGACAGTCTCTGGATGGCAGTTGTCTATGTCAAAAGTTTAGAGAACTACTGGCAAAAAACTTGATTATGAATTACTTTCTTTGTACAAATCTTGTGTAAATAAAAACGATTAACTTTGTCATGTTTACAAAAAAAAAACAATCCAACTGTCATATTTTTTATTATGAAATTGCAACAGTTAAATAATGAAATGTTATTGAAACCATGTGCAACAATATCTTTGTACATTGCCGGGATGTCCGAAACAGTCGGGAGTCCGGGACAGGACACGCATTGTAATTGCAACACGTCCGATCGACGTTGGAGGGTTAAAATGTTAAGAGTGTAATAAAAAATATTATGAAATATTTTTTGAGCATTGTTTCGTCTGATGGATTTAAGGGCAGGATAATTTAAGTGTAATAAAATAATATTCATAATTTTCGAGTATCTTAGGAAAATTATTTGATATATGATTTTGTAAGCCTTTTTTTCCTCAACTCAACACTAATTAGTTTTAAACTAATCAGTGCTTAAGTTGGAACTTTAGCACTGATTAGTGTAAAACTACCAATAACGGCTGAAGTAAAAGAAAATACCTAAATAACATAGTGAGTTTTTCAAAATACTTAAGCTTACCTACTTACTTTTCTTAATTTACTTACTTACCTACTTTATTTACTTACTTTTTCTTTTAAAATTTTAGCTCTTTTTAGATCACTGACACTTATCAATCTGCCAAATCCAGTTTGAGAATTATAATTACTGATAAACCATCTTTGTCTTTAATTGAATTAAAAGAACGCATTAAATTAATAATATCGCAATAACTTTAAACATGGTACCGTACATACAAATTAATGTTACAAATATTTATAAATTGTACGCTACACATTTTTTATTGCCGAACGAGTATAAAATTGCAAATAAAATTGAGCTGTATTTTGAAAGTTTTAAGGATGGTTTTGAATTACGATTGTCATTTGTAGTGTTATGAGGTAGCAGTCAAAAATGAATTGCATACAATGCCATTTTAATTGGCAAGTTCTCGATAGCTGTCGAGCCAGCCATGGCCTGCCGTTCTGGCATTCCTCGCGGGTATGGCAAGAAATTTATTGTGAAGAATGTGGGGCTATTACGCCATGTTTTTCGCGACACTCCTTTTAATTATTAATTTATATGATTGTTATTTCCACGTTGCCATTTTGAGTGATACTAAACGGAATACCTGGGTTTGCTCGTGCGTCGATTGTTTTTATTATATTTGGATAGCGTTGTGTGGTCTAGAGACCACCCTGTGCCTTCTCTTGGCCATCATGTCGGGACTTACAACTACTTCTATACCTCTTAGTAGATTTTTTTTTTAAAGATGCAGCAGAAGTTTTTACGGTTTTTTTTTTTTTGCGATTTCACCCGCATAAGTTTCGATCTCGTGGGAATATCGGGATAAAAAGTAGCCTATTTGTTAATCCAGGGTGTCAGCTACCTCCATACAAAATTTTCTCAAAATTAGTCTAGCCGTTTGAGCGTGAAAACGTAACAAACATAAATACACACATACTCACAAACTTTCGCGTTTATAATATTATTGTGATTAACTTTGCAGGAAAATACATGTGCTTTAATAGACAGACGGCTTATACACAGATATTAGTAGCTATACCCCCCCCCACTGATCGGTAGTGTTAAGCTCGAATGACAACGTCCTGCTACAAATATTTGACCTCATAACAATTATAAACTTTAACAGCAAACTGTTAATTGTTATGGTTTCTGGTTATTGCATTCTTCTTCTTCCTTGGTATTAAGTGGACGTTTCCGGATGATTATTGACCCTTCCAGTATAAATATAAGACACAGCAATCGATTTTGCTGATACAGTTTCATACTGACTTAAATTGATAAGCTAGTTTGGTGCTGATTCATTCAAGCTGCCAGGCAAATCCAAGTTTTCAACTAATAATAATAATAATTGTCCTTCCATTATTGGTCCTTGACTAGTAATTTATTATCAAATTACAATATCAGCTGTCATAATTGGTCAACCAAAATAATTGTTACAGCCATTTATTATTGGATTTCACAATAGATTAAAAAATAAAACCATCTTTGAACAACTTGTAAAAATCATAAAAAACCAGTCCAGTATCCTCATGAATATATTCTTAGAAAAATAACCCTTGCAGTGGACGTACCAACTTACCCTTAACAATATTTTTTTCCCACTTTCAAAGAGCAAATACTGAAACGATTACCATTTTCGGCACATACCTCGTTTTAGCTTTAAACAGACGTCCCATAATACCTCAGTTATAAAGATGTCATAACTTTTTTGCTAAGTAAATGTTCTTGACAGCTTTTGCCGCCTTTAGGCCACTTTTATAGATGTCAACGTTTTTACCTACCCTTAATAAGCAATGGTTAAATGTTACATGGTAATATTTAATAGTGGATAATTTTTATGTGCTTAATTTTAACATAATGTGTCAAGAGTACTTTTGTTGAGCGATGTCAATGATGACAATCAATACAAGAGAATTACTACTTGCTTAAATGTTATATCGTTCGTATAGCAAGTAAAAACAAACAGTTTTATGATGAAATTACTTCTATAAACGGTTAACTATACAGGATGAAATTGAAAACTTGCACCAACTCGAAGAATATATAAATTGTCATTTCCCAAGCCTAAATTGTTGAAAAAAAATGGTGTAATTATCGTCTTAGATAGTACAAACTAAGCTATTGCCTTCAAGTGTAGACACGAATTAGAAAAGAAAAGAAAATTATAGTATACATTTTTACCGCTCGCCCGATAAGCAATCCATTCATCGCAGAGTTCACAACATGAAGCAAGTTGGTAAGGTATTGAGTTAGCGGTCATTTACCTAATTATGACTGTCCCTACTAAAAAAAATATGTTAATAATGATTATGTAACAATTACTGAACCTCCTATTTCGAGTTGGCGCAAGTTTTCAATTTCATCCTATAAATTAACTAAAGATATTAGTATTTAAACTTTAACGATTAATTTATCAATAATTAATTAATTAAAATATATTACCTACCTACTTATTTGTTAGTAAGCCGTCGCTTTGACAGCTCTGTAGTTTTTTATTTAATTCCCATATAAATGTACCAAACTACTACATATTTTAACAGTGTTGACAATAAATTAATAATTAAAGTACTTATATATAAAACGCACTCTTTTCTAAATTAATTTAGACCTATCATATATTCAGTTACCTAAGGATCATAATCTACCAACACAGGTCAATTTTAAAATAGAACCAATTACAATTACTTTTCATAGTCCATCAAAAATTACTATTCAGTATTCACTTATGTTAAGTCCGTTCCATTTCATGTATAAACCATAGTTTGCAACAAAAAGTGGGAAAGGGCAGGTACTCATGAATAAATTCTTGCTTATAAAGCTAAAAACAATTACATTGTCATAGAGTGTGCAACGTCTTAATAATAGAGACTTGAATGATATGAATTATGGTTCAGAAAATATGAATTGCAAAATATCATGTATGCTAGAGTGTCTTGTTCCATTATTCCTAGTTTAATGCTTGACATTTAAGATTTTTTTTAACATAGTTCCTCATACTGGGACTTTATATTATCCACTGGGAACGGGAATACACAACTCACATTCTCATACACCTGGATGTTACCTTTTCGTCTTGAACTAACAATCGGCGACAGAAAATCGCTCAGCCTCTATAATGAATACTTTCTTTTGGTCATCGGATAACCTTGCTTAGTTGCGGCCTTTATCTTAACCCACGATATCTTCTAAAACTCTCTTGTTGCCTTCATTTTCACTATCAACGTTCATCCTTGGAATGCCTCTTCAATTTGCTCTTAAGAAACTGAAACCAGAATATTTCAAACAGCAGCCAACTCTCACATAAAAAGAACGTAAGTTAAGCATCCAGTAAGTTTCATATTCATCACACATTGTGCCCTACAGGCTTTAACACAAAGATAAAAATAAGCGACGTTTCTGTCAGGTATCACTTTGGGCTACGAAGGAATAATTTAAATATCATTAATATTGATAGGGAGACGTGTATGATAAGTGATCGGTCGATGGGTATCAAAGAATATAATGGATTCATTAAATTTTTATAGTCATAGGGCTCTGTAGTTTCAGACATTACAAGAGTTGCCGACGGGCTCAGGTGAATTTAACTTTATTTTTATGTTAAAAAAAATTATTTGTATCACATGCCAATATAGGCATATATAACTAGCCGGTAAAAATACTAAAATACCAATAGAATATACCTAATATACTAATTAGTAAAAAATGTATGTTGTAACTGAAAATAGTTGCTATGATTAACGAATAGAAAGCGATAAGTTTGATTAAAGAGAATGAAATTTCTTTAGGAGTAATACCAGATGTTAAAACACCTTGTAACTTTACAAAAGGCATAATGAATTGTATTCGCGCAGACAATTACAAAGTACAAATTGATGCCATTATAAAAAGTCTATGAATAAACACAGACTTTATAGTGTTTAAAAATTAACACGAACTGTTTGTAGCAACTAAAGAATTAGCATGTATAAAAGGACTTGAAAGGAATGTGCTCGTAAGAAAAAGTTTAAACATAAGAGTCAACAATTTTCATCAACATATTGAAATGATTACAGTTTGTCAACTTAATGGTTGTACAGACAGACAAATTACTATCTGTCGTGTAATATTTATGTGTGTCAGTAAATCAGCTTTTTGCTGGAAGGTACGGAGTTTCTGAGAGCTTCCATGTCTGATGTTAAGTTTTTTTGTTAGCAGCATTAATCAGAAAACAATATGTAAAGTGCGTATCAGTATGTAAAGTGAGATGTTGAACAGAACAAATAAAAAAACTTAAATAATTACTTTTATAACATTTTTGGTTAGAGTAAAAGCTGTAATGATAAAGAAGGAGATTCTTAGGCAGAAGAAAAACCGATCGCAAGGAAACCTCAATCCAATAGTATATAGTAACAAACTGAAGAAGAAAATGAAAAAGAGTAAAAAAAAGAGATTAGAGAAAGATTAGTTTCTGAGATATATCTACTATCGTGATAGTTATATACCTACGTATCTTTAATGCCAACGATAACTCTGTAGTTAATTTCACCTTGTCAGCTCATGTTTTTTCCCTTTTACACGGAAAACCTCGCCTCACCTCACAAGTTGAAAGTAAATTAAATAATTATAGGGGTTTCAAGTTACCATTCACTATTGGTATTCGTTTATTAACGAGCTTATTTTATCCCTTTTTATCAACCTACAAATTGCGATCTTTACACCCTAGTGTGCATATTTTTCAACAGTTATGTAGTAAGCTAGATAACTATTGACTTCTTCGGCAACATTAACTAGTTTCCCATATTTAACTTTACAAACTGATAAGAAAACAGCTGTAGTTTTTTGTAACCAAATTAAGATAAATACGTGTTGGTATTTATTCGTCGTATTATAAGTCTTTAATTATTCACGAATGAATATTTTTTGACGCTTGCCTTAAACGGGTAGTTGTCAACTAATTAAAGTTGTATTATAAGGAAAGACTTGTGTGAGTTGTGTGAGGATGTTGTTAAGGACTTTGTACATGATGCTTGAATTAAAATGTATGCGATTTAGTTTCCATTTTATAGTCTGATTGCTATCGGTCCTAAGACACGTCCCTGGCGTACGCATTTTCTTGGTGTTTTTCTTTGGAAAGAATGTTAGCTTACTCGAGTCATCGTAGTGAGAATATAATTATAATAGTGGACTACGCCTTACAGAAATATTACTTTGAAATAATTTTACGGTGCAAAATTATAATTTTTATTCATCAAAAGGTACGAATAATTTCTTAACAACAGTATCACTTGTGGTAGAAGACGAAGGTTTTTATAGGCGTAACGTTATGCAACGTATAAGGTGCTTTAAAGAATCCATTAAATAAAAATCGAAAGCATAAAAACAGCAAAGTTTCAAACATTCCTTTCATGGAAACTTAGAAATCATCATTGAACCATACACACGTAAACTATGAGAAAATACCGACGTCACAGATATAAAGATCTGTTCTGCGGATGGCTCATGTGTTTGTGGTGTAAAAAAATGTTTCAACAATCTCCCCTGGCATGTGTGAATAGGCCATTAATGAGTTCTAAATAACGAGACAAGTGGAATTTCCTTAGTCTTATAGATGGTGCTAATGAATATATCGTGTTGCGGGTTATGAAGAATATGAAGTTTCTTTGACGAGTAAAAAAATATGGATCGTTTAATTAGGCACGACTTTTGTTAGTGCTGCATATTAATTAAGGTGAACCTGCGAGATATGTGATCATGCAAGTGAAAATGAATATTCATATTTCTTGGATAATTCAAACTCAAACTCAAATCATTTATTTCAATTAAACCTTGTACAGGCACTTTTGAATTGTCAAAATTAAATAGTCTGTCAGTTAGTCAGAAAGTTGAAGCTAGTTACCCATTCCAATGCGTAGATCTCTATGGAGAAGAACGGGCAAGAAACTCCATGGACACTCTTTTAAATCAAGATATTACAAAATCCTGGGTACATTATTCTTGTTGCTTCTATATGTGAGAACAATGTAAAAAAGACAGAAATGAAGAAACAATTCAAGACATAAGATTAAAAATAAGCCTTGGCAGTTAAGAGATGACCAGTCTCAACCGACGGCGCCCGTTCACGAACATGACGCGTGGATCAGCACCATCCAGCTCGACCATTTTGTAGGGAACCGAATGATCCAACACACGCGCCACCATCGGTGAGACATTTAAGTGAGCATGACACGTTCTCAACTGCCATGCTATTTCAAGTCAACATCAAAAAATCATAATATTTTTAATAATTTTGATGCCTTGTCTGTGTATGGTCACCAGAAATGATATGTATCTAATTTTCACAGCAGGGACTTGCTTGTTAACTAAAGTTCAAGAGTTATATCTAGAATTAACAAACGTTGATGTTGATCCTGTCATCAACATTCCCTTCATAATTAGGTAGGTACGCACGGCCACAGATCAAGCTATACGTAACCAGTATTAGTTGACTGCTGATTGTACGAAAAACCTATACATTGTGAGGTCACCTAAAACTGGAATTTATAGCTTGATATGTAGCCGTGTGCACGTATAATAGTTTTAGTTCATATAGTTGTCGTTGTTGTTGTAGATTTCAGTTGAGCGTCCTTCTTCTGAGCTGCACTCTTAATCTTTGCATTGTATTATCATCATCATGTCAGCCGTAAAACGCCTACTGCTGGACATAGGCCTTCCCTAAAGCACCGCCACTTCGACCGGTTATATGTTTCTCGCATCTAGCGGATTCCTGCGGCCTTCACCAGTCATCGGTCTATAACCTTGTGGGAGGCCTACGAACGCTACGTCTTCGGGTACGCATTGCATTGCATTTCGGATGCATTGTATGAATAGCTGGTTTCTTTCCGTACCTTAGAAACCCTTCTCTTCATACCATCAACACGTCTAGTTATTTCTCGAAAACCCGTAATTATTACCACAACCACAACAACAACACATTGTTTTCTTTTTACCGCACACAGTATAATACCGTTGAGAGATCGTTTTTATACGATTCATAGAACCAGTAGCTTAAGGCGCTTATAATTAATTAATTATTTATATATTAAGCCATAATATTATACATCACACGCAATCATTAGTGTTCTTGATATATGTTTAAAAACACTTTCTCCTTCTTATTCCTTTTTATTTGCAGTTGTTGTGACAACTCTTTGAGTGCTAATTAGCCCTGAATTTCTTGTTTATACATTTTATGTTTGAGTTTAACTGGAATTAAAGGGCTGTTCATTAGTACAGACGCCTGCGTGAATTGAGCACCCCTAACACTTACAAATTCCTTTGAAAAGGGGGTAGCAGTTAGTTCTTCTTCCAGTCTCACTGACTGACTATTTGTTTCAACACAACATGAGTTGTGCTCATAAAGCCAGTACGCAAGAAATAGTCTGTCATTGTACAAGAGGTTTCGATGTTTAAAACCAGTCTCATCTTCTAAGTCCACCATTATCATCATCATCATTCATTGAAATCTATTCTCTACTTTTAAGGACAAGCAATAAAGAATTTGGATATGTCTTATGCTCATTAAAGACACTGGTTTTTACGATATGATCCAGGAAAACGAATACGAAAGATGATGGGGGGCTATTATAGTTTTTGCTTACAATATACAGATTACTTCATCCTTGTATACACCATTCCCATCCACATTAACAATAATCACCAATACCGTACATTTTAGCACACCACAATGGTCAATTAAAATAAGCTTCCACATTCTGAATTCTGGAAAGTTGCACAGCAATTAACCGACATTGAAGAGAGAAATACTGTCCTGTCAAGTTATGGTAATGATAATTATTATAATCGACGGTTTGACACGCCTAAGTAATTGCCTGTTGGTCTTAAACATACTAGCGTTTTACGCGGCTTCGTTTGAACAGAACGATGTAATTTATGGAGACTTGTTTCAAGTATTGCAAGTAGTTTTGTTGGCTGTTGCGGTTTGATTTGTGGTTTAATTTTATAATAGAGGTTGAGCGTTGTTACATTATTTACAACAGTTCTAATATTGGCTGTGGTATCACCAGGGCTAGAACTTTGAAAGGATTTATTTATATATTCAGCAATTATACAAGGATACTAAGCACTACTGGCTTGTTGCGCATTTCAAACCTGCGTTTGCTACTATCTCACCCGAATACGAGCGATGATATCGTCCACGATGGAGTCAGTCACCTGAACTTCTTAAACTCGTAGTCTAACTACATACTACAGTGCATTGCTTCGCAAAGTCAGGTTAACCCAGCATTATGATTGTGACAGCTGAATAAGAAGTACCAACCAATAGACTTGAGAATTCGTTATAACCAACCTATCAACATGACAGTTAGATGACATGCTCCCGTGTCATCAAATTGCAATGCAATAAGGTATTTCCAATGACGTAATATCATGTTACATGTCAGTCATAAATCTGACGAGACAGGCAATAAATCTAGCAAGTCTATTGATATTAGATGAGCATAGTAGATCTTGGAAGCTAACGTTTTAATATATGTCCATACAAAGGGATGTAGACCGTAACTATGTATTGGATGCGGTTTTGAATGTTCATCACAGAAATAACAGAACTTTGAACGATTTTTCTATCTAGAAGTAAATTGAAGTGAGTTAATGAAATTGCGTTAGAATTTTGGAACCAGTCGGATTTTTTTGTATTTTGCTTTCAGATATACAAAAATACTCACCGAACTACTCTAACCAAAATCAAACAATGTTGTACAGTGCTTTGGTTTCGGTTTTGATTTCCAGATATCGATTAATAGACTTATTCTTTTCGTTTATAGCAAAGACATCCTCCACATCTGCAAATACATTTCTGATATTATCTCTATCATTATCTAGCTGTAGGCTTAAGTCAACCACCATCAAATCATTATGCACTAATTCTCTCATCACAGTTCTATGCTCAAGCGCATTGTACCTACTTGCGTTGTCACTCGTAAATCCAACGCGTCACGTTATAAATCTTGAACGTCGATTGCGCAAAAACGATGCGCGCTGGTTTTACGATGAGAATAGTCTGTTGAGCTTGTTGGTAGATATGTTGGGTTGGTTTTGACAAGCACATGCTGCACATGCAACTGTTGATGTGTGGAACTGTGGAAGAAGCCAGAAGCTATTAATCGTTTTTGGAGCTAAACGAAGATTTCTGGTAAAACCTAGGAGTGAAATATTGGGTTAATCAAGTCTAAATTCGATGTTTGCAACCTTACGTCAGTCTCAGCTTCAAGAGCTTAGTGCTAATATCCAGCCTCTGAACATTATTTTTACGGCTTTCTTCCAAAAACTGTAAAAACACTCCTAAAAACGAAGATTGCGTAGACGTGGTCAAAAGAAAAGGGCACTTCTTGTTGCAAATGTCCGTTGGTGAAAACAGCTGCTACAGCTGTGACTATATTATTTTTAAACTAAATTAGTTATTAAGTATGTTTGTGGAAACTTATCAATATAGAATCTATTTGTTGGACAAAATCCCTACCCGTATAAAACGGACACTAAAAACGAAAATTACGTACCATTCTGTTGACGTTAAGGCGGCGCGCACACTAGCATTTAATCGCAGATTTATTGCAGATCACGATAAAATTATAATCGTTATTTATCGCCGCGTCTTAAAGCGTGTACCTGCATTATTCATCCGATCGCTTGTTGCGATGTCTTGCAACGATTTACTAAGCATTGTGGAGTATTTTAGCCGCGATTTTCACACGACATTTTAGTATGACGAAACGCAGTTTGTGCGCCGATTCTTAGTAGTGTTAAATGGTTATGGTGAGCTTTCGAATACATAGTTATTTGATTGTTTTATATGATTGAATTAGCATAGTTATTCGTGCGTTATAGGGTTTTGAGGTGGCAAATTGGTGGTCTTCAAAATCGTGTCTTTGATTCCGAATACTCTGGGATTCTTGGATAATAAGTTGGTAGCTATAGTTAATTCTAGCACCTGTATCTAGTTATAATACTTCCATAGTTTATCTCAATGCAACTTTGTATCGTCAGACGAATTCCCTGGAACAAAAAATCAAGCCAACAACTTAACTGGTTATTTTTAATGTATAGAATTGATACAGTGAATAAGTGGCGAGTAATCAAGACGTCTCGACTGACAGACAGGTACGTGTTAGCGCTATCAGGAGCAAGGTAATGTGCAGCAATTTGCACGCTCAGGGAGCAAATATTTGTTTCTGTTAAGGAGTTGATTTTGTTTGGTTGAACTAGTTTATAGAGTAAACTTTATCGAAGAAAACGACAGGTACCTTAACAGCTTCTTGCTTATGATAAAAACAAACCACGATCGTTAATTTGATTAGCGACCGCGGAGCGAGCAACTAAGCTGCGACAGGAATTTCGTGATTGGTTTTAGAGAAATTTGTAATCTGCTGTCCATAGGCTTTGGAGGAGAGATAAAGGCTCCCACGCAGACAAGCGCGACGCGACACTAGTAGAACAATTTCCATGAAAACTTCATGGAATTGTTCTACCAGAACCACGTCGCACCGATCTACGGGAGCCCTAAATGATGAAGATTTAGAAAATGACGATACAATACAGCATAAAAAAGGAATGTAATTGAGTATTCACGCAGCTTACCTCAACTTCTATTTAGCTCATGTTGTATTGAGTATTAAAGTCTTTGATATCGTTCATCTAGAAAAAACGCACTTATCTTACAATGTGCTAAATCTGACATCTAGTTATTACAGCAACACATTTCCCGTAGTTAAGTCATTATTACCTGTGCAGAAGATGAGCTGGCTGTTGGCACCCTGTGTTTATCGTTCATTAAATCATTACTGTGTGAATGGCATGTGTGCAACTATGTTGGTAAGTGTCACGCTTGCGATTCATAACGGAATGAGCAGAGGATTATTTTATCTCTATAAACAACAGACTAAGTAATAATTTTTCTAGTCTTATGTAACACTTGCTGTACCCGACTTCGTTAGCGTGCATTTTTGGATTTCATACCCTAAATCTTTATCTAAAATAAAAGTAAGCCTAAGTTACTCATTATAATATCAGCTATCTGCAAGTGAGAGGTCCCGCCAAAATCAGTCCAACCGTTTCGGAAATTAACCGGCACGAACCAACAGACCGACAGACAAAAAAAAAGGTTTTTTTGTCATAAGTACCGTTTATACTTTCATACCTAGGTATACATTTAATAAAAAACTGTTATTTTGACATTACAAACAGACATAAATTAATTTTATTTATTTGTATGAATCATCGTCATCAACAGTTATCCTTTCTTTTTTTATAAATATTTTATTACCGGAGGCTTACGTTTGCTAAGGATTTAGTGAAATGTGGAGTATGTCTTACTCATTAGTGAATTACAAATTAGCCTCCTTACGCATCAAGTATATTTTTCATTTATTAAATCATGCCAATTTATAGTTGCAGCTGAATTCCTGAAATAAAAAAAGAGACGAATTCATAAAGTTTAATTTTAATTAAAAGCAACTGCCTTTTTATTGAAAAAAACCTTTGTTGTATTTCATAACATCCATTCTTCTTTCACTTAAAATACCTATAACTGTATTTATTAATTAAGGTTGACAAAAGAAAAAACTTTTTCGTACGAGAAGGAACCCGAATTCTGTCACGGTGTTCATCAAACAAAGGGAGAGAAGCTAATTGTCGAAATAATTAACGGACACCTTGAGGCCATCCATCAAATGGATGAAAAAAAATCTGGGGCAGCTTGGTACTGATCATTAAGAAAGGCAAGTTTTTGGTTCACAGTGATAGGTATGTCAGTTTTTGGGTGGCTCGGCTTGTGGAGTATGGAGTAATGAGGTGGAAATAATGGTGAAACGATCAGTTAAAGAGTTTCGTTTGCAAAAGCAAAAAGGGGTTCAATTTGGATCTTACTGAAATTAGGAACCATTCGCAAGGAAGTTCGCAAAAAAAACCTGACATTATTGAACATTTTAAACATAGGGCCTCCAAAATTTACGTTCAATCTCAGAAGATCCATTGGCTAGAACCATGTTGGATCTAGTGACGATTGTTTTCTCATTAGGTCTATTTATGTAAAAAAATAAGTAAAATGGATCTAATGAGAACTTTTCATTTGTAAAAAAAAATTGCTACAAAAACAAATAAATATCACTAAAACAAATGAATATAATGCCACCCATAATAATATCGTCATTTGAGCTTAATTATGTGTTTGTCACCTGTAATGGGATACAATATCATTATTTTCCTAGATGGATATAGTCATCTCTCATCTGCCTAGCATTTTCCCTTTTTTTTGTTGGGGTCAGCTTCCAGTCTAACCGGATGTAGCTGAATACCGGTATTTTACATGGAGCGACTGTTTATCTGACCTCCACAACCCCGTTACTGGGTAATACGATACTCCTTAGTAAGACTGGTTGTCAGTCTTTCGGGCTTCCCGTAAATACTGTCAAAGATCTACGAATGACAGCCGGGACCAACGGCTTAACGTACTTTCCGAGGCACGGAGGGGTCTCGGTATGTAAAGATGGTCACCCATCCACATACCAACCGCGGCAAGCGTAGCTTAACCTGATCGATCGGCCTGTGCGGCTGTTATTATTTAGCCACGAGCCCCTCTTAAAAATAGTCATCTCTACCAATTTTTTAAATCTGTATCGTAGCAGTTCAGAGTTATAAAATTACGGTCCCTACCAACAGACGCGTCGTAATAAATAAATACAAAATTGAATCTATTCGTGCATTATGCAGCGGTGACCCGATGTCTCGTCGGTTACATTATGCGTCAAAACTGCAGATCTGTCTGGACCATCCATCATGACAAGTCGTTGAATACGTGATGATCACGAAGCTAAAGATGTTGGCAAAAAAAGTATGGTGTAAGAATTAATATTGTTAGCTGACGGTTGATGATTTGTTGAGGAAAAAGCAGTTGCTAATGAAATGGTTGTTATAGAAGATAAAACAATAGAGAAGATAATAATATGTATTAGGATAATTATTATTATTATTTACACTTTAGACAAATTCCAACAATACACCACAACAAAACTAAAGAGTCAAGAAAAATATCAGAATAGCGGAAATTATGATCATTTTTTTTCATAAATATGTTAGCCTACGCTGTCCATGTTTCGGGAGGTTCCTGCACATCATCAGGCGGGAGGAAACGCCTGGGTGTCACCATTGCTAGGATCGCCCAGTGGACATGGTGGAGCATACGGTGGAGGTCTGCCCCGCTTGGGCGGAGCTCCGCCGCGCAGTGTCCTCGTAGAGGCGATCGGCAGTGGAGGCGACAAATTTAACAAATTAAAACAATAAGAGAAGTAGCAATAAAAATATGATTAGGAAATTGATTTTTGCCATTTCAATTATTATTAGAAATTATGATACTCATAATAAAATTATTCTGGACCAGTTCAAGTCATGAGAAGAACAACATAATAAACATGAAGATTTATTCAATGATGACACAAAGAAAACCATATTTAATTTGATAGCATCATTGTCCCTGTGGGGTTTCCTTCCAAAAAGTAATGATGAAATGAAATGAAATGATGAAATGAAAGTGAATGAAAGTATTATTGTTCACAGCCATTCGCATTTGTTTAAAAAGTCAGAAAAAGTGACTTTAGTCTTTAGCGACATGTGAAGTAGTTGGCTGACTATATTTTATTTTATCTTCCTTATTAACCTCTTGGTGTTCCACAAGGTTTCATCTCAAAGCATAATGACAATATCAAAATGAAGAATTTAGTTTGTACACTTCTGGTTTATCGTCAACAAAATTATGTATATCCGTTCCTCCTTATTTTTCTTCTATCCTTCCTTTTTTCAGTTTCAAATCTTTCAGGCTTTACATTTTTCATTTCTAGATCATTCCAGATGCCATCGATTTTTTCGTAATGTAAAATATCTAAAATAAAATTTATATGTTATGGAGCAAGTAATAAATAGGGGCATTTTTTATAATGCCCGCCGCGCATTATGAATAATGACAAGCTACTTAGGGCGAAATAAATAATTATAATTTGAACTTCTTTAGTTATCAGATTGCCTCGACATTATAAATATTGCCGTGTGGTCTTTGGGAAATCTGATAATACACAGGTATATTGCACGTAATCGTAACTAATAGTATTTGTATTCTCATTCGCTCGCTCTTGCAACCTATGTCGACGAAACCCTACTTCGCGGGCTCCTATTTCTGTGTAAAGGGTTTAAAGTAACCTAACCAAACCTAGCCTCGGGGTGCCTTCGCTCATTCTTGCAACCTACGTCGCCTATCGCCAGCAGTGTCTATGAATGGAAAGATGTTATTTGATTTCAAATATTGATTCTACGTTTGCAATAAAAATTACAGTAATAAAACCTGGTTTTAATTATTCTGCCCCATAGGTTGCTAGCATTATAAAAAATGCCCGGTCGATTTGATTATTTCAATAGTTGTTATCACACTGCCTTTCGTATTGGGCATATTTCTCTGCAAACTGCCCGGGCATTTTTTGTAATGTCCTAATAATCACTTGCTCCATGACATATATACATCCAAAAATCTTGCACCAACGAAGGTTATAATACAGACAGAGGTACTTACTATGCACCGTGACCTGGACTCTTAAACTACCAAATTATGCTCAACTAAAGCTGCAGACAACTGCATTTAATACAGCACAGCCACCATTTATCATGCATCTGTCCAGGAGACATCTATTCTGGTGTCAAATGAATTAAACATACTTCAACCGATGCTGCTGTCTGTCCAGAGTATAATTTTATCATCAATAAACCCCAAGGTTTTGCTCTTGTCTTTAAATTTTGGAGCTCTTTTTTTTAGATTTTTTTTTGGGAACCTTGGGTTATTTCCTAGTGACATATAAATAGTAATGGTGGTTTTATTTGTTATTTGGATCAGTAGTGATAGAGCAATGAAAAAATAATAATAAGTTACAGTAACATGTTGGCTACGTAAAAGGTATAAAACTAGCCTGCTACTTACATTACATAACAAGAAATTTTACGCGGACGAAGTCGTGAGCAGAAGCTAGTCTAAAATAAACCTCGAAAGCACCACCGTTATAATCATGCTTAACCATGTTAAAACGCTTGATTATTACTCTATGTATAAAATCATTTTCAGAATCACCACCTCCAAAATAATCAGCGGGGCAATTGCATAACACATTATCAATCGGAATCGGTTTCATTTTGACAGTTCAACAACATTCATTGCGTTATTTATGTGTTGAGCAAACAAACTTTTCGAACTTATGCAGCAATGGATTAGCAATTTGCTTCAAAATGATTCAGATTCCGACTGATGGTGACAGATCGGAATAATTCGCACAAGTGTGCGCGCAGACACAGGTTCACTCCCTCTTCCCTCACTCTCATTGTCAGACGGGACGGCAATCCGACACGACCGGAGAGAGATCAGGCGCAGGACCAACGGCTTAACGTGCTTTCCGAGACACGGGGGGGTATCACACCGCCAACTTCCAAACTCCGGGCTGCTACTAAGAAATTCTTAATGGAAAAACTCAATAACACTTTGCCCGACCCGGGAATCGAACCCGGGACCCCACGCTCAGCAGTCGCGCTTGCGACCACGAGACCAACGGGGCAGTCAATGCTTCCGACTGATAGTGTGTTACGCAATTAGGGTGCCGATCCAGTCTGTCCCTTGCTGCCATCTCCTAGCGATGCCCTAAACCGAGATCCGTACCCCACAGGGGGTAGTGTAGGCTCTTATCGTGTAGTCGCTTAGTTTTAAGTTTTTTAAGGCCTGGCTGGAGACCTTAATTTATTGAGACACCTACAGGCAAGTCCAGTTAATTTATTGAGACACCTACAGGCAAGTCCAGTTAATTTATTGAGACACCTAAAGGCAAGTCCAGTTAATTTATTGAGACACCTACAGGCAAGTCCAGTTAATTTATTGAGACACCTACAGGCAAGTCCAGTTAATTTATTGAGACACCTACAGGCAAGTCCAGTTAAGCAGACGACCAACACCTCCTGGGTTGACCTGCGAGATGGCACTTCAAAAATAAATTAACTCAAAATTATGAAATAAGTTTAATTTCGGAAGTCGTGTGTCTTTGGGATCTGTATTTTATTACAGTTTTAGTTTTTTACATACATACGTCTATAAAATTTTGTATATTTGTTTGGAAGCCCTAATAGACTGTCATATGTGAGTATAATGCAATTCCAATAATATTACATACATACGTGTCAAAGACCTCCTTTTTTTTAAGTTCGTAAAAAACACCTCCAAACTCAAGTCCCTATCCCTATCATCCAGCATCAGTAATGTATCCGTAAGGATGACGTTATTTACTTCTCAAGTATATAACTTGTTGCTAATTTTTTTTGCATATCAAGTAGCAACTGCATCAATCTTGAATTTAACATGTTCTTGAACAGCGATCAATCTTAGGAGCGAACATTTTGGTTTGAGCATTTTTTATGCTTTATTTTCAATAAAATTTCCATAAGTTTCGGCAGTAGGTATTGGGTACCGGATAGATAAAAAGAGCGAGTCTGACTCGCGCATTAACGGTTCCGTACAGCCAGAACTGAGAGCAGTGGTGGCCCAGTTGTAGCGACCATGACTTACGAGTTCTAGGTCGTAGGTTCGAACCCAGACAGGCGCTTTACTTTGTGTAAATTTTTTCATCACCACTGCTCTCAAAACGGTGAAGGAAAACATCTTGAGGAAACATGCATATCCTAAAACCACAAATTCGAAGACATGTGACATCTAACAACCCGCATTAGGTCCGCATGGTGGATTTCGGCACACTCCCTCTCACAGAGGAGGCCTGTATCCCAGCAACGGGAGACTCCTCAGTCCTTTTTATCCTTCTTTTAATTTACCATGATGGAGGCTATAGTTACACATATTCTGTAACAAATTCAACTAGATTCCTGTTAAGGTTAAAAAGACAGAGTCCTGAGACAGACAGATGGATTGACAGACTGTGGAGGTTTGGCAATACCCAAAACGTGATAACGAAGGTGGTTTTCACTTTTTGGGTAAGGAACCCTAAAAATATCTGTCTGGCACTCAGTGTCTGCATTATACATGACAGTGACTTTAAAGAGTGCAGCGTCTGGGTCATTTGTCAAGTGTTGGCATTAATGTTTCATGTGTCTGACTGTTTTGTCGACGGTATAATTTTCAATGCGGATTTTTTTTCGAGTCTAGCTATCTTGACTCTAGATTGTCGGAGGCTGAATGATTAATTTAATGCATTTTAGTTGACACATAGAATTATTAAATAGAATCCGGAATGGGGTGATCCGGCAGGGAACCAAAGTTTTCGACAAAGCTTACAGAAGAAGCAAGCTGAAGTGGCAATGGGCCGGCCATGTTAGCTGTAGAACCGATGACCGTTGGGGTGAGACGTGTTCTTGAGTGGAGACCGCAAATAGGTAAACGTAAGGTAGGACGCCCTCAGGCAAGCTAGAGCGACGGTCTTAGCAGAGTGGCTGGTAGTAGCTTTTTTTTTTTTCGGATGGGAAATCATCAAATGACCCCTCCCGCTCTGGGTGGAGCGGAAGGGAGTGTCAGACTCTTACTGACTAAAACCCGTGTTCCTTCCTTAGCCCTTTATGTTCCGGGCCAGCGGTAACCCTTTCGAACAATCCCGCTGACCCGGCAGGCTTCGGCCCTAAGGGGCCCCTCCTCGATGCTGACATCTCTTTGAGGCACGCGTGGAACACGTACGCGCCGTCCGGCACGGGCCTGGTCCTGATCGGACGGTGAGCTACCCATTACTCTCCACCCGCGCCTACGGTGGCCGGGAGTCGTCACGCGGCTCCCGACGCCCGGAGCGTCTCGCTCCGGTCGCTCGTCGCTGGTAGTAGCTTGAACAGCAGAGATTCGGGCTAAATGGAGAGGCCTATGTCCAGCAGTGGACTGCTGTAGGCTGATGATGATGATCAGTTGACAAATTAATAATTAAAGGAAAAAAATGTTTTCCATCAACTTATCGAACAATTTGCAGAAAATAAAGAGTTTATTTAAAAAGTTATTGAATTTTCTCAGTACCTTGTGGTTTGCATTTCCATAGCCGTGGGATAACTAGATCCATCGATCTAGCATTAATATGACCAACGTGAAGATCATCAGTCGTCATCGTCATTAATCATGATCAAGGCAATATCTCCTTCAGGCATTCCCATTGAACCGGTATAAGACGAGTAATATATTTTGACATTTACGACCTGCTGTGACATAAATTCGACGAAATAAAAACATGACAAAAAAACATAACAGCAAAATAGATATCAAAAATGCCATACAACTGCAGATACCATAAAAAAACTGGCCAAGTACGAGTCGGACTCGCACACGAAGGGTTCCGTACCACAAGGAAAAAACGCCAAAAAAAACACGTTTGTTGTATGGGAGCCCCCTTTAAATATTTATTTTATTTTAATTTTATTATTTATTATTAAAGTAAAACTACAACTGAGTGTTTTGTGAATATTTCAAGTGCCTACCTATTGCCATTATTGATAACGAGCAAAAAAGGGCAAAAAAGTCGCGTTTGTTGTATGGGAGTGCCCCTTAAATAATTATTTTATTTTGTTTTTAGTATTTGCTGTTATAGCGGCAACAGAAATACATAATTTGTGAAAATTTCAACTGTCTAGCTATCGCGGTTCTTGAGATACGGCCTGGTGACAGACAGACGGACGGACACGGACAGACAGCGAAGTCTTAGTAATAGGGTCCCGTTTTTACCCTTTGGGTACGGAATCCTAAAAATTCCCCACATAGTGTTCCAACAACTTGAAGTTCACCTCACGTCATACATTGCCGTGCAATAAAAAATGGCCGCATAAAATAACCATCGTCATAAACCGAGTACAGTTGTGACTCCATTTGTACTTCTTAGTACTTTAAGCCTTGTACTCTTATCTCAATCGGCTCGGCAAAGCGGCTTGTGCCGATTACCGATAAAATATGTTGGTTAATATTTTTGCACTTACGTGTATTATTTGTTGGGCGAGCGAACGTTAATCGGGTTATCTTTTTATCGGTTGTCGGTTTACTTTGAGAGTTGCAGAAGCCTTTTCGATTTTGCTCTCTCAAATCTGCAATTCTAATTGGGAGAAGTATGTGCATCTAGGCACTCGCACCTGTGATTCTCTCAGTGTGTTTTTTAATTAATTTAGGTTTAGGTTTACATTTATAGTTTCGGGAACTAAGTTTTGTAAGATTCAGAATTGTAGCATCCAATGGCAATAATTATTATACAGAGTGTTTGGAAGCTGTTTGCAAAGCTTTAAGGTATGACACCATTTACAGCATTTTGAGCCATACATGTCTTAGACGAAGTATGTTTTTTATTACAAACTATTAGTCAAAAATAACATACCAATGTTAACAGGGAAAAAAAACATATAAACTATCACCTCCTTAAGGCGTATCCAGCTTCCAAACACTATTTGTTCGAGCCGTTTGGAGTTGAAACACTAGGGCCTTGGAGTCCGAACGCCCACTCAAGTTTTTCGAGACATCGCCAAGCATTGCTCTACAACGTAGCAATGCTGCTTGATTTTTGGTCACTCTATTGACTCATAGGTCTTTAACATCATAAAGTTGAAGAAATATGAGATACAGAATTTATATCAGCCTAACCTAATGTAAATTTTAATTCAATATTGCAAAAACTTCATCTTTATCTAAACTTTAAAGCTGCATAAGGGTAATGGTCATTCAATTAAATGTTATATAGGAAAGCTGGACTCTCATTAGATCCCATGGTCACAACACCACTTACAACAATTTTACGACCTACACTACTATAATTCTAGTATATTAGCAAGTATCTTTAAACGTGTACCTTTATCTTAATCGGCTAGTAAAGTAGCCTGACATAGCCGATGTAAGATAGTGTTTGCAGTAATATGAGCAAGGAGCTGATAGCCTTCTGTTATGTATTGGACTGAGATGTCGTCAATTGGCCCACTAAAGTATCAATTTTCTGATTTATTGTGGTTTGTTTTGTTTATAGTTGGATTAAGGTGAGATATGGCTTTGTTGGTTTTGCTGCTGCTACTGATAATATAAGACCCTAAATTATCACCAACCAATCAATCAAGGAACTGGTAAAATGTTTGGATAACAAACAATGAGGACATAACTGTCAGGAAAAGAGATCTATGCGATATGATTGGCATAATCAGCCTACGAGTATAATGTTCCCACTGCTGGGACACAGGTTTCCTCTCTTCGAAAGGGACTGGGTTGGAATCTACCACGCGAGCCCAGTGCGGGTTGGTAGATGTCACATGTCTTCGAATTTTTGGTTCTAGTACAGTCACGAGCACTAATATGTCAACACTTGGCAACTTTCAATTGCGATTTTTTCGTGAAATAACGAATGCAACGTTGAAATACGACACTTTACGCAAACCTATGGGTTCCAAAATACTTTGTTCGTAATAACTTAAAATTTCATTCAAAACTGACTGATTGTATGTTTTGTATTAATCGTATTTTTTTGTTATGTATTTTCTGGTGTACAATAAAGTATATATAAATAAATAAATAATAAAATCGTCTTTGAATAAAGCCAAGTGTATACATACTTATGCTCGTGACTGTACATGCCGGTTTCCTCACGATGATTTCCTTCACAGTTTTGAAAGCAGTGGTGTTATGATTGTAAATGCCTAATAAGTACTAGGAGCTATTCTTGTAAACTAATTAATATTCTTCCATAAATCTTATAAGACAAGTCATTTTGTTAACGAAGTAGGTATAAACATTGTGAATTATGATCAGTGAAAGCCATTCTATAATTTAGTCACCATATCACCGCTTTCTCAATATCCTGCTAATGCATGGACCTCCTGCAGCGTCCTATTCAACGCTTAGCAATTTCAATACAAATCTCACCAACTTTCGAACTGCAAAAACAGCGTAAAAACCTCACGGAAGACATCAAAAGTAAAACTAATGAGGCAAAAATATGAATAGTTGAAAACTTATACAGAATATTAGTTAATCGATGTCCTAATAATGACAAGCAACGCCGCGGGGTTTCGTCGGTGTGCCAGATGTAGATAAAATGTGATGATATCTGTCGCATTTGGGTTCAGTAGATGATATTTTCAGTTATGTAGTTCATTTTAATTATGATGGAGAATTAAGATGTGAGCTGCGTGATACATAATGATGTAATATTACCGTGACTAAGCTGTTGTTTTTAGTTGTCACCAAGAGGAGTTATGTTGAAAAGATTAACAATCTGGTCAGCACACTAATTGCGTAACACACTAGGACGTATCTATCACAATCTGAATCATTTTGAAGGATAATGCTAATCTATTGCTTCATATGTTCGAAAAATTTGTCTGCTCAACAGCTTAAATAACGCAATGAATGTTGTTGAACTGTCGAAATGAAAGCCATTGCTACTGTTAGTGTGTAACGCAATTACCCCGCAGGTCTCCAGGTCCTTCGAGAGAAATATATCCGTGATCAATGAGTCGTAGGAGCAATTCTTCTTAGCATGTCAATGTAGTAATCTATCAATCAAATCATTTATTGGCTGATCAAGGGTACACAGTGGTGTTAACATAACATGTGATAACGTTCTCCTTGATCTACCTTACTGGCATGCAAATTTTGCTTATTAAGTTCTATTTAACGTTTTATGTTTTATTTTTAAGTGTCGATAGCAATGTAAATGGACTTGGCCCAGAATTCGGCTACTTGTTTGGCGCCATCACCAGCGTCTATCAGTTCCTGTAACGTGCAGCTGACAGGACCCGCAGGTGCAATATGGTAACCATTTAAACACAAATTCAAGATTTTGTGACCTTGACGTTGGACAATGATCTTTCAGGTCAACAAGATATTCTGAAAAACAAAGATTGCGTGATGACAATGGATAAAACTATACTACATGAATCGAATCTGTAATAATAATTACGAAGTATGCATAAAGAAGTTTTATAGGCACTTACGACAATATTATGATATACGGGACATAAGGCAGCCCCTAAGTTCCCACTTGTCCATTAAGTATCTAGGTAATATGAACGTCTGAAGTCACATAACGATCGTACGCTCGTAAACGTTTAATTTACGATTATTATTCGACTTTAAAACGTTATTGAAGCTTAATTTTCGCGTTTTATTGTCGTTTCGTGCTTATTTAATAAATATTTTTATTTGTTATCGACAGTCGTAAATGGTAATTTGTTTTGTATTGAAATGGTTTACGCTTTGAATATGTAATGAGGTTATAAGACGTTTATGGTAATGTCTAAAGCATTCAGAAGGTTTACAAACTTCCAAAAGGCAGCAATGTGGGTTGGTAAAGGTAAAAAACACACTTGATACAGTACCAAATCACAGTAGTAGCTGATCAAACGCTCTGGGTGGAGCGGAAGGGAGTGTCAGACTCTTACTGACTAAAACCCACCCGTGTTCCTTCCTTAGCCCTTTATGTTCCGGGCCAGCGGTAACCCTTTCGGACAATCCCGGTGAAACATTTAGCATCTTTAAGTTGTTTTTGCAAGAGATAAGCATGGTAGCTGGATGAGCTGCGTCGCGTTGGTCAATCACCGGATATATTTATTTATATGTATAATGAGTATTTATTCTAAAATTTTAAAGTTCTTAAAATATCATCATCGTCGTTATTCTCCTACCCATACTCCAATTTATTTTGGGTCGGCACAATAAGTATTTTTCTTCCATACTTCTCTATTAGTCGTCATCTCGGTAGTCACCCCCTTTCTTACCATATGATCTTTCACACAGTCCATCCATCTTTTCTTTGGTGGTGTGTGTGTGTAAAATATGTATACCAGATATTCAACACACGCACACGGGGTGTGTGCGTGTGTTTGTCAGTAATGACACACAAAGAAATACACACAGAAACAGACTTGATATAAAGACTTAAATGTTTACAGAAAATAAGGATTTATTGCCACATTTTTTCCTGATAACTAAGTGTGGAAAGCAAACCTTCTGACCTGAGCTATGGTGTGTCCAAAACTTGATGGAATTACGAATCTCCTTGTTACAGCGAGTTACAAACAGCTTGTATGAGTAAATACGTTTAACCATGAGCTGTTAGCGATAAATATTTAATTTATTGCATTGGCTTTTTATCATGATTGCTTCCCGTCATCTGGGGAAGGGAAATAATGCCAGCTATTCGTGAAGTAAGTCAGTGCAGTGTGGGAACAAAAATACCGTTGTATAATGAGTTTCATAGTCTGTAAGAATCTTCTTCACTTATTTTTAACCGACTTTCAATTCGACGGTAGGTTTTTTTTTTGTGATCGTAATGTGAATTGTTTTTGATTTTATGAATTTTATTTTCTCTTTTACTCTTACGAGTACATAAGCTGTCTTCATCTGTTTCCTATCACAGATATGCTGGAATTTCTATAACAATAAGCATCACCTTTGTATGTACCTATTTTCCTTTTTCTTTTCTTTTCTGTTTATATGTATATGTGTATGGTTAAATAAATAATAAATAAATGATCTTATTTTAAGTTTGAATCTGTAAGACCTAAGGGCATAGACAAAGTGAAATTCAAGCAGCGATAACGCAAAATTACATTGACATATGCTACCGAAAATCCTGTTCAAAGTAGTTGTAGAAATACGAAAAGCGTTGAAGGTGACTGTTACTTGTCTAGGACTTTTTTTTGGGTGGGAAATAACTTCTCCCGCTCTAGGCGGAGCGGGAGGGCTTGCCTTGGTCTTCTGATGAAGATCGCAGATGCAGAAAGCACATGTTCAACTTCTTGTGGTGATCCTTGTGGCATATGCCTGGCAGACTCTGACAGTGGACTTCTTAAAACTGAATGATTCGTGAAGATGTTGAATCTGTTAGAAAACCATGCTCCACAAATTCAGAAACTTTTAAGATCTGCGTTATTTAAGATAATAGTCCTCCGGACCGAATTTCGGCCATGACAGCCAATTTCATCGACGCTGGAGATAGTATAGTGCACAAGTGTGTGCGCAGACACAGGTGCACTCATTCTTCCCTCACTCTCATAGTTCGATGGGACGGCAATCCAACACGAACAGAGAGAGATCAGGTGCAGGACCAACGACTTAACTTATTCCGACGTAACCGAGCGACGCGACGGGATATCACTTTGTCCGACCTGGAAATCGAACCCAGGATCCCACGCATAGTAGTTGCACTTGCGATCACTAGACCAACAGGGCGTGACACGACTCTAAAATTAAACACAAGGACAACCGAATTCGTAAATTAAAAGCCATGCATGCAGCCAGCAGGACATAAAATATTAATTACCAGATTAACTTTTAATCTGAAACTAACGGACGACAATTAAAATTTATATTACCCTCATTCATTAAGATTATATTGACAATAATGTGACGGCCCAAATACATTTGAAAATGGCGGCAGTCGGCCATGTTGTAAATTTTGTTGCCAAGTCAATTGGTATGAATTTATAAGCTCACCTGCGAGTTAAATATGTATGATTTTATAATGCAATGATTTAATATTTTATAGGCAATTATGATTATTTATACATTTTACACAGTTTATAGAATTGTTTAGATTGTATTACTCCTTGTCGCAAGTTGTGTGTGTCTTAAGTTATCTAGACGTAGCGGCCAACAAGTAGGTTGCGGTGCCTCTTGGGCGACATCGCAACTGAGGCGGGCCGCGATGTCGTATGGGAGGCATCGCGGCTGAGGGTTGGAGGCCGCGGCGGGAGAGGAGTATTGCGGTATTGCGGTGCGCCGCTCTCCCTACCTTCCGCGGCCTTGACGGGGTCGCCACCGTCTGATGGCGGACGCGGAGTGTTGGTATGACGTTGGCCGCTCTCCCTATCCTCTGCGGCCGAAAATTGGCAGGCGGCGGGGCTAATGACCTGACCCGTCGCAGGGGGACCAAGGGTGCCCAGACACGGGGTCGTCTGGCGCCCATTTGCTAGTTTCGTCCTTGGGGTGGTCACGGCGTGCTATGTGTTCTGGTGCGCCGGTGATGGGGAGTACTCTCCAGAGGACCCGGAGACCAACGGTGACGGACAGCCGCGGCGAGTTCACGGATGAGTGCTAACGCGTGCCCGTGTTCCCGCCGTAAGCGGCAGAGGAGGACACCGTGGAGTTTTAGTGGGTTAGAGTCCCACATAACTGCACTATCTCCCCGTGGTAGTGCAGAATGCATGAGCATTTCTCCACGATAATAAAAAAAGCCCCTCTGGAGTTCTGTAAAATATCGAATAGATTGTGCGAAAAAAAAAACTTGGAGACAGGAGTCCGATTTTTTAAATTATTTATTATAAGAAAATAAATCGTAGAAAATATTACCTACCTGGATTCGATTTTCCTCTTTTGTCGTCTCTGCATCATCATCATGATCTATGTATAAATAATATAATATATTGGCATTCCCCCTTTGATGTCCTCTCAACTACTTTCAAGTCCTGAGTCACAGAGTCAATTGAACGGGTTTTTTTTTTAAACATTATAATTTTTGTAAACACAGACATATTGTGTTATCACAATGCCACATTCAAATGACATCAGCCGGTCGATTCTGTAAAAATCTCACCGTGAAAACTTAGGTGAAGTGAGCGTGGAGTGACCTGTCAATAGTGTCAATTCCTTGCAAAAACAAACTCACTTCACCTAAGTTTTCACGGTGAGATTTTTGCAGAATCGACCGGCTGATTACATAAATCATACAACTTTATGGATCTTACATAATCACCCAAATCTCCATTCGAATCTCAACATATCACTTTAATTGCAGCTGACAGGAAATTAATTACCAAGTGTAAAAGGTCGCTAATATACTACATGAATAGTGTCGTGCTAATATACATTCTAAATGAATAGTGCTGTGCCCTGTCACTCGATTATCGATTGTTTATCAAATATGCTAATATTGTAATAGTGTTTTAATGGGACAACCGGTTGGTGATTTAAATATTGATATTAATATATTCGTGCTGTCGCGGGTAGGTGTTGTGGGAATGGGGCGGCCAATGGAGTCGATATGTAAACACCAAAAATATTCTCACAAATACAATTTATTGACAATTAATATAATTGTCCTAAAACTTTGTAAAAAAAATTCTGACGTGCATCGATTCTAATTTTCTTCTTTTTCTGAAAACACAGTCTAAAAAATTATTTTCTTCAAATCAATTTTTTTGTTATGCTTGATAGTTAATAATTATGACAAAAAAAACAAATACTATTATATTCGTTCAATTGAATCATATTATATGTGTAAAAAACTATCTATCCTTCCTTTACAAACAATTAAATAAACTAATAACTCAAAGAAGTCTCCACACCTTCCTCAGTCCCAACACTTGTCTTGTAAATAATGTCAGCGTGTAATTCGGTGTGTATATTAGAATTACGAAACGTGTCGATTTACGTGACACGTCTGTCTGTTTGATCGCTTGTTTGTCGACATTACGCAACTGAGTAAACGTACGGCAAGTCGCTTTTAGATAAATGTCTAACATTTCATTTAAGTAGTTGTTTGGTTATGTCCGTGTATAAGGTCTGTGAGTTTCTGATGCAATTGAGTGGTAGTGGCATTAGAAGATGTCATCTTAACTTCATCCTTCCATTTTGCACGATTTGTCAACCGACCAATCACGCTCTGGTGACGTAAACACAGCACCTACCTTTCACTTGTCTTCTAGATAAGGTAAACATTATCTTTAGAAGATCAATGGGAGAAATCTATGTACAGCTGCATTTGCATACTTAATTCGGACTCTGATTCACTTCTGATCTCTCTTTCTCGGCTATCTGATATTATCTTTGAAGGAAATATTGTTTAGCAGTACCAAAATTGATTGTATAAATTCACCGTTTTGTTTTATTATGCCATAATTTTACTTTATCAACAATAAACATAATTTACTTTACTAAAACATTTGTTAATCTTGTGTTGTAATCAAATAACTAAATTTAAACCAATAAATTTACAAAAAAGCAATTTACGCGACATTTTTTTACAGCACAATATTAATGTTAAAGGTTAACATTATAATTTAAAATGCAATTAAGGAGACGGGTGATAATACATTTTATAAAAAGACTAGCACTTTGCCCGCGACTTCGTCCGCGTGTATTTCGTACTTTCCTCAAAAAATTTCGAATATGTATGTTTATGATCTTTATCATTTATTTAGATTAATAAGTATTCGGGCCAATTTTTAAGTTTGTAGATCAAAGGAATCAGATTTTTCAAATAAACAGGATTCCCGCTTTTCACCCCCACAAGGGTGGATTTTTCAAAAATCGTTTGGGATGACGTGTCCGTAACTTAACTCAAAGACCGATACCTACTCATTTTCAAGTTAATGGAAGCAAGCAGTAAAATCCACCCCTTCTTCTTAGCGTGTCGATAGCAATCTAAATGGACTCGGCCCATAATTCGGCTACTTGTTTGGCGCCATTACCAGCGTCCACCAGTTCCTATAACGTGCAGCTGACAGGACATGCAGGCAGGGACCGAATTACCGTTACTTTTTTGGTAACGTTACTAATTACCGTTATGATAACGTTAAAAAAGTAACGATATTTATAACGATACCCGTCAGTCAGTTAACGTTATCTAATGGTATTAGTACCGGTAAAAATTACAATTATTATACCGGTAAAATTACCGGTATAACAATTGTATTTTTTACCGGTACTAATAAATAGAAAGAAAAGAAAGAGATAGGCGAGGAGGGATAGTAAGAGATAGACGTATAAATATACGTCTATCTCTTTCTATCAATGACGGTGGGGAGACTAGCATATTTTGTTTGGTGTTAAGTACGACTAGCTTCAGCGTGTATACAATATATATTGTTTCTGTGCTGCATCCTGCGACATATACTTAAAAAAACCGGTCAAGTGCGACTCGAACTCGCACACCGAGGGCTCCGTATAAATTTGTAGATATAGTTTATGCCCTAGAACCAAAAAATTCGAAGATATGTGACATCTACCAACCCGCACTGGGCCCGCGTGGTGGATTACGGCCCACTCCCTCTCACCGAGAGGAGGCCTGTGTCCCAGCAGTGGGAACATTATAGGCTGATTATGGTGGTACGAATTTACGGTATAGTTTCCTTTACTAGTGCTATATGACATTGCTTCTTGCCAAATTTCATGATCCTACGTCAACGGGAAGTACCCTACTATAGGTTTTGATTTTGGAACATAAATGGCCGTATCTTTTGATTGTGTTGACTTAGAAGTTTGATTTTCTCACTGCTTCAAGAGATTGCAGCCTTGAATAATTGATTTTAATTTCAACTTGATAACTCTACGCATTCCTCAGAAAAAGGATCTTGACTACCGGGCAGACAGACTGACAACGAAATGATCTTATAAGGGTTCGGTTTTACTTTTTGAGGTACGGGACCCTAAAAAAGAGAGATTACGAGAACCGTATAATGTGTAAGTATATAGAGGTATGAGGAACAGGGTGTAAAGTTCACTCAACCTCCATAGAAAAGGGAGGATCCTCCGACCAGACGGGTGTTGTGTCTGGCGGGCAACTGCCCGATGATTCATGTCGGGCCGTTGTATCTATGCTAATTGCGCGGTAAACTCTGCTTGCGCGATGCAGGATTTGCGTGACGTCAGTATGACGCGTTGTTCTCATGTGGCGTTGTAGATACCGCTACAAGTACATACATAATATTTAAAATTTCTGACTAAAACATCGGCCAGTAAACATATAAGTCACATAAATAGGTACATGAACAGTCAACCGCACGGCTCTGTATACAATATGATCTTGACAGACACAAATATGTAGGTAAATACATAAAAATAAGGTAAAAAAAAAATTCGAATGCGTGTAGGACACGCTTTTCAACTTAGTGTTCTGTAGCGTCTACTTTGCAATTATTAAGAACATAAAATGTTGTTTGGGATAAATTCGTCTCAAACTCCCAAGTCCCAACTATAGAAACTTTAATTGTGTCTGGTCTAGCTGACACTCACTTCACTTGGCCGGTTTTCTTAAATTTAATCATTCCTATCTTTCTATAGAAATAGTGTGAAAGATGTTTGGAAGTTTGGAAGATAGGAAAGACATTTATTACAACTTCGGGTATTCACAAAACCTGTCAAAGCATCCTATCTTGTTCGAAATATAAGTACGTTTTGGTTGCATTTTTTAAGATCTATCCATACAAGTTACAAACCAAAACTTGGGATTTGAAAAAAAAAACGTGGGCTCGGGGGACCCCCGTCAGGAACGAAATTCAAAATGGAAATCCAAGTTGGCGGTTGCGAAAATTTTAAAATCACGAAATTTTGAAGTACATTATTGCCTTCGTCTTGAATTTTTCTCTTGACCTCACTATTGCCTTCAGCACCCTCAAAAACCATGAAAACTACACTCATGACGACAAATATTATAATTTTTGCAGCTGCCATCTTGGATTTTCATTTTGACCTGACTATCGGCTTCAGCACCCTCGAAAACCATGAACGTACTGATATCAGTCTTCAAGACTATATTTCTTATGTCATAATAAAGCGCATCGACTTCCTGTAGCAGAAAGTGTATGCATGGGCGAACCGTATTCGTCGGTATAAACGGCGAGTAGAGCGATACACTCAGGATCGTAACAAGAAGCGCGCCTTCAACGGTTGGGTCATGCCGGTTTTGATGTACTCTTTCGACAAACTCAAATGGACTCAGACCGAACTCGACGTCCTGGATAGGAGGGTCCGTACATTGCTGCCTGCAAATCGAATGCATCACCCACGGTCATCGGTAATGAATGAGGCGTATATCCCGCGAAAGTGTGGAGGTCGAGGCTTTTTAAACGCTAAGACCCTCCACAACCGCCAGATACGCAGTTTCAGGGAATATTTCCTAGAAACCGACGTGGAGATGGTTCGAGATGTAGTCGCGGTGGACAAGGGCCTCACCCCGCTCTCCTTAGGTAAAGAGAACTGGCGCAAGCCAGTAGTGCTTGACACTAATGATCGCATGGAGGTATGGCAGAGGAAGATGCTGCACGGACGCTTTTTCCGGGCCCTACATAGACCCGATGTAGACCTACTAGCATCCGTCGCCTGGCTGCGTTTCGGTAACCTCTTTGGAGAAAACGAAGGTTTTGTCTATTTAATTATGGACGAAGTTATGATGGCGAACAATTACCTGAGATTTATTGTGAAAGATGGCACGTTGACATCTTTTGGGCATACCACCGGCCGGGGGAATCAATCAGGCATATTATCTCCGGATGTTCTCGTCTAGCTAACGGGGAGTACTTGCATAGGAACAACTTTGTAGCCAGGATAATCCATCAGCAGCTTGCTCTGAAGTACAGCCTTGTGGAATCGGAGGTGCCGTACTACAGGTATGTGCCCAACCCAGTTCTCGAAAATGGAAATATCATATTGTACTGGGATCGATCCATCATCACTGACAGGACTATTGTTGCCAATAAGCCTGATATAGTGGTGGGGGATCAATCAGAGCGGCGCGCAATGATTATTGACATAATTGACCTGTCTCTTAAGATACAGGTTTACCTAGTTTAAGAGGCAGGGTTATAATAATTGAGTACAGATTTTAACATAGAACCAGATGTATACAAAGTACGGACGCCAGCAGGTCAACCTACCCGAAACTGTCAGATTTTCCCAATCAACCTTAAACCTTATGTTTTAGCAATAAAGTCGAAAATCTATTAAAGAAATCTGACAGATTGTAGTAACTTGATGTGCTGGCGTCTGTACAATATCTTATAATATATAAACTAGGTTCCCATCTGTATTTTTATGGCAAATAAATCATTATTATTATTATTTTCGTTTATTTGTCTATTTACACATCTAATTACATTTTTAAATATTTCTTAAAATATAAAATAAGTATAAAAAACATTTAAAAATATAAAAAAATAGCGATCCGCCGGTGTCGGGAGCAGGGTCCAAGCTACCGGTGGTTAGGGCTCCAGAGACAGGAACCTCCTCACAATGCGAGCCGTATCGAGGAGTACTGCCTTCTGAATCAGGCCCTTGACCCAACCGCCTAACGAGAGCCTCGATAGATGTTGATCGAGGCTTTCGGCCATCAGTCCATTGGCCGATACGACAATCGGTACAATGATAGCCGAGCTAACATTCCACATGTCAACAACCTCGTGTGCTAAGTCGAGATATTTAATTTGCTTCTCTTTCTCAGCTTTCACGAGGTTCCCATCATGTGGAATGGTAACATCGACAATCATTGTGCGGCGCGCTAATCGGTCTATCACTACTATATCAGGCTTATTGCCAACAATAGTCCTGTCAGTAATGATAGACCGATCCCAGTACAATGTGACATGGCCATTTTCAAGAACTGGGTCGGGCACATACTTGTAGTACGGTACCTCAGAATCCACAAGTTTATATTTCAAAGCAAGTTGCTGGTGAATAATCCTAGCTACTTGGTTATGCCTGTGCAAGTACTCGCCGTTAGCCAGACGAGAACAACCAGAGATAATATGTCTGATAGACTCACCCGGACGGTGGCATGCCCGACACACGTCAACCGTCCCGTCCTTCATAATATGTCTCCGGTAGTTATTCGTTAAGATAACTTCGTCCATAATTGCACAGACAAAACCTTCAGTTTCCCCGAAAAGGTCACCAAAACGTAGCCAGGATACGGACGCTAAGAAGTCTACACCGGGCTCATGAAGAGCCCGATAGAAGCGCCCGTGAAGCTCCTTGCTTTGCCATACCTTCTTGCGGTCATCATTAGAAAGTACTACAGGTTTGCGCCAGTTCTCTTTAGCCATGGATAGCGGGGTGAGCCCCTTGTCCACTGCGACCACATCACGGTGCATACCCACTTCGGTTTTTAAAAAATATTCCCTGAGACTGCACACCTCGCGATTGTGGAGGGTCTTCGCATTTAAAAAGCCTCGACCCCCGCACTTCCGCGGGATATACAGTCTCATCACCGATGATCGTGGGTGATGCATCCGGTTTGCGGTCAGTAGTGTACGGACTCTTCTATCCAGGGCGTCGAGTTCGGTCTGAGTCCATTTGAGTATGCCGAAAGAGTACATCAAAACCGGCATGACCCAACCATTGAAGGCGCGCACCTTATTTCCGCCCGACAGAAGACTATTTAAAACCTTCTTCAGGCGACAAAAGAAGCGCTCCTTCAACGATTGCTTCATGTCAGCATCGTTGATGCCTAACGCTTCCGACATACCCAAATACTTATAGCTTTCGGATGAGGAGAGGGATCTGAGGCTTATGGAATCGGAGAGTTGAATTCCCTCGGATTCCATAATCTCCCCTCGCTTTACATGCATGACTGCACATTTGTCCACACCAAATTCCATCCTGATGGCGCTACTGAAAGTTTCAGTTACCTTCAGTAGCTCCATCAGACGCAATTTGTTGGGGGCAAAGAGTTTTAAATCATCCATGTAAAGGAGGTGAGATATGACCTGACCACCTCTTTTCAACCGATAGCCTAGACCTGAATCCTCCAGCAAAACCAAAGTGGACTCAAACTGTCGCCCTGAAATATTCCCCGTTTAATCCATACGGGCTCATCATTCCCCTGGATCAGTCGACATCCTGGATAACGAAGGACCGTCTTCCATTGCCTCATACACGACTCAAGGAAGGTGCGTAGAGTTGCATCTATCTTGTACAACTCCAGCACCCTCATGAGCCATGTATGTGGCACCGAGTCGTAGGCCTTCTTGTAATCTATCCAACATGTCGACAGATCCTTGCGGGATCGACGAACCTGTTGGCTAATGGTCATGTCTATGAGGAGTAGCTCCTTAGTACCGCGGGACCCATTCCTACATCCATTTTGAGAGGCAGACATAGCCGAGTTACTCTCAATGTGTGTATTAATTTTCGCTCTCAAAATAGATGTAAGAAGTTTATAAACCGTCGACAAACACGTGATCGGTCTATAATTCTTGGGTTCCGCGGGACTACCTGATTTATGGAGCAGGTGGGTAACGCCTGTTGTTAGAAACTGCGGCAGCGACCCAGACTCTAAGGATGACTGGAACTGAGATGCCAGGCAAGTGTGTGAACTAATTAGCCATTTCAGCCAAAAATTGTGCAGTCCGTCCGGTCCCGGTGATTTCCAATTCGGTAACGGACAGACGCCATCAGACGTTGCCAGAGCGGTCCGCTCTGGCAACGTCTGATGGCGTAATTAGGACTGTTTCCATTTCTGGTACAGACTCACACACTCGCTCGACATCCTGCATCCAGTCAGCCTCAGTGTGACAGACGGGCACCGACCAGATGCTGCACCAGAATGCACTTGTGGCGGCATCATCCGGGCGGCATACATCTGTCACATTTTGTTCAGGTCGCTCCCAAGCTCTATACACCCACCTTTCATCGCTCTGGAACATGCGATTCTGCGTGTATCGATCAACCCGCCGCTTATACCGCCGAATTCGGCTCGCCCATGCACAAACTTTCTGCTTCAGGAAGTCGATGCGCTCTGTGACACGGGACATGTATTCTCGAGGGCTGACTCCAGTCCCCGAGAATGCCCGCCTTACAAAGCGCATCACACGTGGTCGTGTATTGCCCTCCCTGAAGCAGTATAGTTTGCCGATGAGTACCCTGGCCCCATCAATACGACGTTCGATCCTGCGCTGCCAGGCTGGTACGGCTGGTTTTGGTCGAATAGCTCCGTCACATTATTATTATTATTATAATCGTCCCGCATGATGAGAACCTCGTGAAAGCCGAGAAAGAAAAACAAATCAAGTATCTTGACTTGGCTCGCGAGGTTGTCGACATGTGGGATGTTGACTCAGCAATCATTGTGCCGATAGTCGTGACAGCCAAAGGGTTTATAGCCAAGTGCCTCGACTAACACCTGAGGAAACTGTCGTTAGGCAGCTGGATCAAGGGTTTGATTCAGAAAGTAGTACTTCTGGACACGGCTCGCATTGTTAGGAGGTTCCTCTCTTTGGAGCCCTGACCGCCGGTAGCTTGGACCCTGTTCCCGATACCGGTGGGCTTTAATATTTTTAAATGTTTTTATATTCTAATATTTATAAATATAATATGTATTTAGTGAAATAAAGGAAATAATATGAAGAAGGTACTTTATATAATAGGTAGGTAGACAGGGGGGGTCAGTGGCTAAATAATAACAACCGCACAGGTCGATCGATCAGGTTAAGCTACGCTTGCCGTGGTTGGGCTGTGGATGGGTGACCATCATTACATACCGTGACCCCTCCGTGCCTCGGAAAGCACGAAACCCATTATTGTTATCACTAGCTTCCGCTCGCGATTTCGTCCGCTTAAAACTTTTTGTTCCCCCGACCCACCCCGTCGCATCGCATCGCCCGCCTGCGCTATTACTTCGTTTTCGCTAAAGCGAAAACTTCTGACTTTTTTCTTTTTGCTCAACTCCTAAGGGTGCTAGCGTAATGTTTAATAGCCTATAGCCTTCCTCAAAAATTGGGCTATCAAATGCAAAAACATTTTTATAAATCCGAGCGCTACTTCCAGAGATTAGAGCTTTCAAACAAATAAACTCTTCAGCTTTATTATTTTAAAACTATCTCCTGAGATATTCATTGAAATCAATTAATGATGTCAAGGGCAATTTTGTTCAAAATTAAAATACGTAATGAATAACGTATTTATTTGGATACTTAAGGATTATAATCATGTTTATAAAAAGTTATTTTAAACAATACAGTATTATTCCTTATCCAATTAAATACATTACGTACGTTGTGAATTTCATGTAGATCAAAATTGCCTTTTACAGCATATCATTAAAATGAATATCTTAGAAGATATCAGAGATTTAAAAAGCGCGAGCGGCTGGCGGGGCGGTACGAAGTTCGCCGGGTCAGCTAGTATGATTATAAAATGAAACGCGCGAGCGCGAGCCGTCTTGTATTCATATTTTTGTTGCCGCTCCGCTTAGAAGCCCCGGCGAACGCATAGCGCGCGTTTCGGTTTGGCAACGTCGCGTCGCACCAGACGTAGGTAAATTTTAGCAAAATAACGTTATTGGTAACGCTATTTTAATACCGGTAAATCCTGTGTTATAACGTTATATTTAACGTTAAATATTTAACGTAACAGAACGAAATGTTTTGGTAATTTTACCGGTATTTTTTTGGTAACGGTAACCGTCCCTGCATGCAGGACACGATATTAAGTGTCCCTTCGTTTGTGGAACAGCACCACATGTACACTCCAAGGCGGAGTCGTCTATGAATCTCCACCTGAACAGGTTTTCTTTGCTTCAGCCAACCTGGGTCCGGAGTCTGTTTAAAGACTTCCAGGTTATACAAGGTTACTCATGTCCAGGTGGGAGGTCTTCAGCGGGTGGGACGAACGGTTTGGGTAAGGAAGGACTGTCTCGCCACAGCTTCAGTCTTTCTTGTCATGGGTGTGGGACGACACACTTTAAAAAACTGTTTCGGCTTTTCAGCCTTTGTGGCACAAGGATGTTGTCGTGCAAAGGGTCGTGTGTCGGAGACCATTTTGGCTCTTTCGCTGGAGCCAGTGCTCTGCGAACCACTGGTGGCGCTATTCCTGCTAGTGGATACAACATTTCCTACTATATTTCCCAGCAATCCACCCCTTAAACTTTATTACCCTTTTCCACCTTGGTAGGAGTCGATTTTTGAAAAACCCTAAAACACATACCTACTTTTTTACCGAGTTTCGAGTTAATCCGACAGCGGGTTACATAGATGTGTTTATTACTTGACTCGAAGATTTATTGATACCAATTTTCGACTTAATCAAGCCACGCAGTAAAATCCTCCCCTGTAAAATTAACTAAACCTTTTCATCCCGTTAGGGGTAGATTTTCGAAAAAACCCTGATACATGTTATTCTATATTTTTGGTCTTAAGTATAAATACCGAGTTTCGAGTTAATCGGACCGCGCGTTAAAATTCTTCCATACAAATTTTGACACCCCCCAATCTTTTAGGGGGTAGTTTAGAAAAACAAAAAGTGCCAAACTTCATAATTTATTTAGATAAGTATTCGTGCCAAGTTTCAAGTTTATTAACCAATTGAATAAGATTTTTCATATAAACTGTATCCCCGCTTTTCACCCCCACAGGGGTGGTATTTCGAAAAATCCTTTGGGATGTGCTCATTACTTGACTCAAAGATTATTTATACCAATTTTCGAGTTAATCAAGCCAAGCAGTAAAATCCTCCCCTGTAAAATTAACTACCCCTTTTCACCCGGTTAGGGGTACATTTTAGAAAAACCCTGATACAAGTTATTCTCTATTTTTGGTTTTAAGTATAAATACTGAGTCTCGAGTTAATCGGACAGCCCGTTAAAATTCTTCCATACAAACTTTGACACCCCCCAATCCCCCTTTAGGGGGTAGTTAAGAAAAACAAAAAATGCCAAACTTAATCATTTACTTAGATAAGTATTCGTGGCAAGTTTCAAGTTTATTAACTCAAGGAATAAGATTTTTCATACAAACTGTATCCTCGCTTTCCCCCTCCCCACACAGGGGTGGAATTTCGAAAAATCGTTTAGGATGTGTTTATTACTTGACTCGAAGATTTATTGATACCAATTTTTGACTTAATCAAGCCACGCAGTAAAATCCTCCCCTGTAAAATTAACTACACCTTTTCACCCCGTTAGGGGTAGATTTTCGAAAAACCCTGATACGTGGTATTTTTTATTTTTGGTCTTAAGTATAAATACTTACCGAGTTTCGAGTTAATCGGACCGCGCGTTAAAATTCTTCCATACAAATTTTAACACTCCCCAATCCCCTTCTAGGGGGTAGTTTAGAAAAACAAAAACTGCCAATCTTCATAATTTACTTAGATAAGTATTCGTGCCAAGTTTCAAGTTTATTAACCAAATGAATAAGATTTTTCATATAAACTGTATCCCCGCTTTTCACCCCCACAGGGGTGGAATTTCGAAAAATCCTTTGGGATGTGCTCATTACTTGACTCAAAGATTATTTGTACCAATTTTCGAGTTAATCAAGCCACGCAGTAAAATTCTCCCCTGTAAAATTAACTACCCCTTTTCACCCCGTTAGGGGTACATTTTTGGAAAACCATGATACACGTTTTTCTCTATTTTTGATCTTAAGTATAAATACTGAGTTTCGAGATATTCGGACAGCCCGTTAAAATTCTTCCATATAAACTTTGACACCCCCCAATCCCCTTTTAGGGGGTAGTTAAGAAAAACAAAAAATGCCAAACTTAATAATTTACTTAGATAAGTATTTGTGCCAAGTTTCAAGTTTATTAACTCAAGGAATAAGATTTTTCATACAAACGAAATCCCCCCTTTTCACCCCCTTAAAGGTTGAATTTCCAAAAACCCCTTCTTAGTGCTCCCCTACATTATAAAAGGAAGCCGTGTGCAAAATTTCACATTCGTAGACCCAGTAGTTTCGGCTGTGCGTTGATATGTCAGTCAGTCAGTCAGTCAGTCAGTCAGTCATTCATTCATTCAGTCAGTCAGTTTCTTCTTTTATATATATAGATAATGACACGCCATTATTTATCGATACAATTAATTCCACACTCTATTTTTTCGATAATTTTATTTATGACACATAAAAAATAGGGTCACAACTTCTCGCGGTTCTTATTTTAAGAGACCTTTCAAACACAATCCGTCTTATTCCAAAACGCGATCTAAATTTAGTACTGGGATTATCACTAGGTTTAAACCATGACTAAATAAAACGCTATTACAAAATGAAGTTTATCACTAGTTCATGAACTATGTATGGTACTAAAGTTAGTCCGCCGAGACCCCTAGTTTAACCATGGTTTGACATCGGTACTAATTTATTTTTGAGGTTAGCGTTGATTATTATTGTGTCTTTTTATTTGCAAATCGTAAAAAATGGATATTAATATGATTGACGTGATGGATTTGGATGATTTGGATATGCTGGAAACGTCTCGGCGATCTTACAGACATCGTCATCGTGTAAATCCTTTTGAATTGAGTGACGAAGATTTTAAATATAAGTATAGGTTCACAAAACGATTGAGGAAAAATAGTGGATGTTTTACGTGAGGATTTATCCCACGACCCTCGAGGATGCCCATTGAGTCCTGAAGTGCAAGTGGTTTGCGCATTACGTAATATTTCCTATAATAATAAGAACATCCGCGTTAGGTAGTCGAAATAAGATGAAACAAGGCATCATTATCCTTATCTATGCAAGGCATTGTTTACCTACGGTAGGTACCTAATAGTTTAAAAATTATGTTTTACTAACTTTTTATTCAGAACTCCAGTTTTCTCTGAAACAGTTTCATCACACACAACACAACACACACAACAGTTTCAGTTTTTTCTGGAGTTCTGAAGAAAAAGTTAGTAAAACATAATTTTTCGAGTTGTTTTGTGACAACAACTCACGAACAAACCAACTAACAGACTGTTAGTAATAAAAATACTAAGAATAATATTAATAAGGAGTGCATATACATAATCAAAAGGACGTAAACATTTACGCGGACAGCCGAATGTAATTCATTCCATTTCAAGCTAGAGGTGTTAAAAAATATGACAACTTGATTATAAAAACCGCGTCAAAAGTACAAGTTGTGCTTGTTCATTATATTGTAACCTAAACAAAGAACAATTTATGACATATTTTTGTAATGATAAATAATTATTTAATCATTTCAAGTGTTATTATAATATCAATATTTATAGAAACAGAACGTTGCTTCAAATAAAGCCTGTAGGAACGAATGAAAGAATGCCATTTTTGTTTCTTATCTGTGGATATTATTTGAACCATGGACCTTCTTTGGTACTAAAAGATCCTCGGATAGTCTTCGTTTTGTAATCGGAACACACTTTGATACTAGTACTAACTTTAATACAGTCACAAACCTAGACCTTTTAGTCTTGGTTTAAACCAGTACTTAAGCATGTTTTTGTAATAAGACCGATTCAGTTCGTTTCGTTTTTAGTAAGAGTGACAGCACCCTAAGTGGCTTCTTAAAAAGGTTGATAAAACAACAAGGCTCTTGACTTATTGATTGTTCAATTTGTTGACAGGCGAACCAATTACCATTTTAGTTTTTAATTACCCTTTTAACTTTCGCGTGCAATAATAGCAGCTGATGTTAATTGGTATTTTTAATTGTTTTGGAATTTGGTTCTCAAACAGAGCACTTGTACTTGTGAAGTCCTCACACGTCCCGACACTCCTCGACGGCAGCCGCCGATGCGTCGATGACGACAGATATAGTTGCCGCTCGTGTAGCGGCGAAATGTAAACTAGTGCTGTTGCCTCTGCCGTTAGCGGATGCTGCTCGTGTGTATGAGCACTACACCAGAAAATCGGTGTATGACCTAGAACATAATAGCCTCCCCAACCGTTTTCGGTCACGGTGGCCAATCTCAATGGAGATTAGCCAGGTACACAGGAGATATTATAGTGCACAAGTGTGTGCGCAAACACAGGTGCACTCTCTGTTCCTTTACTCTCATAGTCCGATGGGACGGCAATCCGACACGACCGGGGAAAGTTCAGGCGCAGGACCAACGACTTTACGTGTTCCGAGGCACGGGGGTACCACCAACTTCCAAACTCCGGACTGTTACCAAAAAAGATTGAGTTTCGATTGGGTTTTCCATTAGGAATTTCCTAGAACATAAATTGGACTGTAGAAGGTAGCTGATGTAGACTAAATGTGAAAGTTGGGGGATACATTAATAGTGTGCAATTTAGAGATTTCTAAAACCGTAAAATATTCAATTCTAATGATCAGCCATAGATCTTGACTGGATCTTTGCTTATCTTTTCACCGTTGTGATAGTAGGTATAGGTATTTATTAGTTGATACATAAATTCTAATATAATTAACTTTTAATTTCTATGCTAATGTCATTCTTATCTTTATCTTGCTTCAGATATTTTGACAGTGCTTGCCACCGTTAAAAGCTTGATATGTTCGGTATAAAGGTCGAACATAAATTAACTGTTTCGTGTGACTATTAGGAGTGGAGATTTGATAGGTGTAATAAGAAGTGGTATATAGGGGGGTATCGTATTACCCAGTAACTGGGTTGTGGATAGGCAGTCGCTCCCTGTAAAATACTGTTATTCAGCTGCATCCGGTTAGACTGGAAGCCGACCCCAACATAGTTGGGAAAAGGCTAGGCAGATGAATAAGAAGTGGTATTGAGGGCATGTAGAAGACTTGGTAATGTAAATATAGTTCACCGTAGTAAACCGTACAGGATGTAGAAAATACTGAAACTTATTTTAGAAAAATATGATAAAAAGTCGTATGTTAATTAGGACAGACATTTCCAAGTTAATAGTTTGCAACAGCATCAAATAACTTACTCGACAACAGACGTCACAGTGGCCCTTTAATTATCTCCACACCCATGCCATCAAAACTAAACATAGAATTCTATTTAACAGCACCTACACACAAACATTTTATTACGCAATTAAAATGACATCCGCGACGGTTCGTACCGTGGAAACGCGATCCTCAATGCTAATGAATGTATAACGATTGCCGATTATCGTTGTGTCATCATCAGATGCGGTATCTATTTGCATTTTATTGATTGTAAAATTTTACGAGCATGTCGTGCTAAGGTGGTATCGACTCTCAAATTGATATTTTATCGATATACCACTCGGACAGCACTAAACGTGAGAGCGGCGAACTTTAAATATAGAGTTTTCTATTTATAAAAGTTAGCATAGATTTTATTTTGAATTTATTAATTTGGGATTAGCTGTAGGTGTAAGCTGTGGTAAGCTATGACTACTATTATGGTGGCATCTAGCTTCATATTTTCTGACTGACCGACTTCTTAACAATTCAAAAGTGCCTGTAAATGGTTTAATTGAAATAAATGATTTGAGTTTGAGTTTGGAATTTACGATTTTTGATTGAAATTTTCGTGTCAATACAGTATAACCGTTGAATTTCTTCTTGGAGTTTTGAAAAAAAATATTGCACGCTAAGAATACAAACTTTTTATGACGAAAAGTCGGAGTGGCTGTAAATTATACTTAATAAACTACTTCAGGGACTTAGTAAGTCATTACTGTCAGCCATTTTCACTGAGACGGTTGTGTACGAGTACGAATTGTAAACTTTTATGTGTTTTGCCTTTATGAGATGAAGATTACCAATGCAATGAATATTTTTGTGGGTTCTGTACCAAAGTAACTTTATTGGAACCTATGTTGATTGGAAATATACCAATATTTCATCTCCAACTATAACTATTCCAATAAACGAGCGACTGTTTCTTTTCAATATTCTGTAAACTCATTACAGTTTCAGAAAGATATCTTGATATTATTTTCCGTTATTGTAACTTAGAAGTAGAACTAGATATAGAAAACTTGAAATCAGCTAAATTACCAATTTAACCGTAGGCGTACCTATGAATGATTTTGCTGCTTCTAAACTGCTGCTTTGTCGGTTACTTACACCATTTAAGAAATACATTTTACTAATTTATTTTCTTCCTTTCTGCTTTTTTTCTTTCTGTACTAAAAACCATATTTCACTTCTTTTAAAACTAGCAATAACTTCAGCTCAAAAGGGAGTAATGGCACCTGCAGCCACTAAAAAGCTGAAATTCGCAGCCGTTTTTCGTCACGTCAGTCGCGACGTCAACGTGACAAATCCGCGGGCATTCGTCTAGTTGGCGGAGAGTGATCGCGGCAGCAGCCAGCGTGACACGCGCATTTATCACGCCACGCTACGTGTTAGCGAGGTATTGTCCCAGGTCTGGGACATTCAGAATATAGCGGGCAGATTTTGGACCAAAACTGCCGACTTAATTGTGGGATTTGATTTATTTATTTATTTTACCATTTATGTACACAGATTTATATTATAAAGAATAAGACAAAAAAAAAGAACAGAAAAATAGGTACAAATGTGATGCTTATTTCTAAAGAAATCTCTTCCAGGATAAGTAGGTACCTGCGATAGGAAAGTAGATAGAGAGATGATTGATTGAGTTGATTGATTTTTTATTTCGAAGATTATTTTGTGGGCGATCATTGCATTGGTATGACTTTTACTAAAAACTACCTACTAGTTTTGTTTTTATTTTATTCATAATTTATTTATAAGTAAATAATACAGGCTGTATTCAGCTGCATCCAGTTAGACTGGAAGCCGACCCCAACATAGTTGGGAAAAGGGTAGGCAGATGATGATGAAATGATGACAGGCTGTGTATTCTTTCAAAGTCAACGGGTTCTATTCCTTTTTGAAAATGGATTTTTTTAAATCTCCGAATCGGGGTTTGTTTACAAAAAGAACTTTTGTAGGAGTTAATATGTTAGGTGTAGTCTATAAAACATAGTTTGACTTTGATGCAGCATGGTACGGGATTCCATACATTCATGGGCATTGTCCGATTTTTATAAAATCTTATGAAGCAGTTTAAGGTTTCTTCAAAATAGTCCTGGAGAATTCTCTGAGTAACTACGTTCTACCTAACCAAACTTAACTAAGACTAGTGGAGGTGTTACCATCGAAGAGTGAGGAGGGAGAGGTGGTCGGGGGTTTAACACGTTAACACGTCCCACGCTGCAACGGTTATTAAGTGACACTATTTGTCGACTCCTGCTTGCTAGAAGACTCGGATTTCCAGAAAAAATTACGATTAGTTTAAAGGGGACTACATGACCTAAAGCGCGGTCACTGTCGGACTGCGTAGAAAAGAAAGAGAAGCGCGATGACACAACACTGGTAATGTATTGCAAAATATGAAGTAATTATCTATTTACAAAAAATCTATTGTTTGGACTAAAATAATTTAACTTAACTTTATTATGTTGCTTGTAGAATAATCTGACAAAAAATCAGAACGATAGTATGTATGGTTTTTTATACAAAAAAAGTTTTTAGAGGTTTTTTTCTACCGTATAAAATTTATTTACACGATAGATATTTATATTTTTCTGATTTTATACTTTTATGCATTATAAAACTTGCGTTTTTTGCGTTTAGGTCCTGTAGATTAAAAGTTGGGAGCGGTTTTTTTCTACTGTATTGTTTTTTTTTTCTTTCCAACCACCGCTACTCATCATCACCTATGCATTGAAGATTCAGGTAATGTATATAATACAGGGTGGCAGGGACTTCGACGTGCGTCCCGTTACATGGATTCAGTTCATGATTCTGAAAAAAATTGCTGTTCCATACATTTTGACCGCGTTGACATTGAACTTTTCTACGAAACAACAGATTTATTTTTTGATAACCGACGAAATATTTCTACTCTAGGGCGTCTAGAATCATGTGCTGAATTCGTGTTTACTGTTGTAGCGGTATCTACAACGCCACATACGAACAACGCGTCATACTGATGTCACGCAAAATCCTGCATCTCGCAAGCAGAGTTTACCGCGCAACTAGCATATAAACAACCGCCCGACACCCGTCTGGTCGGAGGATACTCCGGTTCCTATAGAGTATGAGTGAACTTTACACTTTGTTCCTCATACCTCTGTACTGTTTGCGCGTCGATAAACCAACCTGTTTAACCGATAAACACCATCATACACGTCTGCATCAAACCTTTTTAATTACAAACACCATGGTTAAAAATGCAATATAAACTCCTTTTGCATTTTCAACCCCAGTATATACCGTGGCACCGCAGGGATTCAGTTTGGCGTCATCAAAGGGTGCAGCCAAACAAACGGGTTAACCAAAAAACAAGCTTCAAACGTTTTAATACGGCACGCGTTTATTGCGGCTTGGGGGTAGGATGGCTAGGTGACTGGGGAAATATAGGATAGTCCTGATAAAATATAGAATAGTAACTCTGGGATAACCAAAATATTTTGCTATAATGATAACTATACTTTCAGCGGGATTGTCCGAAAGGGTTACCGCTGGCCCGCAACATAAAGGGCTAAGGAAGGAACATGGATGGGTTTTAGTTCAGAGTGCAGTGCGATGCGCGCTCGAACACGGACGTGTTTTCACTGTGCACGGCACGAATTTTATTCGCGTGTTGCGCTGCAATAGCCGCTGCCCGTAAACACTATGAGTTCCAAATAACTCCTAGTCAATGAATTGCTGGCAAAATTTTGGTCAGTAAGAGTCTGACACTCCCTTCCGCTCCACCCAGAGCGGGAGGGGGTTATTTGATGATTTCCAATCCGGAAAAAAAAAATAACTATACTTAAGACTGTAGGTACTTATGTGAGAGGGCAAAACGACTGATGAAAATAAACCGATTTAGGAGATTTTAAATTACGAAAAAGACCATTTTTAGTTTATAATAAGTTTCTTCGTAGAGAAGTGGTGGCCCAGTGGCTGCGACTTACGAGTTGTAGGTCGTAGGTTCGAACCCAGCCAGGCTCTTTACTTTGTGTAAATTATTTCATCACCACTACTCTCAAAACGGTAAAGGAAAACATTATGAGGAAACCGGCATGTCCTAGAACCCAAAAATTCGAAGACATTTGACATCTACCAACCCGCACTGGGTACCGCCTGGTGGATTATAGCCCATTGCCTCGCACCGAGAGGAGGCCTGTGTCCCAGTAGTGGTAACATTACCTATAGGCTGATAATGTAGGTTTCTTGTTTTCTATTGTTTGTTTAGATAATAGAGAGACACTAAATACCCAAGTCCCGCTTCCAGTGACTGAAAATCTTCATCAAAATCATTTAGTATCTTGTATTTAATTTGGATTTAATACACAATGGTGCGGCTGCATGAGGTGGGCTTAATGCCACTTGCCAATCTGCCATTCAAGCAGAAATATCCTAAAATAATATTTCCCGATAGCACCCACCCTACCTGATGAGAGAACGTATCACAAGGTTCATTTTGTCGAGTTCTTGCGCCCGGGGGCGACACCGTCGTTTCCGGGGGAAGCCGACAGAGGGCGCTGGCAAACACGAGCTCCATTTCCGGCGCGGAAGAGCGCCGCCGACGTCGCTTCCGGCGGCCGACTGATTGGGCCTTTATTAAAAACTGACACCTGGGGCTATCCACCGGTTTTTGTTTTTCGAATTTTTCCTTTTTACTAAGGGTTGGTTATGACAAGTGCTTTTTTAATGTTCCTCGGTTTTAGTTTGTCGCGTTTGCATTAAATTGTGCGTTAAGCTGAGGGAGGCTGAGATTGGATTTTGTTTGTTTGTTTTGTAGATTTTTTGCGAACGTATTTGCGTTCCATTTTTAGGGTTCCGTACCTCAAAAGGAAAATAACGGAAACCTTATAGGATCACTTTGTTGTCCGTCCGTCCATCTGTCTGTCAAGATACTTTATCTCGGAAACGCGTTAAGGTATAGAGTTGAAATTGAAAAAAACCGTATACTCAGTTTTGCAGTCCCATAAAGCTGTGTAAAAATCAAACTTCTACGTTAACTTTAAAAAAAAGATACGGCCGTTTATACTGCAAAAAACGTATATTTCGATACTCTCAAGGGAATCAAAATGTATAGGGTACATACCGTTAACCTAGAATCATGAAATTTGCCAAGAAGCAAGATCATGTAGCACAAGTAGATAAAGAAAAAATAAACCGAAAACCGTAAATTTGTAGTTACATTAAAAAACAACCCATGATTAACTAGTTACAGAAATTATCGATATGATTAATGGTTATGGTTTAGTTAATTTTTTCTTAAACAGAAAACATTTAACACAACACACCTGAGCTAAGCAAACTATTACCAAAATTAAACATGTACAAGAATTCAGGAATCATTTCTTGAATGCCAAGACCCGGCATTCAAGAAATGATTCCTGAATTCTTAGGCCTTTAATAAACTACTGAAAAGCTAAAAAGCTGATACAATAACTTCATCACGAAAAAATCATTATCATTCACACATTCTAGAAGATGCTATCTATGTAGACGACAAAGAATCAGTATGCTGTAGTTGTTCCTCGTGAAACGTATCACTTCGGTACAAATCCGACGCCTTGTTACATGCACACCGGATAAGCTGGCTGGAATAGTGTTGGGTATTTGTCGATGTCGATAAAAAATATTTTATTTTTATTGTTAACTAGCTGCGCCTCGCGGTTTTACAAGCGTAAATTTCGATCCCGTAAGAATATCGGGATAAAACGTATTATTTGTCCTAATCCAGGTCATGGTCTACTTATGTGCCAAATTTCATCCAAATCCCTTCTGCCGATTTGGCGTGAAAGCGTAACAAACCAACTTACAAAAAATCAAATCTTTTCTCTTTATAATATTTATTATTTATTTATTAAAACTTTATGAACAAGTAAAAAATTTTTGCCGATGGGAAATCATCAAATGACCCCTCCCGCTCTGGATGGAGCGGAAGGGAGTGTCAGACTCTTACTGACTAAAACCCACCTGTGTTTCTTCCTTAGCCCTTTATGTTCCGGGCCAGCGGTAACCCTTTCGGGCAATCCCGCTGACTGGACTTAATGCCTAGGGCATTATTCTAGATGTACCCGTAGCTTCTGTATACCTAAGTTTCTTGTGATGAGAAAGCGGCTAAATTTCCTATGGGCTTGAAAAATTCCTGCAGTACGTCAAAGGCCGGTGTAGACACATCTCACTATTTCGTTCCTCTCTGCATTTGGATCGGTTTCAAGCCTCGATCGTATAATCGAATCAAAGCCGTAGTCTAGCTTGCACCAAAATTCTATGCAAGCTACCAAAGGCCACCAAAGAATACTATACATGTAGTATTAGATCTTCACGTCATGCTAGTATTTTGATTGGTTTCTGGCAAAAGCTATGACAGAACCGTATTTAATCAAATACATTTCAAACTTTGTTTGCAGGCTAAACTCCTTTATTTATAAACGTTTCTTAAGGGTAAATAATGATTAGTGTCTGCTTAACCATACATTTTCACGTTTAAATGTCTCTTAATTTTAAGAAACATTATAAATAATGGGGCTTGTGTCACGATAATGCAATTAAAGTTGAAGTCAGACCTAAGCTTCTATAATATTCGATAAAAACAATCCCACCAAAAACATTTTCATGTAAAATGTTGCCAAAACGAGACCATTATGGCTCACACTGTCAAATAGTTATCAGAATTCACATAGAGCCAAGCTTTTAACTCTACACGCCCTAACTCTACAAGCCCTAACTTCACAAACTCTACACCTTTGTCAAAATATGAGATTTGGTCGTTTTGTTACTACCAGAACTATTTTATAACAGAAAAGTAATAAACAGTGAATACATTTTTCACCGGATGGCCATGTGACAGTAGTGAACAAAAACAAACAAAAATCAACAGCGAGCTAAATAAAAATTGTAAAAAAAGCCCTGAAAAAACTGTCAAACAAAAGTAAAGTTACAGTGTCCTTCACGCATTTCTTTATCTACAGTACCCTAACACCCGTGAACCCAACTTTACTCCCACCTTATCCGTCGCCACACAACTCGGAGAGCGATAAATCGAAAACACACGAAATCTGAACAATAAATTGCAGACAATATTTTCAGCAACATCGCTCCCGTAAATATCGTTGAAACTATAACTGAGTTCTTCCTGAGTTAGGGGTGGCACGTAGTTGATAGTTTTTTGACCGAAAAAAAGAGTTTGTCGCAAACATAGTGTTTTTTTTATATTTCTAAAATTGATTTATTAAAAGACACGAAATGTGTTTAATATAAAATTTGGTTTCTGTGTTTTAATTACACATAAAAAACCGTAAAGAAGAGTGATTTTTGCAAATGCCTCAAAATTATATCTCTTTAAATTATTTTGAAAGCAGGAATTTGAAGTCTAATACAATTGCTGTTTGCAATGGTAAGATGACAATAATGTCTATGTCTGGGACAAGACTAATTTATTATGCTAAATATTATACGGTGATATGTATGATTCCATAACTAATAAAAAAAATGGTTGCCTGTAAAGTCGGTTTTACGGGCGAAGATTTTACGTGACAACGACCGATCATCCGATCATAGTTGAGTGGGAGAGAGACGCAAGGCATTCGGCGGGCCTCTCTCTCGTTCGGTGACTCATCGTAACGTTACCGAGCGTTACACTTTTTCATAAGTGACTCCCAGTCGCAACCTAATTTAAGACGTTGTCACGTCAATAATATCCTTCTCTTACATAATTAGAAAATGATATTACTAAAAAACAAAAATCCTCCATCTAAACTTTGACCAGCCCTAAACGGCTATGGAGTCGTAAAAACGTATTTTATTCGGAATGGTCAATGCAGTGGGTCCCCAGTGGCCAGTTACATGTCGTTCGAATGTGCCGCCCTCTATACGATCACTCTTTTTACGTGTCTCAACTAGTCACGTCGGACACGTCGAGGAGTACTTTAGGGTAGGAATGTCAGCCTTTTTAGGTGGTCTAGGGGTTTCAAGTTTGCACCTTTATACAGTTATGATATTGTTTGTGTGAGAGTCTATGGCCGTCAAAGGATGTTGAGAAAGTTTTTTCTCAAGACACTCACATTATACTTTTTCGTCAAGAGAAGAAAAACTTTTTCTTCCCTTTCATAATTATAATTATTTATAATTACTATTATTTATTATTTTATTTATAATTATTATTATTTGTAATTATTTTTTATAATTATAATTATTTATTTACACCAACATTATAAAAAGGCTCCGAAACTACTGGACCGATTTGAAAATTTTTTTCACCATTAGAATTCTGCATTATCCTTGATGAACATAAACGATAGAATATTTTCAAAAAAGTTAGGGATCCGTATGAAACTTCAATAATGTAACCCAAGGTGTGAAAAAAAACCAAAAAAAAATATTTTAACGCGTACGCTGCGGAAACTATTGACAATAGAGCAAAGTGATGTATTACCGTTTTATAGAATACATCAATATCTACAAAAAAGTCTGCAATACTATATGTCTAACTATTACAGTTATGTCACAATAACTACTTTTCCATGTTAAAATATGCAATAGTAACGCCGAAAAATCCTTGTACCTTATTTTTGTTAAATACCAATATCTACCCGTGCAAAGCCGGGGAGGGCCGCTAGTATTATGAAAAGTTCTGTGTCCAGTAAATGTAGGCATGAACACAAACTTATACACTCACACACAAACCATCAATTAATTGTACCACGTTGATAACCTTTACTATGTGATAATGGGGGGCCTGGAGTTCTAAACTACAGGCCTAGGCTTAGTTTAGACTCCAGATGTCCCACAAATTACATAATATTGATAAAAGTCAACTTATTAGTTTATGAATGTTTTGAATTAATTTTTTAGCTTTTTAATTCACTGGAAAAAGAACATACCTAATACTTTACAATATCCTTTTCTCAAGAAATAATCATTTTAAATTTGAAAATTTCGTTGAATCCTCAACATAAATCATAACAACAAAACAAAATGATCATTGCGTTAACAGCCAATAAAATATTGTACGATTTCAATTGAAGATCTTTCTTCCACGTCATTTTAAGTATCGATAAATACTCGACACGACTTTTGATCTCACCAGCTGAGGTTCAATAGAATTGAAACCCGACAAATAAGGTCACAGACACACAGTCACTGTGACATCGACGTCTTCAACTTTATGATCTCCGTAAATGACTGTCTCCGAAACTGGCTAAGTTTAATCGATTTTGGAACTCTTATACGTTATTTCTGTAGTTTCAGTCCCTCTCTTAAGGTCCTCGGTTTTATTGCTTTTATTTTTATCGTTTACTTGGGAATAAAATGAAATTCTTGTAAGAGCTTGTATGTAATCGTTTTATGATTGTTTGGAAATATGTTTTGTTTTAAAACAACATGTTTTCTTGGAAATGTTAAGAATAACATCTTCTTCTTTATTTTACAGGTTCTTCTTTAATGGACGGTTCTAAATGTTTTGGTGTAAAGTTTACTCTTGTAATAACTTCAGACTTCTAAATACCATAATCAGCCTATAATGTTCCCACTGCTGGGACACTGGCCTCCTCTCAGTGTGGGCCGTTCTACCACGCGGGCCCAGTGCGGGTTGGCAGACGTCACATGTCTTCGAATTTTTGGTTCTAGGACATGCCGGTTTCCTCACGATGTTTTCCTTCACCGTTTTGAGAACAGTGGTGATGAAATAATTTACACAAAGTAAAGCGCCTGTCTGGGTTCGAACCTACGACCTACATATCGTAAGTCGCGGCCGTTACCACTTGGCCACCACTGCTCTTCTAAATAAACTGTCGAAATTGTGAAGTGTCAAAAATAACATTTCATTTTGCGTCTGTTTGCGGATCACATCACATTTGCATTGGCACATATTGCATATTCATTCATCATTGACACTTCGATCCAAATTCATCTTTTAGGTTTCTCAAATAGGGTTCAAAATTGTGGTGATGAGTGTTAACATTTAGAAATTCTTCAGTACCGAGCCGTTAAATTAAAGTGCAAACAACACGTTTAGGCGTATTAATAAATTATCGGTCAGCGAGTTTATTTGCTCACACATTTTAGTGTACTTATGTTAATCAAAAAAGAAACTCGGCGTTAAGTTGTCGGTAAACACTGTTGAGTGTGTGTTTGCCTAGAATTATGTACAGATGCCAGCACATCAAGCTACCCAAAACTGTAAAATTTTCCCAATCGACTTTGAACCTTATGTTTTAGCGATAAGGTTGAAAATCTATTAATGAAATTTGACAGATTGTAGTAGCTTGATGTGCTGGCGTCTATACCTACGCAGTATGTATTGATTAGGTTATTTATAGGGATGTTTTTCTTGCCGTTGATTTTTATTTTTGTGGTGAGTTAAGTAATATGGCCAAATATGGCCACCTTGAAATAAGGTCATCAACGTAGAATAATTATAGTCTGTCTATCTCAACATGTCATCTGCCTAACCTTTAACTATGTTGGGGTCGGCTTCCAGTTTAACCGGATGCAGCTGAATACCAATTTTACATGAAACCACTGTCATCTGACCTCCACAACCCAGTGGGTAACACGATACCTCTTTGTAAGACCACTGCCACAGTCTTCTTATTTGGTGGTCCTCCATAAACTGGGATTTTTACCTATTGGGATATACAAGAATGATGCGGTTAAAAAAAAAACTGGACTGAAAAGTGATATTGACTGCCTAGAATACTTGTAGTTTATCGCAGACTTCTAATGCTCGTTGCTATCTGAAGAGTTAAAAATATTTATAATCACCGTACTTATCGATGTAAATTGGCATAAGCAAAATTTCTGAGATGCCATTATTGCAGCTATGCATGTTAGTATGTTTATTAACAGGTTTCTAGGCCATTATAAATTATGAATCTTATAATGACTCAACTCGATCAGATAACTCTTTTAAAGGATACAGAGTGACAAGCAGCTGACAGCCAGTTTTTGCTTTATTTCCCTCATCAATATGGATATTAATTAACTGCAGCATAACTGGTATATTGTAATTCAGCTGCATATAACTTTGTAGAAACTTTTTTTGATGTAACTTTGTAGAATAAAAAGGAGTTACATGCGTCATAAAGTTCTAGAAGCGTCACAAAATTAACTTTGTTTGATAAAGTCCTAAAAATACAGAAGGCAGTTCACAAACTTCACAAGAATTTCTATATTTACCACCAAACTTCGGACAAAAGCAACAAAAATGGTAGCAGCAAACAAGAAAAATTTAAACCCTTCCATAGAATTACAAAAGTGATTAGAGCACCACCATAAATAAATAAATATTTATTTCTCTTTGCCGACGTCAACCGACGTCAATCTTTAGCGTAGACACGTTAAAATCGCGTTTGCGTTCGCTTCACACACGTTCCCAGAAGGACTATCTGTCAATACGACGTTCTAAAAATCGAATGTCAAATTGCTTGGACAAACCGTTCGGGTCCAGTCGGCTCGTATCGTTCGTCACGAAGCAAAAGGAGCGAAGGGATCATTCGATTTAGTATTAGCTCGCTAATGCGTATAGGACAAAGATACCGACGACACACAAACCTCGTATTTCGGTTCCGTGACATTTTTACTTAAATCAATATATTTTTATTATTTGTACATATTGGTATTTCTTATATGAGACAGTTCGATAATTTATTGAGTAAATACGCGGTGATTTTCAAATGGAGTCTTGGAAAAAAATTTTTCGTTAGTATTATTTATTATCTAGACAGATTGTTTGTAAAAATAAAGATAAATCAAACGATTTTCATGGTAATCTGGGAGTAGTAAAATAGTGACTAACTTGTTATTTTGGCTTTATGTTAGTTTTGTCGAGCTCACAAATAGAACAATTTATGTTTTTAGACACGCTAAGTTTCAGTGATAGCTACGAGTAGATGAGACTAACACTTAAAGCCGTTGTAATAAAATGGTCGTATTATTTAAAAGGTTTGGATAGCAAGTGACAATGCAAAATAAATAAGCAAATTTGCAGTTAGAAAGCTGTCACTCATCTAAACTAATGTTTTGGTTGTTTAGTCTACATGGTCACCAGGTATTACCTGTTACAGAGAAGTGGTTGCAGAAATTTAATTTTAACTTAAATTGTGTGAGTGATTTTTTTATCACTTAAACATTTTTCTATATTAGTAAAGTCAGAGTGAAATCGTTTATTTCAAGAAAGCCAATGACAATTATTTTGTTTATCAAAAACACATTAATCTGTTGTAATAATATTGTTTAAAGTAAATCCAAACGGTAACAATCCGATACTCATTGATACAGGGATTGAATTTTATCAACCCCAATCTCCCTTTGAAAAATAGCAGAAAGCGGTCACAAAATAAATCGGGATACTTGTCTCAAATAACACGATGTGAACCGGACCGGGTATCGGCCGGGTAAATTGGATCGGCATCGTCGACTCGATCGTGGGGATTATCCGGCCATCGTTACAGAGCAACGTTAACGCCGGCCGCTTCTGATTGTCTCTTTACTCTATGTGCACTGTGGAGTACAGCGATGTTGAACGGGGACAAAATAGTTATGATTATTAAGAAATAATCTTTTGGCATGTTTTTGAAATTTTGCTCAGTGCCTCTAGACATTCTTTACCAGTCAAATATATCAGTGTGTCATTTTAATTTTGATCTAGCTAGATTATGGTATCCATCTATAATCAAATAGCACACATTGCTGTAACAGACAGGCATAAATAACATCATGTTTATAATATTTAGATAAGTACTATTTTTTTTTTGAAAATGGGATCATGCCTCTATCGCGGGAATTATCCGGCCCTAGCCTTACAGAGCAATGTTAATGCCGGTCGCTTCTGATTGTCTCTTTACTCTGTGTGCACTGTGGAGTTCAGCGATGTTGTGGTGGTCAAAATAGGTTTTCCAGAGTTTTGTGGAATATTAATTACTTACGACCGTACCTGCTTTGCACGGGTTTTGCGAAATATAAAGGAACCGGAATTTATTTCTCTAAATGATAGTGAAAACACAGACAGTAAAAAGCGAATTAAAATTTTATAATATGTATAGTTTTAGTGTTTGTTACCTATTATTAAAAGCTGGTTTTAAAGCATGATGTTCAAAAATTACAACTTTACCTATAACTGTCTGCCTTATGTCTAGTTTCCAGGGAAATTTAAAGGGTGTGACTTTCTAAAAGTAGGTTAATATATATTTTCTTTTAAGTTCTGTTGTATAAAAGTTTCGTGAATCATTTTGAAACAGTTTGACTCAGAACTTTCACTCATAATAATATTTATGTAATCAATACATAATTATTATAAAACTATACATTTTCCCCACAAAGTTTACCCACTGTGCAGATCCCGCCCACAAGTTCAGCTGGCTATCGCAGATCTCCGCTCGTTTGTAACGACGTCTCGCGTCCGACGTAACGACTCGATCCCGCTTTTTATTTCTTTGCCCACCTGGTTTTTGCTGAGTGCCCACTGTGCATTTCAGTGATGGGGATTTTTTGGCTAGTTTATTGAGGTTTTCTGCTATATTGCTGTGTAATTTGATTTCGCAAAGAATGTCAGATTTTGTAATGTTTTTATATTCCTCTCTTCTATGTTGAATCAATGATAGTTTCCCAGTATTCAGCCTTTTTTTATTGAAACTATATTTTTATGAAAGCACTCTTACCCTGCGCCCTAAGTAAAAGCGATCGTCGCGCAATTACGCGATCATCGCGTTCATATGTCACTTTTTGTTTCGTGAACCGGAACGAGTGGTCGCGCCGACAGAGGGCGCCTTCCGCTTTTCCGAACAAAAAGTTAGGACGCGGCCTTAAAAGTCAATAATGACAAAACGAACGTAACGACAGTTAAGAAATAAATCCTGTAAACATTTAAATCACAGGACACGTTAACAAATTAGACTATTAACTCTACATTTGGGACACGCTAACCACCACAAACCACGATAAAAATTAAGTACAGGCGCCAGCACATCAAGCTACTACAATTTGTCAAATTTCATTAATTGATTTTCAACCTTATCGCTACAGTATAACGTTCAAGGTTGATTAGGAAAATTTGACAGTTTCGGGTAGCTTGATGTGCTGTCGTCTGTACATTTTAGCAAGAGTATGAATCAACAAAATAAACTAATCAATCACGTACATACATTACACATAGCATCCAGTACAACAGTCACCTAGAAACGTGCTAACAGACAGACAAACAGACCATCAAACATGATAAGTGACGTCTGTCCGACTTGAGATGCTAATTATGAATGTAACAGAGTTTTAGCGGTTTTATTAACGAGGTTGAAGGCACGGTTTGTGTATTTTCATGGTAATTTTTTAGAATTGGATGTTATTTTCAAACATATATACAACAGTAACAAATATTAATAAAATAACCTAACAAAAATGTGGCGTCAAAAATTATATAATAAAATATACGACATATTATAACATACATAGTCAGCCTTAATGCTCCCACTGCTGGGACACAGGACTCCTCACGAACAGACAAATAGATCTATGAAATCAACAACATCAACACATGGGATATGACCAAGGATTAACTAAGCTTCTGAGAATTACACTTTCAATAGTAAATTGTGAAAATCAAACATCCAACTATTATAATGTTTGTCCACTTACATGCTTTTACACAAATAACGTATGAAATGTTAGCTATCCTTCGTACAAGGTAAAATATTGGACGAGTTATATAGACAAAAACACCGTACTTTGAGATTGTTAAATCAATCTTAACCTTACCTAAAATACTAGTAATTTGTAGCCCGTATACGTCACAAGCACGACCTATTCTCAATTTCGATTCATTTGCCTCAATTACTTTGTCACAGCCAATGCTTCACACATTATCAACTCCGACCACACAAGTGAAATCCGAATTTCAAAAGCTCTCAACTACTCTTGTAAATAACATATGGATGCTAATAACAACCAAATTGATATGACTATCGTTGGGATGGAATATCAAACAGAGAAGGCACGAGTGGAAATAGCTGTGTAATAATGATAATTGATTTGGCCAATTTTCGAAACGTATGTTTTATTTGAGCTAGCAGACGTAAGAATGTAGCGTTTGTTAACATACTTAGTGATTTGAGTTATACAAATATTAAAGATATTAAGCATGAAATCTAATCTCTTCTTTGACGATGTTGACAAATGTGGCCGCGGCTGCTGGCAGTGCCGCGCGGCCGCACGAAGCTAGTGAATGAAGCGCCACCGTTTACTCCCGCACTCCGTGTAGCGGAGGATATAGATATATTTTGGTGCACTCTGGGTGGGTTCACAGTGAGGGCTCTCTTTCAAATAAGTTATGGTCTTAATGGGACATGTTAGTTTGTAACGGTGTAACTGTAGTTTGTAAGTTGTCTACATTGACAAGTGATATACCTGTAAAGATAATTGAATGGTGGGAAATAAATAAATCCGATGAAATAGTAACACTAGCTTTTGCAAAATAAGTATCCAATATCCTAAGTAACAAGTTAAACGTTATAAAGAGTTTCAGGAGACAATCTATTTGAGTTACTCGATTCCACCTCGCCTCTGTTCTTAGTAAGATTTACGTGGCTTTCAAGTTGACGTTAGTTGAGATTATCAGTCCAAGGGCGCTCTCTTGTTGACCCTGGCTGAACTTAGCCAATAATTATACTATACAGCTTACATTAACGCCGTTGTAGGATTTATGTTAACTCGGTGAAGTTTTGAGTTAGTAGGTATTAAGGTTAAATTGTTTGTTATATTATTCATGAAATGAGACAAAAGGAGTATGTATTTCTGCAAGGATCGTTCTGTAGTTTCTGCCTACCCCATGGGAAGAATGTCTGAGTTTATGTATGTATCACTCAAAATGCAAGCAGTATTTAAAATGTATTCAAACTTATGTTTCAAATAAATATTATTTCAAGTTAAACAAATATCAACTTTATTTTAATGGTAATTACGTTGATTTCATAGTGACTAGGACTATTGAAAAAGTTTTAAAATTGTTTGAAGTTGTAGCGTAAACTGGAATTTATTGTGGAGGATTTAAAGTTATTTTTCCATTGACTCATATTTGTTTACATTTTTGGCAAATAAATCGAGAATGCAGGGTACCTATCCCTTAAATTGACAAAAATGGAAGTTATAATGTTCAAATATATTAAAAAATAGCCATGAGTTGCGTTATAAAATTCAAGTTCAGCATGGAAGAACGGTACTTGATCCATATTTTTTACTACATCTACAGACTTATTTTTAACCTCGACGTCAAAACAAATTCACCCTAAAAACAAAGAAAAAAAATTCGGCCGTACCAGACGTACTAAATCTAAATACTGTCATCAATCAACCCTTACCGTTTCACTTATCCAAGCTGTCCACATGTAAGAGAAATTCGTTCACCGTTTACAAAACCCGAAAGAAATCAAGCGATCGATCAATTAAAGTAAAACAACTTATCATTCCAACCGAAAAAGAACCACGAATCCATTATACAAGGGCATTAACAAACAAATGTTCACACTTAACCTTTCTTTCTGGCTTGCGATATACATCTCTCGACGAAGCCTCATTATTACTGACCAGCAAACTTGCTGAAACAGTCCCTTCAATTCTTGTACCGTCGACATAAAGTTCAAAACCAACTGGCTCGTAGATAAATGGAACGTAGTCGAGGCTCTTAACACAAGGGGGGTATCTCAGGTGTCGTGGAAAACTTAATTTATGTTAAACTCGTCTGCGCCGCGATTATTTAACTGGCGGCGATGGAACGATAAGGAAGATTAATTGGGCTGGGCGTCGGATAAAAAATGCGAGGACAAGCAACCCGTGTGGTTCCGTCCGCCGAAATAACGATACGAACAAAGGCGGTTCTGGGAGGTTTATTTATGGAAACGCGTCGGACAAGACGAAGACTCTCATTTAAGCTGTATAAATTGGGTAATGGCGACTACTTATTAGGGAGAACTCTTTTCAATAAAGTCTCTTTTATGGTATAATCTTGATTACATGCAAGTGGTTAGTCAGGCCCATATTTTAAATAATTTCTCATAATTTAGGTAATGCTATTCGGATCGTAATGAATTTATATTATTAATAATATTAAATTGTGTCATCAAAACAAATACAACAGGGACCATCCATGACCTACAACAATAACCAGTTCATTGATCTAGAATTACATCAACAGTTGATAAGTTAATTATAAGTATTCATAACAAAACTTGCTGATAAAAAATACATAATTATTTTCATCAATCCTTCATTTCATTTAGTGTTGAACTTACTTTTGATAACGATGTGAATAAAAAGTAGTGCATAATTATAATTCAAATATTAAATGTTAAATGTGCAATATCTATCCAAATTCATGTCTCTAAGAATAAATCCTCATATTCTCAAAAATCATGTAATAGCATCGAAATTAATTGCCAATTCAATAAAACTAACAATGGATAGTGAAAGAAGAAGTAGCAGTTCTGAAAACTTGGTTGACAGTGACTTTGAAGATGATTATGTGGTCAAATCTATTGGTGCATTTGGTGTGTGGCAAGCCATAGTTTGTGCTATAGCAGCTTTAGTAAGATCAGCAGCAATATGGAACATGCTATCAATAATATTCCTGACACCCACAACAGAATTTATGTGCATCAAATTCGAAAATAATGCTACAATCAAAGCAGAAAATTTAACATGTTACAACAATTGTGTAGAATATAAGTTTTATGAAGATGTGTTTGAAAAGACTTTGATCTCAGAGTTTGGACTGATTTGTGAAAATGCATGGAAAGCTAGTTTTAGTCAGTCAATGCTGATGTTTGGATTTCTGGTTGGAGTGTCACTGTTTGGTTGGGTTTCTGATAGGTAATGTATATTTCAAAATTGTTTGAAATCATTACTATGTGGGAAACATTTTAACATGTTTTGACTCTAATATCATTGTTTCTAGATTTGGACGACGCATCGGGTTATTAATATCGTCTGTACTTAACATCATATTCATGTTAGCAGTACCATTTGCTCCAAGCTACTGGATATTCAACGGATTAAGATTCCTTATAGGAATGGCCTCAGGTGGCACTATGATAATCAGTCTAGTATTTATAATAGAAATTGTAGGACCACAGCATCGGGAAGCTGCAGGCAGTCTAGCAATCATTCCTGATGGACTAGCACAATCACTATTATCAGTATTTGCCTATTTCTCTGTGGATTGGAGAATGTTTCTTTTGGAATATGCTATAGCGTCAGTTTTTATTTACGTATTTATTATATGTTTGCCTGAATCTCCAAGATGGTTGATGGCTAAAGGAAATGGTGAAAAAGCACTTGAAGTTATGACTAAAGCTGCAAAAAGGTGAGAAATATTACAACAACTTACTTAGCATGAAAAAGATGAGAAGGCAAAACGGTTATTGACAATTGAAAACGTTCAAAGTTGTAGTAAGTTTAATATCGTTTTTTTGTTTTAGGAACAAATTAAACACAGCAGCCATACGAGAGAATATTGCAATGGCATTAGATGAAATGATGGTCAACGACAAAGAGATACGCAAGTCGACATACTTAGATCTATTCAGAACTAAACACATGGCATTGAAGATGATAATTTCGATAATCATTTGGATCTCAGCGGGAGCGTGTTATTTTGGCATAAATCAATACATTACTTTTATTGGGTCTAATGTTTTTGTCACCGTTATATTATTAGGATCTATCCAGGTTAGTGCAACTGCTTAAAAGGTAATTGTAAGTCTGTTAAACATGAAGTTTCCTTTAATTTACGTTATTTGTATATTTTCAGATCCCAACATGTCCTCTAGCAATGATGCTGAACAAAAAGTTCGGAAGAAAAGTATCAACAGTAGGAACTCTTATTATTATCGGCATTACAATGACAATCCTCATGTTCGTACCACCAGGCCACCAAGGATGCACAATTCTCGGCATCATAGGCTTTGCAGCCACTTGTACCACATTCGGTGTTCTGTGTGTCTATGTTTCCGAATTGTTCCCTACTCCATTGCGGACTATGGCTTATGGTTTGAGCTCTGCTGGTGCCAAAATAGGAGCAATGGTTGCACCGTTTATAGCTACTATCAACCCACACTGGATACCTTCGTTGATATTTGCAGTTCTACCGTTTATTGCTTCAGTGTTTTGTGTTTTATTGCCAGAGACTAAAGGGAGGAAATTGCAAGATACTATGTAATTTGTGGACATTCTATTGTAAAATGAAAGGAGGAGATGATTGTCTTGGTTTAGTCATATTTTGTCGGATTATAGTGTTCGCGTGTAGACTGACTGAGAAATTTCTCGTAGCAAGACTAATAAGATTTAACTATCACGAAAAGTTATCACGATTTGTATAATAATTTATTTGTTAACTTCACGAAGTAGAAAAGAGAACAGAAAGAAAAAGCAATACAATAAAAGATGACTATAATGTAACTGATAAATATACAGACCGCACAAAGAACAATGTGAAAGAGCGAACCTATGACACTGTTTTAAATGTAATTTCACCATCACCAGCCTTGTTTTATATTTAGAAAATATGACGTCGACTTCCAAACGTATGCACTTCATCATATCCCTAACCTTTTGCTGCTTAATGTGCCCTTTAGATATCTGAATTGTGATGTTTATGGTCTGACTTTTGGATAGCAGCGTATTACTAATCAGGCAAATTATTATGTTTTTTATATGTAACCACTTTGTAATATTCTGTAACTTTTTTCGTACCATCGAAATTATCATCATTATCAATGCATATGCTACTTTCAATGTAGTCACTGCACTCTCTATCAACAAAAGTTGAACCTCAAAGCTCCTCATCACGTGCTCATGCGTCCACTGTTCTATATTTTTGTTACTTTGTGCTACTAATGGACGTTGACACTCATATTTAAGATAAACTTGTCCGTAGCAAGGTTGGATCGTAATTTGTGAGTAGGTGATAATAAGAGTGATAACATTGGATGCACTGAAGTGAATTGTGGACGTAAATAAATTTTAATGTACTTGATCGTATTTAGGCGATTTACGACCGCGACGCCGAACATACTTATAGAAGCTGATAATAATCATTAATATTATCATAATAATGTTGTGTGGTGTACATTCAACATCAAAAGTAGATTATAATTTTACAAAGAGTAGTGATTTAAATTCTTATAGACTAGTGACACAACAAAACATAAAAAGAAAGTAAACTCAACAATCACTACTGCGCCATTCCATGACAAAGACGACGATTTAAGACATGTGATTTTTTGTATAATTATCATGATTTAATTAATAATACATTATAAAGGGGTTTGAAATTATACCTACTACGTACCTACTTGATTGTTAGACTGAAGTTTATACAAAAATCTTATCAAATATTGTATGTCTATCTAAGGATTCATAAACACTTTATTAAAGGTTAAACTGCATCATCACCCATCTTTCCCATAAAATTAAACTCCATAGAACTACCACAGACTACCATTAATAATGGTGTAAATAATTCAAGAAAAAGCCATAATAGCGACAATTAGCCGCGGGCTGGCTTCTCCCATAAACTGATGGTGTTGGTGGTTTATGGGCAATAGTCACGCGATGCGCCCGTAAGGATGCGCCTGGGCATACAGTAATTAATTGTGCCTGATACCATATCGCGTTGGCTATTTAATGTGGTGTTGCTAAAATTAGGGGGAGTGTGACTTGTGAACGGTTTTAAACTGAAATATTGTGTTTTTTTTAATTGTTCGTTGCAGTAAACGTTTTTAAGAAATGGGAACAGTTCTTTTAACTATATCTATACAAATAAATATATATAAAATACTTAAATAAAATTGAAATGTCTGTTTGTAATGTCAACATGGCACATTTTACGAAATGCATATGAAAGTATATACGGTAGCAAAAAATCAATTTTGCAACATTTTTGTCTGTCTGTCTTTTGTTCCGGCTAATCTCTGAAAAGGCCGGATCGATTTTGACTGAACTTTCATTGGAAGATAGCTTATGGAGTAGCTTAAGCTACTGTTATTTTAGACAAAGAATTAGTAAAGAGACACATTAGTGTACAGTACATCCACGCGAATGAAGTCGCGGGCATAGCTAGTTCCAAATATATTATTATTATTATCCATTTATTTCAGGCATCAAGGCCCGTATAGAACACATACAATACATTAAGAATATAACTTAAAAATACTTTATATTGATAAGTGTAGCGGCAATTCTGGCAGTCATTTTTAAGCTGGCTCAGTATCTATACTTTTCCCCATTCTTTAACTTTTACTTTCTGACACAGAACTTAATATACCTAATAACTGGCGTGGTAAACTATTTGTACTTGATGAAAATAGCCAAAAAAATAAATAAAAATAAAATGGCTTTAAAATACAACAAAAACATCGGCATGTTTTGACCAAACATTTCAATAAGCGCACACTAGCGACAAAAGCGCGACATATTTCATATGTAAAGAAGGATCGCGGAACATGCGACAATAAATGACACGGCTACGTCGCGTTATTGTAAATGCCGTAACTCGCATAAATTCTACTTTTGAAACGTCGGAATATTGATCGTGAGAACGCACACTTGCGACGTGTTAATCGCAAACGCAGTTAGTGCGTTGCTACAGTACTTTAAAAGGAATAAAAAGAAGTCAAATTACAGTCCAACTCAGTTCCTCACCACATTTCGCCAGTTATGTTGAAGTCCCATGAAATAGGGAGCGACCTATTGCCATCACAACCGGGCACAAATCCTGACTCCGGGCTGCTACTAAAAAATTCCGGATGGAAAAACCCAATAATACTTTGCCCAACCGGAGAGTCGAACCCAGGACCTGTCTCGTTGGTTTAGTGATAAATGATTCTATAAGTAGATTTGTAAAACACTTTTACACGTCAATCATATTATTTTAAAAACCATCATATTTTTTTTTATCTGAGAAGAAACAAACTCATGATTATGAGATTACTAGCTGTGCCCCGCGGTTTCACCCGCGTGAATGTCAATTTCGTGGGAATATCGGGATAAAAAGTAACCTATATGATAATGCAGGTTGTCAGCTACCTCCATACAAAATTTTATCACAATTGGTCCAGCCGCTTGACCGTGAAGAAGTAACAAACATATAAACACACACAAACTTTCACCTCTATAATAATTGTTAGTATGATGATGTGAAGAACATGTAGATTGATGTCTGAAATAGTCGTTTGAGGAAATAACCACACATATTGAGTGGACCTGTCCTGTTAGTGCAAAAACTATATATAATAAAATAAGAATACGACCAACCAGTGCGCCAAAATAGTCGCAAGCTTGCACCCCCCGCAACATATCTCATCGAACAGATGAATAACGAGCGAGCTGCCAATTACACTAAAAAATGTCCATAGGCGCCAATTAAAATGATTTACATATCAATAAATCGACGCCATGTTGGTCGTTGCGAGTTTTTCTACGATATCGCGTAGCCGGCAGTGGGTCGCGGGATGAATTATTTGTTGCTGTGGACAATGGATTTTTACCTTATTGTGCTTATGTTTTTGCTGATATTTTTAAAGTGGGAATTAAAAGCGTGGTTTTTTATTTTTGGTTTTATTTTAACCTAACAATGTTTTAGGACAGGGTGCCGAGATGGGAAGGTGGCGAGATAGGACTAAACCGTATCTGGGATGGGAAGGTGGCGAGATGGGACTAAACCGTATCTGGGATGGGAAGGTGCCGAGATGGGACTAAACCCGTATCTTGATGGTGACTTTGCTTGTATTTTTGCCTATGGGGAGTGGAAAGAGATTTTCGAAAAGGTGCACGGTTTTCAGTTGTTCTGTGTAAACTGTCATCTATTTGATTTATAGATTAGATTATATAACCTAAAGGCTAATTAAATTAACACGTTACGCGTTAACACGTTAACGGCGCGTAATTTAAAACGTTCAGAATCTAGTTGAAGCTTCATTTCAGCGACAAGCAAATATCAAAAACTTGTCAAAAATGTCAGACTGTAAATGTTCTTAAAATTACGAGAAGTGCCTCTCAGATCTCTGATTATTAATTTGCTAGACTAAAATGACAACTGCGATCAACCTGTTACTGTCAACATGGCATAATGTAATGATCACAATTACTGCAATTTTGGTCTAGCAAATTAAAAATCAGAGTTCTACTTTTGAGGAAGTAAATAAGAGTGAAGCATCTTACCTACGATAGAGCAGTGATTATACTGACTTGGAAGAAGCTATGCGTTAATATAAATTTCTCAATTAAATACACCATAACCATAATCAGCCTATAACGTTCCCACTGCTGGGAGACAGGCCTCCTCTCTTCGAGAGAGTGGGCCATAATCCACCACGCATCCCATTATATACACAACAAAACAAAATAAAGAAACAAACAGTTACCGACGATGTTGCATGTGACAAGTCAAATTTGACCTAATGAGCGTCATTGTTGACAAAACATCGCATGTCAAAAAGTAATATAAATCAACCAACCGCGTGCATGCATCATAAATCACAAACACCACTCAACAGATTTTAGACTTTCCTTCTGAAGTCATAGAGTTACAATTGCGTTGCAGGATATACATGATTTACAATCTTGAAAGTACAGTCGACGAATAAAATTGTATAATTAAAGGCAATGTAGATATATCATCGTGATGAGACAGGGACGATGTAATGAAAGAGATTATTGCTATTGCCAACGTTCTAATGATAATAGACATATGAAAAAGTTATTCCTGACTATATTATAAATGACATCTAGTAATGCTTGTTTAATTGTGTTTGATGGAGATTATAGAGTATACCTACAAGTCTTGTCATCTGATTATTAGCGCTAAATTCGTTTGTAACATGCATATCTGCGTTATTTAGAAATAGGAATCAATATTGTAATAATTTAGTAGCTTCTGACCGCGGCTTCGCCCGCGTGGTTGTCGAAAATTCACGGGTTTAAATAATTTTGCACGGAACCCTATTTTTTTACTAAAATAATATTAGTTACTCCTTATAATATCAGCTATCTGCCAGTGAAAGTTTCGTCCAAAACGGGCCAGCAATTTCGGAGATTAGCCAGAACAAACAGACAAAGAGATAAAAAAAATAAAAAGCTGTCAAAAAAAAAAAAATTCTATCTATTTGTATAGATGTTTAATTCATACAGTAATTAACTATGAATGTAGCATTTTTTCAAATTTTCCTCTTTTTCCAGTGCGAGGAAACCAATAGTTAGGTTAGTAGGTTAGTAGTAGTTTCTAATAGGTACGCAAATAAAAAAAACGAATGTAAGTCAATACCTTTTTTACTCAACTGTACAACATACTTACACATCGGACCAGTTTTATTGATACAACATTTAACACAAATCACTTGTTGATTGAACGTGCGTGCTTTACACTGCGTTGCAATTAATCGTGCGTCGCAACTTGTTTACACGACTTTGAGTGCACGCGAGTGTACGATACACTTTACGTTCGACGTTTGACGTTTTTATGTCGATAATGGGTGCGTTATAGTGGTCCGCAGTTTATTTTAATTAATACGAAATAAATCTTTTTTGAAATGGAAAGGAAAATTAATATAGCGTAGGTGCTTGCTGCATTGAAACAGTTATTAGTTATTTATTTAGAAGAAATTTTAAAGCAAAATAAGAAATAATCTAGTCTGCATTAAGGCATTTTAGAGAGCTATACTTACAGCAGCAGGAAAACATGTGTGTGAAAACCAGCATGTCCTAGAACCAAAAAATCGAAGACATTTGTGACGTCCACCAAACCGCACTGGGCCCGCGTGGTCGATTACGGCCCGCTCCCTCTCACAGAGAGGAGGCATGTCTCCCAGCAGTGATAACGGTAGTTGATTAAGTTTATACCTACACGACATTGTCTTTAAAAAATATTTCATTATGTGTGAGGTTTTATGAAAAGCATAAAATTGTGAACAAAAATAAGAGTCAACATTTCTCCCTCATTACTTTTAAGGTGCATAATAAAAATATTGACACTTTTTCTCTCCACGACTCGTCTCTACCAAAAGGTTCTCAAACCAATCAAATACCTACTTAACAAATCATCCACATTATTTCCCAAGACCGTCATGAATTAAAATATACAGCCTTAATTTCGAAAAACACTTTATAAGTCGACTAATTATTCGTTGATTAAACACACGCAGTCGTAAAAAGAATCGATATAATGACAATATCATTACCATACGCGATTCGAATGACATTATTAGTATTCAACATGTGTATGATAATGTCCAAACTTTGCATTGCCTCCTACGGTTAGTGGGTTTTTTGGAGATTAATCAGGGCGGAGCTGAGAATTTTGAAATGTATTTTTCAACTCTGATTTTAGTCGTCTGGTCGTTCATTTATCGGTAATTTACAAAATTAATCACTATGTATTTTTACTGCCTACAGCATTTTGAGAAGTAAACGCTTCTTCTAATAATGCTTTGCATGCTGATGAGACAACTGAAGGTTATTTTAGTAAGTCGGGTGATGGTGACAACAAAGGTAGACCACTCACTAGTTTCACTGCTGTTCGTCACTACACCGTAGTGAATTAAAAGTGAATAAATAAGGCCCTAAGGTAGACTGGTAGAAAATGCCCGAGACATTAAGTCCGTCTTTGTACACTTTTTACTTGTGCATAAAGTTTATTAAATAAACCCCTACCCCTTTACTTATAAATTGCACAAATAAGCTGCAATTTTTTTTTGTGTTTCATTAATAAGAAGAAAGAAAAAAAAACAATCAATATTTCTAAGTACTTTCAATATTTATTCCTTCTTTATACTAACAAATACACACTTATCCACATCCACCGTCCACGTCCCAGTTCAACCGCATAATGTTAACATAAATTACATTGGCGAAATCGATTGCTAATTAAAACCAAACATATTTTAACGACCGCGTCAATAAATTTATAACAATAATAATTTATTGGCAGTCAACTTTTTATGTCGGCTTTTGAATATTAATGGAACGTTATTTATTACCCGCTTAACGCTTGATATAACATGTTTTTTTAATATTTTAATATTAAATACAGGTTTTATTGAGTTTTCAGATTAGCCTTTGTTATTGTAGGGGGATTAGGGACGATGGTTTATGGAAAGTTTGATCGATCAATTTTATTGTTGAGTGGTAGTCAAATGAGAGATTTTTTTTATTTGGGATAATGTCAAGAACTTATTTGGTTTTTAATAGATTTGAGTATCTTTAAATTGGTTAGTTAGTCATCTTTGAATTTTGTTTTGTGGTCAGTAAGCATCTAGGGCTTTTTTATAAACGACGATTAAAGTTAAGTGACGTTTATACGTCAAAAATATAATTATTATGGTTAAACAGCCGCTAATCATTACTTAAGTAACTTTAAGCAACATTTATAAATAAAGGGGACTATGTCGAATTTTTTCCCCTTTTTCAGGATATTTAATAAAATATATGTTCTTTGTAAATTATATTTGACATTGTGCATGTACTAACTGGCAGTTTAATTTCCTAACTATGATATCAAACTAAAACATTGTCTTTTTCAACATTGTTATGTGTGGTGACGTAATTTCTTCCGTCCCACCGAACCATACTATAATTTGCGTCCATACCCCATTTGTAAGATACAATCTCTCTTCCTGCCCACAGATCAACATTGTATGTAAATACTTGTAGATAATGTGATAACATTGATAGTAGGTACATCATGTTCATAATTACATGTTAATGCTGTTATCAAGTGTTTAAACTATTCGTTGATTGTCGTTGTAAATGGTCATTGTTCTGTGATCTGATATACTTGGAGATGGTGTGATAGTAGCGTGGGCAAGATCGTTGGAGTGAGACATGTTTATTTCGAAATTCTTTTTGAAGGGTGGGTCATTTTAAATGGTCCGAAGTGTAATCTTATTTCTCAAGGCACCAAATTGTTTGTAAGCGAGTGGGTCATTTTAAATGGCCTGAATTGTAATTTGGTATCACGGGGAATGAAGACGATGAATAATTTATTTCAGGAACGTATCCAGTTTTTGTACAAAAATGTTCGATTGAAGTCCCCAGATTTGTCTAGCTTTGTGGACATTGACACGTAACCTGGGCCTCAAGTCTGCTATTACAATAGTGTCAGAATGGTCTATCATTTATGATTTTGACAAGTTTGGTAATCTACTAATATAATGGCGTCATTATGACTTTCCAATGGTCAACCACTGACACTCCATTGAAAGAAATGGCATAGAATGGTAATCTCGTACATAATGACAAATGAATGACTGACTTAGGCGATAATCTGCAAAAATTTTGACAGTTCCTTTGATCAGTGACCTACCATTAGAACGTCATTGTACAGTCATTGCTTTTAATTCGTTACGAGTATGGTATATGTTCTGTGCCACATTGACCGACTAATGTTCGACCGTTATGAATTTAGTAGATTACGAACTTTTAGCAAAAAGACAATGGGATCGTGTTGGAATGACGAATTTATAAAAAAAAATAGCAGACTTGGGCCCCTGTTACCGTGTATTCAATACATGATTCTGAAGGCCCATGCGTTGAAATTATTCGTCATTTATTAAAAACAAATGAGCTTGCCATACATTTTCACGGCGTATGTATCGCACTATTCCGTGAAACAGCTGTTTTTTTTTTTTTATAACCGACGCAAAATATCTAGTTAGTCTAGAATCATGTGCTAAATTCATGGTTAAAGTTTGCAGTTTCCCTTAAAGACAAATCTTATGGAAATTCCAAAAAAAAGGTTGTCAACAACATTACCGTCAGCACCATTTCCATTTCAGATTAATTAAACACATTCGTTCCACATTACCTTTCATTCCCACATTAAAATAGAAAACGGACACGAAAATTATGTAAATTATGTAATAAATAAACTACCGACCTACATATATTAATCGATATCATTATTACTAACTATTGTATAATAAACATTTAAATGAGTGTCATGTCCATAATTAATCTATACTAATAGTAAAGTTGAAGAGCTTGTTTGTTTGTTTGCACGTGCTAATCTCCGGAAGTTCCAGTCGGACTTGAAAAATTATTTTTTGCATTTGATAGCCCATTCTTGAGGAAGGCTATAGGCTATTAAACATCACGCTAGGACCCTTAGGAGTCGAGCAAAAAAGTAAGAAAGAACGCTAAGCGAAAACGAAGTAATAGTCCTGGCGGGGAATGCGATGCGATACAGTGGGTCGGGGGAATAAGGGCTCCTGTACACGATGCCACCGCCGCGCCGCCGCCGCACCGCCACTGTGCCGCCATTCGCCACTGTTTGACGTTGCTTATTCCATTACCGGCCGCCAACGTATGCGCATGTATGCACTTAATTTTTAGTAAACTATCATGGATAATTTTGATTACGAAACGTTCATTACTGTTGTTGTTGTATAGTGATATGGTGAAATCAGGCGGCGGTGACGCGGTGGCGGTGCGCTCGCGAACGTATACACAGCGTAGAGGCACGGTGGCGGCGCGATGTCGGCGCGGCGGCGGCATCATGTACAGGAGCCCTAAGAAATATCACGCGGACGAATACCCAGACAGAAGCTATATGTTACCACACATTTTCGACTAACGAACCAAATGTAAAATAAGCTTTTAATTTATCACCGTACATAAAAGACAGTGATTTGATTAGATATAATCGTATTATTTACGTAGAATTAGCATATATTTGCATTTCTGAATTAAGAAATCAGGTGTGCTGCGAGAACGCTATAAAAAGTGAATGGTTTTACGTATTAGTTAATTTGTAAATTATATAAATTAACACTTTAGAAAGTACCTACTATTTTTTAGGTAAAATTATAAGGGCAACAAACGTAAAAATATCTTATTTCATTAACCCTAATAATATTATAAATGTGAAAGTTTGTATGTTTAGAAGTTTGGATATTATTTTGTGACTCAATCACGCAAAAACTGCTGCCCGGAATTCGATGAATTTTGAAACACAGATAGTTTATAACCTGGATTAACACAAAACATACTCTTTACCCCGGTGATACGTTCCCGTCAGATAACTCCGACCTTCGCGTGGGCGAAACCGCGAGCAAAAGCTAGTATTAAAATAAACAACATCCTACTTATCAATATGTTTCTCTATATTGACTGGTCCACTGCTCACCACTGGTCACTGAAAACATACGAAACTTTAGTTAGCTTAGCTTAACTTAAAATACTGAAAATATATCTACTTAAATCCTTTATCCTTATTTCCTATATCACTATCACAACTTACCTAAGTGTACCCTCTCTCTTTGTCTAGACCAATCCCATTCATTTACGGTCAGCTGTCCTCGTCATTCTTCGCCAGATGTTTCGGTTCTGGGTCGTCGAGTCACTCACTTGGGCTTGCTTCAGGTCGTTGTTGACTACACACATCCAAGTGAAAAGGGGTCTACCTCGCTTCTTTGGACCTGAATTCATGTAGAGGACTTGCTTAGTCCAGATACTAAGAACTTAGCTAAGTGTACTGAATAAATAAATTGGTCGTTCCATTCCTCTTTCTTTCTTCCAAACAGCATAAACACTTTAAAACCCCTCTGCTTAAACTCACCTCTTTGACCAAAGATCTGACAAGCATTAAGGTGTCACAACTCACGACACCATCGCAGATTTAACGCCCGTCGCCGGACGTGCAACTCACAGAGATTACCGCGTCCATGACGAATGAGAGATGAGATCTGTCAACACACGTAGGCATTATGTAGGGTGATCTGTCTACTGCTTTTGTTTTTAGTCTTTGTATTTTTGAACTTGGACAGCCAAAAAAGGAACTGACGAAGCTGACGTTTTTCGATGTGAAGTGCCTATCTCTTCTGTAAAAATCTCAGCGTGAAAACTAAGGTGAAAGAGCTTGAAGTAATCTGTCAATAGTGTCAATGTCATTAGGTATAATGACAGCTCACTTCACCCAAGTTTTTACAGATTAGACCGACTGGAATCAGTAATTAAAAAACTTTTAACAAAAAAAAAAACCGACTTCCAAAAAAAACACTACAAAGTGAAAAATAACTTTTATTTCGGAAGTCGGTGTCTTTGGATCTGTATTTTAGTTTTTTGCCACCGACTTCCGAAATAAAAGTTATTTTTTACTTTGTAGTGTTTTTTTTGGAAGTCGGTTTTTTTTTGTTAAAAAGTTTTTATTTCTCGCTTTTTAGTGTGTCTGTTTATAATGTATCTAAGTTACAACAGCCTAATGCCAACTTGCTCATCGCCTTTTACAAAATATTGCTTTTCCCGATGCAGGGACGTCAATTGTTGAGGAGTTCTCCTGGTATTCCACCATCAGCTCCATTTCACCATTCGCATTGTGACGAGCATAACTTGCTTAGCAACCATATTAAAGTAAGTAATCGAATCGCAAACCGGGAAATACTTATTATTGAGTAGTTCCGGTGGCCATCTGTGGTCTTCATCATCAGTTCCACTTCACCAAATGATGCTTTCCGAGAGCAAATGCACGAGTTACTACAAAAAATACCCAAATCACTATAGTTGTGCCTATAATACTTGAAGAGTTCCTTCGATTTCTCCAGTATCCCATCATCAAATCCTGACCTGATAACAATGGGACCACCTGGAAAGTATACCCTTTCAAACAAAAAAATAATTTTTGAAATCGGTCGAGCCGTCTCCGAGTAATCGGGGAACATACATAAAAAAAAAGAAAAAAAAAAGGTTCCGACGAATTGAGAACCTCCTCCTTTTTGAAGTCGGTTAAAAATGAATAATACTTTAAGTGTATAATAAAACGTCTTTAAATTAAATAAATTATGTATTTTTCTTCGAATGAATGATGTCATCATTTTTATTTGACGCTTCTTATTCCATCAGAACTTCCACGAAACTGTTTCCAGCAATTCATGAAATGCCTTTCAAAGCTTGTCTTCGCCAAGCACCGAAACTCTCTGGTTGTCGAGGCCGCCAGGTAACCCTCTGAAATTAGTAAATGTCACCGTGCAAGGCATGTTTCACCGACCCGATGACCCCATAACCCTCCTCCAGGAGAGCAATAGGACAACCAGTGCAATGCACAAATACAGAAAACCGACATTCCGACCTCTCCCAAGCGAAGTCCCCAACTAAATTCCCCCCGCAAGCCCCGCAGCCCGCGCCGTAGCTGAGCTTGTAGCTTAAAATTCCCAACTGTGACCTCTGAGTTTGTTTCGGCCTTTCTTCCCAGAGTAGTCAGACAGGAACCACGTCTGTTTACCCACATAAATGCACCCTGATTGCGTAACACACTATCAGTCACATTGTAAATCATTTTGAAGGATATTGCTAATCTATTGCTTCATATCCTCGAAAAATGAGTCTGCTCCACAACGTTAATAACGCAATGAATGATGTTGAACCGTCAAACTAAAAGTTATTCCTACTGTTAGTGTGTTATGAAATTACCCCGCTGGACCACGTCTGTTATTAACTACTACCTACACACAGTTACAGTACACACAGTACTGTGTGTAGCTCATAATGTCACCAAAACCCGAACTGAGTTCGAACAGAGAAGGTAGAAGCAATGTAGAACTTCGAACATCGACAAACATTACAATAAAACCTTACACACTAGTAATTAATCCTTCAAACACCAATACATAATCACCACAATAACTTATTTATAAATAGCCACAGAACACCAAAAATGATGGACATTAAAATGAATAGTAAATTATAATATCCCGCCAACGGGATAAAGTTAATGAAACAGCTTCATTTACGCCATTTTGTGGGCTGCTGTGTTTCCAACGCGTTTAATTGCAAATGAATTATGAATATTTACCGGTGTCATTTCAATGTTGGCGGTAGGTGCAATGCAGAGGATTAAGCGATGCAATCAATAAATATTAAATTAATTTATGTCCGCCGTCGTGCGTGATCGAATCAGGAATGAGGAGATCCGTAGGAGAACCAAGGTAACCGACATAGCCCGAAGAATTGCCAAACTTAAGTGGCAGTGGGCAGGGCACATTGCTCGCAGAACAGATAGCCGATGGGGCCGAAAGGTTCTGGAGTGGCAACCACGTACCGGAAGACGTAGCGTTGGAAGGCCTCCCACAAGGTGGACCGACGACCTTGTGTCGTCTTGGGTTCGATTCCCAGGTCGAGCAAAGTGTTATTGGGTTTTCCATCAGGAATTTCACAGTAGCACCCCGGAGTCTGGATTTGTGTCCGGTTGATGGCAATAGGCTCGCTCCTATTACATGGGACTTGAAAATAACTGGCGAAATTTGTATGCGTGAGGTTCGTAATGTTGTGGGGTTTTCGTTTTTTGCACTATTAAGACACTAAATGATAACAGCAGCACGGATTGACAGAAGGTTATGCTACGCTTGCTGCGGTCGGTTTGCAGGTGGGTGACCATCTATTACATTTCGATAACCCTGCATGCCTCGGAAAGCAAGTTAAGACGTTGGTCTCGGCTGTCATTCCGGTAACACAGGTTGTCAGCCCAATAGTCTGACAACCAGTGTTATTACCAAGGGGCATCATATCCAGTAAAGGTTGTGGCGGTACATAGGCAGTTGCTCCATGCAAAATAGGTAGGTACTGGTATTCAGCAGTATCTGCGGGGTAATTGCGTAACACACTATCAGTAGCAATGGGTTTAATTTTGACAGTTCAACAACATTCATTGCGTTATTTAAGTAGTTGAGCAGACAAATTTTTCGAACATAAATTAGCAATATCCTTCAAAAGGATTTAGAATGTGATTAATAGTGTGTTACGCAATCAGGGAGCAGGTTTTGAGAACATTAGCCATACTCAGTCAGCAAGGCTGTTAAGTGGGTAAAATGCCTAGCGTAAACTATCTTTCAAGTTCGCTTCATCCTCCACCTTGTATCCAAAGCAACAGTTGTTCCGCTCACCTCAATGCAGATACATTGATTCAGAGCGAGATTGTAAACGTCAATTAGCAACACTGATGTATGTATGTATTTACAAAGAGATTTATTACCGAACAGTGCTCACTGATCAGCGACAATGTTCAGCTGTTTTATATGCAAAGTTGGTGCTGGTTTATTTAGTTTGTGGCTATGAATAGACTGGTCTTTTCCTTATATTGGAAGATTGAGACTGTCATTGGGCCGTTCTTCGAATTTTATTCACTGGTTTGGCAGGTTTATGACTTCGTGTACTGTCTCATCGCCATTTGCCTAGATCAGTCTACTGCTGGACAAAGGCTTCTCCAATTGTGTCATGTGACTCATTCCTAATTGACAGCTCTGATTCAGTTGCTTCCTCATTATCACCTTGTCGCATCGCATCGCGTGCCTGCGCTAATACTACGTTTTTGTTTAGCATTCTTTCTGACTTTTTTCTTTTTGCTCGGCTCCTTAGGGGTCATAGCGTGATTTTATATAGCCTTCTTCAAGAATTGGGCTAGAATATTCAAAAAAAAATTTAAATCCGACTGGGAGTTCCGGAGATTACCCCATACATACAAACTTACAAACAAACAAATTTTACCTCTTTATAATATTATTAGTAGATACTAGATGAGCAGCTAGAGGTTAAGAACTGCGAACAGGAGCTATAACTTCCAAAATTTATTTCATGTCCAACGAGGCTCAAATTCGCTAGTTCTGGCTTTTTCCCCGTTTCTTTAAAAAAGGACAATATTGTGTTTGTTCCATGATGGCTTTGTACTTAATAATAACTATTTCTATTAGATAATAAGTCTCCATACTTAGAATGGGTATAGTACCTCCATTCTTTGTGAATATTTTAATCAACATTACAAAAATGTGAAATCCGAAATTCGCCCGAAATCCATCGTCGGTCGATATTCTACGACGCGGCGACATCGAGGGTAGGGCGATGTGCCTCACCTGGAGTTGGGCACGACATTTAGCTAGTTCTTAAGGCCGATGGAGTAAAGCTGTGACCGAATGGTGGCCAAAGAAACCAGGGCCGTCCAAATGCGCGCTGGGTGAACGATATCGTCAAAGTCGCGAGAAACACCTGGAGGAGGACGCACGGAACCCGGAAGTATGGATACCCAGCAGTGGGTGATTCCGGGCTGAAATTATCAAATAAATGTGAAAAACATATTCCCAATATTTGTTCTTTACATTGAGTCCAATATTGGTTTTCGGTTGATTTTAACAATATAGCTTTTGAGTGCTTGAGTAACAATATTTTTGTTGAGCAAATATTTGGATGAGCAAAGTTTAATATTTTCGTCACTGTTTACATGGGTATTTCTGGTAAAGGAAATTATTCACTTCCTTTAGTAAATCATTGCATAAAACGTGTTTTAAAGGTTTGGTAAAGAAGAATTCGCTATGAGTTTCACCTAACGTCATCTTTCTGACTGATTGACGCCTTGACAATTCAAAAGTGTCTATTATGCAGGGTAATTGCGTAACACAGCAATAGTAGTAATAGCTTTCATTTTGACAGTTTAACAACATTCATTGCGTTATTTACGTTGTTGAGCAGACAATTTTTTCGAACATATGAAGCAACTAGCTGCGCTCCGCGGTTTCACCCGCATAAATGTCGATCTCGTTAGAATATCGGAATAAAAAGTAGCCTATATGTTAATCCAGGGTGCCAGCTACCTTCATACAAAATTTTATCAAAATTGGTTCAGCCGTTTGAGCGTGAAGAAGTAACGAACATAATTATAAACATACACTCACAAACTTTCGCCTTTATAATAATATTAGTGTGATGGATTAGCAATATACTTCAAAGTTATTCCTATTGTGATTGATATTGTGATACGCAATTAGGGTATTGGTTTAATTAAAATAAATGTTTTGTGTATCCTTTTATACCACCGCTGCTGTGGCTCCTATGAAACTGACTTGCGTCAGTGAAATTAATAACACTTGCGTCTGTGTAAAACAATTATGACAGGCAATTCCAAGAATAAATGACGCTAATCCACCATGAAAAAAACCGATCACTTTCATACAAACGTTATGTTTTATCTTCTAATCTTTAATTACTCAAACTGCAATTAAAACGCCATTAACCTAACACGCCAGAAGGTCGTCGATTACAAGCAACTGTATCTAAATCAATTACATTCAATACTAGACGGTCTGGATGTAAAAAACTATATTTTTTCCCGATGTATGTTCGCACATACAAGAAGTATGTAATTACATACCTAATAAAGTGTAATATGTATAATGATTTACATATGGACTAGATGCGAATGTAAAAACGTGATAAAAACATGTAGCGCTGTAAAAAATTGCCTCCTGCGCAAGAGTGCGTGTTGTGTGCGGGGTGGAACTGTTTGTTTGTTACTTTGTTGCAAGAATATTAATAACGTGTATGTGTTTCATGCTTTTATTGATGGTATCATTTGTTTTAAGTGTAATTATATAATGGTATGCAATCCCAATACATATTTAGTTTAGTTTTCCGCCAAAAATCTAGATCTAGGCTTGAATATAGAATGCAGCATCGCATGCCGATTTTTAACAGAATTAAAGCTAAATACCTACTATATTGCAATTTTAAAACATTTTCGTGTCATGAATTTCCACAAATTGATTCCAAACTGCTTTTCTAAACTGTAACTGAGAAAGATGGAATATTAATAAAATTGTAGTAAGAATGACTAAGGGCTGATTTTTCAATCGGCCGATAATTTTTATCCGTTTTATTAAAATTGACGTCTGACAGTTTTTGTATGGAAGAACTGTCAAAAATTCAAAATTATTCCTCCGATAAAGTTATCTGGTTTTTGCCGGCTAGATAAATAATTCAGCTCTTTCAAAAATAGGTTACTATAAACCTCAAAATATAATGTAAATTAATAGAGGACTTATAAACAGCAGTTGTCAAGTGTAAAGTTGTAAAGTGGTGAAGTTGAATTTTCCCAACAAAAATTATAATCAAGGCTTTTCTTAAGTGAAACCTTGGTTGGGGCTGAAATAATCTCCAAATGGTGGCAAGTCCCAAACAAAAAAAGAAAAAAAAAGACCGCCCTTAATTTTTCAGCTTTTAAAATGGTTCAATAGGTTTGAGGTCAAATTATCATATTAATAAATAAACCTAAACAATTGTCTGTACATAATAGATTTATGGATTAATAAGGAAGTGAAACCGAATGCTAATACTAGTGCATTATAAAACTGCTTGTGAATTTTATTGTGCGCAGCACTGTGACGATTCTAGCAGTATAGTAACAATGAGATGTGTTGGCGTAAAGCTAAACCTAAAGAAGACGATACGTTATTAATTATTACAGACGAAAATACAAGTGTTCTATTCTATTCTATTTTGTATTATGGCAAGCAAAGCTGATGTCAACCATTCTACCAATACCCAAAGTGAATTGGAAAAGCAAGTGCATTGTTATAAATAAAAATAATAAAAAGGTTAAAAATAGAAGTCTCTATTCCAAGATCAAATTATGGCAAATGGCAAATATAATATAAGATTTGAGGGAGCAAAATTACATAATAGTTTACCAAATGATATTAAAATGTCAAAATCTATAAACGTCTTTATAGTTAAACTAAAAAGATATTTAGCAGAAACAGTTTTGTAAAGCCTGTAACTTTATAATTGTAAGTGATATACATTTTTGACGTTTGAATATCTCTTAAATTTAATCAACGTTTATAAATAAACCACTAGATTACCAGGGGCTAAGTTGGTCATTTATTGATTGTTTGACCCTCCGTGCTTTGTTTTAAAAGCGACTCATGCGAACTCAGTTACAATTTAATAGGTAATAAAATATTTTACTGTTTTTCACTTTGCAATAGAGATTCGATGTCCACTGAAAAAAACTCACCTTTTTTATTTGCTATTAGCTGCGCCCCGCGGTTTCACCCGCATAAGTCTCGATTCGAAAGACACGTGGCGCAATCATAACAACGTTATTGTTGTATTCCTCGGAAACAGCACTTTTTTTCGGGATGAAAGGTACCCTATGTCCGTTTCTGTACACCTGACAAAGTATAAGGATGATCGGTTCAGTGGTTTAGGCGTGAAAAGGTAAGAAACAAACAAACTTACTTTCGCATTTAAAATATTAGTTAGTTTGCTATTAAATGTCTACAGTTGCCAGTTCACAGTAGCACCACTGCAAAAGTCTTGAGCACTAACTCCATAAAACCAACCACACATACACTCATACACTTAGCTATATAATTATTCTTTTGAGTTATTACCCTCGTTAAACCGACTAGCAGCTGTTGCTATTATGACGTCACTCTATTAACTTTTTATAAGATGATGACAACACTAAAGACAGAGGCAAAAGTTCTATTCCGTACAAAAGAGTGAGATATATTAAAGCGTTGAAAACAACAAAAGCATATTTAAAAACAATATTTTTTTTAGAATGATAAAATCAAATCTACTGATTTATTTACTCTGTGGTAGATACCGTGTCTATGAATTTATACTATGGGTCTTCTGCAATTTTTGGTTCTGTGGCAGTATTAAAAAAATAAATTGGTTTTCCAGTATAAAATTATGAGTCAATAGTAAAAGGATAATATATTAATTGAAGCATATTTCTGTTTAAGTGGAATAGAATTATATGACACGTGTATGTCAGGTAAATTGTTGGGGAAGACAATTGACAATGGTGACTGGAATCTATTGCGGTTTTAAAATATGACGTTTTAAATTGATATTTTGCTGTGGGTATGTAATTAGAGCAGATGTGTATAATAGGAGTGCCTGGATAACAAAACTGGTTAAAATAGCTAGGTCAGTGTTATTGTGTTTTACTTCAATTATAGTCGTGTCCGGTTGGCAATAGGCTCGCCCCTTGTACAGACATAGGACTTAACCACAACTGTCGAAATATGGGTGTCAAACGCAAACTCAAAGAATTTATTCCAATTAAACCATTTACAAGCACTTTTGTTGTGTCATTGTCAAATAGTCGGTCAGTTAGTAAGAAGGTTGAAGCTAGTTGCCCATTCCAAAACGTAGATCTCTATGGGCAAGAAAGTCCAAGGACACTACTATAGGTACATCTCTGCCGAAACCTTCGGGGAAACAAGCCGTGATGTTATGTTATGTTAAAATTGTGTGCAACAAGCAAATAAAATTGTGTGTGACAAGCTGCGCAATTGTTAATAAAATTGTGTGTGACAAGCAATTCTCAATAAAATTGTGTGTGACAAGCAATTGTCAATAAAATACTGTGTGACAAGCAACTGTTAATTTACTTCCTCACACTCAAACGGCTGGACCAATATTGATTAAAAAAAAATTGGAGGTAGCTGACACCCTGGATACATATAGGCTACTTTTTGTCCCGATATTCCCACGGGATCGATATTCACGCGAGTGAAACCGCTGGGCACAGCTAGTTGTTAATAAAATTCTGTGTGACAAGCAAAAGTCAATAAAATTCTGAGTGACAAGCAATTGTTAATAAAATATGGAAGTTACCCACTATTAAACATAGAAAATGTAAGTTTGATAGTTAGTTTACTTAACAAATAACTAAAGAATAAATGAAAATTCCAGGAAAAATTGTAAACTGGAGGACTAAGTAGCTAAAAGCTAAATTGCATAACAACTAATAGTTTATTTAATTCTGCACTGCAAATACAGATGCCCATTAAGTTTTACCGACAAGCTATGAACATGCTTATAGATGCACCTTAAAAGGCATAACGCGTACATTTCTATCCAAGAACTCTAACTTAAAAAGTTAGTTAATTCATAATTGCTTGGCAAACATACATTTTTATAGAAAAAACAAATTGGTTCAGAATTGGTCGGGGCATAAAACTAAACTGCTGTGTAATTTCTTGGTGATAAAAACTTGAAGAGGCCTTTTCTGAGTAGGCTGTGGTCAGTGAAGTTTTATGATTGAAAAATATAGACTGACAGACTGATATTTTCTGGAGTTGTAAACCCCAATTACTGTACTCTGTGATCAAACCTATGCTAATTCTTAAGGGGCTTACAGGACCTAAACACAAAAAACGCAAGTTTTAGAAACAATAAAAGTATATGATTGACTACAGTGAAAATATATGATATTCTTCAGGTTGTATGCTGGTACATAGTGTGTTGAAAACATAAAAAACTAATTTGATACGATAGAAAAAAAACATGAAGATACCTCTATAAATATTCTTTTTACAATAAAAACCATACTAATATACATACAATCATTCTGATTTTTCGTCAGATTATTCAACAAGCAACTTACTAAAATACTACTATTTTAATTTTTTCGTCCAAACAATAGATTTTTTGTAATTAAATAATTGCTTCAATAAATTACCAGGGTTGTGTCATCGCGCTTCTCTTTCTTCTCTATGCACTCCGACAGTGACCGCGCTATAGGTAATGTACTAACTTTGGTTACCAGCGGTTGCTATTATTATGTTGAAAATTAAGGGGGACATGAAATATGTACTCTAACGTGTTTTCCATGGAGTTTTTGCCCGTTTTTCTTCATAGGAACCTACTACGCTTTGGTATGGTATGTATAATTGAAATAAATAGCTTGAGTTTCGAGTTTTTGTGAAGTTACGGACTCTTCAAGAAGATTTGTAATATGACGACGAATATGTGATATAAATTAATGGCTACTTCTGTAACGAATTCGCAATAATATACCTAATTATGAACAAGACATTGCCATACAATTTTTAAGTTCTAGCCTTTAGTTTAGTTTTGTGTGTGATCACTTATTTCTGAGATTGCTGGTAAACCTGTAATTGGTGACTGTGTAAGACCGAGTCTTTTGTGATCTATAGTACTTAAGATAAATTATACATAGAAGCTGTTGGTGTACCTTAATAAATAAATAAAAAATAAAATAAGACGAATATAAGATGGTTACACAAATCGAAATACAGGATGTAGCAACTGTAAGTATTTTCACCTACATTCATGATTCTAGGAGAAAGTCTTGCAGCTGACACGTAGGTATGTATTTATTACTTACACATAATTAATTTTTATAGCTGCCGATGATCCATAACGAATACCTTGTTTAGAAACATTTGCGTATGCAAGTGTAGGCTACCCTCATATTGTTTATCGTATTAATTATCCTATTAGTAATTACTAGCATAAGCATAATCAGCCTATAGTGTTCCCACTGCTGGGACACAGGCCTCCTCTTGGTGAGGCTCTTGGTTGAGAGTGGACCGTAATCAACCACGCGGGCTCAGTTCGGGTTGGTACGAGTAGATGTCACAAGTCATCGAATTTTTGGTTCTAGTATTTTTTCCCCATGTTTTTCTTCAACGTTTTGAGAGCAGTGGTGATGAAATAATTTACACAAAGTAAAGCGCCTGTCCGGGTTCGAACCTACCTACAACTCGTAAGTCGTGGCCGTTACCACTGCGCCATCACTGCTCATTAAAATATATTTACAATATCTAACCCACACACGAAACACTGTATACTAATTATTAGCTATTTAATAAAATATTTATTAATTTAAATTCATTTAATCTAATCACAACAATTCATTAAAAAAATAAAATAGTTCTATGCTCGTGTCATAAGCAAAGGAAACTGAGGAATGACGGAATCCTCACCTCCACAACATGCCCATACAGCTGCGTACCGTTACACAAATGCACTTAATTTCTTTCATTCCGCAATTCATAGTCATACAAACATGGATAAGTATCACCAATAAAAATTCTACAAAATCCAGCGACGCTTGAGTTTCGCGGGGCATTCGACGGTATGTATAATTGGCGCAAAAAGTATAAAACACTGCTGGATGGCGCACATGCTAGACGTTTCTATGTGCTAGTGGTGAGTCATGTGAATTTATTAAGAGTGATGCCTTGTTTACAGGATTTGCTTGCGTTCGGCGTTAAGAAAATCGACATCATAATTTTCAGTTTGATGTCGATTCCGCTCGGGTCGATCGAAGGCTTGACACGGCCGGTTTGTGGATGGGTTACCATCCTTTACATATGGAGAAAAGCCGGGACAGTGCTTTCCGAGGCATGAAGGGGCCTCTCAGGCTGTCATTCGTAGACATTTGACAGTCGTTACGTAGTCTTCTCAAGAGGTATTGTGTTACCCAGTAACTGGGTTGTGGAGGTCAGATACGCAGTTGCTACACGTAAAATACTGGTATTCAGCTGCATCCGGTGAGACTGGAAGCCAACCCCAAAAATAGTTGGGGAAAGGCTAGGCGGATGATAATACAGAAATGTTGCATAATGTACATGTCTAACTGCAAATAAATTCTCATACTAAAAACATACAAACACCCGAACATAGTACCTCCTCCTTTTTGTGAAGTCGCTAAAAAACTGCATCCCTTCTTCCTTATGACAGAAAGAAAAAGAAAAAAAAGAAAGAAAATACATTTATTTATCACAGACTAAAATACACACAATACACCAGATAGTCATATAATAGTCGTACATCAGACAAAAATAAAGATAAAAATAAAAAGTGCAAAGTCCGATGTAAGAAATAAGCAGGAAAGTGTGCCTCACGGCTGCGCCAAAAAGGCCCTGTTCAGCAAAAATGCCGGACAACTAGTGCCTAACGCTGACAGCATCATATTATTGGCTAACACTTACACAGTAACAGTGATACCTTATACAGAATGTTACGTCCGTCAGAATAAGAGTTACTAGTACTATTAGTAGGGTATGTACCGACATCGCTTGCATGCCGGACGTATGTTGTAAATGTATGAATGCAGTATCGAGTATGTTGGTTGCTTTTGATTTAGTCAAATTAATTTTATACTCGAACTACATCCGTAGATCAGAGAGGCCTGACATTCTGACATGGGAACTCAAACTCTTGTATAGAAGGAAGTTTTTTTTTAGACATCTGTGCTCCTGCCCTTCTTCTTCTTAGCGAAAGCAAGGAAGGGTGGGAAGTGGTGAAGGGCCGTCGTTTTGGGGGACTGTACTTTGTAATTTTGACGTTCGAAAAGTGCTGATTCTCAGCCAAATTTGAATAAATAACTTTTGATTTTGATTTCAAAGCTTCACGAGAAATCATTAGGTAATAATATTGATACTTTAATTTCCAGTATATTATGCCGCATCTTCTCTCTTACCCGTCGTGTACAACTGCACCCTCCAAGACTTAAATGAGGCAAACAACATAGCTATCCATAGCTACGTAGGTACTGGTCGGACAAAATACCTATAAGTCATCGTCATTGAGAAAAAGACAACCCGCAACTGTTTCTACAAGTACCAAATCATCGACAAAAAACAGTGCCTAAGTAATAAGGGTTTACTATATTTTTCCCACAGCATAGACACACGTATGTATCGAACGCGACTCATTTTCTAGTAAACGTGCACGTATAAATTTTTCTAAAAATTGAAACATTTTACTACTTTTCTCAACTGATTATGGTACGTTCTTAGTTTTTTATGTAATCCTGGTAACAGGTTGACAGCCTTCTGGTTTCCATCGGACGGTAATAGTGTGAATTACGTTGCCAAGTGGTTAAGTGGAAAATGAGATTTTACTACGAAAACGGTGGGAAACATTCCAGGTAGGTTGAGCTACTGAATTGCTTTACTTCAACTGTTAAACTTAAGTGGTGTGCACATTATATAGTGCAATTGATTGATTTTCAACATACAATTTCTGATCATAAATAATAATATGTAGGTACTACTGCAGGGCAAAGGTATACACGGCTCACGGCTCACGATCAGGACCAGGCCCGTGCCGGACGGCGCGTACGTGTTCCACGCGCGCCTCAAAGAGATGTCAGCAGCAGAGAAGGCCTTAGGGCCGAAGCCTGCCGGCTCAGCGGGATTGTCCGAAAGGGTTACCGCTGGCCCGGAACATAAAGGGCTAAGGAAGGGACACGGGTGGGTTTTAGTTCAGAGTGCAGTGCGATGCGCGCTCGAACACGGACGTGTTTTCACTGTGCACGGCACGAATTTTATTCGCGTGTTGCGCCACAATAGCCGCTGCCCGTAAACACTATGAGTTCCAAATAACTCGTAGTCAATGAATTGCTGGCATTCCTGGTCCATGCTATCGACTACATGGACGAGGTGAGCATCTTGCAGATATACCGGTCGAATTACAAGGAGGACGAGATCAGCAGCGGAAAACTGTTACTGTTCCATTCACTTGGGAAACTCGACCAGATGCCGTCTCGCCGCAGAGATGGAACCGAGAAGAGTATTCAAGATATCATCGATATGTTAAAGAAGACTGACCCGGACGACGTGCCAGATTTCGTGGCGAAGCAGCTAAGTAAACTGCCCCCTGTCACGTTCGATCACGTCGACGTTACGCGGCTGCTAAAGGACATCACTTCCTTGAAGGCGGAGATGACCAAGATGCAGTCCAGAATGGAGGTATTGGAAAAAAACAATACTGAGCAAGCGCCGCCCGCCGCCGCCGTCGCCCGCGCCACAACACCGGCTGCGGAAACGTCACGAGTAGGTACGTCGACCCCTAAACGTGCCTACGCTGCTATTGTCACCAGCGGCAAATCAGATGCGTCGCAGCCTAAGCGACAAACCAGAAAAGGGGAAAAACGGGTAAAGGGTGCTCAACCTGCCCTGACTGCGGTCCGTTGCTCTTTGCCAAGAGCCAGCCAGGTTGATGAGGAGGGTTTCACGAAAGTGGAAAGGAAGAAGAAGAAGCCCTGTTCTCGTAACCTGCGTGGCACCGCACCGAGTGGACCCAACATGCTGCTGCGCCCTGCTGTGCCTACGACGCAGCTGTACCTTTCACGTCTGCATCACTCCACGACAACTGAGGAAGTCGTGCAGTATTTGAAGGTGAAGACCAATTGGACTCTGAGGGTCGAAAGGTTGGAATCGCGCCACAACATCAACTTCAAGTCTTTTGTGGTACGAGTTCCAACCCATCATCTACAGACCTGTCTGAAAGAGGACTTTTGGCCGAAAGGTGTCGTATATCGACGTTTCCGTGGACGGTTACGTGACACCACGCAGCGAAACACGACGCCGACAATGTTACGTGTATAGTTCATAGCTTTAAGGTTTTTAATTATGTATTAGTTTATTATTTTATAAGATTATTTTGTGTATTTTATCTATGGGCCTTAGTTGCTTGAAAATAAAATGATTATTATTATTATATTATATTTAGTCAGTAAGAATCTGACACTCCCTTCCGCTCCACCCAGAGCAGGAGGGGTCATTTGATGATTTACCACCCACAAACAAAAAAAAAAAGGTATACACGGCTGTACACCAAACTATACATTACCAGTTTTAGCTGACCTCTCATTGTATAAGTTTTTCGTACAATCAGAAGTCAGCTTATAGTGGTTCTGTATAGCTTGATGTGTAGCCGTGCGCACAGCTTCACATACAGAGAAAGCACGAGCATTGATCATCAGGTTCATTGGCAATTTCAGACTTATATCACACTAATATTATAAAGGCGAAAGTTTGTGTGGGGGTTGTTTATATGTTTGTTACTTCTTCACGCTCAAACAGGCTCGACCAATTTTGATAAAATTTAGTATGGAGGTAGCTGACAGCCTGGATTAACATATAGGCTAGTTTTTATCCCGATATTTCCACGGGATTGACGATCGATCGACTTATAGTTAATTATAAGTTTCTAACAATATACATATTTATTTAAATGTAACAAGGCATTAACTTTATTTCACATGGTTTTTTCAGCTAGCAGCAGCGTTTCTGTAGGTACTGGGATGAAAGCATAGAGGGGACTACTTACTGTCAGCAAACCATCGTACTACCTATATCTTGGAAGACACCTGCGGAGAGCTGCTGAGAACTACTGGAGGGTAAATTGTTTCTTACGACCAATGGTAACTCTATTAATTTAATTAACAAGGAGGGTTTTTTGCACGCATAAATTTTCGTAATACAGAACCAGATTTTGAATTGATTTCCACATACTATGACAGCTGAATAAAATACAGCTGAAATCGAATAGGTACATTTACTTTTTTTAACTTTTATAGCAGTTCATAAAATAAGTTTAAAGCCAAATAAATTAAAAATAAAACCTGCTACTTAACATTTTAAAGTCCGCAATTTCATTTGCACTTAACATAAAAGTCCTTTAAATTCGAGGTCGTGTACAGTCAGCTACCAAATTACACTATCAACGCACTTAAAGTACATTAAAAATAATGCACACCGACTCGACATTATCTTGTCTATCGAGATATCGTAAAAACTCGATTTAATCGATGCGAAATCGGGATCGCCGATTTTATATCGAGAAACGTATACGATGCTGGTGTTAAAAACATGTTATGTGAATTTTACACTTATTGCATAGTCGTAAAATTTTAAATACCACCGTTAAATATGTTACTTGTATTTTTGTGCAAATTAACGTTATTTTTCCCGACGCCGACAATTTAACTCTGCTATATAAAGGGTTTATAATTTATTTTTTGGATATAAAATTGCACAAGGTTGTAGTTTTATAAATGTGTTATGTTCATTTACTTTGTATGAGAATGTTATTTTATTCAAGAATTAAGATGGCATAGTAAAGGCTTGAACAGTAGCAAAATTGTCCTATTGGCAATAATTACGCTACTTTTATAACACTTAGAATGTTTTACAATTTAATGTAACGTAATTAAAACATAGAGCGTTCATGCCAGTAGCATTATAAAAGTCATTACCAAATACCGGTAGTCTTAATGGAGCAAGTGTAACGCTATGTTCCTGCATTCCTATAAGGCCATGTAAATATAAAAGTAATTAACTAAGATAATTATTATTTTACACATTTAATTTGAATATTTTCGTAATATAATGTAAAGTAATATGATTATTTTATTTTTTATCGTGTCCTACAAAATCTTAATTAGGTACATTATTATTTTAATTCTGTTGAATCAAATGGTTATGATATTTTGTTGTCTGCTGGTCATTATTAAAAGTACTTAGGTGAGTAGGTAAGTTTAAAAAAAACTATACAATAGTGAAGGGAAGTCGGTGTCCAGAACACAATTTACTTAATTCTGGGTAAGAAAAATACCTCTCACCGAGAGGAGGCCTGTGTCCCAGCAGTGGGAACATTGTAGGCTGATTATGGTTATGGTTAAGAAAAATACATAATACATCAAACACAACTACATAATAAATTCTAATTCAAAAGCTTCTTGCCTGCGGTTTCATTGAATGAAGTCTATAGACATATTATAAATAAATCTGGTCCTGATTGCTAATATTTAAACTATGACACACATAAATATTTAAATCCATCGAGTCAGAGACAGGCGTGACTTAATTCCAGAAAAAATACAACCCACAATAAAACAGATTAAATTAAACAAAAAAGAGACGAAAAAAAACCCCATCATCCGCCACAAACTGGACGTAAACAAAGTAATTGATTTCCATTTCTAAGATTACTTATCGCTAAATTTTATTGGGCGGGCAGGTCGTAAATTAGCCGTTTATCGCTTTATTCGCCAGTCATTAAGGTTTTATATTAGAATTATGCGTTATTAATTTTAGAAAACGGCAGTTAAATTTATGATCCGCCTCGGGTGTTGCTGTTTTATGTTTCTTATTTCTGTCAGAGATTATTGTTGCGGACTGTACTTACCGTTATCTATTCGATATTGTTTTTATTTTCGTATATTTTTTTATTTCTCATTGTTGTGATTTTATGAAGTGCTGATTCTGCTGGTGCTTTATTTTTAACTTCTATTCTTCTTCTATATGACAAAGATATTTTACGATTTCAGTGTCACTGAAAGAATCAACGCAACGGCCCATCTGAAAAAATATAAAAATGACTCATGATTATTCTGAACCACTTCATATTTTTTGTCACCAATAATAACTTTATTTTGATATGAACTGAACATATTCGTACAAACTAAAACTTTTAATGTCATACCTCTATCTAAGTCTGACAACCAGTCTTACCAAGAGGTATCCTATTACCTAGTAACTGGGCTGTGGAGGTCAGATAGGCAGTCACACCATGTAAAATACTGGTATTCAGCTGCATCCGATTAGACTGGAAGCCGACTTCAACATAGTTGGGAAAGGAAAAGACTTGGCAGATGATGAACATGACCTATAGTAATTTCGCTACCCGTAACTCTTCATAGCTTTACTCAACCGCGTCGAGGCACAACACATGATAGGCATAAAAGTCCTCACATCTGGTCTCACATAATCTTTGCCCCTAGAAACGGGTCTTTTAACATTTGATTTAAGACGGGTGTCAATTGCCAATGTATTAATACATACGATTCATATGTAAATGTATGTACTTAGCTCTCTGACACGAATACAGTAGTTTACATTATGGCCGACGATTGCATCATGGCGAAGATTCTGTTCAAAAAATTTATTTGATCATTGGCTTTTGATGTGGTTGGGCTTGGGAAGTTTTTCAGCGTCTCCAGGTATTTCCCCAGGTCTGTAACAGGCAATGCAAAAACACAGATCTATATGTCCAATACTCCACAGCCCTAAGACTTGCCTAGCAAATGAATGGTGCAGATTGATAGAGATCATCTCAGTATATCAGGAGGGAGACTAAAGACTTGGAGCTGACTCCAGCAGACTCATAGCTATGAAGCAGACATGACTAACCAGATTTGTCTGCTAATTTGAGTTGGATATAGTATACACATAAAGAAAAATAAAAAAGACAGTAAAGAAAATAAACACAGGAAACTATTTATACGTACGTAATAATAATACAGTTCCCAAAATAAATAAAGAAATGGAAATTAAACTGAGTAAACCTATTTTCTGGACTACGGACACAATAAAATACTCTATAGCACCTGTCATCACAAAGATATTGAACGTACAAACAAACAAGCTGTAGGAAATACAATAAACAGTGGAAATACATTAATTTTCCACAGAATACTCGTAAAAATGCGGCTGAGTAGAATGCCTGTTCAAGTCTGTGGAGCTCAGACGTAATGAGTTCCGTATAGCTCGTTTCTTTTTATTTTTTGGTGAGCTAAATGTAAATGCTTGTAATTATAATTCATAGCGTTCATTGTGATTGTATTCTTGTTGTTGTTTCTGTTTGTTTTCAGGCTGTAAAAGATTCGCTTTGTGATCGAAATCCTATAGAATGATATGAGTTGTGTGAATTTTGCCTGCCTGTCGATTTTGTAAAAATTAAAAACTTAGGTGAAGTGAGTTGTTGTTTCAGCTGTTGCTAGAGATTGGCAGTATTGATAGCCCACTTCAAGGTCACTTCACTTTAGTTTTCACGTCGAGAATTTTTCAGAATAGATCGGGGTATCAAAATTAACTTACCATGAACAATAAGTACACAGTTTTACGAATATTTACAGTTATTTTATAATTATTCTTGTGGAAATCGATAGACAAGAGTTTCTAAATCACCGCAATATCCATCCATTTTGTTTTCAGTTAAACACATAAATTATTAAACGAGAAAATTATGAACCATACATTACATTTAAATTATTATAATTTGTAGGAATTAATATTCCCTAGTTTCCTACTGAACCCTAAAAATGAAGCCATAAAACGGATGCGTGGGCGCAACCGTGCGCTCGATCATTATTTATGAAGACATTAATGGTAAATTAATGAAATATGTTTATTGTACGTTTTCTATGAGTTTCACTAATGGTTATGATCACGATGTTTTGACACCTACTTATGATAATTTTTTGGAAAATATTAGTATGGGTTTTAGATAAGAAAGTTTGGCGGTATGTCAATTAAGAAAAAAAACAAATATTTAACAACTATTTGGAGGAACAAGACAAGTGTGTTAAGTCGTGGGTTCGAACCCAGACTTACTTTGTGTAAATAATTTCATCACCACTGCTCTCAAAGCGGTGACGGAAAACATCGCGAGGAAACCGGCACGTCCTTGAGCCGAAAAATTCTAAGACATATGACATCTACCAACCCGCTCTGGGCCCACGTGGTAGATTATAGCCCACTCCCTCTCATAGAGAGGAGGCCTGTGTCCCAGCAGTGGGAACATTATAGGCTGATTATGCTAACAACAATTTAGTTTTGTTAGAAAAATTGGGCAAATTCGATGTGAATGCCGATTATTTCTGTGATGACTGATGAACATAATGTTTATTTAATGGATGATATACCAACTCCCATAATAAGTGCAGCTTGTATTTTGGGAGTTAGTGGTTCATATGATGATGACTTACATAGACACAACTTTGTAGCCCATAAACTGACTTCCAACACGACGAAACTAACGCAACACTGCGAAATTTAAATTTTCTTACCATTTTTGCAATTTGCAGGTCAGTGTCAGGTTGTATTGTTATTGTTGTATTACACCAATATTTTATAGGCGAAAGTTTGTGAGTGTGTGTGTGTGTGGGTGTGTGTTTATATGTTTGTTACTCCTTCACGCTCATCATCGCTGGATCAATTTTGATAAAATTTTGTATTGAGGTAGCTGACACCCTGAATTAACATATAGGCTACTTTTTATCCCGATATTCCCACGGGATCGAAACTTATGCGGGTGAAACCGCGGGGCGCAGCTAGTATTAATAATATATAATTCGAAACATACACAGAATATTTGGTATTCAACTCTAGCTAATTACTAATTATTAAACGAATAATATCTGAAATATTGTAATGAATTAACAAGCTTTTCTGACAAGAATGCATTTCAAAATGACGTACCTAACTATGTAGTAACTTAATACATCTGCGTGCTATACATATCCGTGTTATATGATGCATTGATAACATAATTCAATCGATGCATTCGTCTCGATACGAACAATCTATTTATTCATGAATCGATGTAATTAATGATTTTTTTAATTCCTTCATAACATGCAAAGATGTGTTGTTCGTTTGCATGTACCAATCATATTACGAGTAGCTTACAGAGAATATGAAGATTTTATTTTTCTTTACCTCCATAATTTAAATTAAAATGCATGCAAGGGATTTAAACTGTTTCTAAAAATAGGTGACTTACCATAATACCTCCCCTATATTTTTGTCCTTGATAGTTATTACAACTTTCATTAGGAAGACCACTATGATATAATAATAATAATTATTATTATTATGAGCCTGTTATGTCCCACTGCAGGGCAAAGGCCTCCCTTCCGTCTTTCCATTTTTCCTGTCTCTAGCTAAATCTGGCCAATCGCTTAGGTAGGCGTCCAATTCGTCAAGCCATCTCTTTCTGGGCCTACAGCGTCGCCGATTCCTGTTATTCGGAATCCAGTCAGTGGCTACTTTTGCCTAATTCTGTTGCGACATGCGGCAGAGGTGGCCTGCCCAATTCCACTTCAGTTTAGCGGCTGTGTTGCCCACGTCTGCAATTTGTATGATATAATAATAATATACGATAATGCAAGGAGTTCTAGAGTTGCACCAATGCATGTCATGTTGACACCCTAACTAACTAAAAAAGTATGTACCGCGTTTTTTTCTCCATAATGTTTGCCAAGCAAAACCCAGTGCAGAACCTAGTAATTAAACACACAAGTTGTGCATGCAACCATCAATTATGCAGGCTGTTGTTTTTTGCCATACGATTTGTTTTGCGTTCGATAATGTCCGAGGGAATTATACCGAGTACGTTCTGAGGTGATTAGTGACGGTATCATGCACAAACATACACACACAATTTACATTATGATTTTATTTATTTGAAATTTAAACCCGGGACTGTTATTAAGGTATTAAACACAGATTTTTTTTTAATGTAGAGGGGCTTGTTGAATTTTTTTAATGGCTTAGAAAATTAATTTAAGCACATAATTAATAGTCTGTGCCTCTGTTTCTCTTCTGTGACTATGATTGATAAATTTTAATATAAACTTCACAAAGCGTAATCTTTCTTTGATTCATATGTAAGAAACTAAAAAAAAAGGTATCATTAGTCGCATGAAACTCTTCTGAGTGCGTAGTAGCAATCTACAGTTGTTCTTTTTATTATGTGTATCACCTAACTTAACATACGATATTTGTCGACATATCTCACAGAATAAGCAAGCTGAAGTGGCGGCCATATTGGCCGGAGAACCGATGACCGTTGAGGTAGACTTGTTCTTGAGTAGAGAGCTGAAATCGACAAACGTAAGGTAGGACGCCCTCAAGCTAGGTGGAGGGACGATCTTCGCAGGATGGCTGGAAGCAGCTGGATGAGAGTTGCAGATATTCGAGTTGAATGGCGTGCAATAGGAGATGCCTATTTCCATCAGAGGCCTGCTGTAGGCTGATGATGGCCTTGTTGACACTTGTATAATATTGGTCACTCACATGACCACGTATAATTTTGTGTCCAAACTAGAAGACTGATGCACCAAAATAATATCAGTGTGAACAAGGCCTAAGTTTTTACGAGTTCATCTTTCCATCGTTTTGCTCCCTGTCTTTTGTTCTGTCTCTGTATAAATCTTTTCTGTTTGCCCAAACAGACACTACACGTTATTAAAATCCAATCCAACCCGAGCTAATTCTAGCCTCTAACTTAGAATTATGACTTGTTAACCCATAACATTTATATAGCTTCTAACTAGATGGCATAAAACCAGTGGTTTTAAACCTTCGGCGGCTCTAATTATGCCACAATAAAATCAAATGTAAAATGGCTGTTAATTGGTGTAATATAACCTTGTTATCGGTAGATGGTTTGAATTAGCCTAATGGTATACTCCGCTTTGCACCTGCCATACTTGATTTATTTTACGACTTTGAAAGTGTGTGGGTTTTGACAGCTAGCGTTTTGTGTTTTTATGGGTTGTTTGTTAAATAAGTTTTTGCGAAGGTTGCTGGTCGCTGATTTCCTATCTTTATGTATATGATCATGTTAAAACGTTTTCATGTGTGACTATTCTCATTTGCATAATAGTTATCAAGCATGTGAACAGCAGGCCGCAGGAACCCGTTAGATGCGAGAAGCACAGAACCGGTTGAAGTGGAGGTGTTTGGAGGAGGCCTATGTCCAACAGTGGACGTCTTTCGCCTGAAATGATGATGATGTGAACAGCAGCGTTATTCTGTAAACTCAAGCAATGGCACGAACGCTCCACGTAAATGTAACTTAAATTCGAACTGAATCGAAACTACAACTACACTTTATCATTTTTAACCGACTTCCAAAAAGGAGGAGGTTATATGTTCGACATTATATGTTTTTTTTTTATCTATGTTCACCGATTACTCGAATACTGCTGGACCGATTCCAAAAATTCCAAAAACTCTCGAGGTGGTCCCATTATCATTAAGTTGGAATCTGATGAGAGGATCTCATGGAAATCGAGGGAAACCCTCAAATTTTATAGGCAAACCTATAGCGATTTGGGTATTTTTTAAAGGAACTTCAGCATTTGCTCTCGGAAATCATCATTTGGTAAAGTGGACTGATGATGATGGCCATCGGAACTACTCAATGACAAATATTTCACGGGTTGCTATTCGATTACTTTAATATGGTTGCTGAGCAATTTATACTCGTCACAATGCATATGGTGAGTGGTTGTTGAGGATTTTTGGTTCCGCATTTTCATTTATTGACACCGACTTCCGAAATTAAAGTTATTTTTTAATTTGTAGTGTTTTTTTTTTGGAAGTCGGTTGTTTTTTTTTTGTAAAAAGTTTTTGGTTTAAATAAAAACCTATCACCCATAGATATGAATACACCCTTAAAACTAAGTCAGTTTTATGCGAAACGAGTATTTACAGTTTTTGTATCTTTCGAATTTACGTTTACTTCGCGCGTTCGTTAGACAATGATCAAAATTAGGTATGCAAAGAGGTTACCTAATTATAAAGGTAGGTATTTTGCGTTGGCCAAAAATAAAACCTACCTTCAACACTCTTCGTGTTCTTCAAGATTAAAATCTCCAAATCCAAAACTGCATGGAAATTCTTACTTAAAAGGAACAAACTCGATCTAACTAAGCGGAATAAACCGCCCAAAATCTGTTATTTATGTTCGGTTGTTATACGAATGATGAATAGCCATCGTATACCTCTTTTTTTAAGAATACCACATTACCGGCAAACTTGGCACAAAGCAATACAACCCGTATTAATAAAGTAATAAAGTTTATTCAACTGCATGTGGTTACGTGGGGAATTATTTCAAAAGCTATTGTGAATGTTTTTATGAGTCCGAAGGCGTGTAATAGTAATTAATTACGTATGAAGAAATATCAGAGAGTTGTTAATTAAATCTTGGTGAGAAGGTGTCAGAATAGACGTGGCATCAGTAGCTGATTATCTTTTTAAAACAAAAGTACAAAATACCTACTGTTATTATATTTAGATATACATCGTTTTGTGATGCAAGGTTTTTATACATTGAGCTTAATTAGTTCCATGGAGCTCGTTAATGCTAGCGGTTTAGTTTTTGCTCCAAAAGATGGGAAATTGTAGGATCCCACTGAAGACACCTTTTGACTTAGGCCCAGAAAGTATTATTAATAAATTCTCCTTCTATAAATGATAAATGATTTATTTTCTGTGAGTAGGTTTGTACAAACACTTTTACACGTCAATCAGATGAGGTCGGCGTTTCCTATCTGACTATTCTGAGAAGAAAGGCCGAAACAAACCCAGAAGTCACAGTCTCTTTTAAAGTCCAGACAAAATCTTAGTCAGATCGTGTGAAGAACATGTAGATTGGTGTCTGAAATAGTCTTTTGAGGAAAGAACCACACAGATTGAGCGGACCTGTCCAATCAGTGCACGCATTTGTCAAAAATCGTGCAGCTCAACTCAGGACTTGAGGAGCTCAACGATTGGACGAACAATACCAAAGAAAGGACATTTGGGTAGGCCGCGTAAATTACTCAAACTGCCAGATCATGATTAAAACTAAGAAGGAAAACAGAAAAAAGAAATGACCCACATAGTCCTCACACTCACAATAATTAAATAAAAAAAATACTTTACGAAGTAAACATTCATATCATTGAATAATCTATGAAAGCACGCTAATCCGTTGGTCCCAGCTTTCATTAGTAGATTTTTGACAGTCTTTATTTAGTAAGAAGCCCAAAGGACTGACAACCAGTCTTATCAAACGAAATCGTATTAAGCAGTAACTGGGTTGTGGTGGTCAGATAGGCAGTCGCTCCATGTTAGATACTGGTATTCAGCTGCATTCGGTTAGACTGGAAGCTGACCCCAACATAGTTGGAAAAAGCCTAAGCAGATTAATTGAATCTATTCTAAAATCTAACAACATTACATGAACTGTGTATCAATATTTTATTACGAAGTTGTAATAATGTAGGTGTGTAATATTGCAACATACCAATAACAATAAAAAAACTTTATAACGCGCCAATCAATCTCGGAGCTAATTTGTTGAGAACCACAGACAATTTAATTGACGTTTTAACTTTTTTTGTTTATCGCATAATAAATATCTACAGTTTCGTATAATGTTAATTAATATTATTGACTTTTATAGCTATTCTCAGGAAATAAAATATATTTTTACGATCCTCCAAAAATCGAATTGATACAACTTTTTTTGGATTTATACGCAAATTAAGAAATCGTATAATTTAGTATCGAAATTGAATATGTATCGATGTCGAATATATTTTAAAATATAATAAAATATAAATTGTATTGGTCGTATTTTCTTTTATCGATTATAAATTGGCAATAATTAGGGGTTATTTTGATTATTTTTATGTAATTAACGAAACGATACGATGACTAATGTTGCTTTCAGAGTAATCGTTTAGGTTTTTTTTTTAATCTCAAAGACTCAGCGTGAGTTCAAATACTGTTGTCGTAACAAATAAAAGCACTATTCCGTTTTAGAATATAACGAAGGAATTAAGGATTTCCTCATGTTTCTCTGTTTGAAGTTTCTAGTAACTATAATTTGACACAGTGATGATAATAAAACCTACTTAATATTATCAAAAGCTGTCGTTACTGACCACTCTTTTTACATTATTAGCAAGAGTATCTTAGCCGACGACGTTATCTTAAAGTCTGGCTGCTAAATCATTCCTAAAGATACTTGTAAGTTTCTTGTGAAATAACAGCGGAAAACCCTTTGAAAAAAAGCTTCTGAACTCTAAAAAAACAAACGACAGTATTAAATCATCATCAAAAAAGTTTTAACACAAATAAAACAAACTACAGGAAGCTATCAAGGCTTCCTTCCTCCTGCTACAAAATTTATAACGTGTTTTGTCAAAACATAATGGCATATCACGAAATTTGGCAGCGTGACAACCCTGAATTATGATTTTTATTGCTCTGTCTGAGTCATAGTCCGTAGAATAAAAATAAAAGCTGGTCTTTCGACCCATAAAATAAATTATCACCCTAAATTTGTTCAGATTTATAGCTAAGCGAACGTTTGAATGTGATCGCTAAATTATTATAGAAAAATATATATGAAGCAAAAAGTTGTGATAGCAATAAACATGTCAGAATGAGGAAATGTTTTCTTTTAAATAAATTATTTATGTGTTTGTTAATATTTTTGCGTCGATGAAAGGTTTCCAGGGATATAAAAATAATGATGGTGAAACTATATTAATATTTTCTTAGGAAACATCTATAATCAAATGAAACGGAAGGCACTTATTTATGATGATGATACCTACATTATAATAATGTAGACTTCATTTCTCATAATAATAATGATCATGCAACTTAATTATTTCCATCATAATCATGATATAATTGATTTCAGTTTGATTTCCCCTTCTTCACTTTTAAACAGAATCACCCATTACCCTTTACGTTTTAACATTTCCGTATTGTATAAAACAAACAGATTTGCATACTATTAATATAATATATTAACTACTATTTATATTCAAATTTGTAGATGGCGGAAGTAAAACAAGCGACAAATTACTACTAATTGCTGTATATAGTTAAATCGTGGCACTAATTTAAAATTTAACACTTTAATCTTAATATGCTAATAATAATGGGCAGAGCAACGTATACTTCATAATAACTAACTTGAACAAAATCCTACCTCAGGAAAGAAAGACTAAGATCTAAAACAGCAAAAGTTCATGACACACAAAATACAAAAAAGGTGAAATGTTAAAACAACGACAGTCATCATTCATCATCATTTCAGCCGAAAGACGTCCACTGCTGGACACAGACCTTCTGACTCCACCTCCACTTCGACCGGATTTGTGTTTCTCGCATCCATCGGGTTCTTGCCACCTTCACAAGATCGTCAGTCCACCTTGTAGGAGGCCTTCCAACGCTATATCTTCCGGTACGCGGTCGCCACTCCAGAACCTTTCGGCCCCATCGGCCATCTGTTCTGCGAGAAATGTGCCCTGCCCATTGCCACTTAATTTTGGCAATTCTTCGGGCAATGTCGGTTTCTTTGGTTCTCCTCATTTCTGATTCGATCACGCAGGGAAACTCCAAGCATAGCCCTCTCCATTGCCCTTTAGGTGACTTTTAGCTTTCTAATAAAGCCCATTGTGAGCGACCACGTTTCAGTGCTACATGTCATCACTGGCAACACTCACTGGTCAAAGACTTTCAGACAGTATGTGCCAAAAATGACGCAAATTCTTGCAGAGAGTCAATCAACCAAACAACTCGATCAGTTTCAGTTCACTGCTTGACTTGGGGCTCTTTATTATTTACTGTTGCTAATCCGTTGGTGAAATAAGACCAAGATAACTCAACATGATGAAATACTGTTACGATCATCATTATTAAACCTTAATTGGAAGTGCTAACAATATGAGTTATTCAAACCAGAATCATAAAAAAAGAATTTTTATTATATTAGCTGCCGGTATAAAAATAATTAAAACCACTTTATCATTATTATCCTTGGTACAATCAAGCAATCCTATTCGGTATTACATCAAAAGTAATCTATCTGTTAATTTATACGGTGTCCAATTAAACATGATTAATGTGATAAAAAACGGCTACTTGTTCCTCCCGATACATGATTAAGTTGTAAATTGTGGACGGTCGAAAACAGGCGTCCCAATTATTGGGTCGCACCCGCAACTGACAGTGGCAATATTTCTGGCAATGACTAAGTGGGGTGGTTTGTAGATGTGGCAATGGCAACGCTTTGCATGTCTATTGTAAGGACTTTATATGATTGTACTGCAGGGTAATTGCGTAACACACTATCGGAGCAAATTAACAACATTCATTGCGTTATTTACGCTGATGAGCATACAAATTTTTCGAACTTATGAAGCAATGGAAAAGCAATATCTTTCAAAATCCACTGATAGTTCAACTCAGTTTTGAAAATTCACTTGATACAGTTTATCAGGATTCATGTTGCTCGTATTTATTGCAATATTTGGTATTAAGTGTCATTTATTACATTGAAAAAGATTCCTCAAATAGTTGATACCATAGAAGTGGTCCTAAGTAACGAAAGTGGTAATAAAGTGATTATGATTCTACTATGTAGATCTTTAAGGAAGAACATCATCATTTGATTCTCCTGCTCTTTCCACAATTTATTTGGGGTTGGTACAACATGTCTTTTTCTTCCATACCTACTTCTCTATCAGTCGTCATCTCGGTAGTCAACATAATAGTAGATGATTCAACATAAAGTGCAAGAAGTTTTCCCATTCACTTCCAACCGGCATTTCCAAAGTTACGCTCTGTCACATCTGAAATATTTAAAATATTAATCTCAGTAGTAATATTTCATCGTGTAGTGGCGTAACACCTGCAAGCGGCATACGTGGCTGATTTATTGAGCCGTTTGTTTCCCCCCACTAGTCATCCTCCCGCCAGCCACCAGCCTCCGGTGTCATCCTCCTGTCATCCTACGTAGCTATGCGAAGCTCACCTCTATGAGTTGTGATGCTTGAAAATTTGATGAACTGTGTGAATTTCATATTTTATTTTTACTTTTATTAAAGTTTTTTTTATACCGTCAATCGAGTGTTGGAGTATGTCAAGTGTATCTTTAAACATATTAGGGTTGCCGAATGTAACTGAATTGAAAAACTTTTTGTAGCAAAAATTGTTTTGCATACCTGTCGAAAATGTTTTTAGTCAGAATGATTTTGAAATTCATAAAGTTGAGTGAACCACGTGGTTGTTAATAATTGAATTGATTTCGTATTTTAAAGTGCATTTTATGTTTTCATTTTAATTTGCATGAAATGTTTTGAACTAAAAAAACTTTAATGTTTTTTTATCAGCAAATTCCGCGTTATTTATTCGTTTCATCTTCGCATTCATATTACAATTTTATAAGCGTACTGCGTAACTTACTCGTACAATAAACTTGTCGCTAAACAAATGATTATTTTATTAATTCAATTTCCTTCTATTCCATTCAGGTGCCAGGTCGTTGTATGGGCGGCATCTTTACAATGAGCACTGCAAGGTGTTTCGGCACTTCTTACGGTCACGTACAATCGTAAAAGCGAGCTTTATAGGTTCTTAGTACTGAATTAAAATGTAATTGAAGTTTTACGACTTCAAAAAATAGACATCAAGCTATAATAGGTGTTTTTTTTAACGAATTACAGAACAGCTGAGTTCTTTATAACAGTTACATAGGTCCATACAAAAATATAAAAACATGATAAATAATGCACCAGTTATAAAATATATTCATCTTTTTATGTAATATTATTTATGTTTCTTGTGAATAAGATTACATCAAATCCATTTAAGATATTATATCGCTTTGAAAATCTAAAGATTTCACAGAACATTATGTTTGAATTTAGTACACCACGCAACAGAATGCATAACAATAAATTAAAACACAAATAATCTTCACTCATATTGTCTGCCTATTAACATAATAAAATGTTTAGCACCACTGAAATTTACGCACACGAACACAACACAAAATAAACTGTATTCACTTTGAGATAAAGCTTGCTTTTGATTGGTCGATGTTTCGTTTCGCAACCGCATCTCCAGGGGCCCATAACTTTAGGTCGCGTGCGCCGGCGGCGTATTATTTTTAAATTATTAACGCTGTAATGGAATAATTCCGATATGCTAATGTTGCGACGAACGGGCACTGATCACGAGATCGCCACAGGATACGATTACCAGTAGGGCAAAAATTCAATTTACGTTGAATTCTGTTTGCAGTATTCTGTGATGCAAATGATTGAGAATGTGTTTATTTGTTTTTAAAAGGTTTTAGTAAATGAATTATGTATGAAAGTAATTTGTTCGTTACCCATTATTCAAAGCCATGCATCATTGCATTTTAGCCTCAGGACAAAATATTGCAAGCATTAATTTAAATAGACACAGCAGATTATAAAATAACAGTCAATGAAATCTCACTGGCAGTTAACACTAAACAATATGGCGCAATTTGCGAGCTGACATCATAAATTTTAATGGCGATGACAGAGGTTAGCAGGCCACAGCGACCAAATGACTTGACAATTTATCTTTTAAGTTTATGAATATCAAATGAATAAGGTCGAACGAGTTACAAGATATATTGTTATGGATTTAGTTAATTCAGAAGACAGTCGTTACTTCCAAGTTAAAAGACCACCAAAGACGAGCTGGATATTAAATAAGGATGGATTGCTTATAAACGAGAAAGAGGAAATGAGGGATCAACAGAAATGAGAAAAATATTTCTAGTAGAAAGTAGAGACTACCAAAAAAAAATCGATCCCGGAACGGAAAATTATCAGAATCCTTACGTCTATAACAAGAAGATTGAAGGTACTACTAAATTTTAGGATCCTGTCAGATGCATGGGGCACCAGAGAGTACTTGGAGAAAACATTTGTATTGCCGTGGCCTCAAATCCCATCGAGAACGCATGAGACATAAAAAAAAATCTTTATTTAATTTTGTAAATCATGAAACTTTTATTTTCTTTTGACTGTACTTACTGTCAAAAAGAGTAAACTTACTTAATGTGGATAAGACAGAAATTAAAACAGAAGACGAACTTGAAGGGGATCGAGAAGGGGGTTGGAGAGGGGAATCAGGGGATCAGACCGGAATAAATCGATTTTCTTGTTTAATCCTTCTTTCGGTAGCATTTACCCAAAGTTAACCTACTGCTTCAAACTAACTACAACCAAGCCGTTAGAACTACCTCCCCAGCTAATTGCTAGTGCTTGCAATTTGTTCGCTTGCCCAGTTTGTTGTGTGTCGGGTTTCTTTACCGGTAATGGATTGGTAGGCTGTGGCCTATCTCTACACTTCATTTGGGCTTACTATCTGATTTAGTGATAAGTTGATAGTAAATAGATTGGTGTGAATTGGGATTTGTGTTAGGTAATGGTAGTCTTATGTGGTCTTAACGGTTTCTTAAAAGTATGGATTTAATAATTTGGGAAAATTATACAGATGTGTGTGTGTCTTTATGCTTTTGTTTTTGGCATGAAAGATGGTACAAAAAGGTGATCTTACAGAAATCTGTGGGCTGTCAGCACCGTTGATTATAATTTTTGCTAACTGCCCAAAAATTTTCCACGGTATGAACTTTTGTATACCGTGAGAAGAAATCAATGGCAGACACGAAAGAAAAAAAATCATTGTTGAAATCGGTGTGTCTCTCTCTCAGTTATTTCTGTTTCTACCAGCAACAGAGATATTTTTAAAACAGACACAGGAGTGTCCCGTCCCTGCAAAGACTTTATCAAAACCTTTAAAAGTTGCTTAGCAAAATGTCTGGTTTTACTTAACAGTGGAGCAATTTCGACGCTATTTATTGCCTAATTGCAGCAATAGCGTGTTAATTTAGATAGCAATAAAGCCAATCCCACTTTGTGAGAGTAGTAAGATAAATCATTTTTACCAATTAATGGAAACTAAGCGAGTAATTTATTTATAGTTTCATCAACACCTTATCTCTATGAATATTCCGGTAGCAGGCACAGCAGCGGCTGTTATTATGTCTTAAGTTTGATTACCAAAGAGTTTGATTTACATTTAAAAACAACAGTAAAAGTTGATAGAGTTCCAGACCACTATCAATAGACATTCTCATTCTAAAGAGGGGCCCGAGTCTAAATAATAAAAGCCGCAAAGGTCGATCGATCAGGTTAAGCTACGCTTGCCGCGGTAGGTCTGTGGATGGGTGACCATCTTTACATACCGTGACCCCTCCGTGCCTTGGAAAGCACTTTAAGCCGTTTGTCCCGGCTGTCATTCGTGGATGACTTGACAGTCGTTACGGGTAGTCAGAAGCCCGAAGGTCTGACAACCAGTCTTATCAAGGGGTATCGTATTACCCAGTAATTGGGTTGTGGAGGTCAGATAGGCAGTCGCTCCATGTAAAATACTGGTATTCAGCTGCATCCGGTTAGACTGGAAGCCGACCCCAACATAGTTGGGAAAAGGCTAAGCAGATGATAAAGCAATGGATTAGCAATATCCTTCAAAATAACTCAGAAATAAGATAAGGTAAACGCGGGTGTAGTCGACAGGGACCCAGAAGTCGTCAAATTGTCTAAAAACTTCAATATCTTGTTCTACTAAATATTTAATTGGCCGATTTTTATGGCAACATATTTTTGGTAACGTATCGCACAATTAAAATAACAACACTGAGTTTTAACTGTAATGGTGGCTGAGATATCTTACTTGAAAAGTGTGCCCCATAATTTTTTAATTTTTGACGTGACAACGTCTTAAATTAGGTTGCGACTGGGAGTCACTTATGAAAAAGTGTAACGCTCGGTAACGTTACGATGAGTCACCGAACGAGAGAGAGGCCCGCCGAATGCCTTGCGTCTCTCTCCCACTCAACTATGATCGGATGATCGGTCGTTGTCACGTAAAATCTTCGCCCGTAAAACCGACTTTACAGGCAACCATTTTTTTGCAAGTTTAACTGCTAAATGTCAAACTCGGCGCGCAGTTTTGTTTTTTGATTTACGAATCTTCAGTGGGGTCTACGGTAAGTTTGATGGTTTGATGAATTAGTTAAGTTAATTTGCTAATGATTTAAATTGAAGTTTGGAACAGTTTTATCATAAAAGTATTTTTTTTCGAACGAGACATCTATTGGTACCTAAAAAGTCCTACTTGACCCAAAACTCGTCATATTAAGTGCTATTTTGACGATTACTGGGACCCGCTCAATAGTTGTCTTTAAACTCGTCATTTGAACCTTATGCTTTAGCGATAAAGTTTAAAATCCATTAAATTAATTTGACAGATTGTAGATAATCTATACTAATATTATAAAGCTGCAGAGTTTGTTTGTTTGTTTGTTTGTTTGAACGCGCTAATCTCTGGAACTACTGGTCCGATTTGAATGATTATTTTAGTGTTGGGTAGTTCATTTATCGAGGAAGGCTATAGGCTATAGGCTATATTTTTTTTCTTCAAAATTAGGGATCCGTAATAAAATTGCTATTTTGTAACACAAGGTGTAAAATCGAAAACCTATTTTTGCGTGCGCTGCAAAAACTATTGACAATAGAACTAAATAATGTACTACGGGTTTGTAGAGCCCATTAAGACCTACAAAAAAGTCAGCGAGAACATATATCTAGCTATCATGGTTTAATCACAATAACCGATTTTGTGTTCAAAATAATTATTAAATCGTCTGAAGAAAAAAAAACTACGTTAAATATGTATCGTAATATTAATCTTTATCGAAATTAAGCATTATGTTATCAAGAGTATTTATGAAGAAGTAAAATACTTTTTGTTTCATCTCAATCGGATATTTCGTTTAAAAGTTATCACGTGTGTAAGATGTTAAGAGTTGGTACAGACGCTAGCACATCAAGTTACTATAATCTGTCAGATTTCTTTAATAGATTTTCGACTTTATTGCTAAAACATAAGGTTCAAGGTTGATTGGGAAAATCTGACAGTTTCGGGTAGGTTGACCTGCTGGCGTCCGTACCTATTAAGGAGTTATGGGCCATAGAGTTTTTACACTAATAATAAAGCTGAAGAGTTTGTTTGTTTGAACGCGATAATCTCTTTAACTACCGGTCAGATTTGAATTCTTTTTGCATTTGATAGCCCAAATCTTGAGGAAGGCTATAGGCTATTTAACATCACGCTATGACCCTTAGGAGCCGAGCAAAAAGAAAAAAAACTCAGAGTGAACGGTAAGCGAATACGAAGTGTTGCGACGCGACGGGGTGGGGGTACAAGAAATTTCACGCGGACGAATTCGCGGGCAGAAGCTAGTAGCTTGATATGCTTGGCGTCTGTACAAACATTATAAGGTTTGGGCTACATTTGACAAAACTAGGTTTCTATTAAACTGTTTTCGCTTCTCTCACTCTTTGCTTGAGTAAGCGCGCTCTGCTTATTCGTGTATAGAAAGGTCTCGCTTCACTTGCTGTACCTATCGTAAGCACGCTCCACTCACTCGGCCCGTAAAAAGTATTCTCAGTTCTAACCTAAGCTGCCTTATTAAGAAAGGTATAATAATAAGTTGTAATTAAGCTCTGGCTAATTGATGCTAGTTTTCCAACAGTAACTCACTCAGATTGAGCGCGGTTGGTACAGTTTCAATCAAATCATCACCTATATAGAGGTGTCTTCTTACTAAGTCTTCTGCCGTTGAAACTTCCTAATGTTCTCGTAATCTTGACTCATGCACGCACTTGCACTATGACACGGTGCAGCCGATTAATAACTTGACGATTGTCAATGATTTTTTTAAGTTTTCAGGTTAATACCTGAATATTTTAAAAAATCAGCCCATTAACTAGCCTAGCTTTTGAATTAGCTTATAACTAGATTTTTAGGCTCATTGTGTTACATACGATTCAAAACTTTCTTTGGTTGGCTTTTTTGTAATTTCGAGCAGATTTACAGTCGTTATGAGGCGAATGATTTTTTAATCAAAGGCTTTTGTAAAAAAAAAATCATACGGTTTCCGATACTGCCTTAACTATTGTATTTGCCTGAGACTGGACTTAATTGCATTGCACTCCTTATAAAGAAACCTTTCACCGTATGTGATATTTTTCAGTTCTATGCAGATTTACGGTCTATATGAGACGATATTTTTATCTTTTTTCCTACTTGCTGCAGATTTTCTTTCGTTTTCTGATACTGCCGTAGCTTTTTTATTTGCTCTGCACTGGGCTTTTGAGATTCGTTGCATTCTTTATGATGGAAGCTTACTTTGATTGAGATTTTTTTTCATTTCTGGCCAGATTTACGGCCGGTGTGAGACGACATTTGAAATTATTTTGCTATGGTACCGGAGCCCAGAGGGTTTTTGAGCAAGCATATGTAAGGCGAAAGTTTGTTAATTGAGTAGGTGCGGTATGACGAGAGAACACCGAAAATGCTTTTGGCAAAGTTTCTGATGGGAGCCCCGTGGTCAAGAGTTCACTTTCAGATTTTAAAAAAGGGCCAAATTAAAGTGATCTTCAGTGCCGTTGATTTTCGTATGATCATGTGCGGCCTAACCCATAACGACTTAAATAAGCAAATCTGATGAATAAATTATGGGCTTTCCTTAAATCTCACTTTGAAAACACAGATTTGGACAATTTTTAAAAGAAGTTATTCTGTGCAATAGTGTTACATGTCCTGATACTGAATATATAATTATCTGATGGATGGATGGAGCCTTTTGGCAAATATCACGAAATTTCATTGATTCAAGAAATTCAGGGTAAGACATCCAGCTCGGTAGACACAACTTTGAGAAAGAGGCCGACAGAAGGATCCAGTTGGGTTGGGCAGCATTTGGAAAACTTCGTCAACTCTTGTCGTCAGCTACCCCGCAGTGTTTAAAGACTATCTAGTGCGCCCTGCCCATCATGACCTACGGTGCTAAGACGTGGACACTGACGGTCTAGCTGCTCTACAAATTCAAGGTAGCTCAGCGCGCTATGGAGCGAGCTATGCTAGGAGTCTCTTTGAGGGATAAAATCAGGAATTAAATTATCCGAAAAAGAACCGGAGTTACCGCGTAGCTTGCAGCTTGCAGAGTAAGCAAACTGAAGTGGCAGTGGGCTGGCTATGTCTGTCAAAGGACCAATGGCCAGTGGAGCAGACGAGTCTTGGAGTGGAGACAAGCGTAGTGCTCCCAAGCTAGATGGACGGACGACCTAAAGAAGGTGTCTGGGGTAGACTGGATGCGCAAGGCGGAGGACAAGGTGTTGTGGCGTAGTTTGGTAGAGTCCTATGTCCAGCAGTGGACTGCGACTGGCTGAGTTGATTGATTTACTTGTGTAAATCCGATTTTGTGGGCATTCCGAAGTTGGAAATATCAAACACTTAATAGTACTTAATTATTAAAATATATGTAGTGAAATTAAAGCGTAGTCGGAGTACACTTTATACAAACTCGATTATTTCATAGTGAAAAAGGAGGGTCGGGAGTATGCGCTTGCACTTGCGATGTGACGTCAAACGCAAATTATATTTTGCTTCAAAATTAGTACAATTATGACCAATCTTTTGAATGCTCAATCATTACCCTATCATTCAAATTATCTTAGTTATTAACGGTTGAAATGTTATAATGTATTTGTCGGTCAAAAATGTTGAATTTTCCAGACTGAAACAACATTATCACGACAAAACTTATTCTGATAAAAACCGATTCTGTGATTCTGATATCTTAATTTTTTAAGCAAAAATATATTACAATTTACCTACCTAGGTACTCTGCTAACACTTTACAACCTTTAGTAATTTCTTGAAATTTGGTCTTCTACCTACCTTTTGTTTCTTAGACTTGCCACTCATAATATGAAAGACAAACACAATTTGTTTTAATGTGTAATCATATTGAACTCTATGTTAAAGGCCTGAGAGTTCATATTAGCATCAAAAATTGACGACTACTGGGTCCTTTTGATGATTAATAGTACAAATCTGGCGAGTACTGGTACAAATCGCCCTTTCTTCACATTTGCTTCAATATGTATTTATTATCACGAAAAATTATAAACATTAAAACTTAATTAGAATAACGGATAATTTTTCTATTTTGTCATGTAAAAAGTTTCGTTCTAAATTCAATACTTTTCACGCAGCAGTTCTTCAAAGTCAGTGAATTTCAAAACCCGACGAGTATTGGTACATTTACCTTAAATTTTTGTTAAGTGCTGTCAAATTCGCGCCTGACGTAAATTGACGTAATTTTAGTAGACAGGTTTTTAATCACGTCTAGACTGGTATCGGAGTAGTGTCAGGCGCTAATTTGACAGGACTAAACTAAAATTTAACGCCTGTCCTTTTTAATGAAATAGAAAGAAAAAGTTGTACTGACTTTAAATTTAGTTTAGTTTGTGAAGAAGGGAATCGGCACCATTGTAACTTGGAATATTGTTCTTTTAAGAGGAACCGGGACCACCCCTATGGTGCTGATGGTGATTACCAGGGTAGTTTTAGTGAGGTGAAAATCCCCCTCCCCGGAGGTCGGGTGCCTTTTGAAGGATGCCCCGCGACAAAAAAAAAAAAAAAGGAATAGTACAGACGCCAGCACAAGCTACCCGAAACTGTAAAATTTTCCCAATCAACATTGAACCTTATGCTTTAGGGATAAAGTTGAAAATCTATTAAAGAAATTTGACAGATTGTAGTAGCTTGATGTGCTGGCGTGGCGCCTGTACAGTAAACTAACTTAGTACGCGTATTATTTAGCGACCACTTCCGTAACGCTCATCAATCTGCCCAGCCTATTCCCAACTGTGTTCGGTTCAACTTCCAGTCTAATCGGATGCAGCTGAATACCAGTATTTTACATGGAGCGACTGCCTATCTAACCTCCGCTCCGGAGTAACGAAAGGGGTGTCGTGTTACCCAGTAACTGGGTTATCAGGTACTTCCGTAACCTCATATCATTTAATTTTATGATAAATAATTATAAATCATTTAGTGATCATTGTTATCCAAATCTGCGTACCTACAAATTTAGATTTATTTTCGTTGGATCCCATCAGTTGGTTACTTAACAGCAATTGTCGGAAGTAACATTTCAACACACAATACTTACATAAACACTGTTTTTAATTAACAAAAATACGTGTCATAATAGTGGTTATTGTCGGATTTAATTAATGTAAATTACGCGTCTATTATTATTATCTCCCTAACGCTTATAAAGCGAGGTAATGTTTGCTATCAATTTTAGCAGTTATAAACTTAATGCTCGTTAGTACCGGATTGTTAAGTATTAAAGTGTTATAATTCTTCAAAAATGTTGGTACGAGTAGCTGTACTTTCTAGCGCGTGGGATCTCATACCGAAATCTTTATTGTGAAGCAGTACCCTCCATTTTAAAGGTTCCGTATCTAACGGGTGCCAACAGGACCCTATTACTAAGTCTCCGCTGTCCTTCCGTCCGCCCATCCGTCCGTCTGTCTGTCTGTCAGCGGGCATATTTCCGCTCTAACAAAACATAGTAAAAATTAAATAAAGTTAAAATTTAAGGGGGATAAAACCTACAGCCCTGACATACCTAAACCTGTTGTTAGGTATGTCTATCAACAAAATGATAAATGATTTTATTTTTGTAAGTAGGTTTGCACAAACACTTTTACACGTCAATCATATTTTTTTTAAACTAGATGAGTACGGCGTTTCCTATCTGACTACTCTGAGAAGAAAGGCCGAAACAAACTCAGAGGTCACAGTATCTTTTTAAGTCCAGACATAATCTTGGTCAGGTTATATGAAGACCATATAGATCGATGTCTGAGGTGGTCTTTTGAGGAAAGAACCACACAGATAGTCAGTGCACGCATTTGTCAGAAATCGTGAAGCTCAACTCAAAACTTAAGTAGCTCAACGATTTGACGAACAATACCAAAGAAAGGACATTTGGGTAGGCCACATAAATTACTCAAACTGCCAGACCATGACAAAAACTAACAGAACAGAGGGAAATGACTCACAGTGTCTTCACACTCACAATTTAATATACAGAACGTCCTGCAGAATACTACGTGAAACGTTTCGTCCTGTTATCACAATTATCTCAACATAGAATCAAGAAGAACCTCTCAAAAGGATTTCAAACACGTAAACAGCGTAATTATATTAAATCGGTTCGGAAGTTTCATTGTTTTCAAGCAAGATTTAATTTATTAGCCAGAGAGTAATATATTTTACGTTACTGTACAATTAATCAAGAGTGAAACTGGGAACTTAAAGCTAAATCAAGTGATTATTAATTTAGATAATTGTAATTATAAATGGAAGTTCAGGAAGATTTGTCTAGACTTTACGATTGAGATCTTCGGCCGTCAGGAAATTAATTACTGTTAGAGTTACGGCTTTGTAAGGTCCCACTACATCGAGCTCTGTTCCAAAGGGAAAAATTATATATTTGCAAAATTTTGTATTTGTATTTTTTTTTATATATATTTTTTACTAGCTGCGGCCCGCGGTTTCACCTGCGTAAATGTCGATCCCGTGGGAATAACGGGATAAAAAATAGCCTATATGTTAATCCAGGGTGTCAGCTACATTCTTAAATTTTTAAATCAAAATTGGTCCAGACGTTTGAGCGTGAAGAAGTAAAAAACATATAAACACACACACGCACACAGACACTCACAAACTTTCGCCTTTATAATATTAGTGTGATATGTTATTATTGTATTTGCTTTGCTCATCTTATATCATTACTAGCTTCTGCCCGTGACTTTGTCCGCATGAAATTTCTTGTACCCCAGATCCAGCCCGTCTAATCGGATCGCCTGTCCGCGCTATTACTTCGTTCTTTCTGACTTTTCTTCCTTTTGCTCGTTCGTAGCGTGATATTAAATAGCCTATAACCTCCCCTCAAGCATTGACTGCTAGTTCCCGAGATTAGCGTTCAAACAAACAAACAAACTCTTCAGCTTTATTATTAGTAATAGATAGATAAAAAATCGTAGATGAGCAAAGCGAATAAACCTGGAAAAATAATTGATAATCTTGTCATGATTATTTCCAGCAATAAGAAATGACTGAAAAGAAAGAAAAAGGTAATTAGAAAACTGCAGCATAAATAGAAGGGGTGTATGCATACAAGAAGACGCTGCAAACCATTTCACCAAAAAATAAAAACATAAACACAAAATCACCTCTCACCATCCTATAACAGTGTTCAACTTTTCAATTCATTCTCCGGCCTAATGACACATACCTACGTCTTTAACGTCAAAAGTTACTTATCCTCCATTAAAAATACCTCCACCCCACATCAGAACATCTCACCAGCCGAGCAGTCCAACATTTCAAAACGGGTATTATCATCTCTTAGTTTATTCCGTCTCACTGGCATCTCGTGAAAGGCGTCGTGAAAGATTTATAATTTAATTAGCTGCTGTAAATAGACGCCGGCGGTTAACTGTCTGTTGAAGTGGCGGCGATCTTTGGGGCAGATGCGACGGTAGGTAAAATGTAGGTGGATTTGGTTTCTGCCTTCCTGATTCTACTCATTGAGCTTCAATGTCTTGGCGTTTATCTGGTGGTCGTCACTGTAAATTCTGACTTTTAAGAGTTGTAGTGGTTGTGAACTTGTGAAAAGTATGGCGAGCTTTTCCTTTCCTGTTACGTTTGTGCTTTAAAGATTCCACCTATAATTCTGAAGGAATTATAACATGATGCATTTCTTCAACAAAATGAATATTGTGTAATATAATTGTGCTCTGTTGTCTAAACTATAAGGTATTAGAGGTTAAATTGTGTGTTTGTAAGTGATTATCTCTGAAAGTACTTACTAATCTCAAAAATTTCTCTCACTGATAGATAGCTAAGGTTTTGCCGAGTGGTTCGACTTCGACGCGAATGGAGAAACTAGTAGAGAAGCTAGTACACTAAATTTATCGAGCGTTTGATGATATTCAGGGAACTGATGGTCTCTTTTAAAATGTATGATTTGAAAAGGGAGAGAACAATTCGTTTTTTTTTTCCAAATATACCAATGAGCTTTTAATAATAATTGTGTACCCTATAAAGTTCCAATACAAATAAGGCAGGCAGATATAATAAGATACACACTCCCAAAGGTGCAAATGCATACTTTATGCGAGGGTCATCCATCATAACTAATTGCAGATTACCTATCATTACTTACGTCAAGTCACACAAAATGACACAAGCACACACATAACTCATGCACATAGTAATAACTCATTCACCACTATTAACTTTATGCAGGGATGACTAATAAATCCATTCATTCATAAATCTTATCTTCAATACTTATGACATTAGGATATTGGTATTCCTCTCAGGTTGGCTTGTCTGGGTTGAGTAGGTGTCACTTGGTTTTAAATGGCTTCCAGCCGACTCTGATCTGCACCCTAACTGCCTAGCACACTTTCAATAACATGTGCTAATCCATTGATTCGTATGTTCGAAAAATGTGTCTGCTCAACAACGTAAATAACGCAATGAATGTTGTTGAACTGTCAAAGTGAAAGCCATTGCTACTGATAGTGTGTTACGCAACTGCCCTGCAGAACTACAGTATTATTATTATGTATATCGACATTTTTTTTTTTTTTCGTAATACCTACTCTTTTTTGTGGTAGCTCTTCCCACTCTGATCGGAGTCAATGCCTTGTTCATCATATTCATTGCGAATTTTACTTTCTTCTTGATCTATTTGATGTTAATTGTACCTCGTTCTATCCTTCTCTCTTTTTCCTGCATGCTAGTCAATGGTATTCTTGATGAAGCATTGTGGCTTTGTACTCTTCTCATTTTTGAAAGAAAATATGTTTATTTGCGATAAACATATCCACCCAAATCGGCCATTGCTCAGCATAATGCTAAGACCCTTTGCGAGACAGAGCATCATCGCTGGTTGGATTTTCTTATACGAGCCAAAAATTACCAAGACGTAAATAATCTCAACATTCCTGAGAACATACAGCAATGTCAAATCTGCATTAGCTACTCTTTGTCACCCAACAAACTTTTATTGCTCAAAATTCTTCCATTAAAATGCAAGTGGCGGTCATTTAATAAAGTACAATTATGAATCGTAAAATCGTTCCCGTAGTTGCTTTTATGAGTGGTTGCTTGTTATCGCCTCCATCTTGATTTACGATGCGCGGGAGTGGCGTGTTGCGTCCGGTGGATGCGGCATGTTTGATGTCAGTAGTTCTTATTGATTTTTTAGCGATTGGATTGAATTGTAATGTGTGGTAGGCGATCTTATTTGGTTGGTGACGTGTTCTAATATATTTAGATTTACGACTTACCGGTTGGGTGTTAAACAAGATTGTGCGTGCGTTTACCACGTATCAATCACCATTATTGATCTTGTGCAGCTGAGGATACTGACTGAGGACATCCACCAAATAGTACGGAAACAAACGCTCCAAGCATCGTAACAAAACTATTGTTACAATAACTGTGTGACCAGCGGTGCTATTCTGTAAAAATCTCACCGTGAAAATATAGGTGAAGTGAGCGTGGAGTGAGCTGTCAATAGTGTCAATTCCTAGCAAAAACCAACTCACGTCACCTAAGTTTTCGCGGTGAGATTTTTACAGAATCGACCGGCTGTTACATAATATTCTTCAGTAAGCCAACACATAATCAGCCCATAATGTTCCCAATGCTGGGACACAGGCCTCCTCTCTGTAAGAGGGAGTGGGCTGTAATCCACCACAAGTGCCCAGTGCGGGTTGGTAGATGTCACATGTCTTCGAATTTTTGGTTCTAAGACATGCCGGTTTCCTCATGATGTTTTCCTTCACCGTTTTGGGAGCAGTTCTGTGAAACAAACTCAAGTGTTATCTTCTTCTTTACGTACTTCGACAAAATTTACTGAAACCATCATCGAACCAACTCAATGAATTCACTAACAGGTCTTTAATAACATTCCTACCAAAAAAACACTGCTTCACCAACCGCATCCGCACTCCAGTGGCAGTCTTGCAACAGAACACGTCCACTCGACAGTGTTGTCGCGATAACATACCCGACACATCAGCTTCTTGCTACCGAAGTGCCGACTTCAAGTATAATCAGGTATGTCAGTTTTGTTAATTGCTACTGTATCCCTGTAGTTATTCGATGAAATATTCAGTGGTGTGCTGCTTGCTCGTGGGATGGAAATTTATGGAATGCTGCTGGGTAATGGTCCATGATGGTAATGAGGGGGGTGTATATGTAATAGAGGTATTGTTATTTGTTTTGTTCTTTGTGGTGTTTTTGAATATTTGGATTCTATGGTGATATCAGCAAGATGACCGGATAGACCGAAGAGAACTGCGATAGCTAGACAATTGAAATTTTCACAAATTATGTATTTCTGTTGCTCCGTGTCGCGGGTTCGATTCCCGCACGGAACAAATATTTGTATGACCTACAAGTAGTTGTTCCGGGTCTGGCTGTTTGTGTATGTGAGATTAAATGTTTGTAAACGCACCCACAATACAGGAGAAATTCCTAGTGTGGGGCAATGTTTAATAAAAAAAAAAATACTAAAAACAAAATAAAATAAATATTTAAAGGGGGCTGCCATACAACAAACGTGTTTTTTTTCGGTGTTTTTGCCTTGTGGTACGGAACCCTTCGTGTGCGAGTCCGACTCGCACTTGGCCAGTTTTTCTTAATATGTTTTGTCTGGGTAGAGATGTATAACATAATAATTTAAAAAGTGAGTCAGAAAACATGTTTTCTTTTAAAAGAAATTCTAATTTCTATCTGTCAGCACAGCCTAAAAAACGGCTCCCGAAAATATTACGCTCAAGTACAACACTAAACAAGTGATGCTCATAAATATCGATAAAATATTGCTATATCGATACTAAATCACTTGCAGTTTATAATAAGACGGAGAAACTTCCTCCATTTTCGTAGTGATGGATGATGTGCTTCATATCTTGGTCTTCATCATGTTGAACGTGTGTAATGGGGTATTACTGGATAAGTGATGGTGAATGATGGGAGGTCGTGACGTCACGTTATAGGAGATAATGATAGTGTTTTATGGGCAATATTTTACTGCTTCTACGTGTAGTGTATATCAGGAACATTGTTGTTGTTGGATATACCGTAAGTCATGCATGTCATTGTAGCTAGCTCATCACACGAGGGTCATTGTAGATTTTATGAATCAGCCATGTATTCTGAGTGAGCTGTTAATAGAGCCAATGCCTAGCATCAAGTGGAATGATGGCTACTTCACCTTATTTTCCACGGGGAAATTTCTACAGAATAGACCGGTTGGTTCTAGTTTAGACACTGACTCAGCATATTGTGGAAACAGATTTGCAGTTCATCCCTACTTGGCATTTACTGTACAAGTTAGCAGTGCGTGGCCCATGAACCATGGCTAAATACTGAGATTAGTTCAAGAAGTGGCAAGCTGCAATCACTCAGGACAGTTACGTCTGCACTCAAGTATGTAGACCGGGCTGCGATAATACGTCTAGTAATGCAAAAATATTAGTGCAACTTTCGTCCTAATAAAGATCTAAATCAGTGAGGGGTATTACACACATGTTCGGTTCGGTACATTCGATTTGGCAGTATTTGTTGAACAACAAAGCCGATACCTAGCAATTACTACACATATTGCCGATCGGCTAACTTCGTTCGGCATCTTCCCTCGCTTAATCATGTTCGGGTGCGTTCGGCACAATTGGAGCCAAGTAGTGCTGGTTTTTCTCTAACATTTATATCTACATAAATACGATTTTGCCACTCGGCTGTGCCGCATCATGCCGACCCGAAGATATTGTGTGTGTAGTACCCCTCACTACAATTATTCGAATACGTCAAACGCTTCAAGCATAGTTAGCATAGTTTCATTCATGCCTAAACCATCCAATAACTGTCAACCTATTCAGAAGTCAACAAGTCATAAATAATTCCAACGATGTTATTAGTCCACTGTATCTAGAAATAGTCGATCAAGATCTAAATAAATGGAATATTCATTATCATTGAATCGCGGAAGTAAACGCCATTCAAATTCATACACGCGACGCATATTAACTGGTTCATTTGTATGACAGTGATGGACGGCTTTTTGTATGGTCAAGATCGAGATGTAAGCAAAAGATAAACGTGACAATATTAAGAATATACATTTTTAGAGCAGTGCTGCCTGCTTTCTTGTATGGATGAGAATGTTGGGACACAGATAGGATGAATGAAAGGCAATTGCATGCACTTGAGATGATAATTCTAAGAGGGATGTGTGGTGTTACACGAATGGATAGAATAAGAAATGAGTGCATACATAAGAGGAAATCTGAAAGTGGCAACGGTAGGTAACTGAAAATTGGAAATCGGTTGTCATGGTGTAGGCATGTGATATGGAGGAATGAGTAAAATGTCGTGAGGAATGTTTTGAGTATGAATCTCGATGGCTAAGTGTAAGGAAGACCAAAGAAACGGTGAAGGGACTGTGTGAATGTTGATATGGTTAGAAAGGGGGTGACTACCGAGATGACGACTAATAGAGAAGTATGGAAGAAAAAGACATGTTGCGTCGAACACGAATAAATTAGGATAAGGAAAGAAGAATGATGAGAGTAGACCTATTAGTCGACTTCATATAATTATGCTATTTGAGATAGTCTGTTGTGCGTTTTCACTAACGTTAGGCGATACCTAAATGAATGCCCAAATAAAAGCGCGCTAAAACGTTCGACGTCGAAAATCGTGCTAATGAAAAGGCCATTAGTCTGACTTGTTACAATATTATAAGTAACAATGCAATCAATATTAGCAAAGGAGAACCAAATTGTTCTATTGCAATATACAGGGCGGCAGGGTGACGCGCAAACTGTAACCATGAATTCAGCTTACATCATCAAATGACCCCTCCCGTTCTGGGTGGAGCGGAAGGGAGTGTCAGAGTCTTACTGACTACAATCCACCGGTGTTCCTTATTTAGCCCTTTATGTTCCGGACCAGCGGTAAACCTTTCGGACAATCCTGCTGAACACGATTCCAGACCGTGGGTACACATTTTGCGTCGATTATCAAAAAAAAAAAAACTGCTGTGTCACACAATACTGTAATACCTACGTGATCAAAATGTTTGGAGCAGCATTTATAAGTTTTTTTTAATAACCGACGAGTAGTAGGTAGGTAGGAGTAAGTAGGTACTTTACAGGAACAAAATATTTTTTGGTCAGCTCTCTGTTGACCAAACTTATTTCCCAGATTACGGAAGCGGAAGGGAGTGTCAGAGTCTTACTGACTACAATCCACCGGTGTTCCTTATTTAGCCCTTTATGTTCCGGACCAGCGGTAAACCTTTCGGACAATCCTGCTGAACACGATTCCAGACCGTGGGTACACATTTCGCGTCGATTATCAAAAAAAAAAAAAACTGCTGTGTCACACAATACTGTAATACCTACGTGATCAAAATGTTTGGAGCAGCATTTATAAGTTTTTTTTAATAACCGACGAGTAGTAGGTAGGTAGGAGTAAGTAGGTACTTTACAGGAACAAAATATTTTTTGGTCAGCTCTCTGTTGACCAAACTTATTTCCCAGATTACCTAATTAAATACAAAAGTGAATGTAGGTACATGTGTGTGTAATTAAGATTACAATCCGGCCTTTGAGAAAATGTATTCTTGACATCTGTCACTTTCATACAACCAAATACGTGTTTTGCGAATTTGAACTTTATTAGTAACTAGAATAGTTACAGACAGTCTTTATTCAAAAATGGTTCGTGGAGCTAATTGTATCAGAAGGTATTAACTGGCTAGGCGCAGTGACAGGTGGAGTAAGGCTGTGACAGAGTGGCGTCCAAGGACTGGAAGACGAGATGTCGGTCGTCCGGCGGCGAGATGGGCAGACGACATTGTTGCCATCGCGGGGTAAACCTGGCTGGCACAGGAGCGTGGGAATTGGCACAAGAAAAGAGAGGCCCAGCAGTGGGGGAAGCCGGGCTGTGGATGATGATGATGATGATTAAGCTAAGTCTAAAATAAAATTGGTTGACGGAAAACTAGATAGCCATATGTTTTAGTGCTTGGCCAGAATGGAAGCGTGGCGTGGGCGCGGAGCGGCGTACTCAAACATAAGAACTTCATTTGAGTGTCCATCTCACCACGCCCGCGTGCCCACGGGCGCGGTGAGCGGCACGGTCTGCTCGGCGCGGGGTGCGCGGGGACCGGGGTTCTCAAATTAGTCCAAGCTTTTTTCTAATAAAAAAAAAAACAACCGACTTCCAAAAAACAGTATAAAGTGAAAAATAACTTTAATTTCGGAAGTCGGTGTCTTTGGTTCCGCATTTTCGTTTTTTGCCACCGACTTCCGAAATTAAAGTTATTTTTTAATACAGTTGCTCAAAAAGTGGTGTATTGCAGGGACGTATAGCGTTCGGGATGTGGGCTATTACATACTAGTGCTTTTTTTTACCTTTCCCGAACTCGTGCGTTCTCTTTCCCAACTGTCAAAATAATGTCTATTAAAAAGAAAAACCAACCATGAAGTTTTTACTAAAGAGTTTTTGTGATTCATACAAATACGTATATTTCTAAAAAGAAGCTACTAATTTATTTCAATAGCAGATTTAATGATTAATTGAATGAGTTAGGTTAGGTTTCATTTCATTTCATCTCATTAAATTTCATTTTCAATTCATATCAATAAAAAAAATATACTGAAGACTAAGCTGTATGGATAGTTCCCTTTGCCTACCAAAATGGGTGAAGAAAAAAAAAACTCTGCTTATATTCTACGGTTGGCGCCATTTTCCAGAAAAAATGATTAGTTAGTTGAGTTTATTGTGTTTTTATAATTTTATTATATTGCTTCATTTTTTCGCAACTGTATTAAAAATAGTCGTTCAGTACACCTGCGGAACCGTCATTGCAACTTGTTCCGACTGTCAACCCTCGCCTTCGGCTGCGCCTCGGCTCGGGTAGACATTTGTCGGAACTCTTTGCAATGACAGCCTTTCCGCACTTGTAATGAAATATACTATTTCACTTTATACTGTTTTTTGGAAGTCGGTTGTTTTTTTTTTTTACTTTTTAGTGGGTCAGTTTGTAATTTATCTAAGTTACAATAGCCTAATGTAAACTGCTGATCACCTTTTACAAAATATTGCTTTTCCCGATGCAGGGACGTTAATTGTTGAGGAGTTCTCCTAGTATTCCACTCTTCTAGCTGATAATCCTGGCTGCAGCATCAGGCCAGACTTATGTCAACATTGCATTGAACTTAAAATTTAGTCCTGTTTAAAATGAGCCCAAACACGACTACGGTGCTGTAATTTCAAGGTTTGTACTTTTTCTGATGCTCCTGGCTTCAGCATCAGGTCTCTATGTACTTCGGTGTTCCTCATTAACAGTACGTTTATCCACACATCGAGCCCTTTTCAATGAGCCTAAACACGATATATCTACTGTTAGTCGTCAAGGAGTTAGGTACTCTGCAGACTATCCTGTCTGCAGCATCAGGTCATGACTTGATGATAATGAGACCAAATGCCCTATCAAACATCAAAACAATTTACTAAAACAATCCTTGCCTGTTCGAGTAACTTCTCACTGTTAAGGAGTTGTACCTTCCATCATCAGCCCAACTTTCTGAGATGGTGACAACCATACGCAAATACACAAGATACTTCATAAAATATGCGAAAAACAATAAGTGAGCCTATAACATTTGAGGGTTGCCCTCGATTTCTCTAAGATCCCATCATCAGATCCTAACTTGGTGACAGTGGGACCACCTCAGAACTATCTACTTTCGAACAAAAAAAGAATTTTGAAAATCCGTCGATAATTGGCGGAGTATTCGATGAACAAACATACAAAAAAAAAAAAAACATACAAACATAGTAGGTACCTCCTCCTTTTTGTGAAGTCGGTAAAAATAATTCTTCTTCATCCATATTATATTTCGACAAACACTGGACACGACAACACGCAGAACGCAGCCGCGTTCGACTGCGGACAGGCAGATCGCGCGCGTTCCCGCACCCGCGCCGCTCCCCGCCCCGTGCAGCCAGTCTGGCCAAGAACTTACGTTGTGAATTTTAATCTGACAGGTCCAAAGTAAATCACACTAGTTACAAGTAATTATGAAAATGATTTCGATAATTAACAACTATTTATTAATTCATCTAATTAATTAGGCATGATAATGTAGACACTGACCGACCACTGCTATTTAACTATTCAGCATTCATTTTAGGTTTTGAATATTAAATCGAATATTGTATCAAATTGACATGTTTTATATAGCTGCTCTAAATTAGTGTGATGGTTTAATTACACATAACAGTTTAATCCATAACATCATATAATGAAAAATTCTCTATTTACTGAAAGTTGGTGTCAGTGTTGCTATTTCTGATTAGAAAATTAAGAAAACGTGAAACCCTGGCCGGTTTACGGTTCACTTAGTTAAACTTAGTTTTATCTTTTTAATTACCATTATTAACTAATACGTTCTTAAGTCCGTATCTTCAGTTCATTCTTTTCGCAATTACGGGATAAGTAGCATTACAAATCTCACAATCAAAAACGAAGTAAACGAAGTAGCTATTCGAGTCGGTATAATCTGAGTAAATAATCAGTTTTCACACTCTAGACTTCGTTTCTCAAGCCAGTGCTGAGTCATCGTAATTATCCTCACTTTAGTCATACTACTTAACAAAAACAACCGACACTTTTACCGGTAAACGTACCGCTAATTGCAGTTTCCGCTTCTCACATAATTATTACATTCGCCGGAATCATTACGTAAAAATGTACCAAATAAATCTTTGACATGTCACCTTAAGTGGGACAAGTCCGGGCGACGATGTAGGTATGTTGTGCAACAATTTATCGATAAAATTAATTAATTTCATCGACTGTTACCGTTTTTTTGTTGTAACATTAACGAATAATGGAATAACCAACAGGTATTGTGTGATAATGGGTGTATTTCCAAGTTTTTGGTGAAGGTATTGAATTCGTTAAAAAGTTGAAGAGATTTTTTAAATGTTGGTAGATGAGAAGAATTTTATATTGTTGTTGTGTGGTCTGAGCCTGAGATGAGTCAGTTTTTATTTCAACGTATACTGTGACGTGAATATTGATAAACTATGAAATTGTTCAAAAATCTGGTAAGTATAATTTTTATCTTTTGCGTTAATTTTCATTCACGGCACTCAACATCCTACTGTTGAATATAGCCCATTAATGCAGTCAATTTCCTGTATCCAATGCCAATTGTATTAAGGATTAAACTCTGATGTTTACCACCACGTAAGCCTGTCTTGTTGCCCACAGATAATGCTTGATTCGCCCTTCCTTATTATATTAACACAATCACTCGATACGCTTCCGTACCTTATCGAACATCAATGAATGTTATCGTAGGAGTCCTCTAAACGCTGTTCAAAAGTCCAAAACCCAAAAATTCTGTCATACTGACAGAAATTAAAAAAAAACGACCGTCATTCTTCGAACAGCTGTTTGCTGTCGGGGGCAAGACTAATCAGGTTATTGAAATGTGTTATTTTTCTATGCCCATAGACTGGTTGTGAATAGCTATGCAGTTGTCTTTCAGTCAGTTCACATTTTAACAAGCTATGAACATTTCGCACTTCTGCTCAAATAATGTCACAATCACAACTCAAAAATAAATTGAAAACTCTTTTATTGCACCATTCCTTTCAGAAAACTTCAAAATCTTATCTCGAATAATGTCGTGCTTATGATTTAAATATTTATCCCTAGGTGGCACTAGTGTCATTATAATGTTAAGCGAAAAAAAACGTTAGAATAAAATCTCAAATGCGTTTTTCTCGAAAGTTTGCTTTTTTGACTTACAACACTATTTGAGCGCAGGTGCGATTTCCAGACAAAGATTTTCCAGTGTTTTCGGCATTCTGCAAAGAGAATCAGCATTTGGATAACACTACAAAACTCACTAGATAACATCAACTAAGTGATTGCCTTCCCAACAGTTACTTGAACCAATATAACACGCATTTTATCTGCAACAACAGCGATTACGGTCCAGTATTTTACAACAAGAATTACAACTGTACCTCTGTCTTATTCACCTAATCAAGTTGTCCTCAATCCAATCTAACTCTATCTTAGTTTGCGAAGCTTAGTTGGAGGATAACGGGTGTCGACATAAAGTTACCGATTTATCCCTCGGTAACAGTTGTAAAGTCCACCGATATGTGACTGGATAACCGCTGGCAAATTGGAGTCATTTGGTGCCAAGGTTTGGAGTTAATAGTCTAGATTTCATAGAAGATGTCTTCTTAGAGTGTTTTATTTAAGATTAGGAATTGTGAGCAGCTGTTGTGAATTAAAAAGATGAGGGACATGCTTCATGGAGTGACTACGAACTGGCTTATTGACGAAATAATGGACTGTTTATTAATCATTTAAACCATCATTGCTTAGATGTTAATGACCAACAACAATTATTTTCTTTTGCACAATGTTTAGTAACGAAGTTTTCCATTCTGGATTGTTTTATACAATCATAGTAAAGAACAAAAAACTGGCCAAGTGCGAGTCGGACTCGCACACGAAGGGTTCCGTACCACAAGGCAAAATCGCCGAAAAAAACACGTTTTTTGTATGGGAGCCCCCCTTAAATATTTATTTTATTTTGTTTTTAGTATTTGTTGTTATAGCGGCAACAGAAATACATCATCTGTGAAAATTTCAACTGTCTAGCTACCGCGGTTCTTGAGATACAGCCTGGTGACAGACAGACGGCAAAAACGCCGAAAAAAACACGTTTGTTGTATGGGAACCCCCCTTAAATATTTATTTTATTTTGTTTTTAGTATTTGTTGTTATAGCGGCAACAGAAATACATCATCTGTGAAAATTTCAACTGTCTAGCTACCGCGGTTCTTGAGATACAGCCTGGCGACAGACAGACGGACAGACGGACGGACGGACGGACGGACAGCGAAGTCTTAGTAATAGGGTTCCGTTTTACCCTTTGGGTACGGAACCCTAAAAACTACCTACGTGCATGGAAATGCTGATTATTTTATGACTATTTCGAGATTTTTTACATTCATACACTGTCTGGATAAAACAAACCTAGCTGGATATAATTAAGGCAGAGAAAGTCTATGTACCTATGTCTATAATAACTATGTAAGTACTTACAAAAATGACGTCATTCATCAACAAACTATACATGCATAATTAAAATAAATTAGCACCCTCTAATACCACAGATCATAAATTATTCCTCACACATCACTAGGCTAATTACCTTGGCGGCCATTTACCGTGTACCATACACCAGCGTGTCAATATAATTTAGTTTATCAATATTTAGTATCAATATTACGACAACGAGCCAATTTGCTGCTATTTAAGCGAATCGAGATCACGTGTTCGAAGTGTCATTGGGCCGTTTACCTTAAATATACTTTTAGTGATGTGTGTGCAAAATGTCGATAAAAATTAGTTGAGTTTAAGAAAGCTCCGTTTTCTTCTCCTTTTCGTTTTTTGTAGTTTTTTCAATATATAAATACAGGTCTTGGTTGCATATCTTGCTTGATCGAGGAAGTAAAGTCTGACTTGCAATATTTAAAGCGTATCTACAAACAATTTATCTGAGTTTCTCGTCGTCTTATCAATACTCAAGAAACGCCACTTAAACGGCTTCCTACCTGGGGCACTAAATCACAAGTCACATCTTCACTCTACCAAACGATAAAAGATATTGACGTACTCAAAATACAAGTTAAGCCTTATCTCAACGGCGCCGCTAATTACAAATGAAAATCGCTTCCCGCCATTCCCTGTCACAGATAACCGCACGTCGTAATTCCCATAATCTATGCTCACTTGCTATCTTAATTACAGCAAGCCGCCGAAGGAATACATTTTTAATTGAGCTACCTTATCTTGCCGATTACATGACAAATGCATCTTGTCCACCACTATTTTAATTCCGATATTTTATCGACAGTTTTTCAATGTGCTACTAACGGCACTAGCGTTAAGGTCCGTTCATATTAGCACGCTACGCTCGTTTTAGGCACGAACTGTTTGACATTTTGCGTTTGTTAACGCAATTACAGTATTTTAACATACGTGTGCAACTTTTAAATGTTAGTACAAAAAAAAAATAAGTAAGTTTATTTTAAAGTTTATCCATGATTAAAGTGACAATTTTTGCAGAATAGATACATATTTTGTTTAACAATTTTCAGCCTGTTTTCATTCATTCTTTTTTTCAATAAAAGGAAGGAACAAAACATCAAATTGACCATCATTATGATTACTCCTTGCATGTTGGATGTACTCATAGCCATGTATCATTTTCAATACCCCTTTATTTTGTAATAAAATATCTGATTTATTTTTATCTAGGTTATTTATGTAACGAATAAATCTAATCTTTCATAAATGTCGCTACTCTGAACAAATACCAATTTAGTGACGTGAGACATACACGGTGGACTCGTTGATATGATGTTACTTATGAATAGCTTTTATTCTTCGCTGCTGTAATCAATCTAAATCATTAGAATGGGCCGTTAAAGTCATTTTAAAGCATTAATGATACGATTACGCTCTTTGTAGGAGCATTACGTAAATCATTGTGAGAAACGGGGCGCACAAAAAGAGCAATTAGTGTTGTGCCAACGTCGATAGTTTAGCGGATGTCGATAGCATTCCGCGCGGTGCGACGTGACTGCACACTGAAATGCAGCAAACTTTAAATCACGTATTGTTTAAACGATTTTAGACTTTATGCCAAAGGGTTTAAGGCTTTTTTAATGTGTGGTCTGCGTTTCTCGCTGCACAGAGACGTGAGTTCGATTAAAAAATGTGATTTGTGGCTGCCACTCCGCACGTGTTTTATTTTGCGAGTTATGTTCCTGACAGGCTCGTCAAGAGACCACGATAAAAAAGACGCCGAACGTTAGAGCTTTAAAACGCTTGAAATGATTTCGTCGCTGAAATGTTTTAAGACATTTTAAAATTACAAAGCAGCAGACGTAGGTATAATCTTAAAAAAAAAACAATTTGCATTGAATCGAAAAAGTATTGCATTAGTTCTCGAAACTACTTACTAATGTTTTTTTAGCGGTGTTAGAAAAATAAACGGTTTTCAATGTACCAAAAACAAAACTATTATCTTCAAAGAAAACGGTGGAGCTCTTTGGTGATTGCGATTGTCAGTCTTCGTGCGTGTAGTCAACCATCATTCACACCTGTCAGTCAGGGCCTTTGAACGACACAGACAGGCGGAGACGGGCCGCAACGACTAGTCGACGGCGATTTGTATGGCGCGAGTAAATCACTTTTGAAGTAATTTATGTCTGAACGCTGTTAGTGATGCACAACGTCGGGGTTGCTTGTCGATGTTCTCGTTTAAATTCTGTGTTTACTTGAATTTCAAATAAAACGTTTGAATCGGAATGAAAGCAATGTTAACAAGAATTGATTTAATTACGATGCAATAAATAAAAGTGCGGTTAAAACATATTTCACGCACACCACACGTTCAAACAATATTCATCACCTTCATGAAAGCGCATTGTACTAATATTTCAATACATCTCAATATCGATTCACGTCACGACACAAGCGCGTCTGACAGCTTTTGTGTTGACAAAAAACAAAAAACAGCCGAATAATCAGTTCTTCTATTAATCATACAGGGGCTGTCACATGTGACAGTTGACGTATGGTGACAGGGCCCGACAAGCGACGTATGTGACAAGTGACGTGACGTTCTTTGATGTGTCAGCCGCGGCGCTAATGAGCGAAGACTCAAAGGCCAATTGCAACGGTTTTCTTTGAACCGACGATTGATGTGGTGTGATTATTAACTTTAATGTCCTACTGTTAAGAAGATGGCAGACTGTGTTGAGCTCTTGAATGTTTTATGGCAGTGTTTGAAATGTGGGAGATATTTTTATGACTGAAATGCATTTTCGAGAATTAAGGAGGTCTAATAAAGAAAGATCTAAGATTCTGACAACTGATTTGTAGATCCAAATGATAAATACATTTTAATATCTGAAACAAAAAGTATTTTCATATAAATGACGTAAATGTTTCTGTTTATACGATTTTTAAGTAGATTTGCTACTAAAAGTACGGTCTGTTTATTTGTTTTCAGAAACTCCAAACATTTGTAATTTTAATGCATCTAGGCCTAAATGCACTATGATGATAGATTTATTACCAGTAGCATTGTTTTAGTTTATGTACCTTTAGTGTGAGTTATGATACTACAACCGTCTAGGTGTGTTTTAGTGGTGTTATGTTAAATGTGTTGGTCTGATTCCTTTCTTGTCTTCCATTTTTCTAATATTTTATGTCAGTGTCGGATGATTCAAATACTTTCTCTCTTGTATCAATGTTCTTATTTTCATTTACAGGTGAAACGTTAGTACTAATGACATCTAAATTGCCAATTCAGTTTTGAAACTCAGTAACAAATCACACTAAGTTCTCGCCAGTCGGCACTTGGTGAATAATTAACAAATACACGCTTAGATAGAATTGCGTGAATCATAGGAGTAAGTTTGGTGCCTCCTCGGTGCAGTTTCAGCGGATTTAATCAGAGTCATGAGCTAATAAGTTATAGCATACGAGTGGGTACTTGAATTGTATCTGTGTTGTATCTTGGGGGTTGTAATGAGTCATCTTAATGACTGTGGCGATTGCTGAAAAAGGTGCTTAAGTTTACAAAATCAAAAATAAATAATTTTGTGCTGAGAACAAAAACCTATTTCAGTGCCATTAAAGCTTTTGGCCCTGCAGAGCTATTATGTAAAAATCTCAACTGGAAAAAAAATACTTAGGTGTAGAAATTTTGGAGTAAGCTGTCAATAGTGTCAAGCTAGGGATTGACACTAGGTGGGATGACAGCGCAGTTCAAGCTCACTTCACCTAAGTTTTCACGGTGAGATTTATACAGAACAGACCGACGACGGTTGTCAATGTGAATAAAACCCAAGAAAATATTGAAAGAGACTAACCTTTAATTGTATTAGCTTTCTAGTAAGTTCAAATTGTATTATTAGGTTAACAGAAAGACCATCTACGTAGGACATTACTATGAATGTTACTGTTTAATGGTGTAAATTACTTTTGTACAAAATTGCGTTTTGCGCGGAGTTCATTTGGTTAGACTATTGTTGTCGTGATGTGTATATTGTGTCTCGGTTGTTTCAATCAAATGCATGGTTTCCTTTTTTATATAACAAAAAAGGATTCTCTCATGCTATTCTTTTTTGCGTCAAAATGAAAGGGCGGAAGGCTAAATCAATTATTTTCTTACCATCAAGTGTGCAGTCTTCATTTAGTTCAACAGTGTTGTGCAGTCGTTTGGGCAGCAGTAAATCACGCAGGCCGCAGCAGTTGGACGCTGTTCGTTTTGTACATAACTTGGCATAACATGATGCAGAAGAACCACTTTACACAATAAAAGAGGAAATTGAACCACACACAGAGCAAGAAACTAATGACAATATTAATAACGAAATTCATGGCATTGATTTGTAACCGTTTTATTTTAACTCAAATGTAAAGTTTGAGTTCTTATGTTGTGATTTCTGTATCAGACCTTCTGTAAATCTATTTTGTTCTTGTATGTTGTTCGTTTTGTACGTATAATTGATGGGTGCGCTTGCACATGATATGTGTGACGTTTGCCGGCCGCGAGCGATAGATGGCGCTATTACAAATTTTAAAGCTGAAGTGGATTTGCGCTGGAATAATTGCAGCGAGTCTTGATTTAATTTAATGAACCTGGAAGTCAATGATATAGACAGAAACCGACATACTATGTCATCATAATGAGGACGTTTTGGATGCCTGGTGATAAAGTGTGAGTTACTTCGTCTATTTATTGGGTAGCTACAGACTAACCGTAGACACTGTAGTTGCAAATAATTTGAATTAATTTTGAACGATTTAGAAAATAAGTAAATAATAGAGATACTTAGCAAGAGTCCGCGACTCAGGCCATACAAACCATGCAAAGTTGTGTTGGTAATTCGCATTAATTTTCCCCAAAAGCTCAACCACTGACCACCGTGCAGGCAAAAACTATTCAACAGTCTCTACCCCGAATACTTTCACTCCAATCAGCATGTTTATCACGACATAAATCTCCAACAAGACATACACCTTTTACAAAAGCAAGGACATCAAAAAACCTGGCACCCCGCAATCAGTATTCGTCTGAGCTGGCAATAAAATTAATATGTGCATACGGCGAAGCGCGAACTCCATTTGCAGTTAAACAAACGGCCGACCGACGCCATTTTGCATTGTTTTTTTAAGGTTCCGTAATTGAAAAGGGTGAACGTTGTAGGTTAGTTTATGTGGTTTGAAATATAGGCTTCGCAGAGGAAATTGGCGTTTTCGGTATTATAGTTTCTAGTGGGTTCTTTCATGAGACTGGGTTAAAAGAGTTTTGTTGCATTTTTGTGCGGTTTGTTTTTATTTTTCTGGTTTGTTTCAGACCTATAGAGAGGTACCCTTTGTACTAAATTAATGTACAGGAAAAAGAGTTGCCAACATTAGTTTTTCAATTTTATTGATACTACTACGTACAATCAATCAGGCTTCTACTGTAAGAGTTTGATTTTGTTTTTATAAGTACCTAGCATTATTATTTTTTTCTTTAAATCTTTGTTCACTTCTATTTCTTATAATAGAATAGTGAATTAGTGACGGATTTTTTATCGTCGTCGTCTTACCAAACTTATCTTCCATCTTTTAACTTTTTTATACGGAACGTTTCACTTACAAACTGGACTCACGATCGATGTTTTTATTTCTGCATTGTTTCTTATACTCATCTGATTTATGCGGAGTCACGTAAACGTCGCATAATGTCTTTGGGGTTGAGAGCACAACGTCTGCACCTTTACGTCCTATTTTGGCGACATTCTAATTCAGAGGTGACAACTTTGAAGTATTGGCGGCATATATTTTATTATGTTGTCATGTCGTAAATTTGATTCAAAGTGTCACTTTGGAAGTGGCCTTTTTATTTAAAGTAATACGTGTCTGGTCATAGTCTTGATTTATCTGTAGTTTGGTGTTTGGTGGAATGTTAAGTTTTATACTTGCCAATTTTATTTTCAACATTTATTTAATGCCTTTTTAATTCACAGGACACATGTCAGTTGGAACAGATGAGTTCATGAGTGGATAAATATTATGAATCAGTAAAGCCAAATTGTGGAACTGTGGACTCCATAGACAGGTGTCGATGCGATCTAAAGTAGAACAGTGAAATGGATGGACTTGGCGGCGCAACTTGGGAGCTGCATACTGATAACAAGGCATGGGGTGGATCAAAAATGATGGATAGATGGAAAAAAACTACGATAATTCTTCCAATTTACTCTAACTAACTAGCAGCTGTTACATACCCTTCACATAAAACAATTACGATAGAACTACCTCTAATGTCATTACAGTAATAAATCAACTTGTCAATTAGTGTCACCAATGACAGTTTTTTAAATGGCCATAATTTATTCTTCATATAAATAGCCCATTATAACGGGCTACCGAATTGACGGACGTTAAAAAGGCCTTATAATAAATTAAGTCTAATTATTTCTCACCCTGAATGTATGGCTTAATGGTTACATAATATATTCCCCTATAGCCCCATGTTTATCAGATAATGACCGACTATTAAGTTGATGCTCATGGTGTTCGCAGGTTTTCCTAGGGGATTATGCTTTAATGTCATACGGGTGGATATGGATACTCGCAGATTTTTTTGATGTTTCAAATGGTACGTGGTTGCTCTGCGTGATGCATATTGTTTGTAACAACCGTAAACTCGGTTGCTTTGTTTGGCCTTTGACATTATAATTGTATTTTTTATTTACATCTGTATAGTAAACATCACTCAAAAATATTAATAATAATGAAATTCCTGTCTCTGCCGGATCGGGCGAGACTCAGCGGCCGAGTCGCCTACTAAGCTGTTTTTATTGATACAATTATGATACTCGTATACATTGCTTCCGTACAATGTATGTAGGAGAAGTAGGTATCTACACTTTTTTTTTTAACTTTGCCCCACACTAGGAATTTCTCCTGTATTGTAGGTGCGTTTACAAACATTTAAATTCACGTACATAAACAGCCAGACCCGGAAAAACTATTTGTAGGTCATACAAATATTTGCTCCGTGCGGGAATCGAACCAGCGACACGCAGCGCAGCAGTCAATCGCTTAACCACTGCGCCAACCATGCCGTCAACTTTAATTCCGACATACGAATACTTGGTGTTTTGTATTTCTTTGTATTTGCTTTTTAAAGAATTTAAACACACAGAAGTGATCTAAGAACAACATGGTTGATTAATTATCAAACAGAACCTTTAATTATTTTCTTGACGAAAGCTAACTTCACATTGCATAGTTATTAGGTACAAGACGCCAGCACATCAAGCTACCCGAAACTGTCAAATTTTCTCAATCAACTTTGAACCTTATACTTTAGCGATAAAGTTGAAAATCCATTAAAGAAATTTGACAGATTGTAGTAGCTTGTTGTGCTGGCGTCTGTACCTAGTGTAAATAACAAAAGTACAGCCCACCTCGTAAAATAAAAGGAGCATGAAGTTAAAGTACGCCTCGTAAACATACGTCGTTTATAAAATAATGGCTCCTGTCCTACTCGTCCCAGTCGGTTAATTTCCTCCATAAAAAGGCGCCTATCGTAGATTTCTTCATAATTTTGAACGACGTAAATTAATGTAATTATACAATTATAATTAGTCGCTCAGACAACCGAGTGTTGGCGAAATTATCTTTAGCTTACGTTATAACTTATAAATAACGGTTCGAATTAAAACGAATCATTAAAAAAGATTGTTTGTCTTAATTGATATTGTCGTAACTTTAATTTGCAAAATATATTCTAATAAAAAAATATTACTTATTTCTTTATCTTCGTTTAGAAGATTTTATTTGCTGTTGCTACCGTGCAAGCTGTAAAAGCTGGTTAAGTTAAATTAGGTTTTACAGATGTAAAAGTATGGGTTGGTTATATTATTCTCGTTAAACCGAGGCGTAATTTGGCATTTACTTTTATTGTATTGCAATCATTTTAACCATCGAATCTATTTCATTGTTTTTCATAGAAATACCGTTTGTTTTTATTTACATAACCACTTTCTATTTTACTTGTACTTCTTTATTGAAGTTCATCATCATCGTCATCATTGGACGCCTTGTTTCACTTACAGTGAAGTTAACCACACGAATTTTGATTCCTGCTCAGGTTGACTCTGTAGTGCCGTGTTTGACCGATGCAGTGAACGCCTGGAAAATGGCTTGCCCGGACACGGTTCAGCCCGAGAACCCGTCTTCCCAGTGTGTCCCAGACAGTGGGATGAGCCGCTCTGCAGGTTGGTACGGAATAAACTTATTAATACGTCCACCAATACTGCTGAGCGAGCCCGCCTGCTGGCTGTGGGTGAATGGGAGTCGGGCCTCTGGCTTCAGGCGCTACCGTCACCCAACATAGGCACTATGCTGGGTGACACCACATTCCGGCTCGCTACATGTTTGCGTCTGGGTGCTCCTTGCGGAGCTCCACATCGCTGTCAATGCGGTGAAGCAGTCGACTGCCTCGGACACCATGGCCTATCCTGCAGCAAGAGCGCTGGTCGGATGGCACGGCACGCCAGCATTAACGACATCATCCGTCGGGCTCTTGTCACCGCCGGGGTGCCAGCTGTCTTAGAACCCAATGGCTTGGCACGCGACGATGGGAAGAGACCAGATGGAATGACCATAATGCCTTGGAAGTTGGGTAGGCCTTTGGTGTGGGATGCTACCTGTGTCGACACCCTCGCGCCATCCCATCTTCCTAGCACGGTGGGCTGTGCTGGGGCGGCTGCTGCAGGAGCAGAAAACCTCAAACGGCGCAAATATAACAACCTTATTGGGAGCTATATGTTTGAGCCGTTTGGGGTTGAAACACTAGGGCCTTGGGGTCCGAGTGCTCATCAAATATATCGGGACATCGCCAAGCGGTTGGTTGACTCATCACGTGACCAGAGGGCTGGCCTATTTTTAGCCCAAAGAATAAGCATTGCCATCCAACGTGGTAATGCTGCCAGCCTTTTGGGCACTTATGCCATTGACAGCGATGCGGACGAATTTTTTGATGCCCAATGAGCTCCTCTCTTTTTCTTTTCCCTTGTTTTTTTTATATACTTGTATATACTATATAATATGTATATTTTAGAGTTAAATTGTAAGATAATTAGGTATTATACATACTTGTACTTACAGTTGAGTATAGACCTCCTACATTTTATGCCATGTTTCCCTGATAACCTTTTTTACAGTCCCTTCAACCGATTTTGAATTATATTGTGTTGTTGGCATAACTTGGCAGCTGCAGTAAACAGCTGGTATTGTAACCACTTTTTTGCTTTTAATACCATCCTTATGCCTACGGTATAGACGTCAAAATCGGTTGAACGGACCATAAAAAAAGTTTATTTAAATATCTAATCTTAATTCAAACGGAGTATAGTTACATACAATATTTATTCCAAAAATGTTACCAAAAATATCACGAACATTTGTCTTGCTCAGCAACAAGTACGCCCCAAATACGTCACGGCTGTCTTGTAACATATGCTCAGTATGCCCCGACTTTCCCCTCATAATTGTCTTGAAGCTTGATACCCAAATGTGGGCTTGTATTGTTAAGCTAAGCTGTATAAATTAACGCCAGCTTATTTCTCAAGCTAATAGCATAATTTCCCCTTATAAATGTACAGTTGAATTTTATAATTATACGCTGTTTTTACAGAAAACTGTTTAGTTTAATTGGATAGTTTACCTTCTTATTGAAACGTTGTAAAAATGATAATTTCTTCAGTAGCTTGATTAATGTTAAGAAGTTTTGTTAAAGAATTTTAATAAATGTAAAGTGCCTTGCTAGGTACGTATTAATGAACGTTATTACCTATGTTAAATTGTCCTTGAAAAGATAAGTTTTTTTATAGTTTTATTGATATACACTGTAGTTAGACATCTTGGAAGCTTTAAAGAATGGGAGGTCCTACCTATTAACTGTTCAAGTCGCTGTGAGTAGATCGCTGATAAAAGTTATTTTTTGAAAAATGGCTGGATGGAGTTATATAAAATTCCATAATTTAAACAAAAAATACGAAATAAAATAATCATTGAAGCACTTTGAAATCTCATCAAGTCATGTGATTCAGTATCTACCTACTGAATCATTTACACTTATTGCATGATCTTAATTTATTTAAACCAGCAAAACGCATTAATTATATCTAATCGTTATTTTATAAAAACCGCTGGAATTAGCTTATATTTTATGACTCAATTAGCAGAATAATTACTCGCTAATTGAATTGTTATTTTTTTTATTCTCTTATATACGCAAATAAATTAAATAAAAATAGTTTGATTTTAAGATAGCACGTGGATCTTATTATTATATTAGATAGTGCAGAACACTATACATTTCCTCATGTTATAATGGAATCGTTAGTGCAATTATCCAAGTTTATTATTCGCAATAACTACAAGATACATCACTAACAATAAAACCACGGCACAACCATTTAGGTTGCCGCAGACAGGCGTGACGCGACTCTAGTGGAACAATTTCTATGAACACTTCATGGACATTTTTCTACCAGAATCGTGACGCGCCTGTCTGTGGGAGCCTTTTCTCGTGACTAGATAAAGACAAAATTTACGACAGGATTCTTGAATAATTTAATAACTCGTTTTTATTACACTTAATAACGGTTATAATAATTATGTTTTATTATACTATTCTATGCTATTGCGAGGTTACCAAGTTATTTATTAAAGTCGTTTATTATTGTCTTTCTTTCTTATTATACAGGGTTATTTGTAAAACACCAGCAACCTCGTAAGAGGTCATTGTACTCATCATTATGAACAACTTTTACTATGGGACAAAACCTGAAATCGCGAAAAAAAAATCTGCTGTTCCCTACATTTATGTTCGTCTAACTCGTCAAAATGTAGGGAACAGCTGATTTTTTTTTCGCGATTTCAGGTTTGGTCCCATAGTAAAAGTTGTTCATAATGATGAGTACTATGACCTCTTAAGAGGTTGCTGGTGTTTTACAAATAACCCTGTATAATTTAATTAAGTTTTTCTTCGAATTTTGTTGTCAATTACCTACAGGTTGGATACGCGGCTGTTACGTGTGTTTTTTTTATTATTGTTATCAATTAATTTATTGTATTACAATTTTCCTGAGCTTTTATTTATTATTTATTTGCTAAATACTTATTCACCGCCATCCGATTCGGATTGCGACACAGCCAAAAGGATGGATGTTTAGTTTTAAGGTAGGTAATTATTGTATGATTATCATCATCTGCATAGCCTTTTCCCAACTATATTGGGGTCGGCTTCCAGTCTAACCGGATGCAGCTGAAAACTAGTATTTTACATGGAGCCATTGCCTATCTGACCTCCACAACCCAGTTACTGTGTGTATGTCTTTTTATATTTTATTATTTGTAATGTGCGTTTAGTTTTTGCAAACAATAAACAATTTTTCGTTCTATACGATATTCCTTGGCAAGACTTGTTGGCCGACTTTCGGGCTTCTGACGACCCGTAACGACTGTCAAAGATCCACGAATGACAGCTGGGACCTACGGCTTAACGTGCTTTCCGAGGCACTGAAGGGTCTTGGTATGTACAGATGGTCACCCATCTACGAACCAACCGCCGTAAGCGTAGCTTAACCTGATTGGTCGACCCGTGCGGCTGATGGCAATTTTATACATTATCACATAGACAGAAATACTTCTTCTAATCGAATAAGAACTACACAAAATGACAGGCAAGCTTATTAGTATAAAGTGGTAGTATTTATGAAACTACATAGCTAAGTGCAGGAAATTACCAGGTAGTGGCGAATTAAGAATTCATCGCTGAATGAAGCCATTACGGCGCATTATACGAGGTAAGTGATGTGAGTTGCATATAAACTCGGAAATTGAAAAGTTGAACTTTAGATCTCGTAAAATGAAGTTGTTAATACTCTTACCATTTAACATGGCTTTGGCATTAAACGCCAACAAACGAGAAATAGTTTTCTCCAAGTAGAAAGTACAGCTGTTAAGCACTAACAAATGAGAAAAATTAAAAAGTGTAAGTATGTGCTGTACACAAGGTTCTTTTCGCGAGTGGCCAAAATTGGAACTAACGTCGCCATATTGTTTTTAACACGCTTTTATTAGGTCGACCTGTATGTAACTAAATAGGTATGTAGGTAATGGAATCTAAGGTAACTAATTTAACCATCTTCCAAGGGTCGTAGCGTAATGAAAATTGGCAGCTGTATGTAGTTCTGATGACAATACAATAATATGGTACTGTCGAACTGATCTGATGATGGAGCCGGAAGATATGAACTTTTTTGTTTTTACGTGCATTTATAAAAGCGTGTTTTTCTAGTGTTTTTTAAACTGTTTTTCAATACATTTCACAAAATAATTGCTCAAATATTTACCAACAGCGCCCCCCTGTCAACGTCATTCGACCGCCAAAACAGCCTTGTGTATTTATAAGTTGTTATCTGTACCTACATAAGTACAGACGCCAGCACATCAAGCTATCCGAAACTGTCAAAGTTTCCCAATCAACTTTGAACCTTGGGCTTTAGCGATAAAGTTGAAAATCTATTAAATAAATTTGACAGATTGTTGTAGCTTCATGTGCTGGCGTCTGTACCTATAATATATAGTACCTACACCTAATTAACAATACCAAAATAATACAATAGGTACCAAGATGATTCTATCAAAATTAATTCAAGAGAAAATGGTCTGAGACGGACAGACTGATAGTAAGGGTAGTAAAGAAATTGAAGCTTTGAGAGACCTTTCAGCAATGTTCATGACACATAATCATGTCCATAATACACAATATTATGGCACGATTGGCATTTGACATGCCAATAAAGTTTCACGATTATGAGAACGTAATTCCGAGAGCTCAAATACGGTACTTGATGGTTATGATGGACTATCAAATATCGGATTTGCATTCCTAATTATTAGGAATAGAAGTTGATAATTACGAAACGTCACGTGCATTGAAAATTACTGTTGTAAGATGGTCTTTTGAGGCATTTTAATTCGCTTGAAGCTATTATCGTAATATCTCCTATAGATAATTTAAAATAAATAAGATAGAATTATTTTTATTTTTTATTTTATTATTTTTATATTATTTTTAATTTTTTTTTTTATATAAATTATTTTATATATTTTTATATGGTTTATATGCCCGCTTTTTAGAAAAACGGTAGGAGGAAACCTGGTACGAGTAATATTACATCGCATATACCTACATATATGACAGACATATCTGCTTTAAACCGGAACACAACACTATGATGATTGACGCTGAAGATGGGGATGATGTTAGAAGCAGAAGAAAGACTGAAGAAGAAGAGAAGTCTGGACAAGACCCCAGACGAACCCCTCACTAGAATTAAATTTCCCTCATTATATATTATTTATTCATTTAATACTTTAAGCACACAAATATATAGAGGTGAAGGTAATGCCATATGCATTTTCTACCAGTCAACTTTGGGTGATGCAGAGACAAACAGTGGTAGGTGCAATTATAAAAATTGAGATAATAAAAAAAATAAAGAGTAACTATGCAAAAACCTAATAAAACTACAAATATAATATCTATACATACTTAATTATATATAAATATAAGCACAGACAAAATATACCTACATATTACGAATATACTAAAGCAAATAAAACAAAAAATGAGAAAATATTACCTTTGTGATGCTCCTGTCAACCCAGCTCATTCCCGTCATCATAATTTGATACCAGTGCAATTTGAAAACCCACTCATTAATTCATGATACAAAACGAGATTAGCCTCTATTAGTATTTCAACGATAGTAGTGCCCTTCCAATCAAATTATATGACTAGGCCTATTGACAACGAACTGTTTATTTTATTGGTAACTATGACATCAATACCCATTCAGTGACGTGGCAAGAGTCGCGTGACAGTTATGACAAGTATGACAGGGAACACAATGAGAATGTTAATGTATGATGACGTGAAGGTTTGTACACTTTGTATAACGTGTGATTGATTCTATCATTGTGTAATTGACAGCCTTCGGTGTTAAATATTTCCAATTTATTGCATTTTTTCATGGAATTGGAGTGTAATTTCTGTGTTTAGCTAACAAACAATATTATGATGAAGTTAACAACATGTGTAGCTGAGCATACTAAAATCTCCACGTTTGATATGCATTTCTGCCCTATTGAGTAAGACTGATTAAAATGCGAACGTTCTTAAAAATGCGCGAATTGCTCCTCAGCTTTTTAAAGCTGATGTGGCTATACATAATACACACGCCGTTTCTTTGATAGACGAGTCTATTATTGACCGAATAACAATTAATTAATTGTGTGATTCATTTAATTAACTACAGCAGATGCTGACAATCAAGAAGCAGAAACAAAATAATAAAAGAAACGATCTAATTTTGCCCAGCCCTAATTACAAGAAAACTCGTGAGTAACCAGCTGCCTAATTAACAAATATAACACGCCAGTACATACGATAAACGTAAAACAGTAGTTTGTGCGCCAATAAACTCGGTGCCCTTAATTTTATGCCGTAAACTAATAATTATAACTAGCGATATGTTACGCGGTATCAAACCATTAATTTATGTAGGGCTGCCAGCACGGCAGGGTTTGTAAATTATTACCTCAGTATTTTTTATGATGACTAACCTATAATTTTCTAAGTGGCTTATAATTTTTATTCCCTACTTATAAGAGTTTTCAATTCGATTTTACTTACCAAGTACATTTTTTAAGGAAAGTGTTGAAACATTGAGTGACTAGAAGACTATCACGCAGTAAATTTTTCCAAATTTTTAGAATTGTTTCATATAATCTTTTATAGGAGAGAAGAAAACTTAGGCACAAATCTAGCTCTTCGATTGAGGTATAGTTGACCTTGTATTGGTGTAGTAAATTGAAACTTTAATGGGGTTGAACCCATTAAACTGTCACATAGATAATAGACCTCGCCACTTTGAAACGTGCAAGTGACCTTCAACCTTACGGTGTAATCCAATTACGAGGTCAACTTTGACAAATTGCTGATTTCACGTCGTCATTTTTGTAGAAGTATCCATTATTTACAATGTACTCAAAAGTAGCAGCACCTTTGCGTCACTTTATTGAAAGTCAAAGTCAAATCATTTATTTCAAGAACCCAGGCCATTGAAAGGCCCTAGTCTTTCTTGTGGAATTCTTGAATGGCTTTCTTCTTTTAAAAGATAGTTTCGTATGGAGGTAAGAAATTATAGAGTTACTTCTTTAAAATGTTTTGTAGTAATTCAGAATCATCATTCATAGTCAGCCTACAATGTTCCCACCATCTACCACGCAGGCCCAGTGCACGTTGGTTGATGTCACATGTCTTCGATTTTTTTGTTCTAAAACGTCGATTTTTTGTTTTCTCACGATGCTTATCACCGTTTTGAGAGCAGTGGTGATGTAACACAAAGGGGTTTGTCTTGGTTCGAACCTAAAACCTACAACTTATAAGTCGCGGCCGTTACCACCACTGCTCGTAATAATATTTATTAAAAATTATCCCCTATATTCATAAACGTTGCCTCAAGTTAAGCAGTGATTAGCGACTATTTTTCTAATTCTTTCTATTTTTTGTCGTTCAAAAGTGTCTTTAATGTGCCTATTTGAAATAAATGATCCCACCAAAAACATTTTCATGTAAAATGTTGCCAAGACGAGACCACATATGGCTCGCACTGCCAAAAAGTTAAAAGATCTCATGTAGAGCCAAGCTTCTAACTCTACACGCCCTAACTTCACAAACTCTACACCTTAGTCAAAATATGAGGCTTAGCCGTTTCGTTACTACAATAACTATTGTATAACATAAAAGTAATGAACAGTGAATAAATTTTTCACCTTACGCCCATGTGATGGTAGCGAAACGGCCAAGCCACATATTTTGACTAAGGTGTAGAGTTTGTGAAGTTAGGGCGTGTAGAGTTAGAAGCTTGGCTCTACATGAGATCTGATAACTTTTTGGCAGTGCGAGCCATATGTGGTCTCGTCTTGGCAACATTTTACATGAAAATGTTTTGGTGGGATTTCACATCTTTTTGAAAGTTGTAAAAAAATAAAAAAATATTTTTGGGGTTTCTTTACTAAAAATCCTGAAATATGTACCTATTTTATTATTTATAACAAGGAGTCCCTATATCAATTTTCAGAACTCTAGCATCAAAATTTGCGGAAGTCTCGTACAAAGTTCCATCCCCTAGTTTAAGGGGTTGGAGGGTAAAAGTTCCAAGTTTTAGAAATGTTTTGTTGTTTGTGTACTATTACTAGCTTACGTACCAAATTTCAGCAAGACTTTCATCAGACTTCAGGAAGAACCTTAAGAATATTGATGATCATCAGTGAGTCAGTGACGAAATCGGGGGCTATGCAATTGAAATTTTATAGGTTTTATAAGTCAACCACTGACATCATATCCCGAAAATTTTGTTTATCTGGTATAATCCAAACCCAAGTTAAGTAGGTTCAAAAATACGACGAAGTGCTCCGAGAAATGGTAGGTAGTGCCCTTACGCTTCGCTTGGCTCGTCTTGGCGAGGGCACTCCCGTGCCCCCAGATTTGACTTTGACTTATTTAAACATACATTTTTGACGTTTAAACGTCACTTAACTTTAATCATCACACTAATAATCTAATTCACCCGTACGCAACATACGCGCATTGTCGTGGAGTTGCGGAAACCAGTCCGTATTACGTATTACCTATTAATAGAAAGGCGAAAGTTTGTGAGTGTGTGTTTATATGTTTGTTACTTCTTCACGCCCAAAAGACCAATTTTGATAAAATTGGGATTAATATAAAGGCTACTTTTTATCCGATATTCCCACGGGATCGAAACTTATGCGGGTGAAACCGCGGGGCGCAGCTAGTCGTTAATAAACAAACTCCTATTTAGAATAAAATAACTATATTCATATAGTATTAATCGACAACCCTGTATCCACATAGTATAATAAAGCTGATATCAAAGTTCCTGCCGGCGGCGTTTTTATATTGCTCCACACTTGTCGCTACACGCTGATTGCTCTCAGTTTATTGAGCATTAATTCACAAGAGTTGTTGTATGTAATCTTAGCTTTATATTGTTCTTGTTATGCTTTTAATTATCTGGGAATGAAGAAGCGAAGTGAGTGTAATGTTAAACAAGTAAACCTGGTTTATTTCTTGAATTGTGTCTGCAATTTTTTATTCCTTTTTCTCCTACCCATTACTAATAAGCGTCTGTATAGTTACACAACGTTTTGTCTCCTTTTTTCGAACGTCAAATTACTGACGACTGAAAGAGAGAAATCGGTGTGTAACTATTCATCTGATATAATACGTTTATTAGTTAGGGGGTACGTGTCGCTTGTCAACGCCAGCTGTCAAGTGACAGAAAAGTAGTTTCAAAGATAGAGAATATCTTAGTAGCAGGCCGGAATCTGTCCCGTGAAAATCGGTCCAGCCGTTTCGGAGATTAGCAGGAACAAACAGACAGACCGACAAATAGAGTGAAAAAAAAAATGTTTTAAGTAGCGTATACTTTCATAAGCATTTAGTAAAAAGCTGTTATTTTGATATTACAAAAAGACACTACAATTTTATTTATTTGTATAGATTCTTCCAAACTGACAACGGCGAATGTTTCATTATGATAAATTGGGGGCCTCTGCCAATTGCCTTTTATTAGATGTCGTAAAGATATTTATGGTTGGAAGAATCTTGTGTTTGACAAATATCTAGGTTCGTCGATGGAAAGGTCAATTGAATTGCTTTGAAGTTAATTTATGGGGAGTCTTCAATTGAAATTATATTAAACTGTCACTATTGAAGAGCCTATATAGGTGCCTATGTGGAACAGGGTGTAAAGTTCACTCATCCTCTATAGAAAAGGGAGGATGCTCCGACCAGACGGGTGTTGTGTCTCGCGGGCAACTGCCCCATGATTCATGTCGGGACGTTGCATCTATGATAGTTGAGCGGTAAACTCTGCTTGCGAGATGCAGGATTTTGCGTGATGTCAGTATGACGCGTTGTTTGCATGTGGCGTTGTAGATACCGCTACAAGACTATCTGTGCCTGGTATTCTTAGTTCTATAGTTCAGCCATAAAGTGTTTCTGGTTTGTGCTCTTATCCATGTTAAATTTCTAAAAGAATATTTAACACTCTCCTTATGATAACTTCGTCTAACACAACCATGACTTAAATGATTCTAAATTGTCTGTACTATTGTACTGTATTATATGGCATAATTTGTTAATGTTCCATAAACGGGTGAAGACACTGACTCCTGTAACACAGGTACCACCTAGCTCAGGAGTCAGGGCTTCAAATTAAAATGTAACACCTTTTATTATGTCAATAAAAACTTTATTATTATTACTATCTTCGCCTTAAAGCTTTGCATCAGCTTTGCATCTTCCAATCAGCCTGTATACAGTGCCATCCAAAGTTAGTTAACATTTTTCCACTTCAGCTGTGCTGCCATATTGAGAATAAGACTAGGCAAAGAGAAACAGAGAGTGAGCTGTGATGCCATATTAATCAGGTACTCCTAAGGGATTACGTGATTATTTTTTATAATGATAAGTCACAGGTAGTTGAATTTGGTCAATAAAAATGTTTGTTATAGTGTACAATTCAAACATTTAGAATTAGCATTTTAAATCATAATGTGGGTGGAGTGGGTCACAGCTAAAGTGGAAAAATGTCAACTAACTTTTAGAGGCCACTTTATATTGCTTATTTTTGTTTAGTTCAAAATTCAGCAACACGAATAATTAATGATGCATGAAGAAGCCTCTTCGTGTAGCGCAGTTTGTTCCGCCAGTTACTCAACTGAACCGAGCGCTCGGCGCATCCTGGACAGTCACACCCAACACCTTTTTTGACTGGCCAATTCTTCCCTTGCGGTGGTAGGGCTAACGCCCGCCTGGTTTGTGACCACCCTCCCACCGGAGTCCGGCGTCCAGCAGCCTGCTGTGTTTCGGCAATGCGTGGGAGTTCAAGTGACTTAGGCATCTTCTGGGCACGCTCGTTTCATCATAGAAATCCTCATCCATCGCTTTCCATCAGGCGTGATCGAGGTCAAGAGTGGGGCCCATTCAGCAATAAAAAAAAATGAAAAAAATACTGTTTGCCGACGTAGCTAAACGAACTATGTTTTTCTTCCTATCTACAATCAATTCTGATGTCTATAAGGTTGCTACCTTGTCGAAATCAGAATACACCTTAAATGTTTCCGGGTCGGATCATCAATAAAGAAATCTACTTTCATCGCTACATTAATCCCAAATTAAAATGATTTTATAACGAATGAAGATTAATATCCTGGCGCGCTTTCTACATCATTTATCGATTTTAAAGCAGTAAATCTCTTTAGTAATTACGGGCTACTAGCGTGCTCTGAGAACTGGGAAGTTAATCTCGTGACCTATTATGTTACATTAGGAGAAGTTATAACTATAATTACGTTGTTATATCTGAATCCCGTGATTGTTGTAAGAGGAATATTATATCAAACTTTATACCAACGATTTGGACCAGACTAAAGTTTACTGCAGCCATTAGTGTTATAATATCAAAGGAGCAGTTCCCGTATCCGTCGAAAATATCTCTAATTTAACTTCATTTTTAACAAGTTTTTGACATTGATTGTCGCTGAGATGACATTACGTCTAAATTTTGTACTTTTTTAAATAGGATTATGGCCTCTAGACCTGGGGCCCAAGTCTGCTATTTTTATAAATTCGTCATTCCAACACGATACCATTGTCATTTTGCTAAAAGTTTGTAATCTGCTAAATTCATAAAGGTCGATCATTGGTCGGTCAATGGCACAGAACATATACGATACTCGTAACGAATTAAAAGCAATGACTGCACAATGACGTTCTAATGGTAAGTCACTGATCAAAGGAACTGTCAAAATTTTAGGAGATTATTGCCTAAGTCAGTAATTCATTTGTCATTATGTACGAGATTACCATTCTATGTCATATCTTTCAATGGAGTGTCAGTGGTTGACCATTGGAAAGTTATAATGACGCCATTATAATAGTAGATTACCAAACTTGTCAAAATCAACAATTGTGAAATCAATAATAGACCATTCTGAAACTATTGTAATAGCAGACTTGAGGCCCTGCTCGCGTAAGGTTTTTTATTGATAATAATGTTACGAGCTTCGGGTTCGTGACAATAAAAACTGCCGATTTAATAACCAAAAATAACTCTTTAATTAAAAGAACACAATCACACTACTGATCACTCTTAATTCGCACTTGAAGATCGCTTAGATGTTTTCGCTCTTGTCGCTTTATCCAAACTGTGTCGGTCGTCGCGCATCCCGGCCTTATATAGTGCCGCGGATAGTTCTAGAACCTTCCATTGTAGAAACATCTAGAATGTTCGAGTACATACCGGCCCCGACCGAGTAGGTGTCGATAGTTCGAGAAAGTTCTACATAGTTCTAGTATCGAATTTTCTAGAACGATCGTGACTCGACTAGTTCTGCTACTCGATACTAGATGGCGCTAGTGGTCACTAATGTCAACATGTACCAGGCATTAATTGTGGCGCGCAACACTGCCCCCTCCTAAGACATGCTCGTCCCGAGCATTATCAGCCCCATAATAACGCGCCAGTCGGTCCACATGGACGATCTTAGGAGTACCTCTTGCACCTTTCTGTATCCGGTAGGTTACGTCATTGATCTTTGTCACAATCCGGTACGGTCCGTCCCATTTAGCTTGAAGCTTAGGAGATTTCCCTTTGCTGCGGACTGGATTGTGCAACCACACTAGTGAACCTTCGTCGAACCCTTTATTGTTCATTTTGCGGTCATAACGGGTTTTCATCTTTTCAGACATTTTCTGGCCCGATTGTCTGACGTGCTCATAAATGTCATTCATTTTGTTCCGCAAGTCATTCGCATAATCGGTTATACTGCGTGGGGCATCAGGTGGTATTCCGGTGATCAGGTCTGTAGGCAGCCGTAATTCTCTTCCAAAGTTTGCGAAAGCTGGTGTCACCGATGTACTTTCGTGAACAGCGCTTCGATATGACAACAAAAACGGTTGTATGTGCTTGTCCCAATCTCGTTGCCGATTTTCCACAACTTTGGCTAGGTACCTCTCCAATGTCTGATTAAATCGTTCCACCATTCCATCCGATTGTGGGTGGTAAGAAGTTGTTCTCGTTTTATGAGTACCCATTACTCGGCAAGTTTCCTGAAATATTTGGGACTCAAAATTCCTTCCCTGATCGCTGTGAATCTCCAAGGGTACTCCAAAACGGCAGAAGACTTCATGGACTAATCTGTCTGCAACTGTCGAAGCTTCTTGATTTGGAATGGCGAAGACTTCCGGCCACTTGGTGAAGTAATCCATCACAACCATGAAATACTTGTTGCCACTTTCACTTACCGGAAACGGCCCCGCAACGTCAAGGGCTATCCTCTCCCATGGTGCACCAACATTGTACAATTTCAATGCACCTCTACTGCGAGTCTGAGGTCCCTTTACAGCTGCACACCTTGTACATTTGCGACACCAGTCCTCGACATCGTCCCGACAGTGGACCCAGTAAAACCGTTCTCGTATCTTCAGTAGAGTCCGTTTTACTCCCAGATGACCTCCTGAACAACCATTATGGTACAGCTGTAGAACATCCGGTACTTGAGCTTTAGGGACAACCATTTGCAAATGACAGCTGTCTCCCCGAGCATTTTCCCATTTACGGCACAGGACTCCATCCTGAATCACCAAGCTGTCCCATTGGGCCCAATAGCTTTTTGTGATCGAACTCATCGCTGAGACGTCACTCCACCTGGGCTTAGGAGCTCTGGCCTTCATCCACTCCAGAATCGGCTTGATGTCCGAATCTTCCTGCTGTGCACGTTGTAGGCTTTCCTTCCACTCGTTGCTGAGGTCTGTCTTGAGCATCCTCACAGGTACGACTTCTTTACTTTCCTGCCTAGTACAATGCTTGCAGTCTTCAGGACAAGGTCTTCTTGACAATGCATCTGCGTTGCCATGAGATTTTCCACTGCGATGTTCGACCTCAAAGTCGTATTCCTGTAGTAGCTCAATCCATCTCGCAACTTGACCTTCTGGATTTTTAAACTGCAATAGCCATTTCAGTGCAGCATGGTCAGTTCGTACGTGGAATTTCCGCCCCAGAAGATATTTGCTAAAATGCTGCAATGACTTTACCACAGCAAGCAATTCCCGTCTCGTGACACAATAGTTCTTTTCCGGCTTTGACAGCGACTTGCTGAAGTACGCTATCACAACCTCTTGATCACCATTCCGTTGAGACAACACACCGCCAAGTCCTATGTCACTTGCGTCTGTGTCAATTATAAATTCCTTGCCCGCATCAGGGTACCCCAAAATAGGTGTTTTGCACAGACGGTCCTTTAGCTCCTGGAATGCGATGTCGCAACTTTCATCCCAGCAGAACTGTCTCTTCTCTTCGGTGAGTTTATGTAGGGGTTTGGCTATGTCTGCAAAGTTCTTGACAAATCGCCGATAATAGGAGCACAAACCCAAAAATGCTCTGACCTGCGTCTTGTCTTTTGGAACTGGCCAATCCTTGACAGCGGCGATTTTCTCTGGATCCGTGCGGATACCTTCTTCAGACACTACATATCCCAAAAAGCTAACCTGTCGTTTGAATAGTGAACACTTCTTCGGACTTAACTTGAGGTTGGCACTCTGGATCTTCATGAGCACGCGTTCCAGGTTTTGAAGATGTTCTTCAAACGTGCGGCCTACGATGATGATGTCATCCAAGTAGACCAAACAGGCATCGCCAATTAGTCCAGTAAGTACAAGTTCCATCAACCTTTCAAAAGTTGCCGGAGCATTGCACAATCCAAACGGCATAACTTTAAATTGCCACAGACCCTTTCCTGTCGAGAATGCAGTTTTCTCCTTGTCCTTAGGGTCAATTTCGACTTGCCAGTAGCCACTTTTCAGGTCCAGCGTGCTAAACCACTTTACTCCAGTAAGCATGTCCAGCGTGTCATCAATTCTTGGCAAGGGATAGCTGTCCTTCTTTGTAACGTCGTTCAAACGACGATAGTCAACACAAAACCGCATGCTGCCGTCCTTCTTTCTTACCAGCACTACAGGTGAACACCATGGACTAGATGAAGGTTCAATGACACCATCCTTCACCATTCCCTCAATCATGGTTTCCACTTCCTTTTCACGTGCTACCGGCAATCTCCTTGGCCGCTGACGGATAGGCAATTCTTCTCCTGTGTTTATTTTGTGTTGAACTAAGCCAGTCTTCCCGATGTCAGCATCGTTTGACGAGAAAACATTGGCGTACTTGAGTAACATCTTCTTCGCCTTGACCATTTCATTTTGGGACAGAGCGCTGCGGCAGTCTTCTAAAAGTGTGGTCACTTTCGTTTGTGCATACTTGCTGAGGGTCCCAGTCGATAGATATTGGCATCGACGCAACCAATCCACTTCCTCGCAAGTACCGACTAGTGTGCCTTTTTCTATAATCTGTTCCTGATCACAAAGGTTCAGCACACGTACCCCTAAGATGTCGGTGGCTCTGACCAAAGTTCGTGCCACTTTCCATGGAAGGTCATTGTCTACCCTTTCCACGAGTACACAACGATGTGTTTGCCTAGGATTCCGAGGAAGACTAACAGGCACAATCGTTTCCGATCTCGGCGGAAGAACAGTCTTCTTAAGGCTGTACACATTACCTGGCAACGCCCCTTCCACGAAAAGTTCCTCTTGTCCACATTTCAAAACACCTTGCTTGACGTCAATCTCGCAACAATTCTTCCTCTTAAAGTCAAGGCCCAGGATGCAATCGTCCATTATATCGGCCACGATGACATTATGCAGGTAGATTCTGTTGCCTAGCTTCAACTCCATCTTCTTCTCTCCATGGACGGGTATGCGCTGACCGGTGGCTGTTACTAAATTAATGCGTTCTCGGTTGTATGCTGAGTCCCCAAGGGACCGTCTTATTAATTGGGAACTGACAACCGTGCGAGAGGCTCCAGTGTCTATGGTCAGCTTACACGGCGTTCCGTTGACCTCGCCCTTGATGATTAGGCTGTTCCCGTCATGGGTTTGTGTGATCGAAACCCTTGGGGCTCTTTGAACATCAGCCAGCACCCGCCCCGCAGTCCTGGCTATTACTCGTTTCCCTGCTGCTGGTGCTGGGCGGTGCTGTTAGCCGCACTGCCCTCTGGAGATCGGCCGTCTTCTCTTTCTGCAGTTCGCTTAGGGCAACTGGATCGAAGGTGGCCCCTTTCCCCACAGCCGTAGCACCTAGGGCTGTATCCTTTGTTGCGGTCGCGAACTGTGGCCGCTGCAACCTCCCTGACGCGATGGGAACGATGATCCTGCCGCACAGCTTCCACCTCCAGTGCATGGGCCAAGGCGTCCTTAAGCGTCCCGTGGTGACCGAGCCTCACAGCAACTCTCACTTCAAGGTCGCGGATGCCGTCGATGAATGCCTGCACCAGGTTTCCATCAATAAGCGCAGGTACAGACTGGTAAGCTTTGCGAACCAGCTTCTCCACTTCAAGGGCCCACTGCTGCAGGTTTTCGTTACTGCGTTGTACGCGGTCCTTGAGCTGCGCACGAAACACGTGTTCCAGGTGAGCGTCACCATACCGAGACTCCAATGCCTCAAGGAGCTGCTCGTAAGTCACTTCCTTACCGAGAGCTTCCAGAACGGTTAAGGCCTGGTCGCGCAGGCCTAGGGTGAGGGCAGTCATGGCCTGACTTTTATTCCACCCGTTCGCCTTCATGACAGCCTCAAACTGGATTTTGTAGGCCGACCAGGAAGAAGTACCGTCGAACGGTGGCACTTTGAATCCACGTAGCGAAGGTGTTGTAGCTACGGGAGCTGCGATTCCATCCCCAAGTTTGAGGTAATCCAGCGTTTTCTTCACGTCAGCCATCACGGTTAGCTTCACGTCAGCCATCACGTTGTCAACCCGATTATTTACTTGGTCGATTCGGGTTTCAGCTTCCGACAGGCGGTTGTCATGTTGAGCAACCTTATCCTTCACCTCCTTCATGTCTTTCCCGAAAGTAGCGTGAAGGTCCTTCATAAGGAGCATCTGCTCTTCCTGGCGTCGCGCCTGCTCCTCCTTATCACGTTGGAGCTGTTCTTCCAACCGACGAGCCTGTTCCTCCTGTCGACGAGCCTGTTCCTCCTGTCGACGAGCCTGTTCCTCCTGTCGACGAGCCTGTTCCTCCCTGTCACGCAGCAGCTGTTCTTCCAACCGACGGGCCTGTTCCTCCTTATCCCGCTGGAGCTGTTCCTCCAACCGACGAGCCTGTTCCTCCTGTCGGCGAGCTTGTTCCTCCTGTCGGCGAGCTTGTTCCTCCTGTCGGCGGGCCTGCTCCTGCAGCATCATCATCAGAGCAGCCAAATCTGGTGCTGATGATGCTGGAGCAGCTGTGGACGGGCCGGCCTCCGTGGTCGGTAGCTGGCCTTCCGACCTCTGTGGCGTAGCTCCACCAAATCGCCTCTGGTCCGTCTCCTGCTGGCGTTGACTCCGGGTACGGGTACCCTCCGTGTCGTCTTTGGGTAAAACCGGCATAATCCTTGCTTCTGACACCAATTGTTACGAGCTTCGGGTTCGTGACAATAAAAACTGCCGATTTAATAACCAAAAATAACTCTTTAATTAAAAGAACACAATCACACTACTGATCACTCTTAATTCGCACTTGAAGATCGCTTAGATGTTTTCGCTCTTGTCGCTTTATCCAAACTGTGTCGGTCGTCGCGCATCCCGGCCTTATATAGTGCCGCGGATAGTTCTAGAACCTTCCATTGTAGAAACATCTAGAATGTTCGAGTACATACCGGCCCCGACCGAGTAGGTGTCGATAGTTCGAGAAAGTTCTACATAGTTCTAGTATCGAATTTTCTAGAACGATCGTGACTCGACTAGTTCTGCTACTCGATACTAGATGGCGCTAGTGGTCACTAATGTCAACATGTACCAGGCATTAATTGTGGCGCGCAACAATAATCACTACATTTTGTAAAATTATTGGTGAACACAGTAAAAACCTTCTAATATGTCATGCGTGGTGAAATGATTGTAACTTGATCATCTTTAAAAAAAACAATTATTAAAATTGAGGAATAATTAACCGGTTATCTACAGATAGTTATGGATGGATAGACTAGACACTATAATTTATTTAATAAACATCATTACGAATAATCACAGCGTCTATTTAAATTGCCAAGAATACGTGTATTAATAACATCTATTAATTAAGCGGCAATAAACGCCGTCTCTAACATAAAAACGTTGAATTATTACCGTCAATAAATACAGACGTTAATAATACATGAACGAGTAATTATTTCAACATAAACCTCATCCAAAGAATCGTTGTACAATCGTAAAACAGAATCGATTCAAAAATCAATGGTGAATTTCTAAATGGAACTTCACTATAATTCAAATTGACGATGCATTTACAGAAGAAAAAAAGAAACAGAATTCTAAAATGGTACGTCATAACATAATTCACGACGATGTATTCACGAAGAATCGTTACTTCGAATCGATTCATCTGATGTTTACAATCTATCGGTATTACTGGAATCGATGATCGGTATGGGTAGGTATCTATATTATTCTTGAGATTTATTGAGGCTATTCGAGTACAAATGTGATGTAATTGGTGGAGGCGCGTTGAGTAATTACCTAATCATGTGCGTCGTATTACGTGGATAGGCAGAGGTAATTAACTGTTAAATTGAATTTGGGATACGAGAATCTAGTATTTCTTTGGCCGTTTGATATATAATCGTGATTAGTTTTAATAGAGATCTACGCTGTTGACTTGTTTCGAGGTATCGTTACTAAGATGCCATTACATACCCGTTGATTCAAATGTGATTATGATTATACATTTTCAGTAAAATGAACACGTTGTCATTTACTTGTTTTGGGATGCATGAAGAAGACTCCTCGTGTAGCGTAGTTTGTTCCGCCAGTTACTCAACTGAACCGAGCGCTCGGCACATCCTGGACAGTCACACCCAACACCTTATTTGACTGGCCAATTCTTTCCTTGCAGTGGTAGGGCTAACGCCCCAGGTGGGCGTTAGCCCTACCACTACCACTTTGCGACCACCCTTCCACCGGAGTTCGGCGTCAAGCAGCCTGCTGTGTTTCGTCGATGCGTGGGAGTTCCAGTGCCTTAGGTATCTTTTGGGCACGTTCGTTCCATCATAGACATCATCCATCGCTTTCCATCAGGCGTGATCAAGGTCAACAGCGGGCCCATTCAGCAATAAAAAAAAAATTATACTCGTTAAGTAGGTTCCGCAGGCACAGTGACCGCTGGACAACAGTCTCCACACGGTGGATGCCTGAGGGCGGACCGAAGAGGTAGAGAGACGATCTAAACGCGTTCCGCGAGGGTAGGATCGTGGTGGCTCTAGAAAAAGATGCCTGGCAGGATTTGAAGGAGGCCTTTGAGTCTTACTTAAAAAAAAGTAGGTTCCATGGATAGGGTGGGATGGTAGGGTGGGTGGGGGGTGGGGGTTGGTGGGTTGGTGGGGGGTTTTAATGTAAAATTATACTATCCAGTTGTAGGTACGGACATAGGTACGGACGCCAGCACATCAAGCTACCCGAAACTGTCAAATCTTCCCAATCAACATTGAACCTAATACTCTAGCGATAAAGTCGAAAATCTATTAAAGAAAATTAACAGATTGCAGTAGCTTGATGTGCTGGCGTATGTACTTGCCGTTTCAGAAGACGGGTCAGTACAGTTCTTCTCCCAAGTCGACAAAACCAGTACGAAGAAAACTCATGCTGCATACCGAGATAAACTATTTAGCCAGGTAGCAAGGCTTGTTGCTGGGATGACCATCCAGGATGAACCCTTTTGACAGAATAAGTTACATTATACCAAGCATAATGAGACAGATCAGACTGTAATTTTTCCACTACTGGGACACAGAACTCCTCTCTTTTTGAGAGAGAATGGGGCGTAATCTTGGGTTGGTAGATATCACATGTCTTCGAATTTTTCCTTGTTCTCACGATGTTTTCCTTCACCGTTTTGAGAACAGTGATGATGAAATTATTTACACAAAGTAAAGTGCCTGTCTGGGTTCGAACCCACGACCGACATCTCGTAAGTCGGGGCCGTTCCCCCCTGGCCATCACTGGTCAACTAATGCAGACCAGGCAGGCAAGCAATTGGCAGGTAATTTATAAAATATATTTTTAGTTGTTATAAGGTATAGCGATTATACGATATATAACAGCCGCACAGGTCGATCGATCAGGTTAAGCTACGCTTGCCGCGGTTGGTCTGCTGTAGATGGGTGACCATCTTTAGATACCGTGAACCCTCCGTGCCTCGGAAAGCACGTTAAGCCGTTGGTCCCGGCTGTCATTCGTGGATCTTTGACAGTCGTTACGGGTAGTCAGAAGCCCGAAAGTCTGACAACCAGTCTTACCAAGGGGTATCGTATTACCCAGTAACTGGATTGTGGAGGTCAGATAGGCAGTCGCTCCATGTAAAATACTGGTATTCAGCTGCATCCGGTTAGACTGGAAGCTGAGCCTAACATAGTTGGGAAAAGGCTAGGCAGATGATGATGATGATAAGGTATAGGCGATTGTAGCAAACACATTAGAAGCATTTATAAGTTATTAGCATGAACAAGTAATAAAATCATTGACAGAAACATGTTCAATAAAGTACTGACGAAAAACTACAGTCATATAATAATTATTATTATTAATAAATCTGAAATAAGGAACCAAATGGAAACCCTCTGATTGATAACCACAAAAAGTTTAATTAATTGATTTGTGTTCTTTATCAAATAAAAACACTTAGATTTGTAAATGCTTAATGGTAGGTATGTTTTATTTCTTACTTATTTATTACACTGTCATGTCTTTCAGATTATGACTTTGGGTTATTTACTTTATCAATTCAAAATGGACTCTGAACTATAAATAGGTAAAAGTTAAGTTAAGCTACGCTTGCCGCAGTTGGTCCGTGGATAGGTCTTACATACTTTGGTCTCGGCTGTCATTATTAGATTTTACAGTCGTTACAGGTATTCAGAAGCAGAAGAGATAGGCAGTCGCTCCGTGTAAAATATTGGTAGGTTAGGTACTCAGCTGCATCCGGTTAGACTGGAAGCCGACCCCAACATAGTTGGGAAAAGGCTAGGCAGATGATGAGTTAGGTAGAGAGGCGAATCTGAGCTACAATTTAACATACAGAGACCAAAAACATTTCTTAATCCTACTTTAATTTATTTTTAAATCATCATGGTTTTCGATCACACAAAAACAAAACCCAACAGATGACATTGGTCCCCAGGCTTAAACCCTAACCGCAAGGCATCATCTCAAAAATTATATGTGCTCTGTTAATACCTTCGGAGGTACAATCAAGTTTCATTATAATCGTGATTAGTACGGCATGAGCAGCGAACCCTAACATTATGTGTGGTTAGGGCACATTATGCGCAAGAGTGGCTGGTGTTCAATTTTGTGTATATCGCCGCCTGTGGTGTGGGGTAAGCAAGATTTTAAATCGTGTACGTTGTGGAAGATTCTGGAAGTCTCATAGAAAAAACTTTTGTTAATGTTTTAAGAGATTATTGTTGTGCCTCAAGTTATGAATGGAAACGGATTCAATTTAGAAATTAATAGGTATAATTTCGCTTTTTTGATGTTTAGTTTATTACCACCACTGATAAGCTAAATTATCATCATGAACTACTAAAGAACCAGCAAACAAAGAAATAAACATCATAGTTTCACCCTGGTTGAAATAATTCGTAATATTACTTTTCTTTGTCTAGGAAAACTCCATAACAACATCCACAACAACAACAACAACTCCAAAACATACGAGCAGAAATCATTTATACAAGCTAAATCGTGACTAACAATAACTACTTACAGAGCCGCCAATGACGTACAAGAAGTTGCTAAATAATAAATGAACATGTTCACCTTTGATTACAGACTGTATAGTTAGGTTCAGACCAAATTACAGAGTCGGCAGTATCATTATATTAAAGCTTAAGCAACATTAGCAGGTAAGTTTGAGTTCATGGAAGGACTAGATGTAGCCCGGAACATCAGCGGTGTTAAATAAGATATGAAAATGGAGAAGGATATCTTTGTAGAACCGGAAAATATAAATCAATTAGCTGCACCCCGCGGTTTCACCCGCGTAAATGTCGATCTCGTGGGAATATCGGGATAAAAAGTAACCTATATGTTAATCCAGGGTGTCAGCTACCTCGATACAAAATTTTATCAAAATTAGTCCAGCGGTTTGAGCGTGAAGAAGTAACAAACATATAAACACACCCCCACACACACACACACACACACACACCCCCTCACAAACTTTTACCTTTATAATATTAGTGTGATTATATTTTAATGAAGGAAATGAACTTAAGATTATATATGAACTGACTATGTATGATGAGACTATGACTATGTATGATAAAGAATTGAAGTTATCTATACCTACTAATAATAAAGCTGAAGAGTTTGTATGTTCGAACGCGATAATCTCTGGAACTGCCAGTCGGATTTGAAAAATGGGAAACAAGAACAAGGAAACTTCACTTCACTTGTTGGGGGAACAAGTAATTTCACGCGGACGAACCTAACCTAACCGGATGCAGCTGAAACAAAATACGGAATTATGACATTGAAATACTATTAAAGCAGGCTCTATAGGTAACCATGCAATACTAATAGTGATTTCATTTTATATCCGTAAAGCTGCCTATTCATCTTTAATAAAGTGACCCCTTGATTCAATCTTAGCAGATGTTAAAAATTATAAATTCCCCGAGTAAATCAAGCATCATGCTCTAAGCTTCACCACAAAGGTGATGAAATGCAATTGAGTTGTGCCAATACATCTATACCCCCTGAATAGACTTAATCCTTCAAAGGCAAACAAGAATAAACAAGAAATACAGAGCTATCGATAGACCCCTTTCGAACGCACTCAACAAGACTGGCTGCAAACATTTATTCAAATACTTCCATTCTTTTGTCAAAACAAATGCAAAGCGACTCCATTGGAATAGAAGAATTTAATGACTTACCGAATTCAAGTCTTTTCTAAATATTTGATGAAGTATTTGTTTGAATTCACAATATTTATTTTTCTTCGTTTTTAATGGAGTGTAAATTGCATCCGCGTGTTTACCATACAATTTAATAATTGCGTTGTTTCTGTGGTCGCTGGTTTTTATTTGTAGAGTGAGATCACCTGTGATTGGCTTTGGTTTTGGTTGGGGTTTTTATATTTTGATTGATTCCTAGGTTGATTTTAAAGAATGATTGGCACAGGTTCAAAGGGAAATTAAAAACAGCAGCTGCAAACTTCAGTGTAGTTCAAGAATACAAATTAAATAGAAAGTATTAGAAGGGTTATATAATATTATTATCTTAAACTACGTGTCTGATATAATTAATATACAAATCCAAGGAGTGTTTAAAATTAAATAAATTGCTTACCATTAGCAAAAGATGTAACAGGAAATGTTGAACAAGCTCAAATCCGCAATAATTTACGTTAGGAACGTCGAAAACAAATTAAGAGGATTAATTAAAAATTAATAGGTACTCATAACATTAAATCAGAAGCCGAGTAATGGTTCTCTCACCCTAAATTTCGTGAAAGCTATAATATATGGACGAAAGTATACATTAAATTTAATTTGATAGAAATTAAAAGATGAAGTCATTATGGATGGAATTGATAAGAGAATGGATTTGCCGTTACTAGTGATTTAGCAAGACTGACATTGGTTTTGACAATTTAAATGGACAATCTAGAACATTTTATTGTTTAATTATGCAGAAATTATAGATAAAAGATGCAAATTGCAAAAATATAGAATAGAATTAAAAACAAGACAAAACCAGGTTAGAATTAGTAATGTGGGTTTTTATGCATCTAGCAAGACAACAAACTGGTATTAGGAAAATGTCGTTATGAACCTGCACATAATCTGAAATCGCCAACATACACAAGTCCATGAGCTGACCAAGATTATGTCTGAACTTTAAAAGAGTCTTTTATCCCTGAGTTTATTTCGCCATTTCTTCCCAGGGGTAGTCAGATAGGAAATGTCGACTCCATCTAAAATTCGTTGTTTAAACTCAGATAGATATACGTGTAATGTCAAACTCCTATTATGTACAAAAGCACACAAGACTTCAATGTCAGATCTATCTGGGATTAAAAAACATTAAATTTAAAATACTTCATTTCATTAAGAACAAACCGAAAGTTCTCACACTTTACTCAGAATTAACACATAATTGAAAAACCCAACTCATTTGCTTCACAAATATTATAACTAGCCAGCACTTCACAAAAACTCATACATTTATTAATTTAATCAACTCCACAAAGTCATGAATCGAATAAAAAAACAACAAAGTCGTCCTCACTTTGATATTTATTTTATTCGAACGCGGATTTTATGCGAAATACCATGAATCACTGAAAAACATACTGAATTATTCGTTTCATAATTCAGCTGGAACTCTTCAAAGGGACGTCGAATGAAACAAACAAGTGAATCGTCTGTCATAGAGTTTCCGTACTTTATTTTTCACTTGTTTATTTTATTTTTCATCAATTTGCAGTCTGAGCTTACGTTTTTTCATTTTTATTATTGCACTGTTTTTTGAAGAGTTGAATGTTGTGATGAAACCTGGAAGTGGTACGGGTAATATAATTTGATACAATATAGTGTTTGAAAAAATCGTGTAACAGCAAGCGCAGTGTGGGACACTCCCCAGCTAGATGGGCTGACCACTTATAGAATGTGACTGGATGCGGAAAGTGGAGGACAGTGTGTTATGGCGCAGCTTGGCCCTGTGTCCAGCTGTGGACTGCGATAGGCTTAGTGATTGATTTATAGTATTTGAAGAAAGCAAGAAACAGGTAGTACAATAATTCTTGCATCTTGGTAGTAAGAAATGAGACCGAAACTTTAGTTATGGAAACAAAAAGTTAACAGGCCAGCAATCGGTGAGATTGCCGAGTCCTTCAAGATGAAAACAAATTATAAATACTCGCTGCTTAATCTTAAAAACGCACGAATGTATAGTGCATAAAATTACATCATTTGGATAAAACAACGGAAGCAATTGCAATAAGTTAGACAAAAAATGTGTTTTTGTTAGCAAAGCATATTAAAGCAACTAAATAATAGCGTCATAGCTTTGAAGTAAAGTTTCCGGCGGGTGACTCAAGAAATAATTTTTCAAAAATTAAATTGATTTGCTCAAATTCTCTTCAACAAATATTCTACCATCATAAAAATAAATATAACATAATATCAGTCTTCATCTTCGAGCATGAAGCATCTTCTGCCCACAATTACCGCCCAGATAGAACATAGTAAATTACTATTGAAATCACTTCTACGTCAACCATTTCCTTGATAATTTCATCAGATAGTTTTAATTCCGTGAATTTATTGTGCAGATGAACAGTTCCGATGATTTGTAAATAATCGAGAATAAACTATTACCCGACTTCACATTTTATAGTGAACATAACAGTGTTTCTTTGATGTCACTTTTTTCTTTGCAATAAATTTTTCAACGAAACATAAAGAGAGCTTCACGCGTTATTAGACATGGAAATCGTTTTGGGACACACGGCCGAGAGAGTTTGGGATACGCGACCAATTTTTATATAAATTATATTGCTGTATCGATAAGTTACTGTACAAAAGGAAATATATTTCCTGTATTGACATACTAATTTTATGTAATGAAAATTACGCAAGTATGAACTCGAAATATTACACTTGAAGTAAATAGCGAAGTATCAAAAGTCGACGCTAACTAATTTAGGAATTAGGATCAACCTACACAAGTCTTTAAATGTTTTTTTAAACTCAAACTCCTTATTGCATTCATGTGTACATGTCGTTGTAGAAAAAAACAACGACATACCTCATAAATTATAACAAAATACAGCACTAACATGAAAAGACAACAACTGTCATAATAATTCTAGTACAACAAAAAGCGAAATATAAACATAACAGTAAAAACAATACTCTTCCAAGAAGTTAGACCATAAATTCAAGTCCAGTTAGACAAACATTTCGCCTAATAAAACACACAAAACATAAACTTCACGCATACAACAATTTGTCATGAACTTCACGATGCGTTTGAAGTTGGTTCGTTCTTCCACGTGTCCGTGAGTCTCTATGGCTTCACACGTCGCCTCTTCAAGTATAAATCTGCCTTTACAACTGCATAAATTTGTCGATGGAGAGATTTTCGTATCCGGTCCGACTTTATTCGCCCCGCATCCTGTTTGCTGTGTAACAACGATTTTCTAGGAAACTTCGGCATCGATAAATAAAGAGAACTCTATTTCGCTCGTAAAAAGTCAATACTATCAATTGAAGTTTCACGATGGGAATGATCGATATTGGAGTTGGTTTCGACTGTATCGGATGCCTTTGAGGATTGATGCTCTGTGTTTGATGGGCTGAATTTGCATTTGAGTATCTGTTCGAAATGAGCTTTGTGGTTAAGCAATTAAAAATGCTGGTATTGAGTATTAATGAGATCGTTTGTGGGATGCGTACAAGGCTAGTAGCTCTTTGTTAGTATCAGTTTAGTACTTATGTGAGCCTTTCGTATTTTTTTGACTGAACGGAACCTTTACAACATTATCATAATAAAGGTATATTAAGAATATGCCTATATTCTATGATGCATTTAATGCATCTTATTTTGCACAGGGATGAATGAAGTTATCTTAACTTAATTCCTACCACAGATTGCTCAGTCCGTCACTCTCCAAGTTACTTGTAGTGTATTATTCATAAATTTTCTTTCCTTCAATTAAAACATCACATTTATCTTCAAGTATCAAGCAGATTTAATCAAAGCCAACTCCAATAAACCTCACACATCATACATCAAACAAGACATCTTATTTTGACACATCATTCAAAGAAACTCCCGAGTCATTATCGCATAGAACCGTACTTTACTTGCAGTCGCTAATCGCATTAGTCTTGACAGTGATTGGTTCAACATGGAGGGTAGAACAGAGGTGGAAACTGATCCCATTATAGTTAGAAGAGATGGGAATGTGTGTGGAGTCATCCATCTTGGATAAAGGTTAGTAAGGGTAGAAATGGCAATAATAATTGCAGAGCATATTGGTTTTGAATAGAAGTAGAAATAAAAAGACATTGGAATCGTCAGACGTCTTTGAGTTGAAGTTGTCGGGTCTGACAGTGAATTAAAAATATTGCAACAGACTGTAAGCTAATGCTCCTGACTCGAGCGTTGAAAATCTAACAGTGTGCTTTTATACTTAAAGGTATCGAGTAGTATTAGTGAAAACAATACTACTCGATACCTAGCATGAATATTATGCTGTCCTATCCTGCTACGGCCCCATCTCATTTGACTTTAATAGTTTGATTTTCCTTTTCATTTTCTTTGACCTTAAATTCAGCTACGTCATAGGCACATTTTCTTAATAACCTTTTAAATAAAACATCAGCCTTACCGCCTCCAAATTTCCTCGTTCTTTCACCTTGACGTCATAGACATTTTTTGATTAACGATCCGTCTCGGGTCAGATCTCCATTGTGCCCCTTTGAAATTCCGACACTCATTTATCAAGCTTACTGTTCGTTCTGAAAATTAATGCGCTGGTACAATTTATAGACTCCTGATGTGGGACATGACTTTCATATTAATAATTTTGGATATATCAATCATCTTGGCGCAATATAAAATTTTATAGAGCAAGTATTTGATTAAGACTTGGCAAACGATTTAATTACTTAGTTGTTTTTCATGAGCAAGCATATTTAACCGATTTCAAAAAGAGAGAATGTTTTTACTACATGTTTAACAATATATTGCGCAGTATCTAAATCTTTGATGACGTTAAGTGCTGTGCAAGTTCTCAGAACTTAACACAGTAAAAACCATTTTTAAAACAAAATCTTCAGGGACTAAACAGGACCATCTACCAAATTTAACCTAACAAAAAAGTCACACGACTTCCTTATGTAATACCTGACAATGTTTGTCATTAACAATGTTACCAGCAACGATTAAGAGAATTGGGGTTATCACCTTTAATGTGGTTATTAAAGTATATTACACTGAACTCCCTGTTATTACTAGACTCATGGCTTTTGACCTTAGTTCATTATTTATACACGTGGATTAAAGTGACAGTTATGACCATTTGTTTTGGGGGTGTTAACAAAGTATACTGGAGTTATTCTTGTTTTCCTATTAAGGCCTAAGGAACTCAGCTAAAGTGTCCTTATTCGTTGACGGTTTACTGCATTTCCAGTATTATATTATGATGAAACTACTGTTTAAACTTCAAGTTTTAATGACCTTAAGTTTTTGTCGGGTGATAATAGTGTATAATTATATAATTACGTGCTACTGCCTAACCCCCAGATATTTGGTTTTGATTAAGAGCCTGTTTCACTACCTCCCGAAAAGTTGTAGTTACAATAATATCTGACAGAAGTTTTAACACCTTTTCTGTCCCACTTTCTAAATAATGTTGTGAGTTTATTATTCATATGTGTAGGTAATTAAGGACCAGCAAGTGATCCTTAATGCAAACCATCATCATCACCTGTCTAGCCTTTTCCTCACTATGTTGGGGTCCACCAGTCTAACCGGATGCAGCTGAATACCAGTATGCTCAATCCAAACCAATAGCTAAAATGACACAACATCCACAGGGATGTTTTGTCATTTACATATATTGCCCTTATGAAAATCGCTTTCCCCCAGCCTTGAGTCGATAACTTAAAGCCACCTTGAACAGTGTGCGGCGTCGAGTAAAATTTACACGAACACTGATTTTGACGTATCGCCTTATGGGGTGGTTTTCGTGAAAAATGATTTACCGGTGCCAGGGAGAACTCTGTTCTCGATTTTTGAAAGAGATTTAAATGCTGTAGCAATTACCACTGAGATTAGTTTCTTTAGTTCTATGAATATAACTATAAAAACATTTGGTTTTGACTTTCAAATGGTTCAGATCATTTATAATAAGAAACCCAACTCAGATTTATGAATCGCAGAATTCTAATAAAATTTATTAAGTAACTATATGAATTTGTTTTTAAAATATCATTAACGATTCATTCGTGCATTATATATTCATGTAGGTACTACATTCCTATCTATAATTTATTTCAGCTTCACTTAATGTCAGTTCATTTAGTCATTAGTAGGTGTATATTTATATATAATTCAACTGCATTCAAATCAACATTAATGCAAATCAAAATTCTTGATTAATTTACCTATTGCTAACATAGAATCACCGTATTCCTTATCATATCAAAAGTTACTTGTAAATCAGTACCTTTTGAATCTCCCACAATTCCCTACCCATACCTGTGACAATAATTTGCTTCCACAGTCTTGGCGTGTTTGCAAACCACACATCTAAACGTCCATCCGACTTCGAACTAAAGTCTATCAGAACATGCGTCCATTCATTACCAGTCGACTCCCAAGGCACGAGAAACATCGAAGGCAGGTCAGGCCTGAATTAATCAACTCACGCTTGCTCCGTGTCACTTGATAACCGCCTGTCCAGACCAACAACTCGGCCACAAAGTTGATAGGAACCCTATGGATGTTGAAATAAGAGTGGATTTAGATTGGGTTTTGAGCCAGGAGCTGGTTGTACTCAATGTGTACTGTCACGGAAATGTTGGGTAGCATGTTAGTAAACAATTGCATGAGACAGTTCCGCTTGATTGATATGGTGTACGTATATGGAAATTTGTTTTACGGTTATAATGAAGTATCTGGATGAGTAAGCTCCTTTTTTTTTCAAGTAAATTTAAAAACACAAAAACCAAATACAATCATTTATTTCTTTGCAAACATGGGTAATATGGGGAAAATGGCGAAGAACATATGGGACTACTTACCCTACTTATGCGTTGCTACAATTTGTCAGTTTTGATTCGTTGTCATTTATGACGATGAATACAAATTAATACCAGAACTAAATTAAGCTTTCAGCACATTAATCATGATCAATTCCTATTAAACGTACAACAAAAATCTAATAACCACCATTTCCATTAAAGTAATCAACCCGCAATGACAACGCTAAAACTCACCCCCGAAGTGTTCGCATTACGGGGCCGTCTCAAAATAAACCAAACAGTATTAATCATACTTCCCCCTCCCCCCACTCCTAGTGCGTACACGATAATGATATATGCGATATTTGATGATAAACAATCAGGGTCATTTATTATCTGTCCGTTATTTGACAGGCGGTAGGCAGATGTCATTTGTCATTTTCCACGATCCGTGGGTCCCTTCGTTACGCCGCCGCCGCCTCCGACAGTGGTTAGCTACCAACAGATATAGTTCAACACCGTCAAGCGAAAATTCCATCTAAAACAACAGCGATAGAGTCCGATTTAGAGTGGAAAAAACATAAATCTTGATTGTTTTCAGCATGAACGATTATGATAGATGAAAGAGTTAGCGCACACACAAAGCCGATGAAATTGTATCGACTGTTGAACTTTAGGCTCATGTGGATAAGGTTGGTTTTTCTAAAAACAATCAACGAGTAGTCCCTGCCTCAGAGAAACGTGTTATTGAAGATGAAACAGTAATGGATGGGGATACGGAATGCGTGAACGCTGTCGGAGATGTATTGTTATCTGCCTTGTTTATCGCTATACGAAGATCGTTTCTTTAAATAATTACCTTTAAAAAGTATATCCCGTCCGTGCTACTGGTAATATATTCATTATATCTGACAACTTACAAAGCGCCATTGAAATAAATAAAAATATTTTATAGCCGGACAGATATCTCGATAGGATCGTTTCTTTAAGAAGACATATTTGAAATTTTGACTCAATCATTAACGTCTGAATCATTAAGGCTCGTTTTAATTTGTTGTCGAAAACATTCTGAAGTTTTATGACTTGCTCCTCGACCCACGCTTGCGGTTAACATTCTCGCGTAAATACCAATTAAGATTTTAAATATAGTGTTAAAGGTGGCATAAAATGTTTTGACAAGACTTGCGAGATTCAGTGGCCAATAACTCAGACAGTTTCGTAATGCGAAATGCTTGTTGAACATTTTTAAAGGGAAATGTATGTGAATAAATTTAGGGTCGTTCCCACGGGATGTCACGTCGTCTGCGGATGTGTCTAGTAAATCAAATGTTTAATTTCCACAGTGAAACAACGAGCATTGTGCGGTTCACCCCTTTTTAAATGGATGTTCGCTCGTTCATGTGTTTCGTCTTTCCGTTTTATATATTGCAGCGAAAATTTTTATTATCCTTGCTTAACCAAAATTTATCGTCCAACTTTTTGAATTTGTAAGTAGATACTTTTTTGGTTTTTATTGAAAGTGATTTATTTTTAAAGACGTCTGCCTACCTACTGGTGCCGGTGGCTCTGTCTGCGTTTTCTTGTTGTAGTCTAATACGCATAATAATCGCATTATCCACTCACAAAAAATTCTAAACATTCTAATCTTAACAAAACGATAATAATTTATTTACAACGTCATCAAAGCAGACACCCAAATCAAATCAATTATTTGTATTACTAAAACATCTATTATGTGAAGCAGCCTCTTCCGTATTGCCAATTCTAGCCGTCCTTAATTCCCAAAACGGGTGCGCTCTTTTAAAATATTCAATACAATGTACCGTGGATGCTGCTTCGCTGTCAAACGCATTACTTACTTCATTACTCTCACCTTGACGTGCCTGTTAATCTTTCATTGTGTTTGGATAAAAAGAAGCTTAAACGTGTTTTGTATTGAATTTTTTTTAAAGCTTTCCTTTTAATGGTATTGTGTGAGTTGCGCGTTTGTATTGATGGGGAAGACGTTCCTTTTGTTACGCTTAGCTTGGTAATAAGTTAGTGGTAGATAATGAAATAGTTAATCGCTTTGAAAGCTGGTGAGAGATTGTATGATAGGGCTCGATAACGATACGAACAAAAAAAATGGTTATAATACATAATACGCCTATTGTTACAACTTCTACAATTTTAAGAATAAAAACAAAATATAGTTAACAAATAAATAATTGGATTTGCAAAAAATGCCTGACTTTAGTAATGCCAATACAGAGACAGACCTATCTAAGGCAATCAAAACAGACATTCAAGAAATGGAAGGTAAAACACACAAAAACAACAGTTTTGCTCATCCCTGTCCCCTAGCATCAGAAGTAGGTAATCTAGTTCCTTCCACAAATATAGCGAAGGGCTCTAAACGCGCAGGCAATTTTTCGAAAGCACCTGACAGTGTCGATCCATCGTACAGAGGCTGTATAAAAACGTCAGACAGTGCCGACACTGACTATGATCAAGTATGTGTTTACTACTAGGGTTAGCCGAAGAATTTTATTTAGTTTAAGGGCAGATCTAAAAAATGGTATACATATACAATAGAGCAAATCATTGATCAATAGTAAGGAGTGTGTTATAATAAATAATGTATGGAAAGTTATATAAGATAATTCGTTCGTTATAATGCGTGGGTATAATATTCTTAATAACTAAAATTTAATTGAGTTTTTAATAGTTAAAAGTAATCAAAACCCATGTTTAAATCCCTAATTATCGAACTGTTAACATAACCATAAATTAAAACATTTTAATTTACCAAAGTAATTTCGCAAAACGATAAATTATTCAACATCATTAACATTATCTATAAAAACAGAACTTTACAACTGAATAATAACACAATTTCTATATCTAAATGATAAACGCATCAAATAAATTATAATAAAATTTAAATAATGTCTGTTGATTCTTTAATAGGATGGAAACGTGTAATTAATTAACAGTGTCGCTAACAAATTTTGTCTCCAGCCGACAGTCGGACAAAAACGGGGCATAATTTATGTGTGTAGCAGCCCTGTTCCACCGCCCCCCCGTGCCCCTCGCCGGCAGGTTGAAAGAGTCACGGCGCGTGATTGATGACGGGCCCTCCACGCCCACGCGCCCTAACAACTGCCTAGAACTGACAAACTATCGCATTGTTGGCCGCAGGAAATCATAAGGCGATTGGCTTCGAATTTATTGCCTTGTTGGAACCATACGTTTAGTTACGACCGCTGAACGTGAGGGACGGCCAGATCATAATCTCGATTAACAGGATGATTACTCGTATTTTAAAATAAACATTAATTAAATAAATGATATATCGAACTTGGTCAACTTCGAAAGTTCTCAATTACATCGAGTAAGACTTAGTAGACATGGTGATCAAATCTGGTCTAAGGCTTCTAAATTCTACACCGACACCCTAATAGAAAACAGTGCGATGACGAGCATGTTTTGTGTCAAATCATCGCATAATGAAAAATATGAATCAGTCGAGGGTCCCGACCGCATTAATCTCCGCTTGTCCACATGAAATTCGTTTCTAGACATTTAAATACAAAGGTCGATAGAGTGATAAATTATGAATGAAATAACAATTCAGATTTCAATAGCATCAGTTCGTGTTTGGAGTTGAACAACAAAAAGCGTTTGTGTGTACAACAATAGAACTATAAATATGGGTTTCTGTTGCGTTGTGCTTTAAGCTCGGTTTGCCTTCCGCTCGATACGGCTCAACGGCGTTTTTATCTTCATTGTTATCGAGAAATATATTAATTGCCATTGCTGTCTCAGGCGGTACAACCCTGAGTGAAATTTCACCGAGAGCAATAATTTATGCATTTGAAGCGGACTCAGGCACGCCGCCAGCCCGCGATAGACCGCTCCGCGTTATATCTCTAAATGCATCTGACACAGTTAATCCATATAAAGTTATTATTGCCTCGCCTTTCAACCGACTTAATTGGCCGCTACCGGCTAGTGTAAACTCATGTGTTAACGATAAAGTAACTGAATAAATTGTGGTTTTAAATACTGTTCACGTTCGTTGCTCACGAATGCGAATTGCACGCCCGCCTGTTTTTATTGCCCTCGTGTTTACCTAAACGATTTTTCCTTCGCAACGCTCGTAAATATGGAATACAAAGGACGCACGTTCTTTATGCGATCTTGATAATATTGTTCTCGGTTCCTCGAGTTGAAATTTTAATTTGTCAGAAAATTTTAAGCCAAGTTTAATCTTCTTACGTCGGGGTGCCGTCCGGTGTCCCGAATTAGCCCGCTGAGGCGTGTAGGCCATAGATTAAGTCGGATCTCGCGGCGAGACCGATGCCAACGTCTCAATAAGCCGCTCTACATTTTTACGGCCCCTATATCCGTTTCGCTGCGTAAATACACTTAATGACCGACATTTCGTGAACGCTTTTATTGTGAAGTTTTTATTATCGAGAAAATCATTTGTTTAGTCTACGTACGGTTATTGCGAGGCAGCTCAGTGCGTTTCGGGGTTTATTAGGGTTACTTTATTACCCTTTTATACTGCGTCTTTAATACAGAAACATAGCCTGCGAGCTTTAAACCGTCTGAGCGGCCGGATGGTGATAATTAAATTTGATTTTGATCTGCGAATATGATTACATGTTCCGTTATTACGTTGCAGTCTCAAAAGCCTTTTTTTACTCCCAAAAAGAGTTACGACCGAATCATGAATGTTGATCGCTGATTATTTCCTTAATGGTTCTCGATTAGAATTTTTTATCGGTGGCGTAGTTAGAACCATCTAACGAGCGATATCGCCGATCTAAACGCGTGAAACTAAATCTGTGTAATTTAAACCCATGGAATTTCCGTCCAATACACAAATTAATGTATTCGAGCAAAAAGTCAACACCGTAATCTTGCCGGTTATAAAGCAGTGTCAGAGCACTATAATAATTTAGAAACAGTCTATTAAGTGAATCTTTATGATAATGTTGGAACAGAAGTCGCGGCCGCGAACGGGCTGCCTGTTATTTTGATACATTATCATATTTAAACAATTCAGATGATAATAGACACGTCGGGCGAAACCCTTTGGTAATATAAATGGTTGTATTATTATTTATTTATGGGTTTCCTTCCTCTGGGCCGGGGGCGATGTGGCATATTTCATTGAGCGAAAAAATGCTTCGAGTCGTGAGTTTATACTGGCTGGGATCCGGTTTGAGTACCTGAAACGACTGACTATAAGCTTGTTGCCGCAATAATAAAGATTTATGCGACATTCGGCGGTAGCGTGTTTTGTTCTGTTACGAGCCGATTCGCTTTCTGAAAGATCAATAGCGCTCTTTATTGTATGCGGTGAATTATTGTCATCGACCGTTCTTTTAGCTTCGACTATAAATTCTTTGGCCGCATTCGATATCTTATTATCGCCTCTTACATCTTCACCGTCTTTACGATTGGCGTTGCGTTTTGTTTCACTTCAATAGCATTAAGTCCATGTTTTACGATTGTTACTTCTCAGTTCGCGTCTTTTATCTGTTATTTGTTTTTGATTGCAAAACTGGTCGAGGTGATTTGGATAATCTTCGTCATTATTATGTGTTAATTTGCATAATTGTTTTTCGATTGTGTTTTTTTTTTTGTAATTTTATTTAATCGTCTTTCGTCGGCATTCATTAAATAGTTTTCTTTTATTTGTTGTCATTTCACAAAAAGTAATCCTACTTTTTTTAAATATCAACATAATCATCCTCAAACATCAACACATCTCCAATTCGAATCATAATATTTCTTAGAAAACTTACATCCACCTCCACACAGAAACAAACAATTAGATTTGCATGCAACTCCCAACAATTACTCGCAATAAAAGTATCATCAGCGTTGTAAGCGTCTAGACTATCATTCTCATGTGGACTAGCGCGCACTGTAATTTTTTCAAGTAATCTCATTATTACGTACTACACCACGGTGATTAACCAGTTGATTTATGGCGTATGCAATTTGCATCGGACTCGATGCTATGGCTTTTCGCTCCGAAGCCGATGATTATCGTTCGTATCGTGTCGGTCTTAATGATAGTTATTTCATGACCCGCCAAGCTCGCTCGGGGACGTTTCATTAAAACCCTTTACTTACATTATTTCGACGAATGTGTCTGATTATGTTAATGCTTCCTTTGGTCGGTATCTTGTAATGGATTGTTTGGTTTTTGTGTAATTACGTATGACGATTTATTTATTGTGTGTAGGTAGTAGCTTTCATGCTTCTTATTTTTTCCTTTACACTGTTCCTATATCAACAAGTGTAGGTACCATGGTAATGCATGGGGGCACGTGACGATAGCGTGTTTGTTCGAAAGATGAAATGTTAGACAGTGCACTAGCCGTTAGTACCTATTACGTGCAGACATGACAGCCCGTTTCCTTGCTGACGTCCAACTTGCAATGGATATGTTGCACTTACGTTTTTGCTTTTGTTCATTTGAGACAGAGACGTGACATGGCATTTGTGGGTAAAATGCAGATGTTCAATTGCTAAGACATGTCATAAAAGGGTATTAAGTGGTAATAAATTGATAAAATTTAGACGCAATGATAATTTCCTTCCATTGTTTGTTATTGTTCCTTGTAACATGTTGCATAACAAACGACGTTAAGCGTGACAAAGGTTTCTACGTATTTAGTTCATATTTACTAACTTCGAATAACATTATCATCATCATCAGTCTACTGCTGAACATAGTCCTTTCTTATTGTACGCCATTCAACTCGATTTTCGGCAACTCTCATCCGGCTGCTATCAGTCATCCTGGGAAGATCGTCGCTCCACCTAGCCTGAGGGCGTCCTATCTTACCTTTGCCGATTCGCGGTCTCCACTGCCGCGGTCCACACGAGACATGTCTACCCCAAGTCGGTTTTACGGCTAATATGGCCAATTACCACTTCAGCTTACTTATTATGTGAACTATGTCGACAACTTTGGTTCTCTGCCGGATCGCCTACTTAAAATAAAATATGAACAAAATCTATGTTGGCCATATTGTAGCTGTCATAACTTAAATATACACAAGAGGGGGATGAGCAGCGGCATTACTAATAATCAATCTATTTACTGTTCTCTCACGACTGAAAAGACTGAAGAAGACGACTGCCAGTTGCAGTGATCTGAAAGATCAACCTTGTTATCCTGACACGGAGGTCGGTAAATTGCACGTCAACGACAATCCCACATTTCTACCCAAGCAGGTCCAACATTTCCAGCAGTCCAGCTATAATTCCACAAAACATATTTTTTCTCCCATTGTCTTGCAACGTGTTACAGAACATGTGTTAGCCAAGAGCGTGACAACTTCGGTGCGTGCACATAGATAATATCGTACATAAAACAAAATGGCGCGACGCTAAATTTATGAATCGGCCGGAGCTGCCTTCCACACAAAAGTTGTTTATTACAGGCTAGGGTTGGTAGTTTTTATTTATTTGGTTAGGGTAAAGGGAGATTTATGAAGGTTACCAAATTTAATTATCATGTTCTACGATGTGATCGTTTTGAGTAGTTTCTTATTTAATGGTTAATAAACCATCAAAGCAGAGTTCCCCTCTACCTTGCAACCCTGCTTATGAGGATACAGACTACAAATCCTATAAACTTTAGTAGTGGCAGAATCAACTGCTGCCACACGCGTCTACGGTTGCAGTGTCCTCTGTCGACGGCTGCAGTTACCTTTGCCGTTGGCAACATGCCGCTCGTGTATATCAGCACTTACTTAAAGTTTATGAGATTTTGCAGTCTGTTTGCAGCACCAAGTGGGTACCTTCCTGATAATAAATATTATTACGGTTTTTTGCGACATGCAATTCCAGCTCGATACCCCTAGCTATAAGTTTATTGGTACTTCACAACACAACGGACATCATAATTTACTTTATATTATTAGAGCAACCTTAATGGCGATATGAATTCTATGGAAAAATGTACCCCGTAGCGAGCGCGGCCCATTTAAGCGCTATTATTTATATCGTTTACCGATACAATCGATTTAAATCAACTAAACGCAACATCGATATAAAATCTTCATCGCTTCTATAAGATGATTAATTGATATTGCTGTTCATTTAGTTCGTGATCTTTTAAAAATTTGAATGTGTTATCGTGACTAGTTGTAACGATTTTTATCGATTGATATTCGAGTTTTATCGATGTGGGATCGATCAATCATAAATAAATATGATTAATGGTAACTGTCATGTGTTAAGCTTTGTATCGCTCATCGTAAGTTTGTTGGGCGCATTAATTTCGGTTCGGACGTGATTTGTGTTTAATTTATTTATAAGATGTGTTCGGTTGTTGATTTATCAATGTATCCCACCTACGGAGTGTGGGTCGGTGTTCCTGCAGGGTGGGCAGAGATTTAAGTTACATATAGTAACATTGCAATGTAAGTAATGGAACCACACGTTTTCCACACAAGCTACACTTAAAATAGTTTAAGGGGAGACTGAAGAACACAACGAAAAATAACCTGACGAAAAAAGAACTAAAGCTATATAGATAGATGAAAACTAAAAAGGAGGCATAACAATATATAACGGCGCAGCAAGTGCGCCACCTCATTTCGTTATGAAATTATTAGAATCACCGAAATGGTCAGATAAAAATGACATTGGTTGGTGACAGTCACACTAGCAGAGCGTCGCGTTAATGCTTGCGAGGCGGCTGTCTTCTGATGATAGGAAATGGTGTCTGAGAGCCATCACTGTCGTACTACGTCCACGATAAGCTGCTATTCCGGCACAATCTTGATGATATTGAAGCTGATGAATATATTTGCTGAAGGCTATCTGCGCCGGTTTATGCATTTATGCGTGAGAATAATAATTTACGACCTGCTATAACCCAATAGAAAAAGCTTTAAATATCAGTCTTACAATAAATCATTCACCTATCAGTTAACTTTATTCATTTGAATGTCAGTAGCAGTAACCTCCAAAATCTTTCTCAATGCAACAAGACTTGAAACAAGTGAATATTCTTTTCTCAATATATCTGACGTTAGATTAATGAAGATAAAATACATATCAGCATCCTGCATAAACTCCGTCGAGGTAAGCTCCTGTGTAGTTTCTTAATCAAATGACAGTTATCATGATAAATCATTCTACAAAGAATGCATTGTAGACAAACAAATTGATTCGTGAGAGTATCCCACTTAGAATATAATAACTTTAAAATAATTACTGGTTCTAGGATTTTTGGGATCCGTACCTCATATGAAAAAAACGGAACCCTAACATGACAATTTTTCGTCCATCAAGACATCTTTTTTTAAGAATGAGTAAAGGTATCAAGTTGAAATTAATATAAATACTGAGGTTTGCGGTTTCTTGGACGAGTGAAAAATTCGAACTCAGGGCGCGAGTAATACTCGCACTTCGGTTTGGTTTCGTTAATTAGTTCAGTGCCAATTTTTGATAGATAAATGTCTAGGAAGATAAATATCTTCTTAACTGAGCCAAATAAGGCGAAAAATGAATTTTAAATAAATAAATGTAGGTAAGTGATTTGTGATCATCTTTGTTAAGACTTACAACAATAAAACAGTATAATTATAAGACGAAGCAGGCCCACGCTGAATTCAATCATGTGTGGGTGTCATCACTATGTTAATCTTTATAGCAATATCTTTAATATATTATCCTCTATCTATTCAAATTATTAAGAAAGTTTTCAAATCTCTCGTTTAATCTCATTAACAGATAGTTATTATCTTATCTTCTGGCGATGAGTCTACGTCAGCTAATTATAACTGTTCAATCAAAGATTATATTATTAAGTTATTTATATAGACAGGTAAAAATTACAAAATTAAATTCTAACTTAACTAAAACTAAACAGAAACTAGAAAATAGCGTCGAAAAACTCATCCGCATCGCTGTCGACTGGTAATGTACCCAAGAGACTGGCGGCATTACCACGTTGTATGGTGATACTTAGCCTCTGGCCAAGGTAAAAGCCAGCCCTTGGGTCACAGTTGTTTATACAGATACTGTCTTCATCATCATTCATTTTATAATTTGAAAATAATTGTGTTTTTTCGAGTATTTCCTTGTAGATATATTCAATATTTACCTTAAAATATAGTTTCTATTTTTTTATTAATTTAGTACTGATTTGTATTCGCTGTCATCACTTTTTTCGCCTACACCGACCACATTAAATTTCATCATAAATAGAAAATCGTAAAGAACAGCTGCAATGCTAATCATTTTTTTAAATGAGGAAGAAATTTAATTAAAATTTTGCATAGATTTATAATAATGATAGCATATTAATTTTAAAAATGACATAATCTACATACTATTTACATATTTCTTAAATTAACACTCTAAAGATAATTTAGAATAAATCCTATCACGTTAATTAAAATTTTATTTTATAAACAAAATAAAATATGACAAACAAATTGCTCAATTCGCATTTCATTAAGAATATATTAATTATTAAGAGAAACGCCTCACTGATGGCAATAGAGTTAATCTAGGGACCTACAAGTGGCTCCTGTTTGACATGAAAGAAAAATGAAAACGTTTTTGTCATTTAAAATATACCAATAAATCTTATCGATAAAACCATGAAAGAGCCATCAATATAGAAGGAAGGACCAATGTATGTAAGGAAGGACCAATAAAACTCGCCATCCCTATTATTTCAATATCAGAACAGAACAAATGTCAAGAATATCAAATTCACCCTACGTTCAACCCTGCCGCCGGCGGCGGGACATTAATACAAGTTGAAATATGGCCCACTAAAGACTATATAACGTAAAATTTACAATTCATAAAACAGAATGATATATGCGGTGGAGGATGGTTGTACTGATGTTTACAGCGGGCCTTAGTTAACGCCGACTATTCCAGTGTTGATAAACTTATTGCATTACAGAGAGTTTATTTTGCTTTCGTGGTTTAAGAATTTGAAGATGTATGTGATAGTGTTGGTTTTGTTTGTGAAAGTGAAAATTTTTTATGTATGAATTGGAAATTTCAGACCAATGGTGATGCCAGAGTGAGTATTTACAAAATATAGGAAACTATAATATAGTTCCTTAAATACCCAAGGCTGAAGTAGAAGAAGATTGGAACGATTATTATATAAATTGTGTCATTGAAACATCGGTTATAAAATCACAGCAGTTCACTACAATGGGCATTGAAAGTATTCAACCATTTTGATGTTAATTTCGTGTTTTATCAAGTGTACAAAGCCTCAAACATGGCATCCAGGTAGATAAAAGCCCTTGACCAACTAAAAAAGACTAAGAAATGCCAAAAAATAAATTAAGAGAAAACACAACATTTGTACAAGACACACGTACAAACAAAACCTGACATTTAATCTTCAACGCAGACACATCAAGACTAACATACAAAGTTGACAGGCACGATCTTTTAATCTAGATTGAAACGGCGACATCTAATGAAATGCAGCGCCGTCTGAAATCAAGGAACACTAACGACACGACATGCTGTACCGCGACAGACGACATTGGAAGCGTTCTTACACCTGCATCAGATGGGTTGAGTACTGAGTGCAAATAAGGACATGAAGAAGAAATGTTTCACAGAATATTTTATTTAATACAGTATAGACAAGCTCCTCAAATTACAGACTTATAAGTTGTGAATGTATACTTACACAATGCTTAATCTTGAAGACGGATGCTAACGCTGAAATTATCACACTTTGGCATTTTTCCGAATGGTATCGCATAAATGATTGATATTGTTTGGGTTGAGGCCTTAAACCCGATAAAATAATTGCTTTTACCATCACTTAGAAAGAGATAAAGCCTTTTATTTCAAACTGGGAAACACCAAAGGAAAATTCCCAAGTAGTATAGTTTTAAATATACCAAAGTTGCGTATACTTAAAACTATACTACTTGGGAATTTTATGATGCTTTCTACACTTGATTAAACTTAAACGATTCCACAAAAGATAGTTGCTCGGTTATTACTGTAAAACAAGAAAATTGATTATCTACATTAGCCCTTACTTACCTTATTGGTCTGGTTGCAACAGTTATAAGTTCAACCACATAATTATTTCAACGTAATTACAGTTCCTTGTTTGGAACGTGGCGTGAAAATATGTGTATATGTATGTAATTATTTCTATGTGGCGTCGACGTGGGAACAAAAAAAACTGTATCAACTACTTGCAGTAATTGCAAAGAACATTAGAAGAGATAAGAGACTACTAAATATTTAAACACTAGCAATGGATTATTAAGTGCTTCATCATCACCATCGTCTATTATTGACGTTGCTGTTGTGTTAGAAGTAACTCCCAAAAACAGAAACTGCTAATGTGAGACCAATTTAGACAAGTAAGGGATAAAGTCAAAGTCAAAGTCAAATCATTTATTTCAAATAGGCACATTAAAGGCACTTTTGAACGTCAAAAAAAACTAAATAGAAATGATTCTAGTCGCCCATTCGAAAAGGTAGTTTTCGTATGGAGAAGAATGGGCAAGAAACTCCACCGTTACTCTTTTAAAAATGTTTTACAAGGTCTTGTATACAAAATAAAATTTATATGTGAACACGATGCACCCATAATAAAATTAGTCTACCACAAAAGGTAAAAAGAATTAAAAATTAAGCAATGACAGGTAAATCAAATAAGTGATAGATACATGGTGCTCACATATTTACAAGTTATTTAAAAAAAAAGAAAAATGAAAAATGCAAAAGTAGTTGAACTTTAACAAGTGTGTGAGCCACTGTAGTCGCAGATTGTAAAATTGAATTAGATTATGATGTCATAATTAAAAATATACATATAAATTAAATTAGGAACAAGTTTGATTTTGTCTAGACTTTTAGATTGTCCTATGGAGCAGGACCAGCATGTTTCCAAACATTCTTATCTTGGATATAATCCTCTAATTTGTAATATCCTTGTTTACAAAGTGTACTTTTAATATGAGTTTTAAATTTTCTTTCATTTAATTGCAATATGTCACAAGGTATTTTGTTGTAGCATTTAACACAGTACCCCATAAAAGATGTATGTACTTTCGATAATCTGAAAAAAGGTTGATCTAATTTATCTTTATTTCTAGTATTAAAATTATGCCTATCACTTATTTTATTAAAAAGATGTTGATTTTTTCTTACATACATAATATTTTCATAAATGAATTGGCAAGGTACCGTCATGATATTAACCTTTTTAAATAGTTCCCTAAGAGATTCGCGACGACGTAGATTGTAAATGGCTCTGACAGCTCTCTTTTGTAAAATAAAAATGGATTCAATGTCAGCAGCCCGACCCCATAGTAAAATGCCATATGACATAATACTGTGGAAGTAACTAAAATAGACCAAACGCGCGGTTTCTACATCTGTTAACTGTCTTATCTTTCTAACAGCATAAGCGGCGGAGCTTAGCCGCCCCGCAATAGATGTTATATGAGGTCCCCATTGTAATTTCTCGTCTAGCGTGATTCCTAGGAAAACTGTCTGATCAATAAATTCTAGTTTTTGGCCATTCAATATGATTTCACATTCGCTACTTCTAACATTCGGTAATTTAAATCTAATGCATTTGGTTTTTTTTTCATTAAGTACTAAATTATTTACCGTAAACCAATCTTGGACCTGAAGAATAGAGTTATTCACGTCGTCAAGATTTTGTGACCGTCGGTCTATTTTAAAGATTAATGATGTGTCATCTGCAAATAACACCATCTTCGGTTGATTTTGAAGTAATTGGGGTAAATCATTGATGTAAACTAAAAAGAGGAATGGACCCAATATCGAACCTTGAGGAACACCCATTGTCATTTCAGACCCTAATGAGTTTACGCCGTTTACTTGAACTTTAACCTTTCTATCTTTCAGGTATGATCTTAGCAAGTCAAGTGCTGCTTTTCTAATTCCATAGTGCTCCAGTTTCATCAGAAGTGTCTCGTGGTTTACGCAATCGAACGCCTTAGAGAGGTCGCAAAAGATTCCAATGGCATCTTGTGCTTCTTCCCAGGCGTTAAAAATGTTCTTTATAAGGGTAACACCGGCGTCAGTAGTGCAACGCCCTTTGGTGAAACCGTACTGGTGTTCATGAAAGATGGAATTTTTATTAAAGTGACGTAACATTTGATTGAGCATCAACTTTTCAAACACCTTACTGAGAACTGGTAGAATTGACACAGGTCTATAATTGTTAGGATCTTTACTATCACCGGATTTGAACAATGGTACTACTTTACTATGTTTCATAAGATCCGGAAAGACTCCTTGGTCAACACTGGTGTTAAATATGAAAGCTAAATAGGGCGCAATAGTTTCGATGAAAGATCTACATACTTTTACAGACATTCCCCAGAGATCTTCTGTTGATTTAATGTTAAGATCTCTAAAAGCTTTTATAACAGCCTGGGGGCTTGTATGCTGAAACCTAAACTCCAAAGGGCATGCCTTTACATTCTTTTTAAGTAAGGCAGCAGAAAGCGTGGGGGATGAATTTAAAGCTTCAGTAGTTTTAAGGGGAATATTAGAAAAAAAGTTTTCAAATTCCTGAGCTATTTCTACATCTGAGTTGATGGGGCCATGTGCAGTCTCTAAATTAAATTCAGTGTTAGGCTGTTTTTTCCTACCTGTTTCATTATTTATTATTTGCCAGGTAGTTTTTATTTTATCATCAGCTGATTTTATTTTATTGCTAATATAAAGAGCTTTAGCTTTTTGGCACACACTTTTAAAAGTTTTTGAATATTTTGCAACATACTGATGAAAGTTTGTATTATTCATATGTTGCTTTAAGCCATAGAGTTCAAAAAGTTTTTCCCTGCTTTTACGAATACCTGGAGTCGCCCAGTCACTAAATAAAAACTTTGTGTGAATATTTTTAGTTTTTAGTGGAAAAGTGTCATTAAACTGCGCGTTTAATATTGAAAAGAACTCGGCGTAGAATTCATTTGGGTCACCTATATTATTAAAATTCTGATCACATAACTTACTGGCCAAAGAATTATTTAATTTCTCTAACTTTTTACATGTAATTGTCCTAAACCTTATTTGAATTTTTTGTAAAGGCATGTAGGAGCTAAATGTTATTTTTTGTCCACTGTGATCAGATGGCAACTTATTTACAATTTCTTTGTGTAAGTAATCACAATTACAAAAAACATTATCAATACAAGTGGCAGAAGAAGCTGTCACTCGGGTTGGTTCAATAAAAACATTTGACAAATCAAATGACCTAAAAAGACTTAACAATCTGACAGTATTCGAGTTATTTTCCAATAAATTAATATTAAAATCTCCACATACTATTATTGACTTACTACTAGTACTAAGTTTCTATAACACATCTTCCATTACAGAATCAAACACCGATAGATTCTGGTAACTTGGAGGTCTGTATACACATACTATAACATGCTTATCAAGCTCAACACAGGACAATTCAATGGTGTGTTCAACAGACAGTCCGATTATGTCTTTTCGTTCTTTTGATTTAATAGAATTTTTAAGTAATATTAATGATCCGCCATGTATCATACGTTTTCGGCTGAAATGGCTAACTACACAATAATTTTCATAATTAATTGACTTTACTTGATGATCTTTCAACCAATGCTCTGTTAAACAAATGACATCAAACTTGGTGTTTTCCAAAAACAATTCTATTTCCAATAATTTGGAAGCGCAACCTTGGATATTCTGATTAAATAATTTTAAAATATGTTGCACTCCCTTTGGTTTTTTATTATTATTAATTATATTGCCAGAAGATACCTTTTTATTATTCTGTAATAATAATTTGTTATTTGAAGGGGTAACTTCTGTTGTCTCACTGACTAGTTTAAATAGTTATCCGGAGTGACCTCCACAACTACAACTGGAGAGTCTGGATTGCCCGAGTATGTTCCAGCGGGAGGAGAATATCCTATCTGACTGGTAGTAGTCTCCAAGGATGTTGGTATTATAGGTGGTGGTGGTGGTGGTGGTGGTGGTGGTGGTGGTGGTGGATCCTCCTTCGTACAACATATCGATCCATAATTAATCACCATGTTGTTAGTATAACTAGGCAACACGGACTCGTCACTAATACTAGAACTCGTTATATTAGCTATAACCTCGTTAATATTATATGCTATCAACATAGCAATCATATGTCTACATTCCCCAGACAGAGATATAGTTCTCTGAGTTAACTTAATACCACTAACAAACTTGTTAGTGTCAAAAAACAATAATTTGTCTCTATGACAACATGTCAGATTGTGAATAGTATTATTCAACTTATAAATATAATTATTTTCATTGTATGATAAAGTATCTGAGTAAGGAAAAGCACACAACATTAGCTTACCTATGTTTAACTTTAATAAGGTGTTTACACCATCCACTATGTCCTTTCTGGTAATACCAGTGCTATTACCTAATAGCAAAACCATAGTACAATAATTATCAAGGTTTGCATTGGCAATTCTTTTTATCATTTGTTTAAAACTTATGTTATGGTAACTATGATTGGTAAAACTATGGCTTAGGTAATTGAGTAGAATTTTTCCAAAGCCAGAACCTAACTCGTCACAAAAAAATATTGATTTGCTTATCTGTGTGGTCTCTGCTGGAAGAGCTAACACCGGAAGGGGTAAGTCAGACTGAGGTTGAAGAGGTGGTGGTTGGTTGGCACCGCTGCATGAAAGATCATTTGTCAGAGACTCATACCTCTCAGCATTGTACTTCACCAAATCCAGGAGTTCTCCAGCCTCAAACAAGCGGTCACTTAGTTGTCGTTGTGAACTTTCATATTTTTCAAAAATATCCTTCAGCAAATGCTCCTTGTGTAGTATATCATTATAGAGGAGCTGGATATCAGTGTCATACTTTTCCCTACATTTATCTAACTCAATAGTACAAGTAATTAAACTTTTCGATAAGACAACACGTTCCTTTCTAAGCGAAAGATTTAATTTTAAGAGTTTTTGTTTTTTTATTACTCTCTGTGACCGTTTAATTAATTTCTTGATTTTAATATATTTCTTTAATTTGTTGTGACTCATAACAATAGGACACAATGGTATGGTATCATCACCAGTCAAATCTATAGTTTCAGCTGGCTCACACACTGATTTTGGTTTACTACCTACCAACTCATCAAAAAGATTACTAGTGCGCACAACCTGGTTATTGACCTTGATACACTCGGAGATGGATAGTGCTTCTTGGGCTTCAGACAATCTCTGTTCAAGCTCTGTGATGCGATTCAGTGCCAATTCGTGGGTATCACTGCACTCTTGAAATGTTGACACTGCGTGTTGTAATTGACTGTGCTGGTCAGTTAAGTCCATGTGTTGGATGTGTAGCTGAGACAGTTCATTCTTGAGGGAGGTGTTCTTTAAAATAATGTTTTCCACTTCTACTTCGCGATAAAACTATGCTCTACTTGATGGAGTGCCCTAAGTGCCCGTTCATCTGCACCTTGGATGACCTGAAGATGCCACAGATGCCGCAATCAACGTGGCCACCTACTGTGCTCTTATATATCATCGAGAAAGAGTACCATTGACACGAAAAGAAGAAGAAGAGATATAAAAGAAAGGATCTGTTAATGCCTGATGTTGTTCTTCTCATTTTCAGGTACTGCTGTGTCTTACACAACCCTTTGGCCCATCACCAAAAATCTTATAGCCATACATGTTTCCCATTCAACATCAGCCAATGTAAAACACTCCAAAAAATAAACTAGACATTTAAAAAACAATCAAAAAGGAATTCACACATTTGCTCAATAATGTCGACACCGCTGCTGTCTGTACCGCCGGGTGGTTGCGGGGTGCGGGTCGCGGTACGGGGGCGGGGCTCGGAAGTAATAAATCAGGTGGTAACGTCGACGCGGCACGCCATCACTCATACTGCTGACAACCGTTCGGTCACGTCATACAACGGTACCTGGGTAGGGTTGCTGAGTGTCATATTTTAATGTTAGTTAGAATTTGTGGTGGTGGAAGCTTCAGATGTATGAATGTAGTTTTAAGACTTAAGGCCTAAAGTTGGAGTTAAAATTTACTGAAAATCCGTTTGCTTTGTTTCTGTTGCGTCAAGTTTTAAAGCTTTAACAAAATACAATAATAGGTACAGTCAACCTCACAGCAGTGTAAATTATATGACATTGACAGCGCCCGTATGTCGTAGCAGTAATGGTTTCTCATAGTGCAAGTGTTTCCACTGATGTGCGGTTGACTGCACCAAAACCTTATATTTATGTACAGACGCCAGCACATTGAGCTGCCCAAATCTGTCAAATTTTCCCAATCAACTTTGAACCTTATGCTTTAGCAATAAAGTTGAAAATCTATTAAATAAATTTGACAGATTGTAGTAGCTTGATGTGCTGGCGTCTGTACTATGTATAAAGAGTTAAATTATTAAAAATGTCGCTTACACGTTTCTAAATTCAGTTAGGTATTTGCTAAATACCCTAAACCTAGAAGCAGAAGAAAAGTTCCTGTGCTTACGTGCATTAATAGCAAAAAAAGTTTAAAACAAACCGTAAGATAAGTAACACGCATAATTAAATCACAATACCCGTTCAGAAAAATCCAAAGAGAAATTCAAATCAAACAACTTGAACACCTGCCAGCCCTAACGCTACTGTAACTAGTGTGAATCATGAACTCAAAAAAGGAGTGGACTCGCCTTTGATAGGACAGCCGACGACACGACATGTCTGTACATTCATGTTTAATTAGCTGGCTTGAAGAAATGATACATAAACATCAGGTACTAATTGGTGAGGTAGCCATGGGATGATGGTAATAGTGTACAGCGTCTGAGTAGATATTGGTCAGAGACCACGCTTCGACAGAGATTTTACTGACAGGCGTGCGCTTCCAGGTCAGCTGGAATTTTCATGCCAAAGGGAAAATACGACAAGCAGCCATGAAAGCTTAACCTTATGGGCTCTCAAGATTCCCAGCAAAATTTTGGGCTGGCTCCATTTTATTTAGATTAGTTCTAATCGGATTAGGTAAGGTGTAGAGAGAAAAGATTTGCCATTCATAAAAGTTGGTAGTGGAGCTGTCAGTCTTAGGTGTGCTGAACGTGTATAAAAGATGATGACCACTCATAGAGCTCTTCCTATGCACCCTAATCACTATGTGGAGTGGCTACGTTTCATAGACCCATAAATTCAGGTGTAAAGTCTCATGTACTTAACGCACAGCACTACGATACCTTGCAGTACTGTTTCCATCGTCGCAATTTTATGAAGCTTGGTCTCTGTTGTCTATCTACTCATGTGGTGTCCATGTCCAGATAACTTTCTGAATTGATACTGTACTAGGCGAAAGAATGTGCAGTACAAATTCTTGTTCAGCTGCTGATCTTATTTCCTTACGTGGTAGATGATAGGAAGGCATTTATACTTACGAGATTTTTTTTTCCGAATGTTCTTGGTGAAATGCTTGAGGATGAGAAAATGTTGGAATTTATTGCAATCCTGTGTTTTGTTAAAGGTGCTTTTATGGCGATGGAAAATGTGTAAGCGCTTTTGCATTTTAGGATCATTATTTTTCACATCCTCTATCCAAACTGGAAAATCTGGCGTATTTGTCCTTACGTGGTTTAAGATTTTTTGCTAGACAAATAAACCCCTTATTGCAACTGCACTAGCTGCCAGTAAAACAGTAAGTTTATTATCCATTTTTTTTGTATTCAGGTCACTATTATACCCTTCAAGTTAACACTCATGCAAAAAACAAACATCAAAACGAAACAACAAACAAAAATAATATGAACGTCCTAAAATACAATAACCCTAATTTTTGTCACGCCGTCATTCCACGTCACGAGATCACGTGACGGCGTGACAGCGTGTCACGGCAACACGTCGCGTGACACGTTAAATTATTTATCCGTCCGCCGACCAACTAATTGGTCACATTAATAACTAGGGATGTACTAGTTTATTTTTGTGGCAGTAATGATCTTGTTTATTGGGCACCTACCTGGTGATAAAGGATGGTGTTTTTAGCAGGTGATGTTAATTTCACTATTTAATTGGGTACATAGGTACGTTATTAAGATAGTGTTTTACCAGTTAATGCTAATTGCTTTTTGTTTAATATCAACCATATTTAATTTAATTTGAAGTAAACTCAATCAAACCTCTTTCAAAAACTGGCTTTTCCCCTACTGTCATGTGAAGAAAGATTACGTTTTTATGAAAGAGTCATGACCAGGAAAAATAATGTAGTGACAAAGTTGCCATTGAATACCAATGAGGACAAGACAAGTGCTGTAATTAGCCATATTAAAATGTCTACCGCGATTAAATAAATACCGCAATACTTCAACTGATTCGCAGAATTAAAAGACTATATTTATATTTTTACACCAATTACGATAATTATTTTGGCATGCATAAAACGAGTTGATACAAAAGTATAAATAAAATAATATTAATTGTGGGCAATAAATTTAAATTATGATGTAGGTTTTATTCGTTTAGTAACTAACCTTGGCTTTTTTTTTCGAGGTCCTTAGTCATAATTATTTTGAGTGTTAACTTTATATTGCCACAATAAATTTTTAATTATGAAAATAATGTTTATGTTTTAACCTCTGTTTTAATTACAGGTGCGATGAACAATAAAAAATTTAATAATTTATATTTATTACTTTTATTAGTCAACTGCCATTGTGAGGATGTAGAAGTTAAATTTAATGCGACTCCCACACTAGTTCCTAATGTTTATTTAAATGTCGTGGCATGATGCAATTCATAAAACAATAAATTAAGGCTATAATACCATATCATAAAGTATATTAATATTTTGTTATGATTCTATTCTTTTCAAGATTGAATAAATATATTTCAACATCTTTTAAAACTACATCAATTAGACATCCATCAATGGATATTATAGGATCCAAATTAAAAAAATGGATGGACTTACATCTACTCTTATACAGAAAGACGGTAACATATTCCTGAGATAGCATAAGTTATAATAATTCATGTATGTGTTTCACTTATCACAATAGAATAACTTTAGCTGGTTTTTTCCACCTAGAAAATGCATAGCAATTGACACTGACTACACAGCGAAATTGAGAAGACTCGTGTGTAATTTGTCCGTCAGGTATCGCAATAGTTAAATCAGTTATAGACACAACCGAGTAATTATGAAAATTTATGAAACAATAACGACAAACAAAAACGTAACACCAATAATACAATCTGTTATAATTAAGTCGGACAGATTTTTTCATCGTTCCACGACAATTATGAACAATCACGGTCAATAAATTATAATAGTGAACACATTAAAAGGTAAAAAGTGTTCGTGTATTAATTAATATGAAGACATGCTATCTATTACTAATTATCACACGCAACTTGTTACAATTCGGGGAAACGTGTTTTTTTTTGGTAAATGATATTAACGTGTCGATGTTCGTTATTGCAAGTTTGAAATACTGCTGAAACTGACAGTTGATGTACAGAAGACGCCAGCACATCAAGCTACTACAATCCGTCAAATTTCTTTAATACATTTTCAACTTCATCGCTAAGGCATAAGGTTCAAAGTTGATTGGGAAAATTTGACAGTTTTGGGTAGCTTGATGTTTAGAGTTGAAGAAACGAGCATTGATCATCACGCCTTACTACTCTGTACTACGATTTTGTTCTCCAAAGTAACTTTAAAAGCATCATGTTGGTCTACTTTGTCCGGCTTTTCCACTTTCTCATTACATAATCAAAACCCGTCACACATCGAATTGACCGCTGCACTAATTGATTGCTCCGTACGGTAGCCATAAGTCACCAGCCTTCTCATCAATCATACTGTATCTAGAAGTTGGAACAAAATCATCTAACACCATTAACACAATACTCCATACATTGGCTCAAACGTTGGCCTAACTAGGGCGTCGCCATGACAGTTGACAAGCGTGACACTTTTGACAGATTGCGGCCGAGCGCAGATTATGTCACGTCACAAATGAGATGATAAAAAGTTAATCCGTATCGTGTGTGGAGGGCTCATTGTGTTGTGAGTGCTAATTAACTGATTACAAAGGTGGGGTTTAGGCCGTCTGCACGATATCCGGCCGGTCGGATGTTGACGTAATGTTTTTATTTTAATTGGTGTTGCATTTTATATGCGAATGTAATTTTTAATTGCATTCTCAGAATGATTGAATTGTGAGAATGTAAGGTTTTAAATTGACCTAAATTATGATATTATCAAATTAAACAAAACCTTTACAACATTTGCGAAGTTACTTCATTTTAAAATATATAATCTGTGAAAATCATCTATGTAAAAAAAAATGGAACAGAATTTGTATGAAACTATCTCCCAGATTATTTAACCGTGGATAGTCAAACAGACCACGAGTATTTTGAACTAGATCACTTAGATCAGTCTCCAAATGTCATCACATACCCTTATCATTTTCACCATCGACGACAGAATCCTGCAAAAAACTATAAATCTTCAAAGCAGCGTTACACAAGACTACAAAAGGTCAAAGCATAAAAAGCGTCCTAAAAAGCGATAATAATCCACCGTTTCCAGTTTCACGGATTACACTGTCATTCGAGTACGAAAAAAAATGAGAAAAAATCCTTTTCGAAGCCGCCGCATCGCGGTAGGCGCACTCATGCGTCATGATTCTGACAGGCGGTTTGACGTGAGTCTCCAGCTCGCTTGACAAGCCGCGCTAACGCTCTGCCGGATTATGTAGCTTGATGGATTAATTTGTGTACAATCTGTATTCACTTTGGTGCTCAGATCGTAATCAAAATATAATGAGGTAACCTTATAGTTTTAATGTTCGAACGTGGGAGGTTAGCGTTCTTAATGAGTGTTGAGGATTATTATTTCTAACTGTTTGTGATTGCAGTTGATAGGTTATAAAATGTTCTTTATGTTAATCTAGCTTGGCTCCAACTGCAGGGAAAAATAATTGTCTCCCATTCAAAGAAGTTGCTTTGCCGTGTTTACTGTTTAGACCTCACAATCTTTTTCTCCTCTTTTGCAAGTCTGTGAAAAATATGATTATCAAAAAGTCAGAGATTATGATAGGCATGAAAAGTTTTGATCCTGAAAAGCCAAAAACTTTTTTGGCCACCAAGACATAATTATTAGGTATCTTCCTAAATCGCTGTTAAATAGGGACATTACTTCTAACATTTTACACACCGCAATTGACAAGCTGATAAGCTATAAAATACCGTACATTAAAGGTTCCTAACTTATTCCGGTTGTCATTACAGAATTAGCCATGTCAGGCATATTTTAACATAATTGCGTACTTATAAGTAATGAGCTATTTTGCCTAATATCCTCTTATAGGATTGCGTGTGTTACTAAACTGACAGTGAATTCCTATCATGTTACCTACAGACTGTATTGAGCCATTTCCTTCCATTAGCTTATCGTTAAGTGTATCTACATCAATAATAAAATGGTAATGTTTTTAATTATTATCTTCCGCATCAATCGAAATTCTACCTGGATTTTTAGGTGTTCATTCGAGTCTTGTTTGTGTCATCATGATCATTGGACTTGCATGCTTGAACTCACATTGCAGGAATCGATGTCTTGAAATAGAAAATAAGCCTCATCAGCTTGGCTTGATTTGATAGGCGTAATATGAGCTGTTGTCTTCTCCACTTAGAATCTTAGATTGGATAACTCACATAGAATAGATATTGTGACGCATCTAGTTGTGCAGTAAACAGAGCAATGATTATCAACCATGTCTTAGAGAAGCAAAATTGTATCTTTTTTTTTCTTGTTAGCCTACACTAACCCACTACTGTAATAAACTCGCCATCTCTTTCAGGGCCAGCCTCCATCTTTAGGCACCCATTGTGTGGAGACGTTTGCCCAGCGGTTATCGTGCTTGCGGCTGATGATCCGCCCAAACCTAATCCAAAGATTATCTATGACTTCCTAAATTCTACTCTATCAAACGTGACATAAGCTTATCACTGTTTATCAATGCCACTAACCCATCAGTGTAATCAACTTCAATTACCTACAACACGATCTGATCAATTCCGCGCAGCACTAACATAAATACTGGCGAATGTCGTAATTGATTAATTTAGAGTCGACGGCTTATGAAATTCACCAATTAATGCTCAAAGCGTTCACATTACCAGCTTGCTTGATTACCCCTGATTTATAGCTGTATTACAACACTATTTTAATGACTGCGAAAGAAATTACAGCCAATTAATTATAGGATTGTAATTATTTTTTTATCTGATAATTAAAGGTATTGATCGGTTAATTATTTTTTTGTTTTAATTTAGACTGAAGTTATGGAAGGTGGTAATGGTAGATTAAGATCGTGTTGGCATAGTAAAACAAATTCAAATGGTGTAATATATTGCTAGTTCATATTATTATTATTATTTATTTATTTATTGCTGAATGGGCTGCTCTTGACCTCGATAATTAATTAGGTATGTCTACTACCTGATGTAAAATTGTTTAACTTGTCTGAATGTGTCCAAAAGCATAATAATACATAATAACAAAACATTGTATATGCTTTAAAAATTAATTTGGGACAGACACTAGACAGAGCAACCATCGTTAAGAAAACATCTAAGTATTCTCATTTACTAAAAATATAATACAAACAAAACATGTCCCACATTTCAGACACAAACATTAGTCTAAAACTTAGCATCTATTTGTATTCGTTATTACATGTCATTAGCATACAAAATTGCTATCGCCATTATAAAACAACAAAACATAGTGTAACGGTCCTCTTGCCCACGCAAAACATCACAATAATTCATGTCTAACAAAATGTTCAGTTAACCGCCACAATAAGGCTTTTGTGCCTACAATGAGCACAAAAGTTCCCAATTTCGCATCAACCGTTTAATTTTTAAACTCCAATTTTATGCTTGTCAGTTCATAATGATGGAGACTGATTTTATTACTTGTCTGGCCTGAATGCACACGTAATATAGCAGGTAATGGTTTAATTTAAGAAATGTTTGAAAGATTTCAATATTTTTTTATTTATTTTTTGCGTAAAGTCAGAGTTCACCGGAATGCGAATTTCAATGCAGGGGTACCTTCTTTCTCAACAGTTAAGGTGATTAATACATTTTATCATATTTTATATTATATACAAGATTTCCTGTTGATCTCAGTCGCTCGTTGCTTCATTTCACGTTAAAACATTTTGGCTAGTTTGGTGATTGCTAACTCAAACTCAAAACATTTTACCATTGTTTTGTCAAAGCGTATTGCCATACACTTTTGTATTGTCAAAGCGTCGGACAGCAAGAGAGTATATTTATTTACTAGCAGCACCCCGCGGTTTCACCCGCATGAGTCTTGATCCCGTAGGAATATCGAGATAAAAACTATCTCTATACCAAATTTCATCTAAATCGGTTCAGCGATTAAAGCGTGAAGAGGTAATAAACAGACAGACACACTTTCGCATTTATAATATTAGCATGGATTTCATTAAATAATGCATATTTACAATATTGAGTCTTATACTAAAGTGATAGGTAGGTATATAATAATGGGATCGACCTGAACTAAGATAAACCTGTATCTCAGGTATCATACTAGCAAATTAGCTTATTACACGCGTATCCTATGTAATACGATACAATAGAAAACCAATTGTGTCTCATTAGCGAAGCTTGACAGGTCACTATTCCTAAGATTCATAATATAATTACATAAATAGTGAGTACATACATACATAGTAAGTAGTTAAAGTTAGTTGCCCATTCCAAATAGTAGGTATCTATAATGAAGAACGGGCAAGAAACTCTATGGTCACTCTGCCAGCATGAAACTAAGGACCAATGGATTTATGCAAGCCTTTGCATAAATTCATTGGTCGTTACTTTCATAAAAGAGATGCCTATGTCTTTTCACTTTAATCGACCGCGATCATCAATCCATCTGCCAACCTTAGTTAATCAAGAATACAAGAATGTCCTCGTAAAAACACTCCAGGAGTGCTGACAGAAGTGAACACTTGAAAAAGCATAGTACCTAATTGTATAAATATGTTTGAAGTTCATTCTTCCCAAAGAAAATGTACCGCGCGTTGATGTCTTTATAATGGCGAAAACTTAAAACAGAGGTACGATACACCTCTGTTTTAAGTTTTGGCCATTACGGTAAAGGTCACAAAAAATGCCCAACGTGCCTGAAGAAGTTTTCACTTCAAAAATATCCGTTGTTACGTCAATCAATAGATTGTCGTAACAACGGATAATTTTCTATCAAAACTAGAAGCACCATTTTCAATTGTATTTTTCTCTTCTCTTTGTTTATAATAAACAATTTACTTCAAAGAAACATTCACACCGGTCCACTCAACTACCGATATTCTCAATCGATTGTTACCGTGACTATCGAACAAATTGGTCGACACTCCGAGACGGGCGGCGGTGCCTTTATCGATGTCTAACTAGTGTAAATCGATTCTGATGCATCGATACCGAGACGAATTGAATAGAATGCACTGTTGCTTGCTGTGGTATTGGGACTTATTTTTTTAAAGTTTGTCATTATGCACTGTATTTTTCGTTAGGTATACAGGGTCACTCCACTGTCCGTCTTCCTGTCACCAGGCTGTATCTCATGAACCAGTTGAAATTTTCACAGATGATGTATTTCTGTTGCCGCTATAACAATAAATACTAGAAACCGAATAAAATAAATATTTAAGTGAGGCTCCCATACAACAAAACGTGTTTTGTTGTATGGTGGTTTCGGCGTTTTTGCCTTGTGGTAGGTACGGAACCCTTCGTGTGTGAGTCTGACTCGCACTTGGCCAGTTTTTATTTATTTTTGTGTTACAACGACCGCTGGATTTTTTGTTACTAAAAGAATGAGTTGCGAAAATTTGTTTTATTTAGTTTTGTCGTGTTTAGACCCGTCACGTCTGTGAAGTTTACACAATAAAAAGCTGTTTTTTAAACGAATATGTTAAGTGACACCACAAAAAAAAGCAGTGGCACTTCGGGAGCGTCGACAGAAGTGAAAACAAACAAAACACAAACAGAATACTTTACCATCACTCACTGACATATCGGATATACATTAAAACCGAGTACATCCCGAGGACAGCCGAACACATCCGAAGCGGGTATTTTTTTAATCGTCTTATAAACAAAAAACGCGCGGTGTCGCTTACGGTAACAGTGGCGAATCGTGTTTAGATATCGATACCCATCACTTCCGCAGAGTTTCGCTAGTTAATTTAATTTATATAAAATCGAACATATAACCTCCTCCTTTTTGGAAGTCGGTTAAAAACTCAGGACCGCTTGAAGCACTACAATTCTAGATTCTATTTTATTGTTTAATATTTTTTTCATAATTTTTGGACATAGCCAGCATTAAACTCATTATAACAACTCGACCTGACAAGCTGTAGCACTTTAAAAGCATTTTAATAATAAAACTTTGTTTGTTGTTATTGTATACAAAATAAATGAGAAAAAAATATATATTTACACATACCCAGTAGCTTTCAAAATATCCAGACTGTATCCTAAAATAATAAATTTGTAGACTAACCAATGTAAACATTTGTTTTGGCACTATCCTATGTAAACATTCTGGAACAAGAAAGACGAAACCTTAAAATATTTAAACAAATATAGTCCGAATATGTGAAAAACAAAATGACTGAAAAAAAATAAAATAATCCGTATTTGTAATGCACATTCACTTTAGAAATCTGCGGATTTGACAACCTATATTCAAAATCACTGTAGACTTTCTTATCAAATAAAGACTTGCATTCCTTATTGTCGATCATTCTTCTATTTTCACAAAAAAAACTGTCTTAATTTACATACCAAAAGTCATAAAATCAAAAGTAATTTATTAAATCATGCTGAGAATCAGCACTTTTTGAACGTGAAAATTACAGGGAAGAAGAATTGGCGCAAAGAACTCCCAACAGATCAGTGGCTTAGTTATCTGGAGGTGAAGAAAGTACTAAACTTAAATAAACATATCTAAAGACTAAAGTAAGTTCCTACATATAAAACAAGTGAGTTAGTAATGAGGTGTAAAGTATCTGTGCACAGGTGTAAACGGCTCATGTACCACTAGTCTATAAGAAAGCGGTATCGATGAATAATGGATGAAGCTGGACTGCGCCGGAATCCAGCCTTTGGTTTTTAGATAAATCTATTTTTTGATTCAGCTGGCGTAGTCGCGTTTGGAGAGAACACAAAGAATTTTCTGGTGTCATTTTAGAAGGTTCCATTGTGCAAAAAACCCTTCGTGATGTGTCCAAATAAATTTTTTATTAGACAATCTATTACCACTCTCCGCGAGAGTTGTTGTCGAAAACTGGTTAAAATTAAATGGATACTGATTATCAACAATATCCAATTTTATTTCAACAACATCGTTTTCCATACAATTGAGAAAGTAATTTACTGCTAGTCTACACTACAGACAGTTGTATATGACCGCTCACACTTTATTGCATTATAGAGCTTAATATTCCGCCATAATTTTACCTTAGCACACCCATTATTATACCATCTGAATAATTGAATTAATTTCACTAAAACGTTTCATACATTGTAATAATTGCCCGTAAGACAGAACCAATACCCGTTCACCTTTAGAATTTTATTTTATGTGTCTCTATCTATACTCAAACATTTCTGCAAACTATCAATTTACAATATTGTCATATGCATACATATGACCATATAAAATTTTACGACACCGTTTCGAAAGTACCAAGCTAGGCGTTGATGTTTAAAAATTCATAAGCGTGGGCACTGAAAGGATCTAAATTGTCTTATTTACATTTTAATATGCGCTAAAATAGCGTTCGTTGAGTAGTTAATTTATTCAAGTCATTAATTCTAATGAGATAATCAGTAGTCGTGTCGACTGGATGGCCAACTGACCCCTGTTTGTTAAGAGATGAGCATCTATGAGTAGGTGTCGACAGGGTGAAGTAAAAAGGTGGTTTAGATTGCTGAGCGTAACAAGTTTTTATTTATGAGAACCGGTAGCTCTAAGAGTAGAGTTGTCAATGTTTTGACTACTGGAGGTGTAACGTCATCCGGTCTTCAATGTGGTGATTTGTTCATAAAAAGCCTTATAAATAAAGCTAACAAAGCTGGAGTGATTGCTGATGTTCTAAACGGACCACCTGCTAGTAAACTGACTAAATTACCAATACATTAAGAAATAAATCATTAAATAAGACTATAATAATTATAAAGAAGTCAATAATATTTTTCTTAGAGATTTTCAATATTTTGCAAATACAGAATATATTTTTGAACATAATTGACACTATTCTAGCAGTCATCTTCCAATGGACATTCAAGAATTCCATCTAAGTTGAAATACATCAATAGTTATTTAAAGATAAACACAGCTACCGTCTGGCGTTGTGAACAGAAGCCAAGAGTGGCTCCCTGGCAATTATGGATGAAAGCAAAATGTAAAGAATCAATACTTGCTTGTCATCCGACACTGGGATTCTGGAGGCAAATAAAGGTTTTTTTTGGTTCTGGTGGTCCTTGCAAGAAGAGAGATGATTTTACAAATTAATGGTTTGAGCAGTTCTTGAGTTAAAAAAATACATATCCAGGAGCCAAGGTCTTGAACACTATGTTTAAAATTTTTATTCTATTTTATTAAATAAGACAAAAAACAAGTTGAAAGAAGTGCTGATATATTTTTGCCAGTCTCATTTGACTGAGGAAAAGACTGTTTGAAATTACTTTGAATCTTTGAATGCGTGTATTATTTGTCTTTTAATATTCTTACAAGCATCAAGCATTCAATCTAAAATGTCTTGTATATCCGGCATATAAAGCAGTTTTGACGTTAATATGTGGGTCGTATCATCCCGTTTCCTCCAGTTTTAATTTTTACATGATCATTTGTAACACAGGAAACCGTAATCTCTACTAACGCGAACCCCGGTTCCCTGTCAAGATTTACTATTTTTTATACCATACCAAATGAATCGGCACATAAATTACAACATCATAAACGTTCAGTAAAATATATTGCGCTATTTTGAATGTGAAAACAGTTTTATTTCTCAATTCCGTCTTTTCATTCCTTTCTGTTTAACTGTCGTAAATTTTACGGCCGACACTGTACATGCGTTCACATAAATTCGCGGCTGATTTCCGATCGAGAAAATTAAAACGCATTCAGCCAAAGACAAGAAATGTGCGAATTAACATTAAATGCGCGTGAAATGACAGGCGAAACATAAAAATTTCTCCTTTTAAAATGCGGCTTTTGAGACCGTTCTCACCTTGAGCAGGTTCACTTTATTGAGCGACTCGATTAAAGTGTGGCGAATCGGACTGTTAAACTACTGACGGGATTGACGATAGCAATGACTTTATGTCATATTTTCTATCCTTCCAACAATGAACTTTAATGTTCTAAAAATAAAATTCAAATTACTGAAGTACACCACGCTGTGTAAGGTCTTTTCAAATTTATGGCTGTCGTGCCGCTTGGGTGAGCATTTTGTACGTTGATTGGCATTTTGCCGCGCGAAAAGCAACACCTTTGCGGCCATGACATGTCGTCTGATTGATTGTATAATTAATTTTGTTTTAAATTCAAAACGCCAAGCAATACGTGTCAGCTGTGTGAGCTGTCAATTAATTTGACAGTTCTTGATGAAGGTAACCCATAACGAGGTGTTTTGTAAGCTCCGCTTTTTTGTGGTTAGTCATTAAAACTAGTTGTCTTGCTTTTAAAGGATAAGTTGACAGGTATAAAGTGCGAATGTTTATTTTTGTGTTTTTTGTTTGCGCCTAATTTGTTATGTAATGAAATAATAAAAATGTTCAAAGATTTGTGTGCCACTAATAAATCTTTTGATAAAACATTTTTCCGTTAGTCGAATGACGCAACTTTGCTCGGTATAACATTTTTAGTTACGATATTTTATTTGAAAACTTCTATTTTTTGGGCTTCTTATTCGGAAGTCAACGTTTATGAGCAAAGTACAATCAACTTTGCGGAAATTCTTTTTGTGCTTTTCATTACCATCTACTACAAAAAAATAACAAACTGTGACATAGTACAAACAGATTTATTTTCAAGCCTTTTTTGCCTTTTTTACCAACTCCTAAAACGAACCTTAAAACAGCAATATCTACATTCAAACAGCGTCTCACTTCCACAAATATTCCTCCGCTAAAGAAACAAAGGCTGCATGATGAATGGTTCTGGCCCGCCATACATCATCCCGGCCGCGATTGCCACTAATGATGAATAATTAGCACCGTTTGTCTCACCACACTCCCTTTGTGTAGCCACAATGGTTCGTCTGACGTGTACCAGTTATTGTGTTACAGTGACATTCATATCTTATCTCTGTTGCACTGGTTTTGGAGGAATTTCATCTAGGACGTTACATATATCACTAAGAGTATCATCATGTCCATTATCACTTCTATCTTCATCACTAAGTCCTTTATTATCATCATCTGCTTGTTAAAGTGTCTCACGAGGTGGTTAATGTGTTAAATCAGGTGGATTAGCAACATCAACAAGACCACGGATAACGTCACTCAGTGAAATCTGGTTTCATTCTCGTAGGCTATCGCTTAGCAAGTTGTCGCTACTTAGCCTTAAGTTCAGCGGTAATTTATTGCTTGCGGTTTCAAGACAAGTACATAAATCTTGCGAGTTCGACTTTACTGCAAAAAGAAATAGAGTGGTAACATAGTTGGTTTTAAAATAATATCCGAGTGCTTGGTCTAAAGTAACTATGCATAAATAAATATTAGTTATTTTTACTTTATGCTCCTCTTTGGTATAAATCAGTAGTGAAAAGTGCATCAATGTGTTTTACCTTTGGTCAACCCATGAACGCTAAGCTCTTATTTAATATCTATTTGCTAACCCTAATCCCACAAACGTAGACCCAACATTTAATTTCCCTTCAAATCGTCAACAATATCCATCCATCTCTGGTTACATTTCAAACGAATCGTAAATATACTTTATAATCCATTCAAAGCCAATGGAGTTGAAACGTCGGCAGCAAACAAGAAGCGGTTTCACAATCAATCGTCGACAATAAACGGTCTTCACCTCAGTAGCGCATAAAAGTGCTATTCATTACCATCCATCAACTATGATGAACGGGCTCTGAATGCCTTGTGGACTTTTGGTGTAAGTTATGAGCAATTCACTTGGCTGCAAATAATTAGTGGCTCCTAGAGGAATATTTTATAAGTGGTCTACATTTCTGCCATGCCATCTTTCAGGTTACGTACGTCAGTCTTGATGCTTTTGGATGCTGTGTCTACCACTTAATATTGTGGCATGTATGTTTGCTTGTGCTAATATGGTTGAACAGTGCAACGATTGTAGATAGACCAATCTTTATCTTTACATTGTATAAAACCAAGTCACTCCCGCTCCCTGTTAACTTAGATGTTTTAAACTTCGCAACGGATTTGAATGCAGTTTTCAGCAATAGATAGAGTGATTCAAGAGGAAGGTTTATATGTATAATACATGCATATTATAGTAGAGAAAAGCCGAGAAATTCAAAGATTTGTAATGTGATGTCGTAACAAACATATTTTTGTGCGCTGGCTAAACCTTACAAGATAGATCAAATTAATGTACTACGGAATATCTAGTATATCTTAAAAATATCGATAAAAAAATCCGCGAAAGTACTTGTATATGTTTATCTCCTAAGCATAACCCACAGTAACCATTTTTATCTTTTACATATAACAAAAAAAAATATGGGTTATTAACCAAGCTATTTTAAACAATACAGTATTATTCATTATCCAATTAAATACATTAAATACGTTGTGCATTTTATGGAGATCAAAATTGATTTTTACAGCATATCATTAAAATAAATATCTTAGAAGATATCAAAAAAGTGGGGGCGGAGCGGCTGGCGGGGCGGTACGAAGTTCGCCGGGTCAGCTAATAAATAAATAAATGGTTTCGAAGTGCCGGTGAACTGTAACACTTCCACGCTAGTAAATTAGCACTATTTAGCATTTTGCAGGTAAGTATATAAAGTTGCAATTACCACTTCCTACCAGATCAGTAGCGTTCAATCTGTTTTCGGTCTGAAACATAAAAAAATATGTTACCAAAATCTGTGAGAATAAGAAGGCTCAATGAGTCCAAATAATATTATAAAATCGCGTTCACGACGCAGCTATTTATTAACCGACTTCAAAAAGGAGGAGGTTCTCAATTCGACTGTATGTTTTTTTTTGTATGTTAGTTACGCGATATCTCCGGCAATTGTAAATTGATTTCAAAAATTATTTTTAATGGATAGGGTATGCCTCAGGGTTGGTCCCATATAAATTTTATTAACTTTGCTTGGGTAGTTTTTGAGTTAACTTCAATAAATATGTATTTTTGCCACTTAGTTTTTAATGACGACTAACTGATGAATGACTTCCTCTCACTGATATTTACTCAGCAAGTAGTGTTATACGAATTTTTGTGGTGTAAGTACAACTTATAAGTGAAAAATAAAAACGTTTTTACAAAAAAAACAATCGACTTCCAAAAAAGACACTAAGTGAAAAATAACTATAATTTCGGACGTCGGTGTCGTTGGGTTCGCATTTTCGTTGTTTGCCACCGACTTCTGAAATTAAAGTTATTTTTCACTTTGTAGTGTCTTTTTTGGAAGTCACTTGTTTTTTTTTTGGTATAAAAAAATCTTCTATGGCGACGTTCATTGATAAATAGGTAACGTGTCTGTCAAAACATACTTAATGATTAAGATTAAAGAGTATTGTTAGAATACTATTATCATCTGTTTACGCAGTATGGTTGGGAATACTTTAATCTTTGTCATTAATTAGTGACATTTTATAATCGGCATCTCTATTAAAATCATTAACCTTTATTGCGATCCATTTACGTCGATCTCAACTCGCAACATCTTGTCGCGCGCGCCGGTTCACCTCTCATTTTTCCACTCCCTTCAATCTAGCCTCAGCTTGTTTATCTACACAATACCTCCGACAATTTGTCTTCGCCGTTTCTAAATATCCCTCATTGTCTTTGAGTAATTTTGTTAATAAATTCTACCAGTCAAAACCCTCAAGCGTTTCTTGAGCAATTTTCTTTTGTTTATCGAATACTCCCAGACAGAATGATTTATGTACGGCCGTTCTTTTTATATCAACATCTAGACTTTGACGTGTATTAATTAATAAATCTCCCTGAATTATTGCGTTGTTTATAGCAAATAAATATTATGTGTATAGAGAATTGGAATTTTATTACCTTTATATCTGGATGTTTTTGCTGCTGAGAATCATTCGTCTTACTTTATGTAGATTTTAATCTGACAGTTGATTGGATCGATCGCGTTTTTGGAACCTTTTAGTTGTTTTTCTATTAAATCAGTCATTAGGAGTTATACTAGATGGATGGTGCTTTTTTTAATGATTTCGATGCTTTTTTGAATTTTGCACGCGTCCTCAGCCTAATAAATTGTCTACATTTCTGTAGGGACAGACGCCAGCACATCAAGCTACTACAATCTGTCAAATTTCTTTAATAGATTTTCAACTTTATCGCTAAAGCATAAGGTTCAAAGTTGATTGGGTGAATTTGACAGTTTCGGGCAGCTTGATGTGCTGGCGTCTGGACATTCAGTATTAAGGAGACCTCTTTACACATTCTCTTGTATAACTTCAGCATTACGGTAATCATTAGATACCAAAAGTAAATTGCTTCTTGAATGGGAAGAGTATCAAATTCGTTGACACTCTTTTTTATTAAACATTTCTTCTTCTAGCTTCTCATAATTAACATTTTTCTTGGTGTCAATTTATTTAAAAGTCATATGTAAGGAAGCGTAACTCGGCATCATTAGTACAACAGACTTATTTACAACACAAAATGTTATTATACTACAGATTTTAAATTATCCATTTATAATATTTTTAATATTCTATTGACGTAATCCCCGGGGATTCTTGACATGGTCAAAGATTAAGAAGAGCTTTAAAAGTCACCTATCATATTAAATTTATTAATTTATAATATGAGAATGGTCACGCTAAGTAGGAGCTAATAAACTTAACATAAATTATGTAAACTAACATTAATAACAATAAAATCTACACATATTTGGAAATATTTTTTGTAATGTGAAGTCAATCTGTTTGAAGCATAGTACTTTGGGAATCAGAAGCAGAAACTAAGCAGTCCGTTTATTTCCTAAAACATAACGTTTAAATATTGTGTAAAGATTCATAGATAGCCTTCATTGACCGTTAATGGTTTGTTCTGTTGATGGGCAGACTTTTAAATGTAAATCGATCATGTTGAGACATTAATAGCGTTATAACTTATTTATTTGATAGAGCATAAGTCGAAAGCACTAGGTAGGTACTCAATTATAATAAAGTTTAACCAACATAAAACCACTCAAGTTTCAGTCTCCACTTCTCCAGTAAGCCGGATTCATAATAGCAAGACGATTCATTACAAGCTAAATTCTAAGCCATTATATGAACGTCCAAAATTTATTTCATGGGAAGACACCCAGGTCTTTCATTACAGATAAATAAAAAAACTGACCATAAAATATTATAAGTGATTGCTACCACTCAATGACACAGCAGACTCACAAACAACTTATAATCAACACGATGACTATAGAAATCTTCTTACACCGAAGTAATGAGACTACCGATAATGATTAACACCGAATAGGGGCCCATAATGAATAAGTAGATGATATTCAAGATCTGGCCCAAGACCGGCGCCGCAGTAAATGTTGATGGACCAAATTAATATAAATATCCAAGCGAGCAAAAATATACTGTAACTCAAAGTAATAAAGATTTAAAAGAAGGTATCGATAACTTTGTTGGTGTGTAAGCGAAGCCGACAGCCGTCAATCAGACGGTAAAAACCGGTAGCCGTCGAGTCAGACATTACGGGCTAACAAATGGCGTGGAGTGGTTATTACGTCGGTATATTATTTCCGTAATGCGACGTGATTTAGACATAGTGATTGATTTTGTACGGCTCGTTTTTGATTGCTTCCGTTGTTAGCGACAGTTATCTTTGAATTAGATTTGCATGACAGATATAGTAAGGTCAAGATATGAATATATTTTAATCTGTTATTATAATATTCGCATAACACGACATGACCACGTAATAGAAACATGATTACTATAAAACAATCTTAATGTTAATCTCAATATAACATGCAAATAACAGCTTGCAAAATCCAAGATCAACCATGCTAATAATTTCAAGCCAGGTGGAAATAAAGAAAAAAATGAAGGCCAGGTTAAAAATGATGACGCAAAAGAAACAGTAGCTGACACCACTCTCCACACGCCGGTAGTCGAACATTTTTATCCCGACGCAACTGGCGACTTGACAGCACGAGGATTATACAACGCACCGCAAGAACAAAAAGTTCCCAAATAAATTACTGTAGAGGGCAAACAAAAAAAACATCTTGAAGATAGAATAACAATAACACAGATAGGCTTTGATATTATGAAAATAATACAAAAGGATCAAGATGAAATTTGAGTGGCGTAAGCGTTGGTTACAAGGCTTATACTTAGCTTCTTGTTAGACACGTAATGGACGAAGGACAGAGATTATATCTTCTAGCTTTTTATCTTTATAAGTAAGTTAATATATGGATAAACAAGAAAGATATTGAAATGAATAAAGCACTGATAAAATTAGTTAATAATCTGTACTGAATATAGTTTACTAGCCTTGCCAACGGCGTCGGCACAGTTGAACTTTGATTGTAATCGGAAACTCAATTGAGAAAAGATTCCAATTGACATTTACTGATAGAGAAGCCATCAATTAGAACTGATTCTGATTACAATCGACGTCTGATGGCTGATCTACAACAGCGGTCTCTGCTCCAAAACATTTAATATCCTCATTGTGATCAAAACCCATTTTTTCCAAACATCTTAAGTTATCAAAACGTATTACATCACAAATCAATTAATTTCAATAAATTGTTGGCTGAACAATAAGTGATTATTGTACACAGACATAGAAGGTCGGAACTTAGCCGCTCCGTGATTTATAACAATTTGTTTTTATTTAATAATGCTCGTTGGTTCAATGTCGAAATTTACATTTTTATTATTGATTGCAGTGTTTATTTACGTGCCATTTATGAATGGCGCATAAAATCTGACAGTAGTGTTTGTCTTGTTGTTGAATCTTAAATAAATATGATTTTGATCTGAAAGATAATGGTAAGCAATATATTATGCCATATTTGGCGTCCGGACAAAATAGTTTCAATCTGATTGTTGGATGTTCTTTGGAGTTTAAAAAATATATCACAAAATCATACTTAATCATTGGAAGGTCACATCACTATCAATAACACGAAATACAAATTGAACTATTACAAAATCGTCACCAAAAACTATTTCATCATGTCAACATATTTTTGTATCCTCATTGGCTAGATATCTCATTTCTACCACAGGACTTTACCATATTTCTTATACCTGTGATATATTACCTATAACCCTTGAACGAGAAATGAAAAGGGCTAGACATAATGAAATAATAGACGGCCACTGAATAGAGCGTATAAATCTACGTCGAGGATTTGACGTATCACGTCTTTAGGATCAACTTGTATGAATGAATTAGCATACTGGACTCCCAATCTCATAATTGGAATACATTAAGCTGTCAGTATCATAATTTAGGGTTTGTTCATTTATCAATGGTGTTTTTCATTGCGATGTTCAAGCTAAAGAAATGTTGCATTTGCTGGAAGTACAAACTTTTCACTTGCTTTTATAACCTCTTCTCTTCTCTTGTCTCACGATATTCTTTGTTTCTTCATGTACTTTCTAATTATAATCTTATATAAAGAAGTTTAGAATGATTGAGTCTTGGTTAGCTTTATAATGCGAACTGAAACTTTATTTTCCTACAGCCTACATGTCGATTTCCTCACGATGTTTTCCTTCACCGTTTTGAGAGCAGCGGTGATGAAATAAATTACACAAAGTAAAGCGCCTGCCTGGGTTCGATCCCACGACCTACTCGTAAGTGGGAGCCGCTACCACTGGGCCAGCACTGTTCCTGAAACCCAATAAATGTTTAGTAAACTTAAATCAGTACTTCAGCTACCAATATGTCTCCTACGAAACCTAAATCCTAGACTACCTCAAACAGATAATAAAAAAAAATCGTCAAATCCCAAAAACGACTAGCATCCATACTAAGGACATCGTGTCAAGCATATCAGGTATCATTTGAATTCTAGTCTGTTCAGATAGTCAATTGATATCAGACAAACGTCCATCTGGGTTCAGATGCAAATTCCGAAAATGCTTATCTCTAACTAAAACGAAACCTTAAAGCTCTACCTGAAAGTTTAAAGTCGTTTGCTGGGATTTTAGATTCGTTCAAACATTGTAAGGATACCTACAGATTTATAAAAACGGTATAATTTTCTGTCTGTTTGAAATACACCTTTGTTGATGACGTTAAATTATTCTAGAAGGATTGGGCTAGGGTAGGGTTACATTATGATTTATGTAATAATATGAAAATCATAAAAAGCTATTATTATCAAAAGCTTTTGTTTTATGTTTAAGAGATTTTTTATATGAAACCTGCCTGTGCACTGTGCTATTGGGATAAACGATTGCAGACAAAATACGAAAACATAATAAAGATTATATAATTTATTATATTTTGTAAAACCGCAATGTCCTCATTTTTTTAAATAATTTAGATACAGTCGGTATTAAAACTATTTACATAAATAACGCATTTTCATTAATTTAATCCTAATTATTTAAAAAATGTTAATTAAATTCATAAATATATTTTAATAATACGGTTTTGCAACAACCGCTATAAAAGTATTATTACATCCTTCTACTGTGTGAACCGTAAAACTAATTCGGTTTTCCTGCATTTGTTAATAAAAAATGCCCGAAAAATCAAAAAAGTATTCCGATACCGGGAATCGAACCCGAGCCTCCTGGGTGAGAGCCAGGTATCCTAGCCACTAGACCATATCGGATGATGAGATGAGAGTCAAAAACACTGCTCTAAATCTTCGTCTCTTGATATTTTTAGGTACTCTGTGGCAGCTGATTATAAATTGTTGGTTTTTATCATTTTTTTTATGCACAGCTGGGATAGTCTTTGTTATTTGACAAGATTTAATAAATAAATAAGTATTGAGCCCAACAGTTTTTAGGTATACATACAAGTTTATCCTGTGCATAATTGTCTGGAAAGCAAATAAAAAGCAGGTGATTTCAATAAATAAATAATTTATTATTTTTTCTTAACGTATTTTAGAAATTATGTCTGTCTCAAACGCCATAATGAGCTCAGACAAATCCGAATTTCAAAATGGGAGCCCAACAAAAACCGAAATAGAATTTATTTGAATAAAATCGACATTCCGAATTCAAACCCGAACCGCCATTCCACTTTGTTAATACGCGACTTATTATATGGTAAACAGTGCCATTAGCATGTCTCGCTGCACTGCATACCTGTCGCCGAAGCCTGTCGATCAACGTCACTCAATCGCGTCGCTGCCGACTTCAGCCGACGACGCCCGACATTTGCCGACATCCCACGATCTACTATCCCGATGTTATCCCTTTAGAGCTTTGTCTGTCCTTAAACGGCAGCTGCATTGAATAGCTTTTGTTGATGAGAGACAATAACTTCGTTTTTTCTCAAAGAAACCCGATGTAAAAGGTATTAATTATCATAAATGTAAGGGTTTGTGATGTAAATAGTTTTAAAGGTAATATTAGATGCGGACGTGCTTTGGTCAAATAATGAAACTTGTTTTAAATAATAATAGACGATTATATTTTTCCAGGGGTGGAATAATTTGAGGCACTGTGTTGTGGTGTACAATTTCCTGGTACAAATAGTGGTTGTATTATTAGATGTTACAAAGGATACAGTAGCTAAGTTATTAGGCTACTATAAGTAATTAAGTTTGTAACTTATAATTAAGGGCATGTGTACGTAATTTACTTAAATCAAAGTGGATACAATGTTTCAACGCTGTCATAATTATCATGAATACGGGTTTGTAAAGTTGGTAGTTATTACAGGTAATTATTACAGAAAAAACAGTGGATTCGCACGAAAACACCTCAATATGCTGAATTGGGTATTATAGTCGTTAAATTAATCTTTGTTACAAAACAGATGAGCAGAATCATGCAGTCAGAAATAAACACAAATCGGATGTAATTATTTTTTTATAGTATCCAATTTAAATAGTATAAAGCCTTTATTGTGTTATGTCGGTTATGGATCACCAGGTCAAGGATTAATAAAAAAGATGTACCTACAGACGCCAGCACATCAAGCTACCCAAAACTGTCAAATTTTCCCAATTAACTTTGAACCTTATACTTTAGCGATAAAGTTGAAAATCTATTAAAGAAATTTGACAGATTGTAGTAGCTTTATGTGCTGGCGTCTGTACATACGTCATTATAATTTCATTATTTCACAGATTCTAACGTAGCGTATTCATCCACTTTCATAGGTTGTTGTTACTCTACAAACTTTAATAATATTTAAGTAAGTGTCCTTTGTTTTTATATTTATTTGTATACTTAGTAAGTTAGTTAGACATTTAATTTAGTATCTAGTGTATATAGTTAGTTACATTTTCTCTAAATAAATAAAGATTTTAAGGTAAAAGCTAATAATAATATCTCCCGTGCCGAAGGATAGTCTCCGTTAAGATTGGCCGCCGAGGCCGAAATACGGTCTGGAGGACTTTATTTATCCAATTCTAAAGTCGATTATTTTATTTAAAAAAACATCATACCTCTTTGTCCCCGCGGGGTATGGCAGAGCTGTACCTTTAGTACACCCACAGTACGCCAGTTATACTCGCCTAAAACCAGGCTACAACTAAAAAATTCCTGATGGAAAACCGAATAACACTTTGCCCGACAAGGGAATCGAACCCAGCGGGGTAATTGCGTAACACATTATTAGTAGCAATAGCTTTCAGTTTGACAGTTGAACAACATTCATTGCGCTAAGTTGTTGAGCTAACAAATTTTTCCAACATATGAAGCAATGGATTAGCAATATCTTTCAAAATGATTCAGATTTTGATTGATAATGTGTTAAATACGCAATTAGGATGCAGGACGACGATTTATTCTTCGTTCATCCCGAAGTTTTGTCCCACATTCCAAAAAATTCTTGGTTTGTCCCTTATCACTATTAAAGTTGTGTTACAGCGACAACTAGACCAAGTTGCCAAGTGCCTGTAATAGAACCGGGTTTAAAATTAATCACGAAACAGTCAATAATATACCAATTGTCAAATAATTCACGAATCATACATAAAAAGCTTCTAAATAATTACATAATTGTCACGACAGCAAGTGGGTAGTACGAGAGGCCTTGTCATGAAGCTGATCACGATTTGTCACGTTTGAAGGCATTGTCACGCCTCTGCCCTTTGTGTGACGTGACGTTTGACAATGTGATTGACACGCTATTTATTAGTTGGGTGACTTGGGTGGAGTGGGTAAATATATATGTGCGTAGTATGGCAGCTGAGGTACCTAATTTTAAGTTATTTTTTTAAAGGATATTTTTACTGGTATTATTGTGATGCCTCGTTGTGTCGCAAGCACTACTGCTGACCATAAGGTCCTGGTTCCCAGGTGAGGCACCGTGTTATTAGGTTAGGTTTTAGGTTTTTCCTTTAATATTTTTTCTTAGTAGCAGCCCGGATTCTGGATTTGTGGCTGGTTGTTGGTAATAGGGTCGCCCCCTATTACATGGGACTTTAAACATAACTGACAAAGTTTGGGTGTATGTAGTTTTAGGTTACAACACCTTTAGCACTTTTAGGTTACCTTCGGGGAAACACGGCGTGATGTAATCAGCACATCAAGCTACTACAATTTGTCAAATTACTTTAATAGATTTTCAACTTTATCACTAAAGCATAAGGTTCAAGGTTGATTGAGAAAATTTGACAGTTTCGGATAGCTTGATGTGTTGGCGTCTGTACATACAATGATACGGTATACATAATAACATTGTATGTACCTATCATTAGTGACTTTTATCTTTCCGTTTTTCTTTTCACAGTTATTAATGTTAATTAATCATTTTGTGCCAGCGAGGATTAATATTTAAAAGTTTTGGAATGAACAGAGGATAATTTTGTTTTTTTTTAAATTGGAAAGAATATTTTTTTTATTTTTTTATTTGTAAGACTCAATGCAATGTAGCAGATCAGGTGAATGAAAAAAGAGAATAGGAAACAATAAAGAAAATAGGCAGACAAAAATAGGCAGATGATGATGAACTATTTCTACATCTATGTCATCATCGTCTGCCTAGCCTTTTCGCAACTATGTTGTGGTCGGCTTGCAGTCTAACCGTATGCAGCCGAATACCAGTATTTTACATGAAGCGACTGTCTATCTGACCTCCACAAACCAGTTACTGGGTAATAAGACTGGTTGTCAGACTTTCGGGCTTCTGACGTCCCGTAACGTCTGTCAAAGATCCACGAATGACAGTAACAGAACCAACGGCATGACGTACTTTCCGAGGCAGGAAGGGGTCTTGATATATAAAGATAGTAACCCATCCATGGACCAACCGTGGCAAGCGTTACTTAACCTGATCCATCGACTCTTGCGGCTGTTATTACTTAGCCACACAAGCCCCTCCTCCTCCTAAGTAGACATAGTAGCTATTTCTAAATCTATGAAACTAACACGCACTATTCATTCTTCGACACCAAATCAAAATATGCATTGTAAAAACTGGCACAGCCACCAACAAAATCGTTTAGCAATTCACACGTGCACAGTGTGCCACAAGCAAAAAAAACTTAGCCAAAAAATATTAAATTTATTCTGTTGCCGTGTGCGATCGCGTATATCAAGTGGCTGGGTTGCACAATGCGACAACATAGGGCTGTGTTGCCAGAATTCGGTTTGACACGACGTGATGGCTGTCATAACATAACACTGTCACACACACGTCGGATTTCGATTTTATCGAGTATTATAGAACATTGAATGTTATTCTATGATTACCAATAAGTATAAAGTTTATTGTATTGCCTTTTTTGTAGAGGGTGAGTAAATTAGGTTGGTGTTCCCTTGAAGGTTTTATTTATTTTAAATTATTTATTTTATTGTGTTTGAAGTTATCTTCATAAGGGATCTCACTGCAAACATTGTAGACTTTGAAGAATATTGAAAAAAAATATAGAAAATATTAACTGCGGATCATTTAACTTCTAGTTTGTATGTATTTAAACTAAAAACCTCTTAAGAATTATAACAATGCTTTAAACACGACTGACACTAGTAAGTCTTCTTTATATCATACTATTGTCTGTTCCAAAGGTATCTAATGAAGGTATAAACAAAACCTATTTAGATTAAACTCTTACACAATCATTAATTAGAGTAATTGAACAATCATCTACGACAATTGAAGTTATAAAATTTAGCCTTAACTGTTAAATTAATAACATCTTTAAGGTGATTTAAAATTAGAATGTTGAGTTTATGTATTAAAATCAAAGCAAAAATCAAATGGCACTACAAATTGGCAGCCACAGTTACGTGTTTTGATCCATTTGTTTACATTTTCATTAGATTTTAGACCTTTGGAACAGACTATACATCACAATTCAGTGATATGCAGATTGCGTTATCTTACAGTCTTCTAGCATACTTATCAAAAAAACAATATAATTAAGTACCTACCTACCTATAACAAGAACGTAACATAAAAATCATGACCATTAATCATTCAGCGTGGTTAAAAAATCTGTCAGATGTTATCAAATAAATCTTTTCGCAGTATAAGCCGTATCTAATTCGGTAACCCTGTCGGCGGCTGACATATTTGTATGCACCACATATCGTTGCTGCGTACGCGAATTTATGTTCTATGCTTTTGTTTCTACGAAGCACTGGGTTGTTGCACAGTGGGTGGCCTATTGTCAGGTGTTTGGCTGATGGCTTTATGTCGCGTTGTGTTATGACAGATAATTGATTTTAGTTATTATTAGTTATGTTATTTATGTGGCTTAGTAGTCAATTTATTGGTTTCATGAAGTTTGGAAACATAATGAAGTGCATGGAAGGATATTAAGTAAAAAAAAAAAATATTGCAATGCATTGAAACATTTCGTAGCAAAAGTGTCTGTCTACCTTTGCTACGAAATTAAACGATTTCTAAAGTAAACATGATGATGATATTAACTAAACATTTAAAAGTAAATGAATTCATAGGAATTCAAGATGAATATCTATAAACGATATTATCAACGGAATGAATAGCTAACATATTAACGAAGTCCTACAGTTACTCTATTAAAGAATATTCCGGGAACATTGACAATACATATACGCACAACGATGAAGGAACCAGTTAAACTGCATTATACCCGTAATCTGACACGTCGAAGGGACAATCAGGAATTAAGTTTAGCGAGAACCGCACATTGTGTTGTCGAATAGACTCTGTATTCAATTACGACGTGAATTAAACCCACGGCGTCGGCGTCGGGCGCACTCCAGCTAATCTTCCAACCAACAATAGCCCGATTTATACTAAACCCCATTGTCACCGCCAACAAAGATCTTGTCAATTATAATCTCCACGAAATCTTTCATCGCCGACCCGTCAAACGGTAGCGCACGGTGAGCCAACTGCCATGGAACGCTGGCCAAAAAAACTTTTTAATAAATTATTTGCAAAACTTGTTTGGAACCCTTCTCAAAGGGCGGCGAGGAAGCGAAACCGATTGCTCGTGACGTGACGGCCTTTGTGACCGTCGAGTATTATGTTGTCAAAATACACGGGGATTTTGTTATTATTTTTGTGTTTGCGAGCACACTTAGCACCCTTTTGTGTTGCGCAGACCTTCTCGGAAGAGGGGATGTGCGAGCTATAAACCACGCGTCGTAACTCCAATCTTTCCATGAAAGAGGTCCATGTGAATGGAATAGTAATAACGCATCGGTTAAGCGGTTCACGAAAACAATGCGTAATCTCTTATTATCTAGCAGCGCTTAAAGAATGATGATACAAAACACGAAAGCGTGCTTCTAAAAAAGGGCTGGGAAATCACATTTCGTATGTTCACAGACGTGCCCTTAAAAAGTTAATAACATTTTTGTGAAGGAAGACGTCGGCTCGAGTTACGCGATCTGTGCCAACTGTAACTGCCAAATTACACCATCACAACACATAACCACGCGTGGCTGAGCCCGCTTTTTGTCACGTCACACGTATGGGAGTCTCCTTGATATTTATTCAAATTATTATTCCTCGTCGCCCTCTTGTTATGTTCCGAATGAATTTTTCATGCACACGTCGCCCCGAGCCTCGGTAATTTCACTTTGAGTTTGCTCCACGCCAACGAAAATGAGTTTATTTATGTTGATATTTTTTTCCAACACGTCTACGGTTTAATGACATTGGGCGTCGCGGCGCAGCCTTCGAGATATTGGACGTGTAAATATTTAAGCACGATAATTTGTTCATAAAACACATTTTGCCTTCAGTGTAGATTTTAACAAGTTTATAATATGCTTTTGTTTTAGGAAGTTGAGGAATCTTTTGGGAAGTAAAACAATTGCAATAGGATTATTAATTTATTTATTCATACATACATAGATAAATATTATAATAAGATAGATATAATATCATGTTTAATTAACCTTACCAAATAATTATTATGTATCACAACCTAGGTATATCAGGCTGATCTCAATAACATAAAATGTTATATTTACATATTTAAGGTTAATAGCTTTAAAAATTGCATATATTTAAATTTGTGTCCTAAATTTATTTTTATTTTAAGAATTAATTTTATACTTTTTGTTGTGTCCTACGGGGTCCATACCTAATTGTACCTTAGCTTTAAGCCTTTGTAATACCTCTACTACATTATGGATGCAAATAAATAAATGAATATGATTATTATCATTTATATCCTGGTTTGCTGTATTTCTGCATTAAATTTATGACGTGTATGATTAAGATGATAATATAATTATGAATGCTTTTATATTTTTAGCAGTTCGTTTGTCATAATTAATGTTATCTAACTAATAGGTACCTGTCATGTGCGACCTACTAGAAATAAATACTATAAATCCTTTCAATTTACACAAATAACCCCAAGGTTCAACTGGACAAACTCGTCAACGTTATCAGACGTAACGAAGCCACCGCAATCGTTGTTACCCAAAACATTTTATAATCCAAGGGCAGCCTTACTAGCCTCTAATTCCTCTGCTATTCCACTGTTTGCTGGGCCTTGATGATACCCTGATCCGTCATTAATCATCCTGCCAAAAGTACTTTCTTATTCCACGTCATGCCGTACCTCCACTTACCATCATCTAACTTGTAGAATATTTCTTCTACCACACATATGATTCTTTCGTTTTATTCGTCATCCATTGCTCTGTCTGTAAGGTTTTTATTTTCAACGCCATCATCAAATTCCTCAGTGGGAGCTATGTTGTAATATTCAACGGCAAACAACAATTTGTCTAGGTCTCCGGCAATGGATTCACAGCAATAAATTTCGACGAGCCTGTTGACAGACGACACATAATATTTGCTAACATTATTTCACGACAAACAGAGTTGTCACTGAACAAATTTGTGGTGTTTTATTTCGATAGCGTTGTTTAATTTAATTATATGCGGTGCGATTAAATTATTTGTGTAAAGCTAATGGAGTTCGGGTATTTGTTTAACTTGATAGCGCTCTTGTTTGTCTTTGATAAGAGGGATTTTATTTGGAACGAAAATAAGGAACACGTTTATAATTCTTCCGTGTTTTCGTAATTACTTGAAATTCTGTAATTTCCGAATTGATGAAATATAATAAAATTGAATCATGGTTATTACTTATTACATGAATACAAACAAATGATCAGTCATTACGCCGACAAATTCATCCCAAAAAAGTACTTATTACGATAAGGAAACTTCAATAAGGTCTCACTAAATTACACAATATATTACAGCGATTTCATAATAGTTTATGTGAGAAAGCGAATAATATAAATAACATGTAATTTGTTTGATGGAATAACGATGATGAGGAATATTATAATGTACTCAATTTCCGACGGTAATTTATCTTATAATTTCTAAATTATAAGATAAATTACCCAATGAAAACCTCAATTAGGTAGGTACACTATGAAATTTATGTTTACTCAAAAATTATATAATTTAAAATAGCATTACAATTTTTACTGCACGTCAATAGTCACGAGTGAACCCGCCAGCTAAAGCTAGTAACATATTTAAAACATAAACATGTCACGCTGCACGAACACTACAGAGCCGACCATTTTTTAGAACCCATTCGTTATTATTAGCGTTAGTCGTAATGTCTGTCATTTTAGTGTTACCGTCTATCTGAGACCTCCCATAAACCACCCCCTTAATCTAAATATCGCTCTTTTATCTGTCTTTAACAATTTCGTAAACTCTCACTAAACCGTAGCTGGAATATAAATTACATCAATACCACATCGCTTTTGCGTTTACTCAAATGTCCTGCCATTACATTCTCAACCTTATTCTCCGTTTCATAAAGGTTATCAATAGACTAGCTGGGTGTTTCTGAAGCGTAAAAACAAATTGGTAAAACTGGTAGAATACATCGTCTCAAATTGCCCCCTGCCAATAAAAAAGGGGAATGAACCACAGGGCTGAATTTTGTTTATCGCTATCTTTATGGTGGGCACAGTTTATTTATACTGTATTCATGCGTGTACGACATGTAATATAATACGTTTTGGAATAAACGAAGAGTTAAGGGCCAGTTATTTTCGGGTATTGATGTGTGAGGTTCAAGTCATTCAATTCTTTGAATGGAATAGATTATCTTCTTTGAGAACTGGGTCCCTATTTGCTAATATATGTTCATAATGCTTTCATAAGTTGACGTTTTTGAAATGCTGTTACAATTAAGAATTGTTATGGTAATCATGTAGTTCAATGTTGATATTTCTATTACATACAAATATGAATACAGTACAATAATATGATTCTCCTGGGAGTTTGTACTGACTTACCTTTCCATGTAGATTATTGTTATAATATAGACTATTGTCATAATATTGTCATAAAGAACAAAGGATCCAAAGACATGTAGGTTAAGAATCTCTATGAAAGCATTCAAAAATATTATATGAACTGACTAAACTCCAAAACTGTTGTTGGTCCATTCCCAACCTTAGACATTGAAACGAGCTGATTGAATAATCCGAATTGTTAGATCAAAATTAGGTAGAATCCTTTCTTCCATTTCAAGTATATCCCATTATTTTAATCGCTGAGACAACCGATTAAGTTTTGTCATCCTTCGAAACAGATAAGATTCACATTTAATCCGAGCTCAATTTTCCTTCCAAATAACAAGGATTAGATAAGAAAACAGTAGGACAAAGAATCTGTATTAGAACAGACTCGTTTTACTTATCTAGGATTATAGATTATGAATTAACGTTTTATCAGATAATTTGGTTTAGCAGATTTAGTTTGTTCAGAACTTTGGGAGATCATCTTTGTTTCATAGAACTTCTAGAATAATGAAGATCAAAGTGTTCTAATGATTTATTCCTTAAGACTTGAATTGAATGAAACCTATTCATTCAATTCAAGTCTTAAGGAATAAATCATTAGACACTAGTCTCTCTATTCCCAGAAACTAAATACAATACTTTCAAGTTTTACAAAATATGACGTCTCATTCGCTTTTTTCCCATTTACTTAGAAAATAAAGTCACTATAAGGTAATAACGTTTCCTTTAACCCTATCAACATAAACAACCCTTTTAACGACACTACAATTTAGTTTTTGACACCCTTTTCTTATATTTTTAAAATAATATAAGTAACTTTTATTACGAAAATCGTGAACTTCATCGCGTCTTTACAAAGTTTGGTCTGCGCTTGGGACATGCATTTTATCGTAAAGTTCTTTAGAAATAACTGTGATTGTTAGGTTGTTGGTAGCAAATATAAGTTTGTCAATGCATTTCTCGGAATGGTTAAAAGTAGTTATTTATTATGCGCATACGCTCCGTTCGGTCGTGTTTACATATTTTAATGTTTTGTTACGCGTTCGCTACTGGTGTTTCTGTTATAATAGTGAAATATTTATTCAGTAAACGATTTCGTTTTATATTTATCGGCCTGTGAGGTCTCGTGTGTGTTTTGGATTTTATGTTTTGACCATTTTTGAAGTCGTGGTGTTTAAATTATTTTTAAGTACACCCGAAAACGCGTCAGGGTGTCACTTGACACAGATGTGTCTTTGCCATAATTCCTCACCATTTTTCTATATTCAAATTAGTATTACCGGCAACATCAAAGTGAAGAATATTGTACACTTTTTACCTGTCACTAAGTAACTATCAACACACAAATTGCTCACGTTCTCCAACAAAACTAAATATACCTAAATTAGCAAGAAGAAAATAACCTTGAAACAACAATTGGCAACAATTAAGCCATTCTGTCCATTCTTGAAGACCATAAACCAGTGGGTTGTTAACTGTAGCGCCAGGCAGGCAGGCACAAAGTTGCTAACAGCCGAAATCTTACAATACGTAATCATTATACCGTAGTTAAAGTATTGTCTTGTCGCCGTTTGAGATTCGCCGACTTTGGTGAGGCTCTGAAGTCAGCGATTGAAACTGACGTTGAAATGGTAGATGACATTTAGAAAATAAAAATATTTTTTTTGCGAGGGGATTGCCAGAAGGTTCTTCTTGACATAAAACTCACATGTTTTGGTGGAACGTAAATAATGTAATGTCACAATCGTTTAGAGATTATTATACTATGTGCAAAAGGATTTACATTAGGGCGTAAATATGTCATTTTTATTTATAATATCATTATCTTAATGACAAACTGTAACGGATGTTATTAAATAAAGATCATGCCGCTATATAAAACAAATAATACTTTATTTAATTTCGACTTAAATATAAGTTGTAATTTAAAACATGGTTTGATGTTTATGATATTTTTACTCAAAAGTCACGAGAGTTGTAAATAATGAAATCTTTATATCTTCTTATGATTTCATTCATTTTAATTAGTATGCAGTAGGGTGTTATCTTAAAATAAAATAGACACGACACGTGTTAATCATAAATCTTAAAAATAGAAACGTTAAAGACCAACTCCTGATAATACATGATGGCAGGACATCAACGCGTTACCACAGATTCAGTAGGTATATGATTCTGAACTCCCTGATAACCGAAAATAAAATCTACACCATCAGGTTTCAGGTTTATTTATGTGCGGAATTCATGGTTACAGTTTACGCGTCGCTGTCGATGCCACCCTGTATGTAAGGCTGTAGACCAAAGCAAAATGTACTCGGGCCTCGGTACATCCTGCGAATGATGATATTTAAACAATACACTTTTCTAATACCTACGAAATATTCATAGAAATAAGTTTATGGAAGCCAAAAATCCTGACTAATTCACCAGGTTAACGTAAAGAAGACGGAAAAACTAATATTAAACATAGACCTCATACAAAAATCGCTTTCGCCAGCCCCAGTGCTCCTTCTCCGCTACTTTAACACCCCTACTTAACAAGTGTTACAAGGCGACTGGCGCACAACGAAATTATTTACAACGCGCGGCGTTTCACAAAAGCTTGCCTGTTTATTGCCACCATAAATACTAATACAACTCGGCGAAAATTTATTTTAACTCACCTTTTATTTATAACTATAGTACAGTGGCCCGGTTTTTCCGTGCGCCAGTTTTTTTTCGATTCCGTAATCAAGGATCTGTTACTGTATGAATGGGTGCAGTTTGTTGTTGTCGTGTCATAATATTGTGACGGTTTTATCTTTTGTTTCTGTTCTAGAATGTTGGTTATCTTTTCTGTCGGGTTTCTTTGCTCCTTTTCTTTTCGTGACAGTTATAGAAGGTTTTGTAGCAACGACATAAGTTACGACTTCAGTATCTTCTTGTAAATCTGCACATTTCATCTTTCTCTGTTGTCTAAACCAACATAATATATGCATGTTTAACTTTGTACAGTTACTATGTTTTGCTGTGAATAGTCCTGTAATACGTTATTATTTAGACTACAAGAAACGCGAAACGTGTTCTTCTAGTTAGACATGACTCACCTACATTTGCACCAATCCTTCAGCTGTTACTGTTTTCCATTAAGATAACATTCAACTTTATGATATTCCAATCTAAATATCTAGATTAGCAACAAATCTGAAGGCGTCGAAGATAATTATTGTAAATAACATTGATATATCTGTACCATTCTCAAGAAAACCGATACCTTTAGCATTTGTCTGCATTTAGTCATTGTTTACAATCTGATACTCTAAACTAGAATGTAGGTAACCAGTCGAAGTTTATTGTTCAGATAAGGACAAAAGCAGACGTTTGAAATCTTTATCTTAAGTTCGTTTTAATGCACAGATAAGCGTTTACTGCGGCAATAAATATCGCAATTAGGGGTTGGAGAACGAATTGTTTTATGAACGGCATAGTTCTTAACGATTAGCCGGTGGGAGGTCCCGGCTTGAATTTGGCGTAATTTGGTGTATTACTACATTTACATATAAATGGAGGAATGGAAGAAGTGTTTATTGTTTCTGGGTCTTTTGTAGTAGCCGACAATGTCCAAAATGTTACAAATTAGACACTCCACGGAGCTAATTTCAGAATTGATTGAAAAAGACCAAACATGTTTGCTTGCTTGCTTGTTTGTTTGCTTTTGAACTTACCTACTAGAATTCTCTAAGCACATACACAAGTACACATCACATAGGTACGAACCCGTCCAAACCCAGTTAACTCTTAACAACAGCATACCAAAATCTAATTCCCATCTGGTCCACCTCCCACCTTCCAACATCATCAACATGCACAATACACAATTATCCACGTCCCTTACAATAATTTAAAAGCACTCTAGTGTATATCGATGACTCATTAACAGGTTCGTGATCATAACAGAACATCAAAGAGATTGAAACCGAAGCAAGTCGGTGTGGGACCCGTCAAGCTTTTTACACCGTTTGTAAACAGCAATTTGGTACTGACGGTTCGGAGCGGCAACGCTTTGATCTTGCCGCATCCGCTGCGCACAATGACTGTCTATCTGGGGGCACAGTCGGTGATTTCACAGTAGAACAAGTTTTAAAGTACTTTGTTAGTTAGGCGGATTTATGTGCAATTTCATTTTTGTAAGTTTCAGGGTTGGCCAGATGTGGAATATGAAAAAGGATATTGGAGTATCTTTTCTGATGTGGCTCCTTTATGCCTCTTCTGTTTTGCAAATGTCTCATAAGCGACAGTTGAGCTCTAATACTAGCTCTAGGTACTAGGCGGCGATAAACTTCATCGTCGGTATACGTTGATACTTTAACAAGTCATCATCATCAGCTTATAAAATTCTAAAAACCCAAGTAATTAAAGTATCAAACAATGAAACGAATTTCCCCAATAATCATAAATTAAAGCTTAAATACTTTGACTCACTAGATGTTTCATCATACAAGTAAAATCCGGGCCATAAAAACGTGTAATTAAGTATCATATTTACACAATTAATAAAACTTTTATTACAAACATTTGATAACCTATTTAAATACCGTCTTGGCCTACGGTATAAACTAATAAAAAAAAAACTGTCACATGATTGATAAAATGCTTAAAATGGATGATGTAATGTAATGTATTACGTATTAATTACGCGATCAATCAAGATTTTTTCGTAACCAGTGGTGCAAAACATTTTGATTGACAGTGTGACTAGTGTCTAAGCAATCAACTTAAATAGAAAATGATAGGAGTAAAAAATTCTGCTCAGTCACCTTTATACAATGAGTTCAAATTATCGTTGCTACATAGAATTTGATTCAATTGAAGATAATAACTTCTTGAAAGTATTCTTATAATAATTTGTAAGAGATGCTTTGAATATTGGTAAGGTATATAAATTCGGATAATCTACTAAAGCGTCGATTGCAGACGCTGAAGCATTACTCTCTCAATACGTTCCTACCACTCGAAAATAAATGAACCATAATTTACTTGTTATTTGCTGCAGGGCAACACAGACATAATAAATTATTACAACCTGAAAAGTGTACTGGTCTGTGACAAATTTTACCATCAAAAGATTTGTTTTTTTAATAGCCTTGAATAGTTAAAAATGGTGTGAAAATAAGCCTCTAGCCATTTGGAACTTCTTTTCCTCTCATTTATTAACTTCTCCATAACAAAATTCAGAAACGAACCAAGTTTCTGTTCTTTCTTACAATGTACTATGTTCGATCGTCAGCTAGTTAACCGAACTTTTTCCGTCATGCTCGAACCTCTGTCGTCATAATTGTGGCTGTTTACACTCCGCTGGATTTCCACGTAGCTATAATTGGGCCAGGAAATTGTTTTCAAAATCTCTTTAGTGGCTGATCGTGCGTTCAATGTTTTCTGTTCACGATTTATTTGAAATTCTATAATGCTTGTTTGACGATTTGTGGTATGTTATGTTGAAAGATTTTTTCCAGTGAATTCCTTTGTGATGCGATTTTTTTCTTGTGTAATCTTCAACATAATGGTCTATTACATGCCAATGTGTATCTGAATACAAAACATCTGCATGCCTGTTTAAAATACAAAAGGAGATGAGGCTCTATTATACGTTTAATTCATTTTTTACTCGTGTCAATTTTATACTTAAACAAGAAAAAAATCTTTCCACGATTTGTATTGAATATGTCATTCTTAATAACGGAATGTCAAAATACATCGGTGTTATCTAAGCTCGTCTTACGTCGTCTGTACACATGTCAACAGGCCATTAGAAGGCGTGCAATGACTGCGTGACAGCAAAGCCTAGCCGTAACTTGTTCTCGTACAACTCTCCTAAACAAACACTCAAACGGCCGCGTGCCTAATTTATAGAACAACATCGCCCGCCACCGGCCCGATCTCGCAATAAACATGTTTTTTGTTTCGCATGTCCGCGCACTGTCAAATATATTACAGCCCGCCGGGTTATTTACGACCTCTGTCGTCCGCCCATACGTTATACTTAGTATCTTTGTTTGGACACAATAAGCAATATTTCTAAAGGGCCCCGCCGCCGTCTCTCGCAGCTGTTGATATGGGTTCCCAAATTGACATATTTAATTTGATCGCAACGGAGGGTCCGAACTCGAAGCTTGACAGGTTTTAGTGTCGGATTAACATTAACGTTATGGACTTAGAGATGTCGATAAACTGAAATATCGCCTTTTGTTACGCTCAATGTTTATCGATTTACATGTAAACGGCTAAAGTTAGCGCGTGTTGACACATCAAACAGTTTCACGGAAAGCTCCCGTCTCGGGGAACAGATCAATTTTCCCTTTTGAACCGGCTCCGATGCATCCCAGAACAAAGCGGACTCGTAAAAGAGTAAGTAGTTTCGAATGTGTCAGCAGTAAAGTGCGATGACGCCGGCGAAAGAATGAAGCTGCGCCGTCGTCGGGGGCGTAATAAAAGTGGCGTGAAACAAAAAGCTGAGCAGCGCGCTGGTGCGGGCGGGCGCGCGCTCGGCTCAGGTACAGTCGCGCTCGCGGCGCGGCTCAAAGCGCGGCCGTCATGGGTGGCGAGCCACCAACACCATCGCACGTCTCAATCCGCACCCGGCTGCCGACCATACCGCCTTTCCTTTTTCCCCTACCGCAATGCAGCTATGTGTCGTTTCCGCTTTATTTTTTATGGCCGAGCGCTGCAGCGGTGAGACATAGCGCTCTCCCTCTAATGTTGACTTGAGATATCGCTATCCCTGTCTCGCACAGAGCGGGGTGAGGGGGCCGCGGCACGTCGGCGGCTGGTGGGGTCCGGTCTCTCAGAGTTGACTCGACCGCCGCCACTAACGCACGCGTTTCTCCCTTGTTTTCCGCGTACCGGTGGCATAGAGTAGATATTGCCAGAAGCGTTTCGTGACCGCACTGTGAAGTTTACAAGTGATCGTAAAAGTTATCTCCCAAATGGTGGTGCTTGAAGACGGTGGAATGATGACTACTAATCCTAACCAATATTTACAACCTGATTATTTGACTCCTCTTCCGTCCTCTGTAAGTATAATTATATTTTTTATTTATTTTAATTTTAGAAAAAAAAATACAAAAGTATTTTTTCAATTCTAAATATTTTTCTATGCAACCGTACTTATTTCCAATTTCTATTGTTGCAGTTGGATTCGAAGAAAAGCCCGCTTGCGCTTTTAGCGCAAACTTGCAGCCAGATCGGTGTTGACTCAGCGCCCAGCAAGCCGCTGATGCCGCCGCTAGATAAGAAAAAAGTGAATAGTGTTAACAGTGATACAATGAGTCGTTCGTCTCCTACCAATACCGTGATCAAAGCAGACAAGCCGCGCTCTACGCCGGAACACAACAAACATTTGGCGTTCAAGCCATATGAAACAAATGTTGTAACTAAGAAACCAGAAGAAAGGCCGTCGTCTAAAGCCAGCTCGGATAGCTCAGATGACAAGAAATCTGGAAAAAGCACGCCTGGACGTAAATCTACGCCGCCGTCAGCAGAGAACGGCAAGAGCAGCCCTGCTCCTAAGTCTTCTCCTGCTGGTTCTTCCGGAACAAGCCCAATTATCCGCTCTGGATTGGAAGTTTTGGGACACGGCAAAGATCATCTTGGAGCATTCAAGAATATTCCTGGATTATCCGGATTTAATCCGCTAGCAGGACTCTGCTGCCCGCCGGGAATGGAACAACACGCTAACCCGGCATTCAGACCACCGTATGCGGGTGCTCCGTTCAGTGCTCATCACGCTGCTATGCTCGCAGCTGCCGCTGCTTTCCCTGGTTCTTCTCCAAATCCATACCTCGGTTATGCGAGAGTGAAGACACCCGCCGGCGGTGAAACCCTTGTGCCAGTTTGCAAGGACCCCTACTGCACTGGATGCCAATTCTCAGTTAATAACCACCACCTGCTTATGAGCAATGGATCATGTCCCGCTGGTTGCACACAATGCGAACACCAAAAGTACAACCTTGCGATGGCTATGGCTCTCTCCCAGCAAGGGGCCGCAGCCGGCGGCATGCCGTATGCACAGTTGAGCCGCCCTTATGTTTGCAACTGGATTGTGGGTGAATCTTATTGCGGCAAGAGATTTGGCAACTCTGAGGAGCTTCTACAGCACCTGAGAAGCCACACGACAGATGGATCTACACCTGCATCTGTTGCTTCTACGCAAGCTTCCCTGTTGAACCATCTGAACCCGTTGTTTACGACGGCGGGTCTGCGCAGCGCGTACCCGACGGCACCTCTCAGCCCTTTGTCTGCCAGTCGGTACCATCCATACTCCAAGGCTGGTCTCCCAGCGAGCCTGGGAGGCTCTCCCTACGGCACCTTCAACCCGGCGGCGCTCGGCCCCTACTACTCGCCCTACGCGATGTATGGCCAGCGGCTGGGAGCCGCCGCCGTTCACCAGTAAACCAAGTGAAGTGCAAACCTGGACTGATCGTCTATGTTGTATTGTCCAATTTTCTTCTGTGATATCGATAGACTATTCATGTTCTAAGGCGCATTCCGCCATGACAAATTTAGTGATTAGTGCAATTTAAGTATAGTAATTTATAATAATAAGTGGACACGCCGACGGCGCCGGCGCGTTGCGTCGAGTGACGTTGATAACGGACTGTACAGCCAAATGTTTTGTGTAAATAATCTCTATGTTTAATATTAAATGAATTATTTCAAATATAATATCTACCTACCAATCATAAAACGTTTTTTTCTTTATTTTTCTCAAACGCCTGACTAAAATAAAAACTGAAAATTGAAAATTAGTTAAATACGAGTCAGATTCCAGTACAATTTAAACACACATTCATCACACAGATTTATGGGCAAATAGAAAGTAAATAACGATAAATATCAAATGTTATAAATTTTATAACCAATCAACGTCGCTAGAGAGCTGCTATACGATCTTATGACGCAATAAACTAAGTCCATTGGTTAATTAATGTTCAAGCAAACATTAAATCCGTCAATCTATAGAGTAAAACATGCTGGTAATCACGCGAACACACCTCCCTTATCAAAAAAGGCCAACAAAATAATTTATTACATTGAAAATGTATACCAGAGGTCGGCGGCATACACCGTCATTAATAATGAAACCGTGAGCTGTCAGCTTTAATGTCAAGTTTTTTTTTAATAAATGCTATTTTGATTAGACTCACGTCATGTTGGAAATTCAACTGTCAAAAGGCGTAATTGGTCGGACGGTAACATGAAACAGAGGCGTCGGGGTAACTAAAAAGTAACTAGCTAGCAGCGAACAGGATAACGTAATATTTTATTAATATTAATTTTCACTTTCTAATCGAATTTGTTATTAAAACATCCTTTTGTTGTGTTAATGTAAATTTGATTTTTTTATGTCATAATAATCCTTCGAATGTTACACTTTCGGTTTTACGATCGCGTTTTTATACTTTTGGTCAGGGCAATAAAATTCGTATATATCTTGGGCTTTGCATATAAATGTGTAGCAATTTTTTATATTTTCCTGAATGATAAAGAATCAGATTGAATTCAAGTTTTAATTATGACTCGTTTATTCAGAGATTAAGATCAATAAGCTGACATGTTTCACTTTAGTAGGTCTTTGGAAGTTGCTTAAAAATGATAGTTATGCCATTTTTTACATAAACTGACCTTCATTTTTTCTATGAATAATCCTTTTCAGGAGGGTTGATGCGCTTATGCATAAACAAAGGGAACTACTCTTAAACGATTAAATTGTTTTTAAATAAAGGATCATTTTCTTTTGATCCGTTAACACTACTATACTTTCTGACACGTCTATTGAGCTTACTCCTAAGTTTCAATATCATGGAGTTTCTTTCCGGCTCCGGCAGAAAACGAAAAATTGGAACCGTGTACCTAGGTTCTGATGTTTCATAAGTGCCCATGTAAGTTTATATGAAATAAAATATTTTCATTTTGAATAGACCTGTTTCTTTTTGTTTGACAAATAACATGTTAAAAGGATGATAGTTTACAATGATGGCTTTTTATTAATTTCAAAATAATTCTCGATCATTAAAGTCGTTGTAAGAAAGTGCAGGTTTACCTACTTAGAATTTTTTGATACTAGGTACTCCCTACTTTATCATTTCAAGTTTTCCGATTATTCGAGTTTTAAATTAATCCATCTATTTCTATCACCTACAGTTTAACACTATTAAAATTCTGCTCACCCAATTAAGAAAAGACAGTGTGAATAACATAAATCAAATAAATTAAACCCAGAGCCGAGCCGTATTGACACAGTCCATGAATATAAATCAGCTATTGCATTAGGTACCTACCAGTTTCATAATTAACTTCAACTATTGGAGTTGATTGATAGCGACGTTTATATCCGTTCTGATTTGATTCAATAAATCATTGATATAGTAAAATATGTCGTTTAGATATGACACGGCTTTGACATAGTTTTGTTAGTCATAGTTCAGTTTGGGTCGAGTGGCGCCATCTCTTGGTTGAGCGCTGAACTTTTGGTTGTGGAGTAAAAGTTTTTGTCTCGGTTTCTTCGTGATTAATCTTGGTGTTGTCGGGTTCCTCCTTGCGGATTAATCTTTTACTTTTGGTTTGGTGTTCGACATCCTTTTGTGGATGGTCCACTGGCTTTTATTTAGTCATTGGGAAGTACAGACAACTTTTCTTTGAGCAACTTTATGAAAATGTCATTATTGGGATTCCAGATGCTATGGAAGTTTTAGTTAAATTTGCGCTAAAATTGATAACTACTAAAACTAGATTTTGGGGTCTACTATTACCCCTATTTGCCGATTGTAGGTACGATAAGTTATTTATGGTACGTTCACAAGAATATAGTAAAGTTTTTGTACTAAGTTCTACGAGTGCATTAAGTTAAAGCAAAGCAATGGTAATTGAATGTAATAGACACATTATTATCTACAAGTTTATTATTACAATATTATATTGTATTATTATTATGTTAAAAGGTTAATGAGGTAATACGTATGTATCATGGATATCGTTATGAGATAAGACGGCTATATTTAATCATTTTCTTAATTCTTTATTTTTTTATTATGGATGTTGATAGTCGTAAATACACTTTGAATGTTATATGTGTTTTAAAGAAGAATGTACCTACCTAAGTTTCAGCCGCGGCGTTGTTTGCCATTTCTAATTCATAAATTATGCATTTTCGATACTCCCACTTTAAGTCGAACACCATCTATAATATTGATCTTTTCACGACATTTTATTTATTGGCGACACGTTCAATTATTTTAATTCCGCCTGTTGGGAAGAAAGTCTTTCTTCAAAAGGCCCTTCCAGATATGGCCCTGCATTGTTAGACTCGCATAAAATCCTAATGTTAAAATGTTTAGACTTTAAAAGAGACCATGACCTCTAAATTTGTTTCGTCGTTTCTTCTCAGGAACCAGTGAGCTATGAAATGCCAGCGCCGTTTTAAAATATTGACGTGTAAAAATGTCTAAGATTTACTTACTGATAAACATTTCATAATTATTCATTTCATAAGATAAGATGATTTTATTTTGCAAATATGGGTATACATATAGGTTAACATATACGATCAGCCATATTTTACCATGTAGGCATGCAAAAGATACACAAAAAAAAAATAGTAACTTGAAAAATCTTTTTCATCAAAGAACTCACTTAAATTATAATAACCCTTCACCACTAAAAAGCTACGAATTGTTTTTTTAAATAATGATATCGCAATGGCAATGAAATAATGTGCACCAATGAATGATGGTTCTAAATTAGTCATAGTCAATTATTACCTACCAATTTAGAATTACTTTTACAAGTTCCAAACAGAATAATCAATTTAATTTTCATTAAAATGTCATTAAGCAATTAACCCTCCGTGCGATAGGTGTGTTCAAAAATGTCAATCTGTCAAAAACCACACAAAATTTATTCCCCGCGATCTCTGTTTTTACACATTCAGGCGTGATTAATTATCACATTAAAAAGTTTAAAAAGGGGACGTATAAATCTTAAGATATTAATTGAGATAATAATGTAGATTTTATTAATGCCGCCAGGGCACGCCTTGAAATATCACTACGTGTTTCTGTATAAATGACCTCTCACGGCGGGATTAACTTTGACAGATGCGTAGCGAAGATTGATGCCTTACAGCGCTGTAATCCGTGCAGTGAAATAACCAATTACGATTAGCATAAACATAAGGTGGAGTAAATTAACATATTATCAACGGATGAATAATGCATGCTCGGTATTATGTACCCGCACATGAAATTAGAGGGTTATGTTACCCTTCAACGCGATGTATTGTCAAAATCGGTTCCGACGATCCTCGTTATTATGTTAATTTCGTGTTTTTGTACCTGGATTTAGTGTATTCATGAATTAAACATCGGCTCTCTATTTTGAAAACCTAATGTCAATACAAGCGATTTTGTTGGTTCGTTTTTTGTATTTTTTGTAACCCTCAAATGTAAGGGCATTTGACGGTGACGCGTGAATGACAGGAAATTTGACAATGCGTGACCGAGTGAGCGATCGGTTCATTTGATAATAAAAGTTCGCGTTTAGAATATTAAAAACTTAAACGATATTTTACTGTGATATAAGTCGTGACAACGTTGGGGTTATTTTTTATTGTGTTATATTTGTGTGAGAACTACTTGTTAGTAATGTAATAGGATGCGGACTATTCGGGTTTTAATAACGTCTCATTGTAGGGTCTGCATAAACGCCGAAAGCGATTACTCGCATGAATAAAGACGATGCGATGTTACGAAATACAGTTTTTATGATTTTCTCAAGATCAAAGAAGTTTGCGGACTGCGCAACCTTCTTTCTTTATGAGTTAGTATTATGTTGTGTTACATGGTCGTATATATTTTAATGAAATTATAATTGTGTTGGCGTGCTTTGTGCGATTTGTAGCTTTTTATAACTAATAAACCGATGAATAATTTTATTATAAAAGTTCTAATGCTCTTATGAAGTTTTTCACTTTGTTGGCATTCTAGGAGATATAATTTAAATGTCTCATGTATCTGTTTTTCTTCTGAAGCTACTCGAATAAATTTGGAAATTGGAAAGCTGACAAAATTGTGTTAGACCTTGCCTATCCAAGCCCTATGGTAAGGACTACATCTACTTCTTCTTCTCTCGAATTGGCACGAAACAACGGATGTAAATGACGCGTCACGCAGCCGAGAGTCACTTGTAAGTGCTTCCCGTCACTGTGATCATTTTGTTTCTAAGAGAATTGGGGATTGCTCGTGCCGTGGTTAAAATATTAGCCAGTCAGTAAGGGTAATTTGCCACCCATAGAGGCCATTTCAATGAGACTATTTAGTATTTACCCAGGATGAACCGATCCAAAACTACAACCACTAAAACAGTTGTTGAATAGGAAACAACGGTAGCTATAAGCCACTACAAGCAAACAGCTCGTCGATCTATCAAGGAGTCGGAAGGAGTGATGGAACACATCCAGGCTATTATTTATTGTACTACTAGACTTGATAACGAACTAGTGTTGTTAAGTGCTGTTGTGGGCTTAAGTATCAAAGTGCTGAAATTATTTTTAAAAGATGTTTAAGTTTTGGAGAATTAAAACAGTTTTGAAAATTTGTGATAGTAGTAAATTAATGTATATTTTATCGATTACCTCATAAAAGTATATAGGTTTAGTTAACGTTAGTGTACTTAATTATATAAGCCTCCTGCTGCCAAACTCAATAAAACATTTATTAGGTAACAGGAAATAGAATAATTAATTAAAACAATTTGTTAAATGTGATACACCAGTAGCAATTGGAAAGAATAATGGTGGACCGAATAAAATGAATACAGAATTAATATTAATAATTTGCAAGCTACTTTAATTGCCATAATTTAATTAAAATCTTAAACTAAAGTTACGCTATTACAGCCGAGAATTAAAATTCAAATGTTCACATTCAACATTAAAATTTTAGAATTAATAACGAACATTAAAAATAAATTTTACAAACAAGTCTGCAATTTAATTTTGCAACAACATAATAATTAAAAAGTGTAATAATGCAACAACCAACGGGTTATTATTATAGCCGTCTGTCGCGTGATGCCGTACAATAAATAAAAGTCTGCGCAAAGTAATTAAAAGTGCATAAATTCAAGTATATTTCATCCAAACCATAAATTGTGAACGCGTACTTGAATAATTATCATAAATTATTAGGTTTACGATTATGTTTTAATTTTATTTTGTTTAAAATAATATCAAAATTCTCGGGTAAAGAAAAAAAATTAATCAGTGTTATAAATTGGGCCAAATGATTATTCTCTTCAGATACTAACTTTTTATGAAACGCAACCTCTCTCTCTCTCTCTCTCTTTGCCTGTACAGTCACGAGCACCAATACGTCAACACTTGGCAAATTTAAATCGCGATTTTTTCACGAAATAAACGAATGCAACGTAGAAATACGACACTTTACATATACCTATGGGTTCTAAAATACTATGTTCCTACTAATATAAAATTTCATTCAAAAATAAAGGAGAAAATCGACTTTGAATTAAGCCAAGTGTATACTTACATACTTTTGCTCGTGACTGTACATCGGTTAGTGCGTTTCAAACTCGAAAACCAATAATCAAAACATAATAATATATTGTTTAATTCATAGTCATAGATCCGATCCGATCACTTACCACTTGGCCAGGTTTACCTATAGTTTAACTAAGGCATACAAAAAAACAATATTATTATTATTTATTTATTATTTCAAGTTACAAAGACTCATAGACAATATATAAAATTCAAAACAATACATCATACATACATAAAAAAAGAAAATATAATCAATACAAAAACAACAATATATATACGTAATCTTTCCATACTTTAGCTACAGCTTTAGCATACACTGCTGCCCATAGGTAATCAGAAACATCTGTTGTTGACAAGAATTAATATTTAATTAATCAGATATTTATAAATATTTATTATCTTAATATCAAAACATTGCAAACACAAAATAAATAATGTATAATAATGCAGTTGTTTATAATAATGATGCATATAAATAGCTTTATTTTAATTTTGCTATTTATCTTAGTGCGTAACACATTTAAATAAATATAGCTTGTTTATTATAATGTGCGAATTCAAATTATTGTATTTGAAATATATTATAATTTTGTTTAGATTTAGTCGTAAAACATTTGATTAGCTCATTAGTGCAGTTTGAAGATTTTATTATGTACATTAAGTTCAGATAATAATCAGAATAATAAAATCTTTATAAACATCCTGCACCCTATTTGCGTAACATACCTACTATCAATTTCAATATGCGTTATTTTGAAGGATATTGCTAATCCATTGCTTCATATGTTCGAAAAATGTATCTGCACAACAACGTGAATAACGCAATGAATGTTGTTGAACTGTCAAAATGAAAGCCTTTGCTACTGTTAATGTGTTTCGCAACTACCCCGCCGTTTATTGCTTAATGCTTTAATTTCTCTTTTTTATTATCAATCAGTTTCACATAGTATGAATACTGTTTTATAAGCTCTTATTTCTCAAACTTATTACATCCATAATAATATTATAAATTCGAAAGTAACTCTCTCTGTCTGTCTGTTTGTATGTTACCTTTTCACACTTAGACCACTGAACGGATTTCGATAAAATTTGGCAGAGATAGATTGCATCCCGAGGAAGAACGTAGGATAGTTTTTATCTCGAAACTTATGCGGGTGAAACCGCGGGGCGCAGCTAGTCTCAATATAATTTTTAGTTATCTAAACTAATATTATTATAAAAATATATTTTCGTGTGTTTGTTACGCTTTCACACTAAAACGGCTGAACGGATTTGAATGAAGTTTCGCACGTGGGTAGGTCATGACCTGGATTAGGACATAGAACACTTTTTATCATGATATTCTTATAGGATCAAGACTTATGCGGGTACAACCGCGGGACGCAGCTGGTTTCTCATAAACTTTTTAACAATTCGTAGGTACAATATTTATTTCGAAACCTTATTTCAAAATAGAAACACAAAATCATCAACACAAACTAGTTTTAAATTAATTTTAACAACAGACTGTCAACAAAAAACACTTAATCAATAACATGAAAGAAATAATAATACAATACAATGCAGTAATTAATACAATATTTTGTCATTGCTTCCTGATATGTATTGGTGGAGCAGATTGTTGTTTCAGATATAATAAGAGAAACTTAATTATATGACATGTGACACGGATAGTGGGACAAATTACAAGGTTAGGTCGGATGCGGGTTAAGATATAAGATACAGACACAACACTATCAAAATAATAGAGTATCTAATTCTAAAGTAATTAGGTATAAATAGAAAAGATTTAAATTTTTTGTATGTTTGTTTGTAATGGATTAACTCAAAAAATACATCGCCGATTTAAAAAAATATTTTACTTCTGGAAAGGTACAGACTGTCAAATGTCATACTGTCAAATTTTCCCAATAAATTTTGAACCTTACGCTTTAGCGATAAAGTTGAAAATCTATTAAAGAAATTTGACAGATTGTAGTAGCTTAATGTGCTAGCGTCTGTATATTATCAGCGAGTAACATGGTCTGTATTTTTTTTTATATTGTGGTGTCTTACGACTTTCACGAGAACCAAGGCGCAGGCAGTAGCTATTGGGAAATATTAAAGAACTTTTAAAGAGGATGGAAATAGTACTAACACAAAAAAGAGGGTTAGGGGGGGGGCAACTTGCCTCTGGTCCGCGGCCCACATTACACGGAGTAGGAACAGTAGTGGTTTCCTTGAAGGTTCCTTTAAGAAGTAATAGATTTGGTGATTGGTAAAAAGACGCCCAATGCAAATTTAATTTAGCAGAAAATCTATCGAATATTACTAATGCAATCAAGGATGGTGAGATGAAAAACGAGTAGGTATCAACAAACTGCCCAACGTTAGTACTACAATTTTATGGAAATCAAATTATGCCTTCTATTAACACCTTCTCTAAGACAAATATTAGTTTTAGCTCACCGCAATCTTTTATAACTTGTACCACAACAACCGCTATAGTTTAATTGGTCGCCAAGCTGTCACAAACGAAGGTTTACAAAATGTAATTATAAAGAACCAAATTGTATGGCTCACTGTCACTAGGCTCGCCCCGTCAAACCGTTCATTTCTCTAATTACTCTTTAAATAGTGGCCAATTAATGCTTTGAATTTATCAGCAACTGAAATAAATTAATAGGGAATTTAGCAGCTGGCACCAATCAAATGGTAAATGTGACAGCAAAACTGTCAATCAAAAAGTGATATTGGGGTAGTTAGTATTTTATTGAATTTTTCTTCCTCTGCTGTACCTAAGTACCTATACGTTACACCAACAATAGACGAAGATTTTCACCCATCTATGTGGTTCAGCTCCTAAGGATTTCAATATAAAGAATGGAGTATAGAACCAAATCATTATGTTAAAAATAACGACAACTAATTTGATTTTTATTTTGTGTTAAGGAACAGTTATACATAGGGTTCTAAAGCTGCTGAACGAAACTGATTGAATTTTAAGAAATCAAATAAATACATAGATTAATATACTATTACTGATCTGATAAATGACCATACTACTAATGAAATAATACCAACTAAACGTATCGATAATGACGAAACAGAATATGAAATAACACCAGTTATTAACTCTGACACTATCAGAGATGTATCACCGGTCACTGCGCCGATCGATCCAACATTAATTGAATACTTATCTGAGCTAGTGGTAGTGAGTGAAAAATATTTTAAAATGCAGAACTTGTTTTACATAACACTTTGATTTACATAGATATTACACTAACAAGACAGTCCAATAAAGTTAGTAGCAATCAAGGTAGTAAGATAAAAAAAAACCGGTCAAGTGCGAGTCAAACTCGCGCACCGAGGGATTCGTACAAATTTGTAGGTATGTAAATAGTTTATCACGGTTTTTTTTTTTAATGTAACTACTACGGTTTTTGGATTTTTTCCTTTATTTGTGCTACATGACCCTGCTTCTTGCCAAATTTCATGATTCCAGGTCAACGGGAAGTACCCTATACCTTTTGACTCCCTTGAGAATGTCTAAATATACGTTTTTTGAGGCATAAACGGCCGTATATTTTTTTTTACGTTAACTTGGAAATTTAATTTTTTCACTGCTTCAAGGGACCGCAGACCTGAATATCTGGTTTTAATTTTAACTCGATACCTTTACGCGTTCCCGAGATAAAGGTTCTTGACAGACAGAGAGACGGCCAACAAAGTGATCATATAAGGGTCCCGTTTTTTCCTTTTGAGATACGGAATCCTAAAATCAAGATTTTTGGATAAAACAAAGAAACAGAATGATGGTATGGAAAAACGCTGAACTTGGCCACACTTAACTTATCCACGATTTGGTTACAAACACTGATGATAGCATTTGTAATCTTACAGACTTTAACATAAGTTTACAGGGGCAATTATGATGATGTATGAGATCCACGTGTAGATTCATAAGGTACATTTAATAGGGTAACATTAAGCACACTTTTGCATGCAAACATTGTTGCGAAAATAATAGTAAAACCGACATGAGGTAAATTATACATAATTATACAGTACAGAATACCTGACACAATTCTTTCATTCACAAATCATGAAATTCTCAAATTAACAAGAATACCACATTTGTCATTTTAATTAACTTAAAACACAAAAGGTATATTCTGAAAAGTTTTATAATCCGCCATAATAACCGTTCACATGCAAGCCATTGTCGAATTAATAAGTGTCCTACTTACATTTGTTGTTAAATAAGTAATTATAACGTTTTGACAACACATTGTCTGTGTAATTACTTTGGGAACGATAAAACCATTGTGTTGCGAAACTTTCTGTCCAAGGTAAAGAGTCAACAATTAGTTTTTGTTTATTAAATGTGGAGTGGCAGCAGCTGTTGGAGACGTTTGCTTAAACAGAGTCGGAAAACAATGCAATTATTATTTATGATATTATATGAGAAGACTAGACAATGGATCTTATAATTTTATTATGTGGACAGAATTTAATGGACGCTCGTTTATTTCAAAATAAAAATAGATCTGCCAGGCAGATTAATTATTTTAATTTATTTCGTCGCGAAGCTTTTTGCTTGCAATTGTAGTTATTAAATTAAAAATCTTTTCAAAATACAATATATTGTGATTGATGCTATCAAAAGCGAAATGAATACTTTCTCGATCTATCGATTAAGATTCACTAACACTGCATGGTGAAAGACGTTACAAACAAAATAGAATTTAACATATTTTCGCAATCAGTCTATTTAAAGATAGACTCCATTTTGCTACCAGTCCAGATGTACTGGCACCGAAAGCCAAGTAGAACAAAAAACATATTAATTTATGATCGAAAAATACATTTATATTGGCTGCACTATTTCATTCCGCTAGTCAGTCGAAGGTATCTCATCAAAAAGCTAAATCATTTCTACGCCAACATTTCCTTCTTCAGGTTTCTTCTCACCAAGGTGCCGCCAACATTATAGCGAATCCTCACACTCAGTCATATATGTCACCAATAAGCCTAGAAAACATCGCTCGTTGCTACTAATCTGGACAAAGTGCTCCCGGAGACATCGCTCACGTATGTCGCGCTAGACAAACGACATGACTACCGCTCTAATTATAACGTTACGTACGAAAAAAAATATTGAGGAGATGTAATGGATCAGTAATTAAAGCCAAGAAGATTATTAATAATAATGATGCAAAAAATAAAACGTCTTGGGTTAACGGTTTTACAGAAAAGCAGTAAATACGAATATAATTGCATCCGTTCAGCTCTTAAACTACAGATTTAGCTTTAAGTGGCACCGCCGCTTTATCTTGGTGTCCTTTTACCAGACAGCGAAACATGATCTTACTTAATTTTATCACTGAACACTAAATCTCTTTTAGCAGAATCCATAAAATCTGCCCACACCTTCAACGCCTATTAATTTCCCGACGGACAAAGCGCAGAGTCCGAAACAACGACAAAGACAGAGCATTGCAATATCTTCATCTGCCGTTTCACACGGTGCATTACAAAGATTAATGGGGCAATAGAGGCAGCACAATTTGAACCCGGCTCCCGCGCGCGCAGGATACAATATTTTATGTTGACAGACATAACAGCGCTTATACGACCGCTTATTCTTTGTGCTCCGTATTTTATTCGCTTTATGACGGTCCCTGACAACCTTGTCATCTACAAACCTAAAAATATTCTTCACTTCAATTTCAACTTTATATTTCAGGCAGTACAGTTGTATATAGTCTTTTTTGGTGGCAAATCCGTTTGTGGCTTTGTAGTAATGGTCGTGGATGCCGGTTGAATGTTTGTTAGTATTTTATTTCGGGGCGTTCTCGCGTCATAAAATAATAGCGTAATGCAGTGTTGTAAATCAATTTTCCTTTTGAACGATGACGTTTATAATGAAGGTCGGTAGTTTTGAATTAGTATAAAATATTTTTTATAAACGAGCGTGATTATTATCTGTATGGTTTTATTAATGGATGTAAAATCTGGCCGCTGTCGGGGCTCTCTTTCATTAAATGTCGGTACAACTATAAATAAAGTTTGGATGATTGAAATACTTATAGAACAATGAATCATTCTAGTTGATCTCAACGAAAATTTAGAGTAGAATATTTCATGCTTGGATTAGAGATAGTAGAGATAGAGATGCAAAGTTTCGGTAAAGTGTGACTGTGAAATCACTGCAATATCCCAATAAGAAACGTACTGTTTTACTTTATCTTAGAATGTATATAATTCTGCTGGAAATTTATATTAAATAGGTTTTGTACTACAATAATTAAATAATATCCTAAAATATTAGATTAATAAAACCAAAAGAAATCGAGTGTAAGGTCACAAAAATAACAATAAACTAGAATTATCTAAATAATTTAATCATGATTCGAACGAAATCAATAAGGAAGCAAGAGAAGCCGTGACAAATAAAATAAACATTCAAAAAGCATCCCCTACGAATGCAAATTGAAATAAAAATGCATGAATGCTTATCCAAGCATCGGTTTGTGAATAAAACAATACACATCCGACGGCAAACGACTTGGATCAGTATGCTTAGGAGGAGTGCGATTTTTAAGGGGAATGCAATGGTTCAACTGGTAGGGCTTGAATAGGTGATTTAGATAAAGAAGGAGGAAGGTGATAATGATGAATATTTATATATAAAAGAAGGAGAAAAAGTAGGCCATCAAACTAATATTATAAAGGCGAAAGTTTGTGAGGGGGTGTGTGTGTGTTTATAATATGTTTGTTTTTTTTTTCACGCTCAAACGGCTGGACCAATATTGATAAAATTTTGTATGGAGGTAGCTGACACGTGGGATTAACATATAGGCTACTTTTTATCCCGATATTCCCACGGGATCGACATTTACGCGGATGAAACCGCGGGGCGCAGCTAGTTTACCATAATTTTATAAGACTAGCTGCGCCCCGCGGTTTCACCCGCGTGATGTGTGATGAAGACGTAGTAAGTATTGGTTAGCCATATTTTAGGATACATTATTTGAGACGACTAATTGTCGTTCACATCCAAAGTATGCCAGGACCGTAGACGGAATTGCTTTGAGTCTTGGCAGGAGATTTTGATCTCTGTGAGTAATTGACTTGATGATTTTATTGCAATGTAATAATTGATATATTGTCATGTGTATTGTTTGTCATCTAATTAGAATCGCATCGCATCTGTGCTCATACTTATAATAACAAAACTTATCTATCGCCTATCCAATATCTTTTTTATTGTTACGAACAGTAAAATGATTTATTACTACATTTTCATAATTAAAAAACATTTCTCAAAAGCAGCGACACTAAATAAAAATAATAGTCTTCTTAAAAGTTTGGCCGAAAGAATATTCAAAAATTAACTCTCAAATCTACAAATCAGTAACAGCAGTCCTCCTTTCACCAGCATCAGAGCAGTATTCAACAGTAAGGGTGGCAACTCTGACAACCCAACTCATCCAGTCCTCGCCCCGACATGACGCGGCTTATCCCGCCCGTCGCACATAAATACGTAATGAGAGGATCCGACGCCGCTACTATGGACTGCTTGACATACTTCAACATTAACATAGTATCGTTCAGATTTTATAACGAGGGATTTTACACATGGGAGTTTGTGCTACGTATAGCGTTATTGTTTTGTTTTTATTTTGTAATTTTCCCTAAATTATGCTGTTATGATCGATAAATTGTTAATCGCTGTGTTGTTTCTTTTGTTATGCCTTGGTCAGGATAAATAAAGCGAAAATTTGTTTTATTTTTATAATAATACTACGCTTATTTCTACTAGCTTTTACCTTAAAGTACTTCTAAATTCTATCCAACTTCATAAAGTTTTACGATGCCACTATCCAAATTACTACCAACGAAACATAAAATGAAATTGATAGCTTTATGTGTGAGCAGCTGAGGAGCTGTAAACCGAAGAACTAAGGTATCGTATTTCGCCAAAATGAAAAGCAACAAAAATATTATGGTAAATAGAGTTTCCTTTCATGCTCGACACTTATATTGATATAATATCAGTATTCGTAAAAAAATATGATTTATGCGAAAACTGAGCAGTAAACTTTATTAGAAGTAAGTAGTAAATAACTATGAAAACTACATAAAAAGAGAATCTAAGAGAAAACTGATTGCTATGGAATATTCCAGGCTTTGCTTTCATAATAAGGTTTTAGACGAGTTTCCTTTTCAATACATGTTTTGTCCATCTCAAGATGTCAGTGTCAAGTGAAAGAGGTATAAAAAGATGGATACGAGCTGATACCATAACGTATTATGGTAACGAGAAACTGGTCTCTGTACAGGTAAGTAATGATGGTGAAATAATATTAGAAATTACTTAGATTAGTAATTAGAGAGATGTTGGTGATTCCAAAACGGATTGCAGAAATATTTTTTTAAAAGAGGAATGAACCGAATATTTACGATGAGGGTTGAAAATAAAATATCATGAAGTAAATATATTATAATATTATGCATTTTAAAGACATAATTGTGAACTTGGGTAGGTCCCAAATTAAACACGGACTAAAACTGTATTGTATAAACAACTAAAACTCGTAAAATGCACTTGAGTTAGAAATTAGGTTAGTATCAGTAACTCACGAAAATCCTGCATGTTGGCGCAACATAAACAATTTTGTTTTGTTACCAGAATTACATAAACGTGCATAAGAAATAAACACAGGAAAGATAAACTCGTGTTTTAAACTTTGCCATAAAATTATTAACAAAGTAGAAAACTGTATGTGGCTTCGACTGAACCGTAGTACCGGGTTGTTCATAAATCTTCATTGCGTCCCGATGACACGCCGCGACACGTCTCTCTGCTACCGCGCTACCGACAGACACCACAATATGAACAGCTTAGAACACCTTAAACACATCACACCATCTACAACTCTAACCCTACCCGATAAAGTTCATTTCTCTTTTGTACTCTCCATCTGGAACCAAGTCACATTTCCCAATACGAATAACTCGACAAAGTTGGGGCTTCCAAAGAATTTTGAAGCAAAAGCTGACGCAATAAGGTTCTCTTCAAATTGTGCAACATACTGTAGTACTTTGTTCTTTTCGTTAGAATTCACATCACTTGGAACAAGAATGTCGTTTGCAGCATTCTCCTCACTAATGAAAATGTAACTTTGGGTGGATAGACCAGAGTTGAGTTTGGAATACGTTGGGATATTTAGTGTGGCAACAACATTATCCCTCTGTGACAAGCAACGTCAGGCTGTCGATCATTATAATATATGTGCCTGGCTGTCAGCTGTCTTAGCGCATGAATGATTCACTCCGTGATAAATTTTAGCTTATGATTACCTTTCAGACGTACGTCAATATGTCTGTTTACGTAATTACAACTTCTATATTTAAAGGCTTTCAGACTGTTTTATGGAGGGACAGACATGGCGGAAGGCAAACTCGTTTGACGTGTGTATGTGGCTCTAAGTATTTGTGAATGAGTATGATTTATCACCGTAACGGTTTGAATGATAAATCGTACTCAAATTCATGGACTGTAAATACAGAAAGGTGGTCGTTTATTTCCTTTACACGATCATCAATTTTCAAACTGTCGATTGTAAGATCATCAATTTCAAAAATTGTTTAGTATCAATCTTGAGTTTGTTATTAAGAACTAAGTGAAATGAAAATGCTATTACTCATGAGTGATAGATTGGGTTTAAGAGGTTAGTTTTGTATGTTTGATAAAAATGCTGATACACACGCAAATCATTTTGGTGGTAAGGAGAGCATAACACTTGAAGATGAATGTCCATAAAAAGTAAGAGTAATCGTCTTCAATCACATATAAATACTTCTTCTCGTGAATTAATTCATACGCTCTACGCTGAATCGACACCATTCTTTATTTTTACTCTGAGATCGGTATAAAATCTTTATTGTTCGTATACATCATTACGATTAAGCCTTATCGGGGCGGGGTGAGTAAGAATCTTTGTATACTCGACATTTTTTATTGAGCATATTAAGATGGCAATGTCCAGCTAATATGGGACATTTATCAAATAGGAATTACGTATTAATCATTCAGATCTTCAATTCTATGTAGTAAAAAATGAAGAAGCCATTGATAATCTTATTATAAAACCACTTGAGATGCACTGACATTATTATTATTGACGTTGTTATAAGAAATAGATTTGCAATTTTAACGACTGTATTTATCTTTATGTGAGCAGCCAAGCTTTAAGCTTCATACATATAAAATACACTCGAGAGCAATGAATTAAGGTCACACACACAAGGCACCATGTTTTATTTTTTATTCAGTTTGTTATCATGTAATTGTACTTTTGTGTCTCGTGCTGTCTTTTGTGTGCACCAAATAAATGGTTTATCTATCTATCCATCTACATAAAGATATCTGAAAGTCTCCGAAACTAAGAATGCTAGCTTAATAAAATAAATTGCGATGTAAGTAATAAAATGTGTCACTTTGTATTATAGTCATAAAAAATTTGATAAACAAAAAAATAACCAATCTTATCATAAAGCAAAAAGAGAAAAGCAATTTTTTTTCTACCACTCTTAAATTTTATCGAGTTTTTGTACTTTGTATTACCCCCACGTGCTGTCATTACTGCGGTTATGCGGTTTGGCATGCTGTACACCAAGTTTCTTCTATGATGTTGGGGAATATTCTCCCATTCCTCTACGACCGCAATTTTGAGCTCTTGAAGCGTGATTGGGGAAGGGTTTCGGCGTCTCACACATCGTCCGAGCTCGTCCCAAGCATGCTTCGATTGGGTTGAGGACCGGGCTGCGTGCTGGCATATCTCGAAACACGATGCCCACGCTCCAATTTAGGGCCGTTTGCAGGTCTTACTGGTTTTAAATTTGCTTCAGCAAGTCGTCATCTTAAAGTCCATGCACTTGGGTTACTTCCCCGAGGCATCGGAACTGATATGTAAGTGCAATTCCTGTAAGAAAGCGGTTTCGAAGCATTGTGTTGACCAAGTATCGATCTTCTCGTGCTATGGTACACCTGGCCCGGCCTGTTCCTGGTCTGCGTACTGCGTAGGTCAGAGCCGGTTTCCTCGTAACGTCGCTGAGCTCTTTGTACAGTTGACAGCGACACACCAACTGTCCTTGCTGTATCACGCTGACTCCGGCTGATTTTCAGCATTGTGAAAATTCTGCTGCGTTCTTCAGGTGTAAGCAAAATTATAACAGCTGTAATAATGAATATTGAACATCAAAAACTCTGTTTACACACCTTTTTATATGACAGAATAGAAACAAAAGCAAAAACAGATGCAGAAAATTCGTAGTTCCATTTACAAGTCCCATTTTTTTTATTTTGTCAATTTTAATAGCATAATTTTACAGTAACTAAGAAGTTTTATTACTTACATCTAAGGGACATTTAATTGTCTATTAAACACAATTTATTTAATGAGAGTTTACGACGTACGGCATTTCATACAAACTTACAAGCCCTTGTTTTTCGAAACTTCATACGCATAAGCAGAATACTAACTTCTAAACAGTTACTTAGGAACATTTTATTTTAGCTCTATTCTTTGTTTCCGAGACTTTCAGGTATCTTTATGTGACCCTAATTCATTGCTCTCGAGTGTATTTAAGTGTGGTGAAATCATCTCTCAGGTTCTTTTCATGTCGTGTTCGCAATTTATGCAGTACTTATTTTAAATCATCAGTTTTCTTTAAATGGTTACTTTTATTAGCTTTACTTTGGTGTCTAATGTCTAATTTATACCTACTATTGAAAGGAACTTCAAATGATCACTATTCAACAACTTCAATATTGACTTCGCTCTTAAGTTCTGACAAGGCTTAGATCTTATCCGTTAAACTATGTTGTGGTACATCAGCTACAAGTTCATCCACTATACATTCTAAATAATTATTATTTGCTGTGTCTATCAAAATAATTTCATTACACTTTACAATTTGAGTTATATATCTATCCATTAGGTCTACTATAAACATTGTTTCAATTTTCACTCAATGCTTCATGGGAATGAAAATTTATTATTTATTTATTATATTTCCTTCACACAAACATTCTTCTTTACATTGTTATAAAACATGGCGAAGTCAAAAGTCATGATATTTGTTTGACGTTGCGTCAAGAGGCGTGACACGTCACGTCAATGTAATAACATTGTCTGTCTGTCCGTTAGAATTGATAGGGGAATGTACGTGATGGTGATTCATTATGAAATGTTGTTAGTCTTCCATTGATTGTGTTGGAATTGAATGGTTTTTAGTTGAACCTTGTTTCTTGTGTGTGGTCTGATTGAAGAGGTGGATGTTGTAAGATCTGAGGAGATAATTAATGAGATAGTGAAACATCTATTTATCAACAAGTTACTTCATACAGTGATCTCTAATCGGCTGCAAACAAGATTGTAATAAAATTATCAAAACAAATCATTTATTTTTGCTATTTATTTTATATTTATTTATTTTTAATTATATCTTCATCTCTAAATGGAAATAATCGTATAGAAATAATCAAAACATTATTGAAACAGAGCTCAAAACTACAAACAGTCTTTATAATTTACTCAAAATTTTTTACTTTTCCAATCTAAGCAGATTTGTCTGAATCATACATAAGCGGGTACGTATAAAACAGTCAAGAACATAGAAAGGACTCCTTCGCAACTCAAACTACTTCGGTAGCGACAGACAGACGTACGCTTATTGAAACGGCTGCAAACGTATATCAAGATGCGGCGCATACATCAAAGTCGGGAGTCTTATCTTGCACGTTGAGCGCATTCACACAGAGACGGGCAAATGTTCCTCTTTGATCTAAAGTGTTGGCTTTATGACTTGTTGTGGATCTGTTCTGCTTTAGCTGAGGAGTTTTTTACAGGCTAGGTTAGAAGTTTGAACGTTCTGTGTTATCATGTTTTATGAACTGGCAAGATTATTGAGAGATAAACGATATAAGACTGGCAATAACAGTGGCAACAAAGAAATATTTTGAAACTACAAAAGGAATGTCTGTTATTGAACAACGATGAGTATTTGATACGGAATGCAATTAAACGCAGCGATACAAAATGATTTACAAAGATATTTTTTACTACGTTCCAATGCTCGCCTCTGTAGTAAATGCACGTTCGGCAGCTACAGAAGCGGAGATGAGGAATGCGATACAACGTGATGCGAGCATTGTCTGAGCTCATGACTACCGATCAGATGCCACCGCACTCACATCCAACACGACACATAAAAACTATCCAACCAAATAAAACTTTAAAAGACTTCACGACCGCTCAGACAGATATACAGATAACCGTATTTCTATTCGCAGAGAAATAAATTGTAGGTAAACACCCAACATAGCAAAATCCCATGTATATTTTGTTAGCGCTACAAGAAAAACCAAACAAACCAGATTAATACTCTAATACCGCGAGGTTAAAGCGCCTAACAAATCAACGCAACAAATGTACCGATAAAAGAACAAATGACGCCGATATAAAATACTGTCCCAATTATTTGGGACAATTCATTAGAGAGCCCCTCGACGCTTTCCGATTGCCGCGATCCGTCACACCGCTCGCGACAGATGGGGATCTATTCCGTATGGAGTGTCAGGAAGAAATGGGCACAGTAAATCAACCGTCGGCCGACAATCTCGCGCAGTCGCCGTCGATACATCAACTGTAATGCCTCGGATACCGCAGCCAGATAATCGAATGTGAGCATCGACTCGTTACGCTGGAAATAAGATGAGGTTTGTGACTCCATGTCAGCGGTAACGACGTAACTCGAGCACGATTTTAACGGACTATAGGCATTATTGAGTGCAGCTGTTTGGCTTGAGGCACATTAATTTGGTCGAGAGTCGTTCCACGGACAGTAACAGATGGTTCTATGTCGCGGTGCAACTAAGGTCGGTTTTGGTTCGCGCGCGCGAGTCGCTTGTCCCCGCCGAGCGAGCGCTGATAGATCTGTAAAGTTTGCCGCGGACAGGAATATATCGAGTGGTTGCCTCCGTTCGGCTTTATTTATACATAACATCTGTTTGAAGTTGAATCTACCGGCGTGGACGGGGAGCGCATTACCGGAGATTTATTCCGCGTCTTAATTGTGAATCGATGGGTTAATGAAGATAAAACCCGCGGCTGTGTTGTAAATTAGCTCGCGTGTCGACTCGTGGCTCCGATAAAGGCCTTCTTTATTGCTTTGTTTGTTTTCTCGGGCCGTACTTCAAAGGGTACGGAGATAAACTCGAGTTTTATGCGAATGTATTTATTGGCGAGCTTTTAAAGTTACGCCTTTACTCAGAATCGAACGTCAGGTGGAAATAGGAAGCCGGCGCGAATGACAGCCGAGAGATAAATGGGAGTCGAAGAGAAATTAACGATGCGTCGACGCCCGCTGTAATTAACTAGGCTACTTATAAATCAGCTGTAACCTCGGCCGTCTGTAACAATAGCCGCAAAGTAAGATAAATCGACAGGACAGCTCGGCTCATACAAGTCGATATTGACAAGAGCGGTATTCCCTTAACTGACGTTCACATTTGGCGACACTTTAGAATTGTCTGGCACCACATGTAAAATATTTGTTCATTCTTATTTTTATCAGCTGGTCGTTTCGAGTTTCTGGCGTATGGCATTTCACTAGTCTGTGTCATTTCGATGGAGTGACGTAGCACAGTTTGGACGAGGTTAACCCCACGCGGTCACACACTCTCGTCTAATGGCCGTGATTCGACAAGTACAAATGGCCTCCGTGACAAATGGCCTGCGGAAGACCCCGTGTCGAATGCTGTGTCGTAAGTTCAAGTTACGTACAAGCCAATATAGCATGTATTGCTTTGATTTTGAATATTTTAGATTGCAATCAAGATTTATATTGTTTTATAGAACTTAATAAAGTGGATATAAAAATAGATAAATAATTATCATCCATCTTAGGTGACTGAAATGGCAATTTAAATGAAGAGGAAAACAATGTGATCGATCACTGTAATGAATAATTTAACATATTTTTAAGGTCCAAAATGCCATGTCAAAACAGACACGTTAGCGATAAATGATAAGTGAATACGGAAAGTGTCGATAGCTTTCTCAGTTCGCCCTCTGATACCGATCAAAGGTCTTATCCAGTGCGGACCCGCGAAAAACACTCTTATAGAGCACATTTGGAGGAAATGTTGAATGTTTTTTGAATGACGATTTCCCTTTTGCTAGTTCATGTAGTGTCAGTTCCGTAGGGGGATCTCTTATGAACCACTTGATTTATGGCTCGTATTGCTTCCAATGTTGCTTTGGGTTCGCCAATATCATTTCTAACAGTTTTGACGTACGGTTTAGTGATGACGCAACCGCTGCGATATTAGTTTCGGGAATTATTTATAGGTTTGTCCGTAAGTGCGGATGTTTTGTTATCTTTGGTGGGTAGTTCTGTGTTGCTATTAGGGTATTGTATTTATTGTTAAAGGGAATTACTGCCAATTTTTATGATGTTTCATTGAACGGTGTTTTAGTTTAATATAATTTATCAAGCGTACCTAATTTATCTTCCACGAAAACTATCGTTGCGTCACAGTATGATTTGAAAACTTAGCCGGCTATGTCTAGAGGTTTCTTTGTATTAGTATCTTTAACATTTTTTGCTTCATTAAGATAAACTTCTTCCATAAAAAACGTATTCTAGTTGATTGTGTTCTTACCTCTAATGAAAATGTATACAAACAATATAATTACATAGTTTTACTCTTAATCCCCAAATCGCTTCCCTCACCACTCTAACCACAAACCTATAACCATTACACAATTAAACGGTACCACAATAAATAACACGGTAGATGCAGACCATCCATCTTGTAATGAAGAAAAGTGCGCTCCAGCGATGCTTTATCGCCGATCTGTGTAATTAAAACGTTACCCGAAGGAAATGTGAGGTAATAACAATAAATCTAAGGCGCTCGTAACTCCGGAACGGCGTGTAGATGCTGTAATTGCAGCATTTGTGAATGGGTCCGGGATCTCTTGAATATTTGATGGGATCGTGGATCAACGAAGATATTGCTGGTAACTCAGTCATAATAAATGGATTTGGTGTTGTATAACCAGTCCCTCAGTGCTGAAGATCATTATTCGTGACCCATCTGTCTAATTCTTCTGTCATGGTTTGGTGCCAACCCATGCCTGAGTCCATTCTGGCTTCTTCAGATCTGTCAATCCCAATTCAATCAAGTCAATTCGTTTTGGTCACTGATCCACTGATGGTCTTTTTTCTGATCTTCTTTTACAGCGAAGACCTTCTTATAGTTAGGAGTACTTAACTATCAGATGGTCTTCGCATCATCTGGCTGAAGGAACGTACAGTTTGGTGATGCACTGTGGTGGAAAGATGTTCCTCGATCTTTAATTCTTCGAGCATGGAATGGAGTCACTAGTATTCCAAAAAGGGTTGTTAATTCCTGTTTGACATGGACCTCCCCTCGACTGAGAGGTAAATAGTCGGAAACGAATGCCGTAAACGTCATATTGGTTGGATTTGTGAGTGTTTAAATGTTTTAAGACGACATGTGGCTGGCAGTATGTGTCATTTATGGGTTGTGTTTCACGAATGAGGAATTGTTTGTTTCATATAAATAAATAACTGGCAACCTTTGAAAGCTGTTATAAAAGTCTGGAGTTTTTAAAACATCATTCTTTTCTTTTATAAAATGAAAAGTAAATGGTAGATAGGTAGTTTTTGTATAAATGAGTATGAAGTTTGGTGTCTTCCTTTTCTGCCATTAAAAATTTGATTAATCTGAAATGAGAAATGATACCTGCTCAAAAGAAACATACGATCCTTTATCATGCAAACGATCTGCCAATAAATAAGCATAATATATATACAAAGGTCAAGGCATTGCATGAGTATTGACAAGTTGCCGATCCATCACTTAAAGGCATTAAGCACAGCAACAAATTTCTCTCAGCTTAACACAAGGAAACATTCATTACTTGTATTCCTTAAGCAATAAGACTTATAACAAACAATGCTATTGAGGAAAACATTCATCTTAATACTAATATTAGTAAATATTACTCTGAAGTAACTGTACAATGTACTGTACACATGTTACACAATATTGTGCTGTCTGACTACGGCTAGACTAAGATGTTATTAGCATAACTTTGCATGCGCGCTGTACCCGAGTGCCAAACACAGGTTTTACCTTTGTCCACAGAGACGTTTGAATATTCAATAGATGTAATGATTATTATTTTACATTTAAACTTATACTTTCTCGTGTTTAATGAATAGTGGTTTTTAAATTCACTTTCCTGGTGTAGCTTGTTTTAAATGTTTTTTTGTTTTTAAACTGCTGCGATTGGTTTTTGATAAGTCATTCAACTAATCTCGGCACGCTTGAGAATGTATTACATTTAATTTTGCGATAATTTTGGTTCGAGAATCTGACCCCAATTATGTTTTTTAATCATTAGAGTTATTATTAGCCTGTGGTGTCCCACTGCAGGGCAAAGGCCTCCCTACTCTCTTTCCACTTCTCTCTGTTCAAAGCTGTTAAGGACCAGTTCTTGTTGAAGGAGTCCAGCTCATCTCGCCATCTCCGTCTGGGCCTGCCACGATGTCGTTTGTGGGACCCATTGGGTCGTAAGTTTAGCCCATTGTTCGTCTGACATGCGGCAGATGTGTCCAGCCCAGTTCCATTTTAGCGTGGCAGCTTTCCAAGTGACATCAGTTATCTTTGTGATGGAACGGATGGTCGTATTCCTAACTCGGTCTGTTAGTTTGATACCCAGAATACAGGTACTTCTTTTTAGGGTTCCGTAACCAAAGGGTAAAAACGGAACCCTATTACTAAGACTTCGCTGTCTGTCCGTCCATCCGTCCGTCCGTCCGTCTGTCTGTCACCAGGCTGTATCTCAAGAACCGCGGTAGCTAGACAGTTGAAATTTTCACAAATTATGTATTTCTTTTGCCACTATAACAACAAATACCCATTTTTGCCTTGTGGTACGGAACCCTTCGTGTGCAAGTCCGATTCGCACTTGGCCAGTTTTTAGGTCTTGACTTATCTTTGTTTCAGTTAGTAAATGTTTTCTGTGCTGTATTTTTATTTAAGAAAAAAAAATTGTGTAATAGGCTGAACAATTGTTTTATCCTTTTGCCTATGTCCAGCAGTGGACGTCTTTTGGCTGAAATGATGATGATGATTTTAAACGTGGATGGATTATAAACTTATAATTATAACCCAATTAATTTCGAAGTACATCACGTCACAAATTTTCTATTGAAACCTTTATCAAAATCAGGTGACGTTATCTATACATATAATAAATCTGTAGACGAGGCGTTTCTGTACATTGAAAATAAAAATAAAAAAGATAGTTGGGCTGTTATAGGATAACCAACACATGCCATTTCTTCAATTTTTGGAATTTTTGTCTGTTTGTCTGTTTGGATGTGACAGATTTTGAACAGGCTCAACGTAAAAAGTACCAAACCAATATGGTTCACATTTATACTCAAATATAGTGTAGAACTCGGAGCAGTGATTATTTTTTGTTTCATCGCAATCGCTTCAGTCTATCAAAAGATATAATCAATTTAAAGCATTCTATAACAATTTTTATTGCAATAAGTGGAAACATGTAACGACATCTATTGGCGCGATATAGTACTAACGAAATCATATTGTGATCTTTAAAACATTATTATGTGTTTAATCACGTCGTAAAGGCTTGCCTTTATGACGAAATAATTCTGGTCCTTATGTCTGTGTTATTTAAAAAAATAAATAATGATAATGTTTAAATAAATAATATAAACATATATAATAAAATCGTATATAATAAAATCGTAGGAAAGGCAAAACTGTACATAGAATATATTTAAAAAAATACTTGGGGCGTGATCTACAATCGATATCGAAGCCAAAAATATAGTTTTTAGAATTTTTGTCTGTTTGTCTATATGTCCGGGCTAAACTCAAAAAGTACTGCATGGATTTACTTCAAATTTTGCATGAATATTACCAAGAGGTCGGGTCAACATATAGGCTACATATTATCACGCTATCACCTACGAGGAGGAGCTGTGAATCTTTATTTTTCTTACGCATTCTGTGACAGCGTGTAATCTAACGACGCATATTTAAATGTTGTTTTTGAGTAAGTCATGCTATTATCTAGCTTTACACTATAAAAACTTTTGCGCCACTTAAGTAACTTGGGCAGAGAAATATAGTTTAATGAATGTTAGTAGTATAAAACAATTTTGAAGCAGCGCCATCTATGAGATTTCATAAAAATCAAATCAAGTTACATGTCAACACTTTTTGGAAATTAATAATTTAAATTTGATCATGTTGGTGAGGTTAGTAGTTAGTTATTCTTAAAATTCATAGATGGTAATGTGCATTTTCTTCATAAAAGTTGTATCGTATAGTTCGTTTTGACAAATTCAAGTTCCAACAAAACCCTCAAAATCTTGAGCAGAGTTGCGGAAGACAATTTAAAAAAAATGCGGTGTTAAGTATTACAAAAAAGTTATGTTCATTGATGATGATCATTTCTTCATCAATTTCATGTTGTTAGTACAAAATAAACATTGACTGTTATTACATTTGTTCGGTATTTATCTGTGTGATTATTGCTTGGTAATTAATATATTTTCATGTCGTATACCTAATTAGAAACTTAAATTATACCGTGCATCCGAATAATGGCGAATGCGATTTTCTGCGGTTGTTACTTCACACTGTCCGAGGCAAAGTCTTTCGTCTTTCTGAGGACATTTGATGGCGTGGAGTTTCCCACTTACCGCGCAGCCTGCGTAGCACGTCACCTTCTCGACGGTGACCAAAATTGGGCTGACACCCTCGCGGAGGCGAGCGTCAGTGACAGTCCCAGCCGCATGCGTCATCTGTTTGCAGTCATCTTGGTGTTTTGTGGAGTCGCGAACCCGGTAGCTTTGTGGGAGAAGTATCGCCATCATCTGTCTGAAGATTTTCTACGACCTTTGAGGCGTGCTACTGGAGACGAAGTCGGAGACGGCGAAATGACCACCACACGAAATGACCATGTCGCTTTGTTCTCTTTAGAGCAAAAACAAATTTATGACACCGTCCTTGAAAGCGTTTGGCAAAACCAGGGTAAAATGTTTTTCTTGGATGCTCTTGGTGGTACAGGAAAAACATTTGTTACCACTGGCATACTTGCAGAGGTCAGGACGCAAGGCAAAATTGCTATTGCTGTAGCGTCGTCGGGTATCGCTGCCACACTGCTTCCGGGACTGCAAGACAGCACATGCCATGTTTAAAATTCCCATCTATTTAGAGAGCGCCGAAACGCCTGTTTGTGGTGTGTCACGTAACAGCGATAAGGGACACGTGCTCAAGGATTGCTCTCTGATCGTATGGGATGAGTGTACGATGGCCGAGGATCGAGGGCTGACGAGGTGAATGCTTCGTTGAAACGATCTTCGTTGTGGTCACGAGTTCGTACGCTGCGCTTGACCATTAATATGAGAGCTCGGCTCGGCGGCAATGCACGCGCTCAAGAATTCTCCGATGTCCTTCTAAGTCTTGGCGAAGGCACTCTACCAGAAGAGAGAGGTAGACAGGTGGTGCTTCCAGAGTCTCTCGGTAGAGTGGTTTCCAGCTTAGAAGAACTCATTCGCTGTGTGTACGGGGACATTCAGTCGTATACCGCACCAGCAGAATTCTTGGGTGTGTGAGCGGGCCATTTTGACGCCCAAAAATGATCAGGCTGCAGCAATTAACGAATGCATTCTCTCGGAAATTGAGGGGAATGAAGTGGTCTACACCTCGATAAACACTGTTGTCAAGCAAGATGACGCCACACATTATCCCGTGGAATTTCTGAACTCCCTGTCAGCAAGTGGACTTCCAGCGCATACCATCAAGCTGAAGCGGTGTCCCGGTTATGTTTCTTCGGAACCTATCTCCTCCGAAGTTGTGTGACGGAACCCGCCTTAAAGTCATCCCGCTCCACAGACACACCATTGAGGCGGAAATTCTTACGGGTTATGGCGTCGGCGAGGCAGTATTTATACCACGCATTCCCCTCATACCTCATAACTTCCCGTTCCAGTTCAAGCGCGTACAGCTCCCTGTGAGTATTTGCTTCGCGATGACCATCAATAAGTCGCAGGGGCAGACACTGAGGGCAGTGGGTGTCGACGTCAGGACGAGTTGCTTCTCACACGGGCAACTGTACGTCGTCGCTTGCTCCCGCGTCATCACACATTTTGGCTCCTGGCAGCATAACTACCAACGTAGTTTATAGGGAAGTGTTGTAAGGTATATATGATACATTTGAACGTATTTTTACTCTTTTGTGTCCTGGAATGTATTCCTGTATTATTTTCTCTATTTCCTTCAGTAACCTCTTATGACTGAACTCAGCAGGATTCCCATATAACTCTCTTCACTTGCTTCGCTTGCAAAAAAAAAACTTATATTTTAATGCTATTTTAAAAGTTGTTTACTTTATAATGCTATAGCGACACTGGCATCTTAGGTATTTTTGGTGCTGTAGAGCCTTCACGCAGACGACGTCGCGGGCAGCAGCTAGTCGCAAATAAAAATAACACACCCATAAATATTTGTAATCGTTGTAATCATCATAGTGTCGCAATAGCCGATGCATTTACAACGGGATATAGCTCTAATAAAGATATACGAAGGACACTTTATAATATTGCCTTTATCCTTATCTTTAAAAGATTAGTCGTGGGAGTTGTTTATTGCTTCGTTTATCTTTTTATGGAATAGTAATAGGAATATAAAGATATGATATTACGTCAGCTATTTGAAAGTTTGACTGTCTGTGAGACTGTGACGCATTTTTTAAATAAAACTCCTTATATAGCTTGTCTGGGGAAGTACCGTCATTAACGTAGGTAAGTACGAATCTATAAATATAATTAAATCCTAGCGAAGTCGAAACTGTACATTGAATGTGACTGTTAATGAGAAATCCCGTGTGTTTACATCTACTGCTAGATTAGTATAGAATAAAATAGATTTATTTTCTTAGCACAAATTACAGGATAAAGTTAAATTAGTCTATAGAAACAATTTTGTGGAAGACTGGTGCCTAAACTAAGTTTTACAAAACCTGTAAGTCAGGTCACCAGGCCCCCTTAAGAGCCTATACTACCTCAAATGGCTTAGCATGATCCTCCGTTATGTCTAAAATTCTGCAGCATTAATTTTGAAAAAAATATATGCTAAAGTTGAGGATTAATGTAAGGTCTTATGTTAGACGAAAACACGATTCCATAAAATTTTCTCGATAGAAAAAAATTCCAAAGTTACCTCCAAACCGAACAATAAACCGCAGGTATTCAAAAAATACTTCAAATTAGATCATGAAACTTTGCATACTAACTGAACTAACTATAAAGCAGGTCTTATGTTAGTTAGTTTTTTTGAATTACCTTTATTTTCACCGTAAAAAGCAAATACCTAAACTATTGGCGCTGCCTCCCGCCCAGCACCGCACTCTGTCTCGCTTTCACACAGTCCGCGAGCAGTATCGTGCGAGCGAGATAAAGAGTGAATTTTAGCTGAGGTAGTATAGGCTCTTAACAATTTATATTATTATATTTCAAGTATTGTTCTGAAGATGTTTGTTTGAAATCACAGTAGTATTAATTCATTCATTATTATGACGTTTATTAAAAATGATTTAATTTAATAGAATTATTTAGTTTACTAATAGAAATATTGCACTTATGATTTTATTTATCTTTTATTTATGAAACATGCAAAGGATGTATGAGAGTGTGGGGTTATTTTAGTGATAGCTATTCGTCAGGAATAATGTATATGAATGCATTCGCCAGTGTACCAGTGTTATGCCATTAGGTAGGTTATGCAGGAACGCAGGCGTTCATTAAATTATTAAAAACGATAAACTTCGCAAGCTATGAGAAATAATTGCTACTGAAGGCTTCGGATGTCGACCTCAGGACGAGCTGCTTCACATACCTACGGACAGCTTTCATCGCTTGCTCCCGCGTAAAAATACCCTGACTGAGACCAAAACTACGGAAGTTTTATAATAATTTGGGTGCTATTTTAGAATGTTGTAGTGTCCTACGACCAGAAGCTAGTTTCTAATATTTCAACATGAACTTTTAAAATCGTATAGTTATATTTAAATCATAAAGTAAATCAGTAGAAACACATACCACAAGTTAATCTAGAAAAACAGGTATTTCCCATCAATCCTGTCAAAGTTATCAAGTACGTTAGTTTCATATTAATTAACACTCACGTCTTTGAAGTTGAACCCAACAATACCAATAAAATAACCTCCTATAAATTTCCTATATAATTTCACATACAGTCACAAACAGCGAGCAAACTATAAGTAAATCTATTTGTTGTGCGCGACCGTCCGAGCAATGGGGCGGTCTCGTTGCTGTCCGCAAGTGTACCGCGATAATTAGTTGTCATAAACTGTTGCTTTCAGCTCGGTGTATTGTTTAGTTTGTATTGACGATAGTTGGAGGAAAGTGATTGCTTGTATGTATATTGCAGTCGATTTAGTTAACCTTTACAATACGCTATTGCCTGATTTTATGTTACAAAACTTAGTAAGAAAACGTGAAATAAAGATTAACTAAAAACTTTTGTATTTTCCTTGTTTGTCAAACCTAGTAATATGTTTTGTGCAATAAGCGTCTTTTAAGAATATCATGGGCCACGGGGTCCGAGTGCCCACTTAGTATTTCGAGATATCACATCGCCAAGCAGTTGGTCGACTCTTCACGTGACTAGAGGGCTGGTCTGTTTTATGATAGCCAAAGATTCAGCAGGAATGCCATACAACTTGGCAATGCTGCCAGCCTTTTGGGCAAGTTTTCTATTGACAGCGATGCGGAAGAATTTTTTGATGCAAAGGGCATCATTATTTCCCCTCCTTTTTACATACCTGTACAGTGTACATATTATTATTTTAAGATTGTAAGCTTTTTAAATTATGTAAATATCTCTCTGTAGTCGGTTACTCATGTCTGAGGATCGTGGTCAGCTTCGGAGTAGCATCTGGAGCGGATGATCCATCTCTTACCACCGTATAAAATTTAGTGGACGATTCACCTGATCGGTCCGGTTTTGTAAATATACCTAATGTAGTTAAAATAAAATAAAAAATCAAATTAAAGAATTATCATTACTAGTACCTATGGTAAGTATTATTTTTCTATGGCATTACAACAGTAATGTTAAATATTTTTTTTTAATTCATCTTAGTTTTTTTTTTAAGTTAGCCTACGCTGCCCTGCTGCTGAGCAAAGGTCTCCCCCAAATCCTTCCAGGGATCCTTTTCAAGAGCCACTTACAACACAACCCTCGCAGTATGCGTCTAGATTGTCTCGCCACCTGTTCCTGGGCCGGCCTCGGTGACGCCGTCCATCCTCAGGCATCCACCGTGCGGAGACATCTTAGTTAATAATAAATTTTCAATTTGTGTTTTATGAGGATTTTAAAAGATTACCATGAAGCCACTGACATCTATATAGAATACTCTTTACACCATATAAATTACAGACATAAATATAGAGTAACTGTACAAAGGGTGACATAATGGGCGGTCTTATCGTTAAGAGCGATCTTTTAAAGACAACCTTTGGATGGATTAAGAAAGGGAAGGACAGACAAATACTATAGGTAGACTTCTACTACTTTCTTTATACCCCTTTACTTGCTATATTGTTATCATGAATTAGATACCTACTGCTAAACCCATCTCACCTCCATGAAACTTACTAGAAGATATTTGGCCTACTTCAAACCGGGAACTCACTACAACCTAACTATTACACGTTACGTCAAAACCCTTCACCACACAGCAACACATACTTTTTAAGCCATTTTTATCTGAAGCCATCAATTGTAACACCGCGGTAACAAAGATGTCATTCACCTCGCAGATGCCATTTATCCAGGAAAGTACCCACTAAACTAGGTACATAAATTATTTTGTCTGCTTCGCCAAGTGTAAGGAACTCCTAGGGAATTTATCACGCGTGTCCCGGTGTAAAGAAAAAGCGACTGCGGACAAAGAAAAAAAGGAGATTTTTTCTTTGAGTTGGCTTTGAACTCGAAGCTTGAGTTTGCTAAAACTTTTCTCATATTAAATTTAGAATTATACAGTAGGTCTGTATATTCTAAATTTAATATGGGAAAAGTTGTATTCGAAATTTGAAGATTTCAACTTTGACTCATAAAATTACCTTGCACGACCATCTTCATCGAATCTTAATAAAACAATTAGGTTGGACAACTCTGACATATCTGACAAGACTGACATATTAAGGATGGGTTGTATCAAAAGCTCCGTTATAGTTTGCGTCAAAGTTAAATTTAATCGTAACCATAACCATGACCATAGAATCTACTATCCGCTGTTGCACCGTCATATATTTTACATGTTTTACAGTTAAAGTTAAAAGGGTGACAAGTGATAAGACGTCATATTTCCCCAAAATGTACGTGGGTAATTTTTTGACAAGGGCAACACTTCAAGCTTGTTGTCATCACGCTTTCTTTGTTTGACACTAGTGATGTTACTCAGTCATTAACGGTCAGGCACTCGATTGTCTCTATTATGTAAATTAAAAACACAAGAACAGAATCATAGCAAGATCAAAAATACAGTAACCGTTCTATATTGGTAATGTACCAAGGTGTTTAAGTCAGTGACTGAAGGAAGGGAGGCCTTTGCCCTGCAGTGGGACAGAAATGGCTGATAATAATAATAATTCGGCTAAGATTGGCTTTGTTCGACTTTGTAAAGAGCTTTTTGTCTTACATTCCACTGATTATCAGATTGATCTGATAAAATCAGTGAAGATTTAAAAAAAAATTACACTTTATTATCTGACAGCACTAACCCACAGAACATGTATTTTCTCTTATTAAAACTCTGTGACTCTGTACATTACAGTATTATGACGGTTTATTACACGAAATATATTTATTACCTGGTTTATTATCCAAGAATGATAGTTAACTAGTGTGGCAGTGTTGATGATATTTATCTAATCGCAACTAAACCGAGTGGCACATCGAGAGAAAATGGACTCGATTCTTTATTTTTTTTTATTTGAGTAACGAGTTAAATAAAATCGAGCCGCATCACTATCTGACACTGTCAGAAAGACAAGACGTAAGTGATAATAACATTCATTTTATTTTTCCGTTTCTTTCGAATTGCATGAAATTGATATTTCTGTTTTCCTGTATGTAATTGAAGGATTGTATTATTGGAAGATGCATTACAGCATTTACTCCAGAAGGATGTTGAGTTAATTGTTCAGTAAGATTGCAACGCAATGTGCGAAAACATTGCCCGAGACTGCTGCAGATGTGCGGTAACTTTGAACGCATGGATTCACGAACGCAAATCAAATCATCTGTGCAGTTTAACGAAAGTGCTTAGAGACAATGCAAGAAAGTATTGAAACTGTTATACATTATGGAGATTTGGATACAGGAATATTTACATCATATGGCGATTTTCACAGCAAACGCATACTGTGCCTGATGAATGCGGGAAAGAACATTATTTTGCAGTGGATTCCAGCACACCAAAAAGAACAATAATAATATTAGTTAGAAAACGCTTCTAACACCGAGCTGCTCTTGCTGGATGCTGTTGCAAGGTTGTAACTGTTTGGTGGGCAGACGTTGGTATAGTTGGCTGTTGTGCACATGTAATGTTGAGCATGCGGTATTTATGTATTTTCATCGGTGGAGCGACCTGCATATTTTTTAGATGAAATATTACCTACTTCTAAGTCGTGTGACGTTGAAATTAATATAAGTAGGTACCTACTTACAGAAATAAAAATGCTTTGTTATGTACAATTTATGTGTTTTTTTTTTAACGTTTGAAAACACCCCTACTCGCTGAGCAGTGGTGTGTCCGTCGTAACAGATGCGACTTACAGCTTGTAGGTCGTAGGTTTGAACCCAGACTGGCACTTTACTTTGTGTAAATTATTTCATCACCACTGCCGGTCGATTCTGTAAAAATCTCACCGTGAAAACTTAGGTGAAGTGAGTTTGTTTTTGCTAGTAATTGACACTATTGACAGCACAGGTGAAGTGAGCGTGGAGTGATCCACGCTCACTTCACCTAAGTTTTCACGGTGAGATTTTTACAGAATAGCACCGCTGCTCTCAAAACGGTGAAGGAAAACATCGTGAGGAAACCGGCATGTCCTAGAACCAAAAATTCAGAAGAATACGCAGAAGCATACGCTAGAGCTTAAGTTTCTTTGGCAATTAAAGCAACACACTGAAGAGCAACAGTGAAGCTAGAACTAAAAATAAAAAAACTGAAATTAGAAATCGATATTCTTAAGTAAAATATTCTCAGGGGTTTCTTGTTTTCAGCAAGGGAGGACCCTTGCTGAAAACAAGAACCCTTGGGAACTAAAAACCCGGAATCTGTCCAAAAATTTATTCTCATCACACTTATGAAATCGATCAATGCGATGGTGATTTTTTTTCTCTTCCTAACTGGCAAATCGGATTCACTGTCACTATCATCGCTAGAAGAGCTTTATTCCACAATATTTCGCGGAGTAAAGACATACCTAATTTGTTTTAATAGGTACTTTATTCAACAACACAATATTTTTATAGGTTACAACTGCAAAGCAGATGACATTACAATGACACTAACCGTAACTATAGCCCTTAACCGGCCGAATTTGGTCGATTAATGTTATAGTTATGTGTGACGTCATTTTAACAATTATGACAAAACTTAAATCGATGCAACCCGAATTTCGCTTAACCGGAGATTTGACGTCTGTCAAAGCTTTGATTATAGTTAAAAATGGCTTGTTATAGTTATTTATGACGTCATTTTAACAATTCTCAAACCGATGCAACCCGAATTTTGCTTAACCGGAGATTTGACGGCTGTCATGAGATTGGTTATGGTTATAGTTAGCTGATGCAACTCACTCTTAAGTCTCTGTTTTATTAAGAGTCGATGAAGATGTTGAATATTCAAATTTCGAATTAGGTCTCTATAATTCTAAAGGTGTTATAGTGTTGGCTATGGAAGTTGAACATAATTATGGCTCTTTTATTAAAAATTAGTTTTTTTATACGATCAAATAAGCTTTATGAGTCGTGCACTTTTGTATTTTCCAAATTTTTAAAAGTTTTGTAACAAAACAGTTTTATTAGACGGCGTCAGTGGTGGGAAAAATTGCAGGGATTAATACGTTTTAATATTATTATGTTACTTGAAAATTGCCAAAACTCTGTTGGCGTAGTGTCTGCCGGCGTTTAGTCGTACACTCCCAAAAACTTTTTTTTCTCTTTTTATAACTTGCACCATCCCTTGTAGGAAAAATAGTAGCGAGTGCCGACAGCCATTTTGTATAAAGCAAGGGGGTGGTTTAAAATATTATGCATCCTAAGGAAATGTATTTTTTGTAGGTGCGGGGTGCTCCGTTTATTTAGGCAAGGATGATAAGTCAAATTTATTATGCTGAAGTCAGCTGTATGTTTATTTGAGAACTGAGGGATTATAATAGCTTAGTTTGGAAGAGATATTCTAAGAATCTACTCTAGAAAATAAATGTTGAACTAGAAGAAACGATGACCAAATGACCGTGGACCTTTTAAAGAAACTCTCATCTCTGAATTGAACTCCCTTTTGATGCGGTAAAGCTATCAGGTGATACTTTCAAATTAGGGTATAAAAGCGAGAACAAATTATATAAATTATTTATCCCGTCGCCCGTGACGAACTTAAAGAAAAATATTGCAAATAGGTTTGTTGTTCTCCTGCAACTTAGCGTTTGTTTAGAAAAGTGAATGTGAATATATTATAATAAGCAACATTTAGGTTTTCACTGCAGACATATTAACCACAATTTTCTGAACTTTGAAAACTTCTTACAGAAAGAAGAACCACTATATTTTGTATATATATAACTATTTAGCGAACGTCCTGAGATAGCTCCTTGAGGTACTCCAAACGTATTGTAAACAACTCGAGTAGTATTATATTGGTTTCTTCTATCGTGATTCACCTAATCACATACCTGATGATCAAAAACTAAAACCCATTTGGTAATCTATCCCAAAAAACAAACTCTTTCTCAACAGAAAACAAGGTCGTACCTCTCGTAAGCTATCCTAAAGTCACGTTTAATAAAACGGGCAGGCTGTAATACAGGCAGGCTTTAAGACGGGCAGGCCATGACAAGTATCGCGAATACGGGCAGGCCATAAATCCGCCAGAACGCATAAATATCGCGGGACGCCGCCGAATCACTTTGAACGAGATAAGGTGAAGCCAGTCGGGTTCTGGCGTTTTGTTAGTACGTTCATGTTATGATATAAAGGAGTGTTGAAATCTGTTTTTAAGGTAGTGCTACACACGTCATTTTATGTTGAAATTTCAAATAAAATGTTTAATTAACTGTATTGTTTGTATAACTATTATGAATGGCAGTGATTATCCCGAGATATTTTATATAAAAAATATTGTAGCAGTGCCAATAATATAATAATATTTTAAACATGAACTTGAAAAATACAAGACATTGACATTAAAAAAACACGTTCAAATTACGTTACGAAGTAGGTGCAACATATGTATTTCAGCAGAACAGGATGAATTAATCTCAAAATCTGAAATGACAACAATTTTTTTCAACTCAAATACGTCATCACATATTTCAACATTTTGAATATAAGGCCGTAAATTTTCAGTAACAAGTCGCCGTTTCGCGTACCGTGCAGCACATATCTCAAAGTTATTTCCCTTGGATGAAATATGTGGCAATTTCTTTGAATAATACATGGGCCATATTTCAGCCGTAGCGCTACGAGCGTAGGCCGTAGCCTCGTAGCGCTACGAAACAATATATTGTACTAGGAAGTGTCAGTGATGTTTCGACTTTGTTTTATATTCTTGTTGTGTTGATTGGTTGTATTACGGATTTATCAGGAGCATTCTTTGTTTGTCAGATCAACAATGTCGAATCTATACATATTACAAATTAAAGTCACTTTTCGTGTCTGTCCGTGTAACTGCTTAGATAGTCTAAACTATGCAATGGATTGGGATGGAGCATTTATTCTAGTAGGTTATTGTATGTGTAGGTATAATAAAATAATATTTACATTTATGACTTAGATTTAGCATAGCAATCTCAATAATGGGACATGTCGCCATTTCACCTGTGCTGTCGAGTCGAGTGTGTGTATGTGTGTTTAAACGTTTGTTACTTCTTCACGCTCAAACGGCTGGACCAATTTTCATAACATTTTGTATGTAGGTAGCTGACACCCTGGATTAACATATAGGCTACTTGTTATCTCGATATTCCTACGGGATCGACATTTACGCGGGTGAAACCGCGGGACACTGCTAGTAAATAATATAAATTTGAGAAAGCACAAAAGACTGACTATATTATTTAATTATGAACCTCACTTTGGTATGGTAGAGTTACTATAGGAACAGCTGGGTTCAGCTCTCTAGAAGTACTTGCTAATGATAAATAGCTCATATAAACTATGCGGCAGCAGGTTGGGTAACATCAGAACAGGAACCAACCGCATGATAAATAATTAGGTACCAACGTGCTACCTAATGAGCACTTTACCTGGCTTTAAGCGAAATAAACCTAGTGAAAACTTTTATTACAATTCTTGACACACAAAAGTAGGTAGATGATAATGATAATACACACATATTTAAAATGACAAAAAAAATTAAACTCGAATAAGAATTAAAATAAAAGTGAATTTAAGAAACAATGACACAGGTTATCACGCAAATTAAATTTCTCTAAAAATATTCACCTGTGACCTAACATTAAAATAAAATAATCGGTTTCATACCATAAACACTAGAAAACGCTTATCAATCAACATTTCACACATTTTATATCAAAATGCTATTATATCCCCTACAAACTAGCGTGCCAACTTACCACCTGCCAGTTTTTTGCCAGTAAAGATGGCAGCCGCCAATTTATCACGTCACGTCTTTGAGACACATAATATATTGGAACATTAGAACATAATGAACGACTCATTCGATCGTTTGTCATGTTTTTCCACTACTAAAAAAAACTGCCCTCAGTACCAACCGTATTTTCTTCTTACTAAGAACCATTATCCCATAATTTCTTGATAGAATAATAAGGTCTTTCACGCATATATCAATTCTGAGACGCGTGTTCTTCCATTTAGTGACTTTTGAGAAGTTTTTCAACAATCGCAGATTTAGTGTGAAAGGGCAGGGACCCGGGACTCGATTGTCATGCGCCATTATGTTGAGTGATAAATGGTCAGCTTGTTTGAGGCCAAGTTTGAACCATCTGGAATTAAGATTTAGCACCTGTGGAGAAAAAAGAAAAAATAATATGCATATATCTTTTATTAGTGTAAGTTTTGTAAGGAAACCGTTTTGAGAACTTTGAATCTCCCTAACTTTATTTTAATTTACAACACCTTTGCACTTTTTTGACCTTTGCACTAACAAAAAAAACATCAGGCTGCACAAGGTGTGGTTCTCGAGTACTTTTGGACATCCAGGTAATTTTTTTTTTTAGCAATATGTCGTCTTGAGAACTCCTCATCTTATCATCATCCTACTAGCTGAAAATACTTCCACACAACCCGAAATAATATACAGTAATCTGAATAATTTCACACACCAAGACCCCAAAAGCGCACATAATCAAAAACATAACCCCATCACTGCCAAAAAACGACGCACTTCATACAAATCATCACCTTGCTGTCATTCCCCATACCCCGCTTCACCCCTCTCCCCGCTTTTGTCCCACGAGTACCACTCTTAAAACTCGTAAAAGGCGCGCCATAAGTTTGAATTATCGTCGCACTGAGCCCCCGTAATGAATATGGTCGACTGTATATTTCAATTTGGGCCGCAACTGTGAGCAATGTGTTACGTTTTTACGAGCACACGCTTTTTGGGCAGCACCTTTTTGAAAATTTTAGAAGGGGTGCTGTTTTGTATGTTTAATTAAGGTGCTAATTATGTATTCATTGCTCCATTTTGAGCTGTGGGCTTTGAGGCATCTACGATATGGGTAGCAGCCTTCTTTCTAGAGATAAAACATTATTGCAATTTACTTGTTATTCAAGTAACTATGATGATTTTGGTGATGTTTCTTAATGACCGTTAAATCAATCTTAGGGACCACCACCCACTTGGTTAGCGGGATTGTCCGAAATGGTTTCCGCTGACCCGGAACATAAAGGGCTAAGGAAGGAACACGGGTCGGTTCAGTAAGAGTCTGACACTCCCTTCCGCTCCACCCAGAGCGGGAGGGGGAAACTTGATGATTTCCCATCCAGAAAAAAAAAGGAGACCCATTTTGTGGGAAGGTAGTCGATTGAACCTCAATAGCTTTTTTTACGTTCAAGCAGTGTTTCATCGAGTAAGAAAAATTTAATAAAATTAGTAGTAGCCAACTCCGCCCTTTAAATAACATCTAAAATAGCCACATGGATTTTATATTTTCAACCCATGGATATAATTTGTATAGTAAAATATTTGACCACTTATTACTTACTAGCTGCGCCCCGCGGTTTCACTCGCGTAAATGTCGATCCCGTGGGAATATCGGGATAAAAAGTAGCCTATATTGTTAATCCAGGGTGTCAGCTACGTCCATACAAAATTTTATTAAAATTGGTCCAGCCGTTTGAGCGTGAAGAAGTAACAAACATATAAACACACCCCCACACACTCACAGACTCACAAAGCTCTTACTCACTACAGTATTACTACTCTAAAAGAACCGAGCGGGTCCATCACCGACTATATCCCACAAATTTTCACTCTAAAAAACTCTATTATCCGCATCTATAGCGACATTATATCATACTAAGCCATACATTGCGAGAAAGGCTAATTTAGCGGGACCATTTAGCCTCGGAGCGAGGTTGGAATTGTGATATACAGGGTGTTTCATTACGCTCGTACGCGCCGTAACCGAGTAATAATTCAAAATTATAGCCCGCTTTACGACTTTGGCCGACGTCAGACGATGGTACACGAGTTTTAAATCGTGTTCCACTGCGGATGTTTAAGTGAAATGTCCAAAAGTGGGGGGAGAGGGGGACTGTCTTATGGTTATTAGGATGGTGATAAAATCTTGCTGGGTTTGCTTGGGGAAACTGAATTTAAAAAGTCTTGTTATCTGCAAGGTATTATAAAATAATTTGTTCGCATCATAGACTTTGGGTGAACGTCAAAACTGCCATAGATCTGTAAATGTAAGCCATTCAATTATCTATGTAACAAATTTATTGTTATACACAAGTGTGATTATGCCCTAAAATTCACACCGTTATGTCTCCAACTTTCCAAAAGTTCAGGGGTAAACACTGTGAAGATTTATGAGGTAATGTGTAGCCATAAATCGCTACAAATATTATAATTTTAATTTATGACCTGTTGTGTAATAAATCCAAAAAAATAAACACCACAATAAATCAAGGTGAGCGTGCTAATCGTCGAAACTCGAATTCTCAGTTAATGCGAAATCATTTATAATACTTTTATCCCGACAATTCTATTGTTAATAACAATTTCGAGTAATAAATTCTACCTCCGGCGTATCGGATCCCCCGGAATCACATAACAAAGAGAAGCACTAGATCATCGACACACAAAAAAACCGTACACACCACGACACCGCTTATTTATTTATGAGTTCAATTCAAACTCAAAACCCTCTTCTACAAGCATAATATTGAGCGATCGATATCAGCTCATTTCGGGCACCACACCGAGTTGACACAAAGGGACGCGTCAAAAAAAACCGCTCCAAGTGTCATCTTTCTTGTGACAGACGACAGCTGCGGGGAACACGACAATACGAGCGATATCGATTCATCACATCGACGACAATGCCGCTCATTGGGGTGTCTACCCTACACAACGCGCCACAGAATAAAATCTTCGCTACATACGCATTGACCAACTGATTTTCGTAGCATGTGTTGATGTAAACTTTTTTAGTCTGTACGGGGTGAAGGTGACAGTAATCGGTGGCAGTGTGAAACGGATAGACAGCCGTGGTAAATCGACAATGGTAGTGATTTAAAAGGGAAATAAATAGGGTAAAAGCCGTGAAGATAGTTATAACAAACACGCATTTCATGGTCGGGGATTTGCTTAGGTTAGTTGTAGTTAATTTGATATGGGTGTCGAATGTATTGAAAGGCATTTGTTTAAATAGTGGATTGTAACGTACAATGTATTGTGAAATAGGTACGAGTAGGTATGTACACAAATATAGGATGAGGTATTGACTACTATTGACGTAACATTTTATGAGAGATTTTTCTTTGGCTGCTTAATCGAAAGTCCCCAAGAGAACCATGTTTATTTATCTAAATCTCTTCATTTATCAAGAACGGATATAACTTACTATAATTATGTTGATTAGGATTTGTAGAATTGTTTTTTTATTTGCCTTTTTTTTAATTTGTTTATTTATAATTTTGTCAAATATTAATGTTTGTGATTTTTACATAAACTCATGCCTTCTTCCCATGGGGGTAGGCAGAAACTATAGAACACCACCTACTATGATCCTTACTTATCTGCTCCTTTTTCCTCATTTACGTTCATACATCTGGTCATACACATAACTGCATTATTACAATAATGCTAATTACAAGAAAAGTCTTTTCGACAGTGTCATTTAAAATAGTAAGTTTTAAAACTTTCACCAACAATGCTATCATTCATAATTTCACGGATGACAGAATAAAAAAGTTCAAATCTATTGAAGCATGATGAGCAATAATGAGAAATTTAAAACCCATGGGAACAACCTGTCCAACTAGATTATTCTGGAAGGGATGATTATTATACTTTTCTTTGATACAATGTTTTTTTCCCACATCATGGTATTGGCCATTAAAAACATAGAATAAGATTGTGGGGGCATGGTACAATGCAATTTTGAACAAATATTTTGCTCAATAACGGAGATTAAAAAAACTGAAGTGTTAATCGATCGATTAACACTTCAGTTTTTTTAATCTCAGTTATTGAGCAAAACTAAAGTGTTAATATTTTGCTCAATATCTGAGATTAGAAAAACTGAAGTGTTAATCGACTTTTGTTGCTGACTGTACCAAAACTTATTTATTTTATATTTTAGATGTAAATGGATGGTGGTATGAGCTGGACTCCTTTAATAAAGATTGGTCCTTGGCAGCTCTAGACAGAGACAGGTGGAAAGAGAGTAGGGAGGCTTTAGTTTAGCCCAGCAGTGGGACATTAATGGCTAATAATAAATAAATACTAGATGTAAACGAGCATAATACCAACCAAATAGGTAGTTTAAACTCAGAGATTTTTAGGCTTACTTCCAACTTTAATTGTCTTTATATTAAAATCACTAGTCTATTAGTCTATTATTTACAATTGCATGAAATCGCGATATAACAGCAAATTGGCACAGTTTGTCAATTTCTTAATTAAACAATTAATTTTCCTATCTGTACCTACACCTACCTACTTACATACTAAAACTAGTTTTCATATTCATACACTACTACTTTTCAACAGAAAATATTAAAAATTATGACATGGGTGGCACGCAATTCTCTAGCTCACTTTCTAAAGAAAATAATAACTCACACAAACTCAAACAACAACAAAAAACCAAACACACTTATCTAGCGACCCGTCCTTGCGTTAATAAATTATTCGAACAACATTGTTCAAAGTAAATCGCGCCACAACAGTCAACCTCACACCGCGTTCATGTCCCGTCATTCCCGTCAACAATGGCAACGTGTCCCGTCACTGTCCCTTTGTCGTTCACAATCGTGACAGACAAACAGAATGTACCGTCCGAGCTTCCTGCGCTTTCAAAACGGCGGAATTGTGTAAACACCACTATATTGTAAGTGCATTTTTCCGTCACTGTTATGACGGAAAAGCCATTACTGTGCCGTTCAAATATACACTGTAATTTCTAAGCTGTACGTTTCCTTTTTGAAGTGGAAGCTGTTGAAATGAGGTTGTTTTTCATGGTATAGTAGAAGTGTGTGCGGGTAATGGATTGGCCGATTGTCGGCCGTCGGTCGAGTGGCGGTGGGTGGTCATTTTATGTCGGCAGCTTTACATCATCGTTTGAAAAGAACACAAAGGGCGAATATTAAATGAACGCTCGTAATATACGTCGTTTTTATTGTAACGTGCGATGTTCGGTTTGAATAATAATATTATGGAGTTAGGATACTTGATTTGAAGTTTAAAAAAGGTGTTAGTGTTTTAAAAATGGCACTGTACATACATGCTATCTTTTACAAATATGATGATTCTAAACTACAAAATTTACGAAAGCTAAATAACCAGTCAAGAGTTTTATGCATTTTCAAACCAATATAAACTTTGTCTGTATCATAAAATAAGTATATTTGGTAATCCGAACACAAAAACAACAAATAAACATCCGAGTAAATTCAAAGAAATAATATAAACGAATATCTGTATCATGTCGCAATACACAACAATAAAATCTAACTGCTGACGGTTTGAATAAAACCTGTTATTAAAGTAACGAGCCAAGGAGCCACATAAAATTTATATATAATACACTTTAAATAAACATTAAAGTGTCAGCATTACTCCATATTCACTGCATTTACGTGTAATATCACCAATTAAGGGGCTGAGTTACGGCCGCGGGCGTCATTACTGCGCTGCCGCCTGTCATGGTAGTAAAAAATATAATATTCTTATCATTACCGCCGAGCGACTTAAGTCAGTGTTTGAACATGAATGTGTGACAAATAAAAATGTTGGTTTGACAGTTGGTGTACCTCTCTATGTCAGTTTTAATGTTAGAGGTGCGACGTGTTTTTTTTAATGTCAAATAGTAAGTTCAGTGTGTTTATTTGTGTGTAAATACTGTAAATGTTACCTGCTACTCCGCAATCAATCAAGTGATAACAGCTCGATGTCTAAAACGTTGGTTCACGATCGAGATATCGTAAGTTCAAATTCTACACGTTGAATTATCGTGAATTCACTTCTAACACGCCACTTACTGGCAGGGGGTTAAAATTAACATAAATAATATACACCACACATCACTAGAAGATATCGTTTACACGAAATAAGCTGCCCAAACTGCATCATAAATTCTGTTAAAACAACGTGGAGAAAAAATCGTGCCAATATAAATGGCAAAAAAAACCGACTATATAAATAAAACTTATTTATGTTTCGTAAAACATTTATCAAGACAAAAAGGTGTACTTTACACTAATATCCCAATATGCTGATACACCACCGACGCGACAATTTTTATGTGTGGAGATTAACAAAAAAATATGGCGCCCGCTCCCCGGCTGTCAGGGCCCTATCTGCCGTCGTAATTCAATGTTTATTTTTTTCATTTGACTTTTTTAAATGTATTCTAACAAGAAGCGCCGACTTTATCTTTTATGAGTGGTAAATTGAGGTGTTAAATGTCATAGTTACTGGTTTGAAATGGTGCTTTTAGATGTGATGTAAGAAACTGTGATAAAATAGACTTCTGTACTTACTGTTGTCGTATCGTTGACATTTTATTCTATCACGAAAAGCTTTAAGTTCTGTTGGCAGTTCATGTAACGTAAGTATTATTTTTAAGTTGCCTACTTATTTGTTTTAAGTGCGTGTGGTTCCTGTCTTAAATTAGCTCAACGTTTTTCTTCTAACGGTTTGAGCAATTAAACATGGGGTGATATGCTTATCACCTCATGTTTATTTGTTTTGTGTTGTGTTTTTATGTGTGTTTCTGGTGTTTCCATTTAAACGGATAGTATCATAACTTGCCAAGTCACTTGCCGAGTACTTTTGGTATTACACGCAATGCTTACATTTTTTTGCTGACCAGTACACATAAGTAAACTGAACATTTTCCACACTGTTAATTCCAAGGTTGCCTGGAAGAGATCGCAGAAAGCGTTAAGGCCGCCCATTGTATGTTTTGTAGTGTTAAATGTATTTTTTGTAATGTATTTTCTGGTATACAATAAAATTACAATAAATAAATATTTTTATTTAATTTTCAAATTCAACAAAAAAAATAAATGTTTAACAGTAAGAAATGTTTAAGTAGTGTATTTGATAAGTTGATGTCATAATTATGATGCCAGCACAAAGTATTTAAAACAGAAGAAAAATAATTAGGAGTCACTGGAGTCAGGTTAGAGGGCTGAACGTCATCGTGTAATTATGTAAATTATTGTAGATGAAAATAATAGTAGGTGTGATTTTCCAGGTCATTCTATAAACAAGCGTTTTTTTTATCTTTAATATTACCCAGAGTGCTAACATTACCAACATACCAAAACACGTAAATAAATGATTACCTTAAAAATAATAAAACAACTACAAGATACAAACCAATATTTCTCATAAATAAGTTGCAGGATACCCAATGTGTATTTTCCTCATTTTTACCAACATGTTGAACTGTACACATAAAAATTAATAATATGTCAAGTTAATACTAAAAATAAACCAATATTTTAGCCTTACCACTAATCTCCCAACCATTTATCTAATCCCTACAAACGCGGCATCAATAAATTATAGCTAAGTGAAACATAAACGATAATGTCAATTGTGTAAACATTCGTCCCCTTTACATTTGTACAAACACTGACCTACTGGTTGTATTAGGGCCAACTAAGTATAATAAATCCTTCACTACTTCACGTGACCACCATTCGATTCCGAACTTTACTTAACAATCCTAAAGATCAAATTCAGTCGTGGTACGACTGTCACTAAGGTCGTTTTTCACGGTTGTGGTTGGTAGAAACAAGTCGATCCATCATGGGTAAGTGATCGATGAGGGCTGCCCAAATATTTGAATTATTTGATATGAGAGTACAGGAGCGACTCAGTCACTTGCCACTGTGTTAGAATTATATTTTATTTATTATATTATACGTACATTTTGCCGGGTTATTTTTTAAGGTTGGAATTTGTTGATGACTTTGGAATGTAGAATATGGATACGGTTGGTTTATTGAAGGTGTTTTAAGGATAATAGTTTCTTGGTTAGTCACTGGTCGATCGATCAGGTTAAGCTACGCTTGCCGCGGATGGTCTGTGGATGGGTGACCATCTTTTGATACCGAGACCCCTCCGTGCCTCGGAAAGCACGTTAAGCCGTTGGTCCTGGCTGTCATTTGTGGATCTTTGACAGTCGTTACAGATAGTCAGAAGTCTGACAACCAGTCTTACCAAAGGGGTATCGTATTATCCAGTAACTGGGTTGTGGAGGTTCATGTAAAATACTGGTATTCAGATGCATCCGGTTATATAAGGTGTTTATTTACTAACAAAATTATTACTATATTATTATGTATACTTAGGTTAAGGTGTGTATCTATGGGTCTTTGTTACCTGAAAATAAATAGTTTATTATGATACCTACTGGAAGCCGACTCCAACATAGTTGGGAAAAGGCTAGGCAAATGATGAGTTTCTTGGTTAGTATTTTGGAATGCTTTTTCAGGTTGTACGGATAATTATTTATTATTTTACTTTTAAGAAAGTGTTACCGTATAATCTGTTTTGTGATGGTCACACCGTGGATAATCAAACATTTGAGAAAAATAAACGCAGAAGGATGACAAAGGAACATATGAATTTGGACCAATTTATATTACCTATTACTAGCTGCGCCCCGCGGTTTCACCCGCATAAGTTTCGATGCCGTTGGAATATCGGGATAAAAAGTATATATTAATCCAGGGTGTCAGCTACCTCCACACAAAATTTTATCAAAATTGGTCAAGCCGTTTGAGCGTGAAGAAGGAACAAACATATAAACACACACACACACACACTCTCACAAAGTTTCGCCTTTATAATATTAGTGTGATTTACTTTATTCCCATATTTCTACTAAACGTGTAAAATATTATGCATTTCTGCACAAAGAGTGTTACGTAAATATCATTTACCTCCATTATAATACCATGTCCAATGGTACAAAGTTTTCAATAGAATTTAATACCATAACACTTTCCATGCAAATTATGTTTGCATATATTATTTTAATGATACATGTAGTGTAAGAAAATATAGCAAATTCAAACTTGTATTTACATAGGTATAAATAAAAATTATTGGTACACGTGTATTCAATCATTTGTATTCAATAACATTGAATTTGCTTTTTTCATCATGTTCCTAACATAGTAATATTTTTGAATAGTAGTTCCTGTAAGCTATAGTAATTTCTTGTCCGTTCTTCTCCATAGAGATCTACGTTTTGTAATTGATAACTAGATTCCACTTTATAAGTGACCGACTTTTTGACAATTCAAAAGTGCCTGTAAATGGTTTAATTGAAATAAGTAAACGCTTTGACTTTCAGTACTTATAGCTGGAATAAAAATCAATAGATTTTTATTTAGATTTTGGCAACGACGATATAACCGAATTTGGCAATAATTTTTTTGTTGCAACTGTTAAATATAAGACTTTCCACTTTTCATTTGCAAGTGATACCTAATGATGATACCTTGTTATCCATTCATCACTGATCATAATGTGCCAATGAAAAGTTACCGCTTCCCTACGAAAAGTAGTTTGAAACTTAGCTTTAAAAATACGTAAGTAAGAAGTTTTAGGAGTGTTCGTCACTTCTTGTTCGTCGTACCGATGGTTCCCTTTTATTAATTTTATATCAGTTTCGACCAGAATTTGGCCACTTCGAGAGCATTCGTTAGCATTGCCTCGCAAAGGTCTTCCATTGTGCAGGAGTTTTTGCACAGAGGGCAGGACAAGGGGTGAGGCATCGATTGTGATGTGGCTCCACAGTCGCACTGTGGTCACTGTTATTATAATTCTGATAGCGAGGATGGTCTAGCCAAATATCATTGCAACTCTAACCCGTCACTATACAATTAAATTGATAACATAACCCTCAATGCTCCATACATTACGCATAAAAGGAAAGGGCGTAAAACTAAATAACCCGTCAAAACCCACGCAACTGTAACCGGTAAATTTACATCAACAATCATAATAAATGATTTGCATCGTAAATTCTAACGTGCCTTTAATTCCCTCGTATATCTTTCCCCGCAGAAATAATTCACAATGTTTGATTAATCGTATGTTGTAATATATTGTTGGAGTTTGATACTGATCGGTGGGAGGAGGAAAATATAGAATGTTGAATAGATCAGGAGGGGAATAATATGTTAATAATACTCACTGAAATCCCATGATTCGCAACAAAGAGTTATATAATACGGTCTCCGTAGTTACAAATCTATGCATAGATAAACCATTGCTTAAACTGCAGTTTTTGCTAAAATACTGATATTTGCTGGTATTTGGGCTGCAGTGTCTGTCATACCAAAAAAACCTAGAATGGTGGTTTGGTCAGGTTCAGAATTCGAGAAAATAACTGACATATAAATCACCTTAGCTCTAGGGTTATTCTGTGGCTTAGCTGTATGTAGTGTGACTAGGTACCTTAACCAAGTTAGTAGCAGTAGTGTGTGTGTGTGTGTTGTGTTAGTTAGTTAGTTCAAGTTCTCACAAATTCTGGGCTTACCTACATACTAAACTGGGTTTTTCAGCAAATGTGAAAAATTTATGGAATTGCATCAAGTCGTATTTTAACAAGAAGTAAAAGGCCTCAACCAAACCCATCGATATAAGCAGGTAGGTATGCATTTATCATTAAAATCATATTTCAATGTCGTTGACGACGTCGTCGCCTAATCGCCCACCTGTCAACTTCGCAAACATAGGATCGTAAGCAAACAAACTTCGCCCATGTTTGTACAAGTATATGTATTTAGTTATCAATTTATTGCCTTATTATTAGAAGTAGTTTTGGTAGTAGGTATATCTATGGTTGATAGATTATTGAAAGGATTTTTGGAGTATCTGTTATTGACATACTAGCTTTTGCCTGCAGTATCTCTCGCGTGGCGGTCGGAAATCATCGCACAGGATTGTATTATCGGGACAAAAGTACTCTATGTCTTAACCCAAGCCATGGTCAATCCGTGTGCCTAATTTCATCCAAATCCTTATAGCCGTTAAGGGGCTTTCATGACCTAAAGCGCGGTCACTGTCGGACTGCATAGAAAAGAAAGAGAAGCGCGATGACACAAAGCTGGTAATTTATTGCAATATATGAAGCAATTTATAATTACAAAAAATCTATTGTTTGGACTAAAAAAATTAAACCAGTCGTGTTTTAGTATGTTGCTTGTAGAATAATCTGACAAAAAATCAGAATAGAGTATTAGTACCTATGGTTTTTATTGTAAAAAGAATGTTTTTAGAGGTATCTTCGTATTTTTTTTCTGTTGAATCAATTAGTTGTATTGTTTTCAACACAGTATCTACCTAGAATATCATGTATTATATATTTCTGATTTTGTTCACTGAAGTTGATCATATACTTGTATTGTTTCTAAAACTTTCGTTTTCTGCGTTTAAGTCCTGTAAGCTCCTAAGGCGTGAAAGGTAACAAACAAATAGATAGAGTTACGTACTTTATAAGAAAAGTATGGATGTTTTCCCCGAAATACATTTTGCACAATTTTGGGAGTGATGTTTAAGTATGTATGTATAAGAGTATACTAGACCAATATGATTGATGATTGGGTGTGGCAGTTTAGGCCAGAGACCTTAATCGATATGAATATTCACTATTATTATAATTTAAATCGATTAAGGTCAATGAAAATTCAGCTGAAATTGATGTAATGAGTTTCATAGAAATAAGATAGATTGTTTGTCAAGTTTGGCATTTAGCAATATGTCTCTTGTTTATAGGGTAGCAGGTTTGGTTTAGTCCATGTTCAACCAACACAATCTTTACCCTAGACCTTAAATGTTTCCATGTTCAACCTCGGGGGGGGGGGGGGGGGGGTGTTGCACATGGATTTCAATACATTGATCATCTTTTCTTTGTCCATATTCAACCCATTGTTAAAGATTCTGACCTCTACAACCCAGTTACTGTGATACCCCTTGGAAAGACTGGCTGTCAGACTTTTGGGTTTCTGACATCCCGTAACGACTTTCAAAGATCTACCTACCTACGAATGACAGCTGGGGCCAACGGCGTAACGTGCTTTGCACGTGTATGGTAACTTATTGTTATATTTTACTATACATCTTATAGCTATTTCGTATAACACCACAACAATCAACAGAGAAATATTTAAATCCAAACTCTCATGGAACCTTTTTATCCATACAGTTTTAATCACTAAAACAAGTATTAAATCATTTTCATAAAAATCTTGTTAAATGTCTGTCAGTCCGTAATATTTCACTCACAAAATACGTTTTCTGATATCTAAAAACAATTTGTTCTATTAACACAGAAATTAAAGTGATCAATTTTGAACGATACACAATTCACTTTTAGAGTTCCCCTCCTGGTACACAGAGCAGTAATGACCGTATACCAACAACTACTTATTAACTTGTTTGTCTGTACTTTTGTTTTTAACATAGATTGAAAACGCAGGTTGGATAATCATGATCTCAGAGTTTCTGTTTAGACATACCTACATTTGAAATAATTTTTCTAAACAGTTTCATCAGTGGTTGACTTGCCATAAAACACGAAATATCAAATTAACTCAGTTCCTCTTTTTGTTTCTATGACAGGAAAGAATTTAGAGTGAAAATCGTTTCTTAGTTCGACCACTAACACATACTGCTTATTTTCAAACTCAAGGCATTTACTTCAATTAAACCAATTCCACCAACCTTTGAATTCTCAAGGAGTCGGTCAATCAGAAAGATGAAGCTAGTTGCCCATTGCAAAGCGTAGAAGGCGGGTTCCTATGGAAAAGAACGGTTTATCTTATTTTTCAACTTGTCCTCTGTGACAACCTTACGACTAGCGATCTTTTCAGACTAAAACCTATAAACCTACTGCTATCCTCCAGGCTGTGGCGCACCCGTCGTGTAGTGACGATGAATGATGAGCGTGCCGCCGTGATTAACGACGCGCCATCCATCATACCGCCCTGTAGGTAGGTGCCGCCACTACCTCTACCCCGACGTCCCGTCGCCGCCTCGCGGTACTACAGCGGCACTCATTTGATTGACGCGTTTAATATGTTGTTGATGTTGGTTAGAGTAAGATTTTGAGGTGACGTGTTAATTGAAATGTGGGTCTTTGATTGGTCATAGTGAGTTAATAGTAAGATCATACTGAAGGATCGTCACATGTAAACAACTTAACGAAGACACAGTGTTTGAAGTTTTAGACCACTAGAACCTGTCAACTATTGTGCAACTGTTTGGATGGCATCAGTACATTTTAATTTTTTTACTGAATTTTAAAATTATTTAGAAGCAGAACTCTAAAAATAATCTTTTGCCTCAAAATAAGTCCCATATCGGCACACACCGCGGAACAGATCAATGGCCAGCAATCTGTAAAGACTGGTTTTCTTTATGACTTGAGATTCGTCTCAGTTTTCATAATGCAAGTTTATTTCCTGTGGCTAATAAAATTAAAGCAATATAAGACTTGTATCGTGAAAACACTTTTTAGGCAGTTCCACTTTTTTTGTTGCGTCAAGTTAGAGTAGCCATAGGCAATTTAATTACACCGTGTAAATCTGGATTTACAATATTTTCTTTCTTTTTTTCTTTCTTTGATTCATAGTATAATAACTTTCCTCCTTCAGTACTCCTAGCACTCCAGTACCTTTTCCATCTCAATTGGTTCCGTATCTGCAGCCAATCAAACGTCCGGAGACGTCTAGCGTCATGATGAATTTGCTCCGAAGTCGTTAATCATAGATGCTGCACCATCAATATAGTTGGAGGGTAGGTATGGGATGTATTTGAAATGTGTCATGAAATGGACTTACGGTACACTGTAAAGTTCCTTAGAGTACCAATTTTCTTGTAGTACAATTATTACTAAAATAGTCTTGACATAGCTTGAGACTTTGGAAGGCGTACAAGGGGCCGTAGCCAACTCGCAGAGGCCCGTTAGACGTTTTCAATGAAATGAGGCACCAACCGGCAATTATCCCTGTTCGTACTATGCAAGTACACCCAAGGACAACCCCCAGTTGGTGTAGGACTATTGCAAGATACGGTAACAAAAATATTGGATTATGGGTTTAGGTGGCTCAAGTGAACTCCCATCTAGGAATATGGAAAAGCTATAGCCTGATGTTCTTTAGAAATTACACAGATAAAATGGCAGAAAGTGACATACCTACACACTCAATAATGGCCCCCGAAAACGGTCGCTAGCACATAGTGTCGCAGCGACAAGGGGGCAACATGTCCTGAGGTGCTTATGAGGAATGGAGAGGTATTCCACGGCAATCAGAATAATCCCGGAAGTACGGTCAAGATCCCCCAGCTTCTTACTGGAATACTTCCTTCCTCCGAGCACGTTTGCTCTTGCGAATCTCCACTCAAGCCGGCCAATAAAGGCAAGCGAGAGATAAGGAACAAGACTTCTCCCGGGAGATAGGGTCCGTGGGGTCACTACTGCCCAACAGCTCGCCACATGCTGCCCTGCGCGTTTCTGTATCTCTCTTGGTCTGCTCCTAACCCTGGACCTGTTCCGGCAAAGTAAACCCTTCCGGCAGAGGCCTAGAGTTCTGAGCGCGCAAGCCCCACCACGACGTCAACGTAGAGATACGGCGGTAGGGGTATTATTATTATTATTTAGGATTTCATTTTTACAAGTTTATAAAATAATCTTGAATTATGAAGTTATGACTTTCTATTATTATATTTTCAGTAAAGATTGATGAAAACAAGAAATATTAAGAAGAAATTTGAAAGGATCATGTTCATAATTGAGCAGTAGTGGACTAGTGTTAACGGCCCCGACTAACGAGTTGTAGGTCGTCGGTTCAAACCCTGGCAGACGCTTAACTTCGTGTAAATAATTTCACCACCACTGCTCTCAAAATGGTGAAGGAAAAAATCGTGAGGAAACCGGCATGTCCTAGAACCAACAATTCGAAGATATGTGACATCTACCAACCCGCATTGGGCTCGTTTGGTAGATTACAGCCCAATCCAGAGGGATTGGAGTGTAATCTACCAAACGGACCCACTGCTGGGACGCAGGCCTCCGCTCTGTGAGAGCACAGAAAGGAGGCCTGGGTCCCAGCCGTGGGAAGACATAACTCATAGAGAGCTAGCTATCGCAACTTCAGAGATATCGTTTTAATCAGAAGCGGCTTAGACGCGGCGTAATCGCGCGAGTACCGCCACATCTGCGCGTAAAAACGGGAAAAATCCGCAACACCAACGAAGGGATACTATGCCAAGAAGATAAACGCCTGATTAGATTTGCAATATTAGAAATAGGTAATGGAGGTAATGAAATGGATTAGGCGGTACCTAACAACAAAAAACATAAATTATTCTGTTATAACTGCGGACTCCTACATCAAAAGAGCGTGCTGCACAGTAGTTACATTAATAAATCTGTATAATTAAAATCATTTACACAATAAAACAGATTACCTTTCAATCTTTACGTTAGAGTCTCTCAATCATGTCATTGTTTAAGATCGAAACTGTCACTAAGTAACGCCTACGAACGCAAACATACTTAATTACCTATTGTCTAACAAGCTATTATTATATCAACCGATCAATCATCGGAAAGATTCGGATCAATCGAACGCGGCTTAGAAAAATGGAACAACATCGTTAAACTGAAACTACTCCAATGTTACGATAACGATCTAAATGAATCGATATAATAAATCGATTAAAAATTTACACGAGTAATAAACATGAATGATTGAATTTGATTTATGAAAATTGCCGCGATTGCTTCAGATAGTAACTTTTTTTATTAACATTCCTTGAAGTATTATTTCAATGATAATGTAATAATGCAATTATTGCATCATAATTATTAAAAACACTATATGACTACAGAGATTACGACTAATAGAGAAGTATAGAAGAAAAAAATACATGTTGCGCCGACCCCATAAAAATTAGAATAACAGGATTATGATGAATGATGATTAAAACACACTAAATGAGGGTACTTAATCGTATTTAAAACACTGGTCACCACGCTTGCAACAGTTGACAAAAGACTCGAGTAAACATACTGAATTCTTTAGTCAAGGAAACTAGAAACAAACTGCCTGGCTTCAGCAAAGCTGTGATGTCAGATGGTGCAGTGATCTGGTGTGGCTGAGGAGTGAGGCAGAGGAGTGTGAAAACGAACATTCGAAGGAAGAAAACTCAAAGCATTTAGTGCAAATAAACAATTACAGGCACTTTTTAATTGTCAAGGGGTCAATGAGTCAAAAAGATGAAGCTAGTTGCCCATCCCAAAGCGTAGGTAGTAGGCTATGGAGAAGAACGGGCAAGAAACTCCTTTTCAGATATAACTTCTTTTTAGAGTGCTTTAGCAGGGAGTTTCCATTAGCAGAGTGAAGTAGAGTACTGTTGCAGTTGTGGCTATGCACAAGTTTTCTTTCAGTTTTCATTCATGATCAACCTCTGGCACTACAAGTGTCGACACGATACCCATCACGTAAGCTGCGTCATGTTGGCCAACATATCATTGTAAAAATTCCACCGCGTAGTTGGCAATATCCTCCCAAAGGTCCCGACGTCCGCAGTCAAATCACGTCGGATTAACCCGTCCATAAATCATAATTAACTTAGCATTGATTAGAATCAAGATAATCACACTGCACTTAGAACTCATATTTTTTACTTGATAAGGTTTCCCGAGTGAATTGCACACGATATATTTGCATAATTCGCTGTATTTTTGCACAAATTTATTGCTCGTTGCTTTTTTATGTAATTACTGTAGTTCAGTGTTGGGTTGGAGATTTCGTAAATATGATGGAAAATAATAAAGTATGTTACTTGAAAACCGGTAACATGTTTGCATAACTTTTCAGTAAGTAATAACATATATATCTTTCATGTCAACTTCCATGCAGAAAACATCACATTCCATCAAAATATAAATTAGAAACCTTGAAATTCACGGGACATTTTGAAAATTGTCAGTCAAACTCACATTGAAGGCAGCATTTAAAATCAGCAATTAATGGTCTTGACTTGTGACCCCCTACGACGTGACAACCACATAGTATCTACCTACCTATTTTTTTTGACACAAAACAGCTGTCAATCAACTTTACAGAGTGCATTTGCATAAATCATACAACTATTGAAACATTAAACTTACAATATTCACGTTACATAATAGTCTGACTTAACAATATATTTTTGGTCTACTGCCGGATTTTGGCGCCAGGTCATAAACTATTGAAAGCAAAACCTTCGCGAGAATGTCAAGGTCGCAACTTTTGGTTGCCAATCAGTTTTGTCCTCTAATGGTTGTGGGTTTCCTCAAGAATAATGAAAGAATTGACATGACACGACACTAGGCAAAAATAATGACAGTTAGGAAGACGTTGATGTCTTTACGTGGGTGTCTTAAGAGGTTACCTCCGTACTCCGAGGAAAGTGTTGAAAATGTTGGGTGTCTAGTCTCTAGGTTCGTCAAGGAAGATATGGGGCTGTCCGAAAGTACTCTGCCGTTACAACGAGTGTCAAATTCACGTCATTTTTCGGACGGGTGAAAACATTAGTATTTGGGAAAACTGTCAAATCGTGTTGTCATTCACTATTCCTATTAGTTACGTCCGTAAATAATACGGAGTAAAGAGGAGACCCTCAGGACCGTTTGGAAAATTAAACACAAATGACAAATGTCTTTTTTGCTAGCCTTTTCTCTTCTTTCACGATCTCGCGCTTCTTTCTTCCAGTTTTGGCAGAATCTGTCCAGTTCATTCCGCCAACTTACGTAATTTCTATGCTATTAATGAAAAATGTCTTATTAGTAGCATTGAACTACAACATGACAAGACACCTCAGTAGGGTATTATTGGGCATTCTACCCCACCTTCCGTTCCATCGGCTCACTCCGTTCGCCTCGTCACTCTCGGTGGAGTAGAATGCCCAATAATACAAATGAAAAGTATTGGTTCGGCGCCTATTCCACCTGATGGAACGGAAGGTGGAGTATGAATTCCTACGTAGTGCAGTAAAATACTGGTTCGGCGCCTATTCCACACCAACATGACTTACAGCTTAGTACGGCCATTATTCCAAGCGCGTACGTGACGTGGCTATGTCTGAAACTATAAACCTAGCCCCCTAGTTATCCTAACGCCCTAGCCTACCATACAAACCACACCAAACGTAGGTTTAGTTGGTTTAACGTGAGGGAAGTCTGTTACAAGGAAACCTACGGTAACAGACGGAACTTGGGTAGGAATAGGGATTTGTGTACGTCGTGCAATGTACACAGGAAATGGTTTTCTCACCGCCGATCCCACAGACTCATAGGATCGATGATGGCTAAAGGTGTCTTGGCCACAGTGAGAGGAACACTTTAGTTCTAAAACTAAATATTAACTTACCGTGTTACCGTTATTTTAATTAAGTCATGCAGTGGACACTAGTTTACTTATTAACAAACAAGGGCGGTCACTGCTTGAACCGTTAGCCTAAAATTCAGGACAGATTGTCTCATGTCTCTTCACAGAGCAAGAAATAACATGCACTTACAGGCACACGTATATTCTATTTCTATGACCCCAGATTGGGCACCAAGGACATCTGAACTTTAGGATATCGCAAACATTAAACTAAAATTTGGGACAGATTGTCTCATGTCTCTTCACAGAGTAAGAAATGCATGCACCTAATGGCACACACACATTCTATTTCTATGGTTCCAGATTGGACACCAAGGACATCCAAATGTTAATTTAATTAATTCATACAGCTAACACTATCTTACACGTTAACAACAACTAGTTTACTTATTAACAAATAAGGGCGGTCACTGCTTCAACCGTTAGCCTAAAATTCAGGACAGATTGTCTCATGTCTCTTCACAGAGCAAGAAATAACATGCACTTACAGGCACACGTATATTCTATTTCTATGACCCCAGATTGGGCACCAAGGACATCTGAACTTTAGGATATCGCAAACATTAAACTAAAATTTGGGACAGATTGTCTCATGTCTCTTCACAGAGTAAGAAATGCATGCACCTAATGGCACACACACATTCTATTTCTATGGTTCCAGATTGGACACCAAGGACATCCAAATGTTAATTTAATTAATTCATACAGCTAACACTATCTTACACGTTAACAACAACTAGTTTACTTATTAACAAATAAGGGCGGTCACTGCTTGAACCGTTAGCCTAAAATTCAGGACAGATTGTCTCATGTCTCTTCACAGAGCAAGAAATAACATGCACTTACAGGCACACGTATATTCTATTTCTATGACCCCAGATTGGGCACCAAGGACATCTGAACTTTAGGATATCGCAAACATTAAACTAAAATTTGGGACAGATTGTCTCATGTCTCTTCACAGAGTAAGAAATGCATGCACCTAATGGCACACACACATTCTATTTCTATGGTTCCAGATTGGACACCAAGGACATCCAAATGTTAATTTAATTAATTAATACAGCTAACACTATCTTACACGTTAACAACAACTAGTTTACTTATTAACAAATAAGGGCGGTCACTGCTTGAACCGTTAGCCTAAAATTCAGGACAGATTGTCTCATGTCTCTTCACAGAGCAAGAAATAACATGCACTTACAGGCGCACGTATATTCTATTTCTATGACCCCAGATTGGGCACCAAGGACATCTGAACTTTAGGATATCGCAAACATTAAACTAAAATTTGGGACAGATTGTCTCATGTCTCTTCACAGAGTAAGAAATGCATGCACCTAATGGCACACACACATTCTATTTCTATGGTCCCAGATTGGACACCAAGGACATCCAAATGTTAATTTAATTAATTCATACAGCTAACACTACCTTACATGTTAACAACAACTAGATACTGGTTGTCTGCTGTTACTCTGCGTTGCGCTTGGATTTAGATTAAGATGCTTTCTCACCTTCGAAACGGTTCGTGCACCGTACCATAGTAATTAATTGTGTCATACTTATTCTATGTAAACCACCTGACGACGGCGTCGGAAACGATCGTACAGTATAAGTGTAATTAAGTCTTTAAAATCTCAAAGACTGCAAAATTGCATCATGTAAATTTGCAGTTATAGAACTTTAACATCGTTACATGAGGTGTCGTGTCTGTATGAGTAATTTCCATGTATTTAACAATTACACTGTAAGATGATCCTCGTGCATGTAGCAGTCTTTGATTAAAATTTGCCTTTTTTACGATTTCTTATTTTTAAGTATTTTTTAATTCGTCTAAATGTGTTTCATTCTGACTATACACTTTTAACGTTTCATGTAGAGTTGGGATGAAACCTTTTATAGAACATGATCTTATACCAGTTTTGATACCTTTGTTTATTATTTTATATGTTTTATAATAAGGCGATAGTTCTATCAATCTAGGATTGATTGAAAGATGATTCTTAATATCAGTACCTACTGAACATTTGCATGAATGAAATGGTTATAAAAAGTTGTTTTCGTCGTTGGATGATTTTATAACAATTTTAAGTTTTACTGCAACATACCTGTGAACTAACGTTTTGACATGGCTTCGTTTACATGGATTGTTTTGCACAAAAAAATTAAAAAAAATGATTTCAGGATATTTTACTATCAACTCACCTTCTATCAACTCACCTTAGCTTGCATCTTTGAATTTTTTTTTTTTATTTTCACTTGTCATGCAACAAGACTTATTAAACAAACATACATACTTTATTATAATACCTATTGTATTAATTATAAGTAACAGCCTGGTATCGGCTTCACCTTTGTCGGTGAGGGTAAGAAGCTGGTTTTGTAATTCATTTCTCACGATAAAATTGCAATTTGACAGAAAAGGTTTTCAATCAACACGGTTTAATTAGACGTAAGTAACATAAATTAGTCATACACCTGTGAGGATATGTAGTTAAGGTTTAATTTTGTTATGAGGTAAATATTGCTGAAATGGTATTTTTTATGTATAAAACCAATCAATTTTGATCATAAAATTACATTCGCTCCAGTATCTTCCAGTGATCTACTGACCTTTTTCGTTACATACCTACTACAATATCCTACAACTTTAAAATGTGAGTAAGTACTACTAAGTTTACTGAATTTGATAATGTGTACTCAGCTACGGACCTGGTTTCTGCCTGCCGGCTGGTGTAACTTTCATCTGTTTTTTAATTGCTACCTAGCTACGGACCTGGTTTCTGCCTGCCGGCTGGTGTAACTTTCATCTGTTTTTAATTGCTACCTAGCTACGGACCTGGTTTCTGCCTGCCGGCTGGGGCAACTATCATCATCATAACATCTATAGTCATCTTCTAGCGAGATATATTCCATTGAAACTCTCCTCTCCATAATTATCGAGGTTGCTTATAGTTACAAAATTAATCTTAGTGTGTTCTATTTCAGGTCTGACTCGGAATTGGAATACCATTCACAACAGCCCACAGCTGCAGTAGCCGAGGTGACAAAAAAGCAGCCTAAGAAAAAGGCGGTGAAGCGCCAAACACCTGAAACCAGCGCCCACCCATCGGACTCTAAGTCAAGGTAATTTATATTACTGCTTGTATGATTAGGTGATTGATGGGTATGATAAGTCAACTAAATTGGTATGTGCAGTAATACATAATGGTTAATGAGTTTAGAATTGTAACGCAGAGAACGGTAAAATCATTGTCCTATTATATTCAATGCAGGAATGTTGTCAGTTACTTCATGAGGTATTCTTATTGAAATGGTTATAATCTAATATGTATTACGCTTTATATTCCCCATAGGATTCAACAGGGGTGTATAATACACATTAATTTAGTTAGATAAGAAATAAATGTAAATTATTATAATTGAAATGTGTAATTGTTTACAGTAAAAGACGCAGCTTGAGCTCGGACCTCTTTGGTCTGGAGAACAGTCAAAATTTAAAGACGCCATCAAGCGGGGACTTCGCTTCATCGCTCATCAGCCGTGTCGCCAACGGGAAAGTACGGCGAACGGCAGACCTTACGGGGGACTTCTACGTGGAAGTTAAAGTTTACTCAAAAGACGAAGTTGCCTCCATCCCCAAGGAAGAACGGTGGAAGAAAGCTCAGGTCTCGTTAAAAGTACAACTTAATACCAACACTCCGCAGTGGTATGGGCTGCAAATGTTTATGAGACGGACTCACGAATTGTTCGACAATTCCGAGCCTGTCTTTTATAGCGATAGTATAAGTATAAAATAAGTTAGTTTTAAATTGTTGGGGACACTAAATTAATTATTAGTAGGTACCTCTGTAAATCTAAACTATTTTTGCGTACCTAATAAAAATAATAATCTAAAATGCCTTTTTGTACCGTTTGTAACACATCTGTTGAGCGCAGTCACTGGACAGGTCACTTACGTAGTACTAATCATAAAAACAAAAATATTTCGCATTTTTGCGAAGGTGTTGCAATAATACATTCTGCATTTCGGAATCGTATAGCTTCTTATAGAATTATCGATCCGTCTGAGAATTGTTCTCTAGAATCATTTTTTAATAATATTGAAAATAAAATTAAAACGTTAATTGACATGTCTCTTATAGAACACACTTGTCTAAAAGTTAACTTCGAATATTTCGCTTTGTTTCTAATGGTTAAAAATGACTCTCAGGAGATAAAATCATTTGCCACAAAAAACTTTACTTTGCATCAGAATTATGAATTGGATTCATTATTGTCTCAAGTCAAAAACACTTTAACAAAAAAGATAGAAGAATTTCAGGATCGAGATAGTGGATGGACGTTCTTGAATAATTCCCATTTGGAAATCAATGTTAACAAATATCAACCTTTGCGCGGTTCAGGTTTTATCGAACTGCCTGCATCAATAAAATCGAAAAAAGCATGTGTTAATATTCGCAATAATGATGATTATTGTTTTTTATGGTCCGTTGTTGCTGCTTTATATCCAGCTAAAAGCCATCCTGAAAGAGTATCTTCTTATCCTGATTTTCGTAACGTATTAAACGTACAGGATATATCATTCCCAATGAGTTTCTCAGATATTACCCGGTTTGAAGGAAATAACCCTGAAATTTGTATTTATATTTATGGTTTAAAAAATAATATCATCGTAGGACCTCTTTACAAACCAAAAACTTTAAACGGAAAGGTGATTCATTTACTTTATTTAGAAAGCGATGATTTATCGCATTACTGTCTCATTAAAGACTTACCGCGACTTGTTAAGAATCAAATAACAAAGCACCACAGCAAACTGTACTTTTGTAATGTTTGTTTAATGTTTTTTAACTCATGCGTTAATCTTAGTTCACATAATTGTGGAGGTGTTGTCACAGAACTGCCTCCAAAAGGTTCTTTCATACAGTTTGAAAATTATAACAGAAAGCAAATTGTACCATTTGTTATATACGCAGATTTTGAAACAATGCTAGAACGGTATGAATCTTGTGACCCTGATCCCACTACGGCGAGCACCGTTACGCAACAGCGACACGTGCCTATAGCTTACGCTTACCATATCACGTGTGCGCTATACGAAAGCTACAATCGTTACGTTTCTTATCGCGGTTCGGATTGTGTATCTAATTTTGTGAAGTCTATTTATAAAGATGCACGAAAATATTACGCTATTTTAAAAAATAATGTTCCTATGATATACTCAGAAGATAATGCTCGCGACTTTGAAAACGCTATGACTTGTCATATTTGCAACCACTTCTTGTTTGGCGATAGGGTTCGTGATCATTGTCACTTGACTGGAAAGTATCGCGGCGCAGCTCATAGTTACTGTAACCTACAATACAGATTACCAACATTTTTGCCAGTATTCTTTCATAATTTGTCCGGATACGATTGTCACCTTTTTATAAAAGAATTAGGTGAAGCTCCTGGATCTATTAAAGTGATACCGAAAACAAAAGAAAACTATATTTCATTCACAAAGTTTATTCCGATTTCATCTGAGGAAAGCATTCAAGTTCGGTTTGTAGATTCTTTCAAATTTTTAGGCACTAGTTTAGAAAAGTTAGTTAGTACAATGAAAAAACAAGACTTCAACCATTTAAAATCTTATTTTCCTAATGAATCACAATTTAACCTACTCACGCGTAAAGGAGTGTATCCTTATGACTATATGTCTCAATGGGAACGATATGAACAAACGTGTCTGCCAGCAAAAAAATATTTTTTTAACTCCTTAATCAATGAGTCAATTACTGACGAAGACTATAATCACGCTTGTACCATTTGGTCAACATTTAATATTCAAAACATGGGTATGTATACCGATTTATATCTTAAAACAGACGTTCTGTTGCTAACAGATGTATTTGAAAATTTTCGGAAAACTTGTAAACGTCATTACAATCTCGATCCTGCGTTCTATCTTACAGCACCAAGTCTATCTTTTGATGCAATGCTTTTAAAAACAGGAGTTAAATTAGAATTAATTAGCGATGTAGAAATTTTTAGAATGATACAAGAAGGTATTCGTGGAGGTGTTTGTATGTGTTCCAAAAGACATGCCAAAGCCAATCATAAATATTTAGATACCTTCGATCCAAGCCGCCCAAATTCATTTATCATTTATTTAGACTGTAATAATTTATACGGTTACAGTATGTGTCAATCGCTGCCCTGTTCCGGTTTTAGATTTATGAATAGACAAGAAATAGATTTTTTACAAGAGAATTTGACAGACATCGATGATAATGCGGAAAACGGTTACATTCTTGAAGTTGATTTAATATATCCAGAAAATTTACACAATGAACACAATGACTTTCCTTTTTGTCCAGAAAAATGTTTACCACCTGGTGGTAAAAATAAAAAACTAATACCGAATTTGTACGACAAATATCACTATGTAATTCATTATGTTCATTTAAAAAAATGCTTACAGTACGGTTTAATATTGAGAAGGATCCATCGCGCTATTATGTTTAAGCAAAGTTGTTTTTTAAAGCGATATATTGATATAAACACTCAGTTACGTCAAAAAGCAGAGTCAACGTTTGAACAAGATTTTTTCAAATTATTAAATAATTGTATTTTTGGGAAAACCTTAGAAAACAGTGAAAATCGAATAGACGTTAAGTTAGTAAACAAGTGGTGTGACTCAAGCAATAAAACAAAAAAGACAATTTGTGCTGAGAAATTGATAGCCAGTCCATATTTTCACAGCGCTTCTGTATTTTCTGATGATTTAGTAGCAATCCAAATGAAGCCTTTGCGTGTTATACTTAATAAACCGATATACATAGGGTTCACAGTATTAGAATTATCTAAGACGCATATGTACGATTTTCACTACTCTATCATGAAACCTTTTTATGGTAAGCGAATTGAATTATGTTATACTGACACAGATAGTCTAATTTATGATGTACAGAGTAATAACGTTTATAAAGATTTCAAGCTCAATTTTTTAAATTATTTTGATACCTCTAATTATGACTTAAACAATGAATTTGACTTACCTATTATTAATAAGAAGATTCCAGGACTGTTTAAGGACGAAATGGGTGGCAAAGTTATCAAAGAATTCGTAGGACTGCGCTCAAAGCTTTATTGTATTAAAACCTTAAACAAAACAATTAAAAAAGCCAAAGGTACAAAAAAATGTGTAACGAAAAATTTAAATATGTTTGATTATAAAAATGTTTTATACAATTGCAATGTCATTCGCAGAAAAAATGTATTGTTTAGATCAATAAAACATGAAATATTCACTCAGAACGTAAATAAAATAGCACTTTCAAGCAATGATGATAAACGATTGCTATCATTTGATAAAGTATCTACTTTAGCTTGGGGTAATGCAAATATATTTATGTAGGTAATGCATTACCATAATTTTAAATGTAATTAGGAACCAACTGTAGTTACATGTTACATTTATAGCATGTATTTTATTGATTGTAAAACTTATAACGTATTAAATGGAAAGTTATAGGTATAATCTTACAACCTACCTACTAATATACTTAAAAGGTATGTGAGGGTGGATAGATAGATGATTGTTACTTTTTTAGTGTGAATGTAACATTGTAGTGTAATATAATTGAACCCAGCTTTATTATGTATGTAATTCTAAAATGTATGTATTCTTGGTGTCCCATAGACTTTATTAAGTACATAATTATTAGTTTTAGTAAAATATCAACATGAGAATTAGAATAGTGAATATATTTAGCTAAACAGTGTAGGTATAACTATACTCTATCTATACGGCTTCTGTTAATTATACTTACGTCTTATAAGTTTACTTTTATTTGCATGTACCTACTAAATAATACTTAAATAAATAATAGTTCAAGTTCATAAATCTGTTTCATTTCCATTCCTGATGACAAAGCGCATTGCGCCGACTGGATTGTGCAATATGACACCGATCAGCTGCACGCGCACGTCGCTTCATGTTGTACATATCAGGCTGAACTTGTCGAAACATGAACTTGATTCACAGCGCAAGGTTTTATGGAGTTTGCATTTTATAATAATATGATGGATTAGTACATGAAATACATCAGAAGGCAGACAGTCGGACCGGTCACATCACGTCGAATAAAAACAGAACAAATTGTAAGTACCTATTGTACAAACGTATAAGTACCTACTTATAAAATTATTACCATAAATGCTGTTAGATATAATTATTATCAATAATTTATAACTTTGTTTGTTTCAGATCATCAATAATGTGTGACTCTCCCGATTTCATCTTCTCCCAATACGGTCAAGGTTTTCCCACTCCAAGTTTAAGCTGGCATGTTCCAGAGCAACAAATACCTGAACCAACCATAAAAAAGTCTCGAGCAAGACGGGAGGGTCTAAAACGGAAAGCATCTGAACATCAACATCCTTTATGTCAATCATACGTCATAAACAACGAAAAGAAAAAAGGTTTACGACTGATCCAGATACAGGTGTTGGACATCAGTGAACGACAAGAACCAAGTGTTGCAAGTTCAAGTGATGGTGAAGAGGTGATAGTGTTAAGTGCGCAATATGTAGTTAGTGAACCGGTGGACTATATTATGGAAGAGACCCAATCATTGATAAATAAAATTTCAAAGAAACTTTGTGGTGACGATTGTTATTAGTAAGTAAGTAATCTATTTATCTAGTACTAACTTATTGTGTCAGTTTGTAGACTGCTTCGCTGTCTAGTGGTTGCAAGCGTGACTACTGAGCACGGGGTTCTAACATTACTGGATATTAGTTAATGTATGTATAAGTTTTGAATGTTTATGTTTAATGTTTAAAGAGAAATAAATAATTAGTTTAATAATTGGTATCTATTATGAATTTATTTATTAATCTGCTAGTGTATTAAATTGTATAAAAAATATTAAGGAAACTTGTGGCTCTTATTTAAGTCCTTAGTACCTAAGTTTTTTAGTTATTATAATATGTTTTGATTGTATAAATAAAGTATCTAAGGTATAAGTTTTATTGTAACTATAGAGATTAAGTTATAAGAAGTAAAATAATGTATTTGTTAATCTGATAGTGTATTAAAATATGTTTAAATACATAATAGATCATAGTAGTTACATAAGTTTCAAGTACATAAATAAAATATTATATAATTGCAAATAATGTAAAAACTAAATAAATAATATACTTATTTATAATTTAAAATATGTTTTATTGGCAATACATAAACAAACTCACACTTTAAATTATCTCTAATGAAATGATCTCATTACATGTCAATACTTATTTTAAAATTAATAGAATACTTACTCAATTCGATTCATTTTATTAGGGCTAATATAAAGTTTGATGTTTACGTTATCCTGAATAAATTTAAATAAAACAACCATAAATACATTATTAATAAATTTTATTAACTTCACATGACAAAATAAATTAAAATAGATTAAATACAGACATATTATTGTCCACATACCATTTTCTAATACACACCGCATTATTTAATGCACAATTCATTTTATGGTTCACACAATTAAAATCATTTTTATTTTTACAGAACTTTTTTTGTAATGTCACAAAATTAGGACACCCTTTTTCACCTATTTCAATCACTTCACAGTTTGCACATAACTCTTTAATCCACTTAATTTTTTCCAATCCCTTTGTAATAATTTTTTTATTTTCTAAATATGGTACGATGACGTGTTGAAACTCTCTGTAGTCTACAAAACCCTCACTCCAGAAAATTCCACGATTTCTTTCCAACCATCGCACCTGCTTCTTTTCTTCTTGAGTCAAATAATAAAACGAATGCGGTGGTTTAACCAAGAACGTCTGTGTGTGTTCATTACTTACTATGGCCACTTCTTTGACGATAAAATTATTATCTAAATATTTAAATCCTTGGAGTTCGACAATGATAATATCTGCGTTCATGATATCTTCTTCACTGTGTTGCTTAATGGTTTGTATTCAACAATGCAATCGTTGAGAATGAGGCAGTATGCTGAAGTTTGATCTGGTATTTCTGAATCACTCTCAATTTCTACCCTTACATCCACAACGGGTCCAGTCTTCAGATTATCGATCTGTCTAGAGCAATCAACAACAAACAACGGTGCTAACTCTTTAAATTGATTCTCGCTTAATAAAGACTCCGGACAACGTCCATAATACGATTGTTGAAATCTGATGTATTGCTCATATAATAAAGCAATTCTGTTATTAGCGAAGTTCACATTGAGGCTTTCATACGGGAAATATGTTGAATTAAGATACACACGAACATCACGAACATAGCAATGATCAAACTGTGACATGTCAGAACTTGCATTATTTTTTCTACTTGTTTGTAGTCCAATTATAACATATCTTGGTTTTTCTATTTGAGATGAAGTTTTGATAGACCAGGTATGTTTTGTAGTTTTAGGTAAAGCGGGGTATTCATATAGATCCCAGTTTCTAAATATCATCTGAAGCGATCGATCTTTTTCCAACAGTTTTAATAAACTTATTTTTTCTTTATCTGATACTTTAACATGGGGTACGCGCCATATGATTTTATTGATTTGAATGTCTTCCACTATTTCACCGGTGTTCAGTTTTACAGCGTTCAAATTAGTGTTGCTTCGTAACAATATTAGTTCATGTCTACTATTTATCACAACTTTTTTAAAATCTTCTGCGAAACCGAGAATATTCCGAAGTGGTATAGACGCAGAAAAACTTCCTCCATTAACATTTTTTATACCATCGATACTCCAACCCCAAGCTTTGGATAATTTTGATTCATTTTCACTCATTGATATTAATGATTTCATGGTTGTAGTTATACCTGCATTTTTTATTTTATCAATCTCCACTCCGTTTAGTTCGTACCTAATATCTTGGAATAAGAAGAGTAGTCCGTTGTTCGTAAAATTGATACTAGTAGCTTTCTCTTTTGAATCTTTTTTGCTGACGATAACGGTTCCTTCTAAATACAGAGTGCTGGCTGATGGTAATATGTAAAGATCCTGTTGGTTGATAGGTATGCGAATTTCATCGTTCCTGTTGAAACTCGTTACATAAGGTTTGTACGAATGAAATTCGATTCCTTCTATACTGTTGTCGTAAGTCGGAGTGGAAACGACGTCTAAGATATTCATTTTATCAATCCGATCGCTCTGAGAAATGTCTTATTGTCTTTAGTTAACTTTATTTTGCTCTTAGAACGACGTCTTATTTGGTAGGTAGCTTGAGTAGAACTGGTATTTTTCATTTGTTGAGGCAGATATTTATTGTAATCAATCATTTTTTCTTCTAAAATGTAAATACAGCTGCACTTCTTCACCACGCAAATTAATTAAGCGATTGTTTATATCTAGTAGTCGAATATGTACGCAGCTTATGTTGTTTTGATTGATTGGAAAATATATAGCGTTCTTCGGGATTTCTATGATTCTGTATCCAGGTGGCACGTTGAGTGCGAATTCGTGAATTATGTGACTTGTTTCACCGTTTATGTAAGAGCCGCTCACAATGTCACATTCGATCCTTACCACTGTCGTCGGTAAAATGTTGACTGGATACTGTGACACATGCCATTTATTTGCTTTCAAGACCTGCTTGTCAAACCCTAACAGTCTACTGAAAGAGTATTCTTTCTTAAAATTAATATCTTTTGAACAGTATATGTTAGTTTTTAAAGTATTGTTATTGCATTGTAATTTGATGGAAGCATCTTTTATTTCAGATTTTAAATAATCGTTGATATCTTGCAATTCATAGCTGCCTTCCGGTATTTCAATAACTTCGTTTGAGCCATAATAGAACTTGTTATTACTTTTATCAATATTTGGTATAGAATTAAATGTTGAAAAATGTAATAAAGCACATTCATATTCTCCATTTAGTTGCAACGTATTAGGATAGTACGTAGATAAAACTGATGAGTTTCCAGTTATCGACAAAGTGAGTGACATCTTGCAAATGATTGTAATAAAATAAAAACAATTTATTTTATACATTTTTATTCCAAAAAGTCCACAGATATTTTAAACATAAATGACCACAGTTTACAGTGTTAAATTTTTGATACCTTGTGTAGTTGTATGAAACTTTACAATTCTTGAAATATCCTATCAGTTCTAATGGAGGTTTTAAATTTCCATAGCTATCAAAATATTCACAATAGTCATATACTTTTACATAAGCTACCCAATGCGTTCCTTCGTTTTTAGAATCGTCTAAGTTGACTATACCACATTCCATACGTTTCGGCTTCCTTGGTAATTGATCTTTCATATATACTCCTCGGAAATATGGGATGTCTCTTGCGTAGTTTTGGATGTCTACATTAGTTAGTGGGCGATTGGGTAGCTTCTTGTTCAGTTTTTTGATGATTTTATGAACAATCCTTTACCGTTTTTATAAGGCTTTATGTATAATCCCTTACCCACTGCTAAACCCTCCATAGTTCTGTTATGTCGTTCTGTCTCTCGCAAGTTTTGCTGAGCTGATTTGTAATCATTCACAGTTTTTGCAATTCCAGCCGCACCACCAGCTAAAGCTCCTAAAGCCGACAAACCAGCGAAAATTGGAATTAAAGGTAGAACTCCTCCAGTCTTTGGTATAGGTATTACTCGAGGTACTCGAATTCGATGATGTATGATTGGAAATAACTTTTTTGCGGATAAGTAAGCTGCTTTTATTAAAGTCTTATTATCTTTGCGTTTGAGTTTCTTAATTTTTGAATTTATTTTTGAAACTAAGCTTTTAAATGTTTTAATGCCTGATCCAGACTTTAGTTTCGCTTTCATAACTTTGCTCACTAACCAAGAGCTTAGTTTTTCACCTTTCCCGGCATCTTTTGATTTAAGTCTTTGTTTAGCCATGTTAAGTAGTTGTAAATCGGCTTTGTGACGATTTGATAAGTCTGTATGGTTTGTATACGCAATGTCGTGTTGCATGCAAGCTTCATCTAGCTTATTTACACCTCGGTCACCTCGCGCTAAGCGTTTGTGAAGTTTGGTTCCTGGTCCGCAATAATTGTATCCTGGCAAATGAACTTCGAATGGTAGATTATTAATTATGTTGTTAACTAGTCCACCCCCTTGCATTACTCAAATTATAATGATAGGATTTCAAATGAAAAATGATTATATAATATCTTAGTCCATTAATGCAGCTTTTTCAATCCAACTGTTTTCTGCACTGTTTAGACCTAACCATTTAACATACAATTTATTTCCTTTCTTTTTCAAAACCTTTTCTATCAAATAAACATCAGGATAATTAGATTTTTGCAGTTCTTGTTCGTAAAAAGCGCCTAATATGATTTGTTTTCTTTGATCTTCTATGTGATATGTCACTGGTAAGGTTTTATTTACCTTTTTTATAATAAATAATTCAGTTGACCAATTAGGAGTATAACCTTTCTCAAAATTATGTTTGTATTTACTTATACGAACACAATCACCAACTTTGAATTTAGGCTTCCACTGAACTAAAACATGTTTGTTTATTTTTTTAATATTTTCTTTGATTATTTGTTCATTACATTTATTCACATCAACCGGTTTAAATTGAATAGTACGATGTTTTGTGTTGTTATATCTCTTCAATGTATCTTCCAATGGTAGCCCTAACCACTTATAGTTTCCATTGAGACTAAAATATTTATATAATTTATTTTTTACAGTTCTAATCAATCTCTCTACAATGGATGCTTTTTTGGTAGAAAACGATGAGTAATGGTTAATGTTGTGCTGTTTCATGAGCGTTTTAAAAGTGATGTTATAAAATTCTGTCCCCATATCAGTTTGTAAGTTAACAGGATTATTACGACTGCTAAGCAGTATATGTTCGAATGCACGAGCAACATCAAATTTATTTTTCGATTTTAACGGTTCAGCCCAGGCATACTTTGAGAAGCAGTCAATCACCACTAAGATGAAAGCATAACCTTTGTTATACTTTTTCAGGTTTTGCATGTCCATCAAGTCTGCTTGCCATAAATCATGGATTCCTTTCAGAATAACAGAACGTCGAAGAAAATTTCTTCGTGCTGCTTTGTGTATTTCATTTACAATTTGTTGTTTTACCATTACGGAGTTTTTTGAAGTAATTTATCTACCTCTGCTTTAGTATAAAAGTTATCATGCAAATGAGTTGAAACCTCAGGTATTCTTGTTTTTAAAGTAGCTTGAACTGTAGTCTTTGCATCTTTTATGATTTGAGAACGCAATGTACCAATCAGGTTATTAAATTCTTTAAACGTATTAGCATTCAATTGATCTACATAATCCTTGTTCACAGCCAGATTATTTATTTCATTTAATGTGTTAGCATTCAATCGATCTACATAATCCTTGTTCACACCATCGTCTGCTTCTACTGGAGATCTAATTCCTCTCAGTCTTGATGTTTTTAAATCGAAATCTCCGTTTTCTGATTTTATCAATACATTCTCATTAAACTCGATTAGCTCTGATAAACGCATTCTTTTGTGAATGTAATGTCCGAATTTGTCTACGTTCATGTTTAAGGTGTATTGTATTGAGAGGTTGGTAGTAAAATAAACACATTTTTTAGATATTTATTTATTTATAACTTTACTTTCACGCAATTCTTCAATGATAGATATAATTTCATTATCTAATCCTGTGTTGCCAGCATCTCTAGACGCAATTAATAATTTCAACCTTTCCACTAATTCATTTGGATTATCCCAGTACACTAAATCTACGTTTTTTCTCCACTTTTTTATTAACGGTAGACCCTTTCCCTGAACTGCATTCTTCAGTTTAAAAAGAGGTTTAATAACTTGCAAATATTTTTGTCCTTTATTACTTTTTATTGGTTTACTTGGATCATAGTCTCGACGATGTGCATTTGTAACAAGTAGCATCGACTTATAATTTTGCATATCATTATCTGTAACCAAGCTTAGATCTACATCTTTCTTAAGCAACAACTGTTTTAAGCCAGGTGTATTTTGATATTTACGTCCAGCCACGGTGATGTATTGATCGTTGATCGATATGTAAGCAGAACCTAACAGCAGTTTCCCGCGGTCTGCTCTAACTCCAAATGGAATATCTACCAACGCTTCTGAAGATACTGACCAGGATGACGTATCACAATCTTGATTCCTTTCAACTACTGATTCATAAGAAGAGTCACTGTCGATATCGGATTCATATTTGTTTTCATCAGCATTATTATCATTACTTTCTGCGCTACCAATTCCTTCTTTCTGCAAAGATTCGTTAATAAACGGAACATCAGCAAAATCATCACTAGCATGCAGGAAAGGAGTTTGCTTACTAGCATTAGCAATTAGGTTGAGAGGGTCTGTTACAGGTTTGAAAACAGTTTCCAGTGCTTGTTTATTGGTAATCTCAGCATCTCTCATTTTTCGTACTTTTATCTTTACAGCTTCTGCTGCATCAACAATTTGTCGTTTCAGTGATTTTTCCATATTGTTAAAATAGGGTGTAATGGTTGTGGTTGTGTGTTGTTGAAGTAGGGTCGTAAGGTGAATAATAATGTCAGACAGGTAACAGCCTTTTATATGTATTCGTGTTCTTAGTCAAAGACTACAAATGTATCAAATTTACTTCTATAACATCCTTTGTTTTTGGAACAATCTTTATTAATTACAACATAATTAAAAGGTATACTCCATATTTCAGAACACATTTCACGAAATTCAATCCATGTCATGTCAGTGTTGACGTGTTCTTCATAAACATGTCTCATATTTCTTTCATCTTGTTTAAACAATACGATTAGGTTTGCGTTGTCTCTTATTAACTGCTTAGGGATTTTACTATACGTCTGATTTAGATAAAAACAATCGATGAACTTGTGTCTCCCCATAGCAAAATAATCACGCATACTACTTTGATTTTCACAAGCAACATCATCAAATACAATTATAGAATTCGGTTTTGCGGTCTGAACACTCAGTACTTGCTCATTTTCATGATATTTCTGAAATGAAATGTCTGGTACTCGTTGCAAGACTTTTTCTAAAAAAACGTACTTGGGTTGTTGCAAGGTTTTAGAATAAACATAAACATTTTGAAATCTTAAACCATTCTCGTGTATAAGAAGACCTATTAATAAATTAGTTTTTCCACAGTTTGACGGCCCGCAAATGATGCATCGTACCGATTTAGGTAATAATTCTCCATGGCGAAAACCAGTCTCCTGAGAATGAACACAAAGTTTGTTCACATGTAACGATTGTGGTTGTTTTACAAATTTCATGATGACTGCTTGAAACGGTTATATTAATAATGAGTCAATTAATGTATTACATTGACATTTATAACACATTGTCGCTAACTCGATCAAATGTACGAGCAACCGCCATTCCAACCACCGAAAGCGATGAAGGTGAACGTATCAACAGCTATTTAAAATGAATCCAAAAAATTATAGTCCTCGATATGAAATTTACAACAAACATCAAATTCGTCTATTTTCGTTCAGACATTATTGGGCGACCGCTCAATCACAAAAAAGGTTGGTGATGGAAATGGTTGATGCAGGATTTTTTTATTGTGGAAATTGTGTAAACGATAAAGTCATGTGTTTTTCTTGTGGAGGTAGTATCAAAGATTGGGAGATATACGATGATCCTTGGTTACAGCATGCTACGAACTTTCCTGAATGCTATTATTTAAATGCTGTGAAAGGAAAAAAATATGTTGAGAAGTCAATATCCTATAAAGAGTGAATGTTAGAAAGAATAAAACGAGTCGAAAACTGAAGTACATCGAAGAATAGGATCCAACCGGACAAGCCATTTATGCTATTGTCAACCAAACAAGATTCGAAAGTGGAGTAGCACCCAAACCACACACTGGAAAATATTTCCGTTTCATCAGGTGGAATAGGCGCCGAACCAATACTTTTCATTTGTATTATTGGGCATTCTACTCCACCGAGAGTGACGAGGCGAACGGAGTGAGCCGATGGAACGGAAGGTGGGGTAGAATGCCCAATAATACCCTACTCACCTCCACACTCCGACAAGTCGCACTCAGCCGCAACTGTAACAAAGCTAGTCGTAGTCGCATGTCGCGACAACTGCTGACAGCGCGCGCCATTACTTCCGTCGCCGCCTTCCGCCTGTCTCCTGATGATCGTTAGTGAGGGCTGAGGGTCGATATCGAGGAAATAGATAACCTATTTTAATAATGTAATACGCCCTAGGTTGATGTTATATTGATGCAGATTCTTTTACAGTGCATTGTACAAGTTGGACATTATTATAGCTGCTTTAAAGGCATGTAGCAAGTTTCTGGTAGTTTCCTTAGAAACGACTTTGTGACTATGATATTCTATGTTTGTATGTGTATTATGTCACTGTACATTTTAATCTTTGGTTGCTGTACTCATAAATGCATTGAGGAGTTTTCTTTCAGCCTGCAGAGGAATAAACATTCATCGTACAGACGCCAGCATATCGAGCTACCTTTAATAGATTTTCAACTTTATCGCTAAAGCATAAGGTTCAAAGTTGATTGGGAAAGTTTGACAGTTTTGGGTAACTTGATGTGCTGGCGTTTGTACACTGGGATCAGTCAGTATGTCTTAGAAAATGTTAAAGAATTAGTTGTTTTATGTAAACTTACTTACCTATCAGTATAGTTACTGTTAGTAAGTAGTTCAGGGCCCAATGTTTTGGGAACCGTTGAGAAACCGGTTGCAGAGATTAGATGACAGGATCTTAAAAAATACTAATACCCAAGCCTACCTTTCTCTCTCTCTCTCTGGTTAGAGGAGTTACAAACTTCTAGAAAATAAAGTAACTCCCTATCGATAGTCTCCTAACTAACATTCTATCATCCCTACTTCCGTTCCCCGCAGACGTGTCAATTAGAATCGCGGCCGCCGCTGTATCTTGTCACAGGCAAGCGTTTAAACGTTCGCGTCTGAAACGTACCATGAATCACTTTCTTTACAGTCGGCTACAGGTGTTGCTCGTAATGAGGTGGGCTGTTTCTTCTTAGTTTTTGAAAGAAATTACAGCACATATTAGGGTTCCGTACCAAAATGGTAAAACGGAACCCTTATGGTGAGACTTAAGTCTGTCTGTGTGTCATAGCTGGATATCTCAAGAACTACTAATAGAATAGAATAGAATAGCATTTATTGCAAATATGGGTAATACATAAGTAGATAGTAGTAGGTATAAATCAGAGTTCTGCCATATTTCACCATTGCATGCAAACATTTTCATTATACAAAATTGTTAAAATTTAAATTTTCATCAATACATTAAATTAATTATTACATTCAATAAATAAAATTATTAAAATTCAAATTGTCATTAAAACATTAACTTAATTATAACAATATACCTACATTAAATAAAATGGTTAAAAATTGAAATTGTCACTATCAGAATAATTATACAATGCGTAACATAATGAATATTCTATTCTAAGAAAGAGCGCAGTTTGCACATTCTCAAACATTTTTTTTTAAGGCGCATAGTTTAGTTTTCGACATATGATGAAAAATGTAAAAAAATACCGTTCCATATAACTCCGAAGTTTAAAAGAGAAAAATCAGACTCGCTCTTGCCCGGTATTTTTTTCTGCTGTCAAGAAGGGCCTTAAGATATTTTCTGGATTTATCTCACCCTATCTTATACCTACTGCTAATTGTTGACTGCAGCTTAACTTTATAATATTACTAGCTTCTGCCCGCGACTTCGTTCGAGTGAAATTTCTTGTTCCCCCGACCCCCCCGTCGCATCGCATTGCCACCCCGCGCTATTACTTTGTTTTCGCTTAGCGATCTGTCTGACTTTTTATATTTTTACTCAGTTCCTAAGGTCCCTAGCGTGATGTATAAACCTATAGCCTTCCTCAAGAGGATGGCTATCAAATGCAATTTTTTTTCAAACCCGACCGGTACTTTAATAGATTATCGCGTACAAACCAACAAATTCTTTAGCTTTAATATTAGTATAGATATAATTTAGTATGTATGTATTTATGTATCTATAATTTTGGATATATATATATCTGTGTATCTATTTTAGTGTATTCTATACATAATATTTGCACCAACGACAGCCCCATTTTATGTCCTGGAAAATCACTGTCCATTCCAAGGTTGCCTAGAAGAGATTGCAGAAAGCGATAAGGCCGCCCATTGTATCTTTTGTAATGTTTGATTTTTTCTCATGTTATGTATTTTTGTGGTGTACAATAAAGTATATATAAATAAATAAATAATTACATAGATAGATATAATATAAAGTTTGCTGTTTACACGGTTTAAGGTTCTTTTGTTTTTTAATTTAAAATGTATTTGCTCTTGACTCTAGTCTAGGTCAGAGGTGACAGAGACAAAGTCGACGATGGAGTGAGCTTACCCAGAAGAAGCCTTTGAAGAGGTTCAGGCTGTATGCGCTCGGAAACACAGACGCAGGTAGAGAGTTCCACTCTTTTGCTGTGCGCATTTTAAAGGACATTTGAAAACGCTTAGTTCGAATTGGTGGAATAGCAACTAGGCAGGGATGGTAACTTGCAGTGCGTCTGGGGCCCGGTGAAATGAGGTCGTGGAGTTCTTGGGCACACTCACCGAAGTACAATCTGTAGGAGACCGACAAGCAGGCAACCTGCTTCGTTTCAGTTATGTATTGTATTGATCTCGCTATCTATCCAATAGAATCAAAATTCTCAGTATATATAATCTGCCTAGTCTGTTTTAATTTTCTAAACAGATGTAGCTGAAATAGTTTTTCACACAAAAGGACTGCCGTCAGTTTCTACAAAAGTTCTTCTTCATTACTAATATTAGGTATAAAATAGCTATACCCACAAATCGTACCATTAAAAACCTTCAGTTTTGACAAAGCCGAGGTTACTCCAAACGATGTTTCAAATGCAAGTAAATAAGGACAAGATTGATGATTCCGACTGGGGCTGATAGATGATATCTTCATTTATTTTAACTATTTAATTCAAGGTTTTAGTGTAATAAAGCGCCGTAATTACTGAAATTGATGATGCCCCGTATCTGTTTATCTGTAGTGAGAAAGGTCACAGTGACTACATTACATAACATAACATCACGCCTTGTTTCTCCGAAAGGTAAAGCAGAGATACCTATGGTAAACAAAATTTCGCTAGTTATTTTAAGTCCCATGTAATTGGGGGCAAACCTCCATAGTTCAGAATTTCCGAGACGCTGAAGACCGGAATAAGTGGAGGAGCATCGCGAGGGCTGCTTTGGCCAAAGAAAATGCGGAGTCATCAACCACGACCGAGTGGTCGTCAAGAGTGAACGACAAAGGAGGAGGAATAGGGGGCGAGTCTGTTGCTACCTATCAACCGGGCACAAATCCAGACTCCGGGCTGCTACTGAGAAATTTGAATGGAAAAACCCAATAAACCTTTGTCCGACCTGGGAATCGAACCAAAGACCTCATGCTAAGCAGTAGCGATTGCGATCACTAGACCAACGAGGTAGTCGAGTGACTAAATTTATCATATCTTTTTTCAATATGTATTTATCAAACTAAAGATAAATCATTCAGGTTTCACACCAATTCACTCTGTACTCTCTCATTTTCGAAACAAGAGAGAACCAAGCATTCCCTTTTCCCAAAATTACAAACACACAAACAAAACGTAACAATAAATCACGCCGGACGTCAGCCGTCACGCCAGCGTGTCACGCGGCCGATCTGTCACGCTGTCACCTGACACTCTGCGGTGGACGAAGCTCCACATTCAATTCTGAAATTTGGTAAGAGGATTATTGTAGTAATTATGAACAGTTGACCTTTGCCTTTGCACTTTCAATAGATATGTATATGAATTGACATTATAAAGTAGAATAATAGCCTCGCTTCCTGTTACATGGAAACTTAAAAATAACTAGCGAAATATAGGTGTAATTGGCCAGAAGTGCACCTAACTTCTGGCCAACCCTTCTCGGAATACAGACGTGCTGTTATGGAAACGTGGTCGCTCACAATGGGCCTTATAAGAAGGCTAAAAGTCACCCAAAGGGCAATGGAGAGGGCTATGCTTGGAGTTTCCCTGCGTGATCGAATCAGGAATGAGGAGATCCGCAGGAGAACCAAGGTAACCGACATAGCCCGCAGAATTGCCAAACTTAAGTGGCAGTGGGCAGGGCACATTGCTCGCAGAACAGATGGCCGATGGGGCCGAAAGGTTCTGGAGTGGCGACCACGTACCGGAAGACGTAGCGTTGGAAGGCCTCCCACAAGGTGGACCGACGACCTTGTGAAGGCCGCAGGAACCCGTTGGATGCGAGAAGCACAGAACCGGTCGAAGTGGAAGTGCTTGGGGGAGGCCTATGTCCAGCAGTGGACGTCTTTTGGCTGAAATGATGATGATGATAATGCCAGAGCTAACGTAACAATGAATCACGCTGGACGTCAGCTATCACGTCATTGTGTCAAGTTAACAATATGTCACGCTGACACCTAACACGCTGTGGTGTCCGCTACCCATAGAATTTCCATGTTGCATTTTGCACAGTGAATAGCCTTTTGCTGCAGAATAGTTTCTATTGGTTACTGTACGTTTTACGCACCAACAATTATAAATATATGGTTTTACTATCAAAAATAAAATTTAAAAAAAAATTGTAGAAGGTTCTAAATAGGGTGGTTTAAAATAAAGCAATAAACAAATTAAATAAGTTTTTTTGATAAAACAAATTTTGAAGCTATAAATGATAACTTCGATCATGGCAACTAAGGAGTAGTATTTCTAACATAGTCAGCAAATCCAATAGCTTTGCCTTCAGTACAAGGTAGGTATCAGTTATATGACAGCGTGACGTTATCCTGGCAGACGTCATGTGGCTAAGTTAACACGCTCGCGACATAATGCAGGCTTTCACGCTGCGCTGTTGCCGCCACTTCACACAGAATTTTAAACTAGATTTTGCATGATGAATGCCAGAGACGTGTTACAGGGATATTGAAATATCCAAGTCTACAAGAAACTATACATTATACAAATAGTGAGTCTTCGTAAGTTTAAGTTGTCATTAAATTCGTAGACTGTTTTAGTAGTAGGTATTCATCCTTAAATCAGTGCAGAACTGATGGCCGATGGGGCCGAAAGATTCTGGAGTGGCAACCGCATACCCAAAGACGATGCCGGACGACGGACGAAGTCGACGACGGTGGACCGACGTCATTGTGAAGACCAAAGGAATCCGCTGGATGTGAGAAGCACAGAACCGGTCGTAGTTGCGGTGCTTGGGGGAAGCCTATGTCCAGCATTGGACGTCTTTTTGGCTGAAATGATGATGATTCACCTGTAAACAATAAGCCTAGCCTTGTTCTCTTTCTCTAAAATCAAGCATACCAAAATATTGACGCAATAATAGTGAAATACCATTGTACCATTTACGTCACCCAAATCCATAACATCCGTCAATCAACCAATTAATCCCACAACCCCAATAAACTTTGATTATTAAAACAATACAAAATGGCCGCCATTCTGTTCTTGATAATAGGCCGTATGGCCGTATCGATGGCTGCGTGACAATGAGCAATTAATTGACATTCGTTGACAGCGATCATTGTCAACGGTCCATCAAACTGAGTAATTGTTCTACGAGATTCGAATGGAAAAATCATGTAGGTACTGTTTTTTGTATGGCGGTTGTAGGATTTCTCATGCATATTGTTTCTATTTTACGGCTTTCCGTGTGAAAAAGACGAGTAATTAAATGTGACTTGATTTATCGTTCATGAATTTAAATACTACATAATTTTTTAATTTTCATCTAGCTTCTGCCCGTGACTTCGTCCGGGTGAAAATTGTTACACCACCATCCCACCTCGTCGCATCTTACTATGTTCTATCCTGTATCTATACTTCGTTTTTGCTTAGCGTTTTTTCAGATTTTTTATTTATCTTTGCTCGGCTCCTAAGGGTCGTAGCCTGATGTTAAATAGCTTATAACCCTCCCTGAAAATTAGGCTATCAAATGCAATAAGATTTTTTAATCTGACCTGTATTCCAGAGATTAGTGCGTTAAAACTAACAAACTCTTCAGCTCTATGATTAGTAGTATAGATTATACTTGGTCCAATAATGGATACTGAGGTTAGTTTTCTTTCGCTGCGTACTCCAAAATAATGTGCAACAGGCCTAACGTGTGCCTAACGTCTATTACGATGGTAATAAGTACTTGTTCCCTCTGAAAACAATCATTAGAATTAATCTTTGAGAAACAAAAACAAATACAAGTTTTACATAACAACATTAATATTTTTATAAAGGTAGTTTGATTTCGAAATGGTTTCCTTAAAACACGTTTCCTTGAACTTTCAAATTAAGTACTTTTTTATGAAGCGCTTACACGAATTTAATTTTCAATAATTAACTTTTTGTGACGTCCGTAAACACTGACATTAACATGTGACACAAAAAATCCGACAAACAAATCCATTAATCTATGAGCTGATGCAGACCGTCAATCAATATCCGTCAGATTAGCTCATTAAGGGTTTTACTGACGCAGTCATAACGACGTCAGTTACCATTGTCTACACATCACAACAAGCGATCAACGTCGCGCCAAAACATACCAAAATAAACTTTATTGCAACGCAATAAGCATCAATCATTTGTGATTCACGCGCTGTTTTAATGAGGCGAAAATTATGAAGCACATTTTTGTTCTTCATCCCAACAGTCAAAACACAACCATATTCCTTTGTAATAAAAGTGTATGTAACCGCAGAGAAAGTTATGTCGCAATTAGCTAATTACCGGCGGCCGTCAGCGTGACAGGCCTTCACGTTCGCGGCATGTTGGACGTCATGACATGACACGCAGACATGAGAGTGACATAACTTTTCGACGCCCGTCCGTTGTCGGTCACTGATTTGTGAAAAGTGGGGAATTTATTGCCCAGTTTCGTTGTGTTTTTTGGCTGATATTTATATGTTTGTTGATATAAATAAGGGCTCAGATAGTGGACATAAATTGTCACAAATGGAACAAAAAGATAAAACGTTCTTGTGCGTAGCTACTTCATGATTGGGTAGGGCACGATTTTAGGTCTGTTTGTTTTTGAGATAATGCCAAAGCTCCTCTAACGTATTTTATTAAGAAATAGCTGTGGCACGTTAAAGTCACTTCGGAAACTTCAAGTCAACTTCCATCCCCGACTCTATTAGCGCCCCGCGGTTTCACCCGCGTAAGTTTCAATCCCGTGAGAACATCGGGATAAAAAGTATCCTATGTATTAATCGAGGAAATGGTCTATCTTTGTGCCAATTTTCATCAAAATCTGTTCAACGGTTTACGCGTGATTGAGTAACAAACATCCAAACATCTTCACATACTTTCACATTAAAATACCTACTAATAGAATTTTGCTTTTTTCATAAGGGTCTCTGTATTTTCTATTTTTCCATAATCAATATTAAATTTCGTTCATCCCTCTTATTACATCACTAACATAATTCGTACACAAAGAACGCATAAATTCCGACGTCTTCAAACCCAACATAGCTATTCAATTCACACCTCTAAAACCATGCAACATTGAACAATAGCGACAAATAGTCGCTCAATAAATTAATCCGCAAGAAATGGCAGTTTGCCTATCAACGCGGCATCGTTCACGTCAGAACGCTGTGTACTATTAAACGAAGTGTCGTGTCCAGTCTGCGTTGCGTTTCGTTTATTTATAATCTCGAGTTCTACACGCGACGTTGCCCGCAACTGATTTATTGCTGATACATAGGCTAGGAGCTTGGATTTGTTCTAGGGTTGGTATAAGCTGGTTAACTTGAAATTATTTTCATACTTGTCTGATAAAATTAGAGTCTTGATTATGCGACTAAGTAACTACTAAGTACATCTGCATAATGTTTCAGAAGAAAATCTGTGGGTGTAAGAGGACAGGAATTACAGAAGGATATCAATGTTCTGCTGCAGTAGAAACCTTGTTCTTGTTACATTCTAAAGTACCAAAAATATGTGTGATGTTGTCATTTCCGAAGAATTTGGTCGTGCGGTCCATGGCCCTTTACGGGGCACCGGTGTGGTCGCGTTCACTGAGGCGGCGACCAGCCAGGCGGTTGAACGCGTCCCAGAGGGTCATGGCCGTCCGGTTAGTCCGGGGATACCGCACGGTCTCCGGGGAGGCAGCGAGCCTCCTTGCCGGACTGCCACCATGGGATCTGGAGGCCAAAGTCCTCGCCCACATATGGGAGTGGCGAGAGGAGGTGAAACGCCGGGGCGTAACTCCGCTGCCGCGAGAAATCGCGGTGCAGCGGACAGAGCTCCGGCGGGATCTCATGGCGACATGGAGAGTGCGACTGTCGCAACCCAGTGCTGGGCACGCCACAATCGCGGCCATAAGTCCCCTCTTTGAGGAGTGGCTAGAGAGGCGCCACGGCGTCCTCACCTTCCGCCTAACGCAGGTCCTCACCGGACACGGCTGCTTCGGGAGGTTCCTGTTCCGAATAAGGCGGGAGGAAACGCCCGGCCCCATTGTGTGGATCGCCCGGAGGACACGGTGGAGCATACGGTGGAGATCTGCCCAGCTTGGGCAGAGCACCGCCGTGTCCTCACGGCGGCGATCGGCGGCGGCGATCTCTCGCGTCCGGCCCTAGTCCGGGCCATGGTACGGAGCGAGAGTGCATGGGAGGCTATCGCCTCCTTCTGCGAAGCAGTGATGCTCGCGAAGGAGGAGGCGGAGCGTGTGAGGGAGAGGCAATCCTTGCGCCCTCACGCCCCCAGCCGCCGCAGGAGACGCCCCGGGCGTCGGGAGTCGATAGCCGATTCCCGGCCACCGTAGGCGCGGGCTTGCGGGCGGCGAGCAATGGGCAGCTCGCCGCCCGGTAAGGACCAGGCCCGGGTCGACGGCGCGTTGTGTTCCACGCGCGCCTCAAGGAGATGTCAGCACCAACTGACGGGGTCCGCTAGGGCCGATGCCCGCCAGGGTCGCGGGTTGTTCGAAAGAGATACCGTGGCCCCTGGCACAGGCAACTGAAGAAACACGGGTGGGTTTTAGTCAGTAAGAGTCTGACACTCCCTTCCGCTCCGCCCAGAGCGGGAGGGGTCATTTGATGATTTCCCACCCAAAAAAAAAAAAAAAATAGTACCAAAAATATGTGTGATGTTGTCATTTCCGAAGAATTTGGGTCGGTAACCCCGACATTTGCATTGGTGCCCTGGTGCAGGTGCTTAGCAGGATCGGCGTTTTTGATGACGCGGAATGTTGTGTTTTCGCCCATAAATGTTCTGTCAAGCAAATCACACTTAGCGTTTAAAAAATAATCTCAAACCAAGGGCAATATCCATTGCCCTGACTTAAGTCTTATTAAAGTTCTGCATTAGTGTCCTGTGTCTTAGTAAGATTGGCATTTCAATAAGTAGGATGCTGTATTTTTCACCCATAATTAATATTCTGTCAAGGAAAATGCTTTTAGCGTTTAATTAAGAATCTCAAGGCAATAGACATGCGATGTTGTCTGCAAGGATTTACTGACGATGCATAGCTCGAGAGTTTGGATTTTGTCAGTATTTTCCGGTGCTGGCTGGTCTCGAAGTTTATTTATTACTTAAGAACTGCGAAGTTGGGTTGAATGAATATTAAGCTTCCATTACAATTAAGTTGCATATTTATTGTCATTAATTTGTTTACGTAGCAATCAGTCATACGAATTCAACAATATATTTTAAGATTACATATCATGAAGCCTTTTTGTTAAAAGTCTCTAATTAAATTCCACACCCAAACTGCCAAGACCCTTGGCAAGGATTCACAAACAGTCCTGTCCTTTCATGATATCCTTTACAATAATCAATGTTTCTATCACAATAATTTGTAAAGCGTTAACCAATCAATATTATTCAATCAGTCGAATCAATCAGCTTAATTGGATCGGCCGTTGCCCAGATGTAAATACAAATTGGTAGTCGTGCCAAGTTTAAATTGAAATATAAGCGGTTTTTACTCTCACTTTCCTTGTGGATGAATTAGTGATGAATAATTATTACTATAAACGTGATAGATGGTTATCTATAAGTTTTAATAACTTGTTGGGTGCAGGTGTAATTACGTTTCATATTTTATACTGCAGTAGAATGGTGTACCTTGTACATCCATCGTCCATCTTAATACCTATTTCCTTTGCTCTACGTTCAAGTTCAGCTATTGCAGCTTTATCCACCTTGACTAGTTTAACAAGTATGGTACCAAAATCTTCCTGCGTCTCACTGTTTTAAAAGAAACACATTTACCTACTTATGAATTAGAAACAATTAATTGTATCTATTTTAATTAGGACCACACAGAAAATACTGCTCATTACTCATCCAGCCAAAAAAAAAACGCAAACCTTTCATCCATTCAAAACATTCAAGATTAAAATTCCAATTACCATTAATCCCAACAGATAAAATTCAAATCGATCGGGACAAAAACGCATTATATTTACGTTCGAAGAATTAATTTCACGCTCTGACTCCCGGGCTAATATTTCAACGCTATAGCCGCGGGCGCACGCAATCGTTGCAACGTTGACACTTACACGACACGTTTGATGATGTCTCATTTGTTTGATGGCTTTAAGATGAGCATTACAATGATATTTTATTTCACCTTTGACAAGATAAGTTACTGGTATTTTGTTATTATTAGTACTTCAGGCTTCAATGTGAATTGTATCTCTTTTCTGACTTACCTTCACATATGTACTTACCACTTACTTGTTTGGTTGCTTTATCATTAATTGTCAAAAGAGGAAAATGAATGGCAACTTCTACTTTGTTATAACTATCAACAATGAATGGATGTTGATTATCTGTTTTACACGAAACAGAATCTCAGAAACAATAAATTATATTTGCAACACTGATGCAAATTATTGCCATTAATTAAGTCGCTTATAATGAACGTGAACATTCTCTCGTTCATTATTGTTTTGCAGTGATGACAGACTTCAACACGGGTGCGGTTTTTCATTGCTAAATGAATAAAGATTAGGTTAAGAAGTTAAACAGATTCGACGGGTAATATATTCTTTAAAATAACTTAAAGTGTACAATTAAGGTAAAGAATATTTAAATGAGAATAAAACTGATTTTTAAACAGCAAATGAGCCAGTTGCATTTTAAATAGCTGCCATACTAGTATAGTTAGGTTACTAGTATGACAGCTATTTAAAATGCAACTAGCTCATTTGCTGTGACAGGTTTGTATTGACACTTGAAAGGCAGAAACAAACGTGGACGACGCGGACCAGTTGCTTTAATCACATAATCGTCTGCCAAGGATACACTTGACAAAGACTGGTTAAAAAAGTGATGTGAAAAAAATGCTATTGGAAAAAATTATAGGTGTGTCCGTTACAAACATGAATATCAATTTCCTTTGTGTGCAAAAGCAAAAGGAGCATGAAAAATTAAAATGGAAAAACTAGTCGCGTCTACTTTTCCAGTAACTATTTATGCTTTGACACCATATGATTGACGGCCCGCTCTAAGCCGACGGTCACGCGATGGTTTCCAAGATTCATGTCTATCAGATTTGAAATAATTGCACTGAGCTGTTGTGTTCATAATTAGATTCACAGTAATCTAGATTTTATTACTTGCACGAAGAACAACTCGAATTACGTGTTTTACTAACGGGAGCCAGGTAAATGATGTAATGAGAGGTAATGACGAATTGAGCAAAATTACGTTGTTGTTTATTATGTTTCTTTGTTTGATGTTCTTTGACAATTGTTTGGAATATCCAGTGTAACTAGCACTCTTTAAGTGGTGTCATTAGTGGGAAGAACGATGATAATGACGCTGTGTTCAGTGGTGTTCAGTAGCTAATGGGCGCTTATTGTGTTGTTTTCACAACTTTTCTTTGAGACACATTATTTCTTGTACAATGAATGCAATACCATGTACCTATTTGCATTCATTTTAAACCAAACAAAATTCTTAACCTGGACAATCGCAATTATTCTTCTAGAACAAATCTACATTTTTGTGTTGCTATATTAACAACTGCCTCACGAAAAAATTCAAGCAACACATTGCCATAGACTACAAGATAGTCAACACTAAGCAAACACAAGCACTCACGTATTTCAAATGAAAACCATGTTTACTATGCTAATGGAATCCTCAATACATCTACGCTGAGTCAACAAAGCAAATATTTCGTAGAAAAATCAAAAGGAATAAAGTGGTCTAACATTCTTGTTTGATCGTAAGACAAGTTGATTTAAGTTTAACACACGTTATTGTCTACTAGACATCCGCCAAGACGTCTTATAAATAAGCTTTCATGCCTCGTTTTTAACTGTGTGCCAACTTTTTTGTTGGTTGTTACTGACCAATGTTTGTTCAAAGTGGACATGTTAAAAAATGACAGTTTTCGTACACAGCATTCTTGGGTGGTGCGTATAAAGTTTTGTTCCAAATTGGAATTTGTGAAATTATTTTTGTCCTGCTGCCCACACAAGGAAATGATATGATATTGTATCTGGTGCTAAAAATGGCATAAAATCGATTGACTCAAGAACAACAAGATAGTAATCTTTATGGTGATCGTAATGAAGACCACCCAAACCGATTTTATGAGAGACTGAAGTGAAAACAAAATGTTGACAACAATATGAAATTTTTAATATTACCTTGTTTCATAACGATTCCAACGACATAACTTTTTAGACAGCTCCCATACAAAACTTTAGAGATATCGTCATTTTAATCACACGCGCCGAAAGCGGAAGTACCACCTGGAAGTACCTAAACAAATTCGCGCTAATGCGCAATATGGCCGCCAGACATGAAGGGTTAACTGTAAATACTCGTAATAATTTTACACAGGATATCCAACTGGCAACTCTGTACTTACTGTCTTCAAAGACAATTGATGATAATAAACATTGCATTGTATCCAACATCTGCCATTCTAGAGGCATTCCATTGGCCAGTCATAACAGTATAGTACTTTATAGGACTAATAAACTTTACTGCGGATACGACTTGCTGTGTCCTTATCCAGATAGACTTTCACTCACTTTCACAACGGACGTAGGGTTGAAGAATGTGCACCACCCAAACGTGAGTGAAGTTCCCAAGCATATTTAAACTGCTTAAAATTCTACACATGTTCGAAAAAAAACGGGTGTGAAAATACAGAAGAGTGTTAGTAAACCAATATCTGTCGCCAACTGCCAAGCTCCAAACATTGGCCATACGTACCATTAGAGGCACGCCGACAACGCGAATCGTCAATCATCTGCACGCATTAATCTTGTGAAGACAAGTTGATAGATCATCGCGCTGTGAGGCCCGAGGAGTGGGAAACAATTTAGTCAGAATGTGTGGAGGATGCGGTACTTCATTCTTATTACTATGTAGAAATATTAGATTACAATGCAATAATGGAAAAGAACACAATATTGATCACAGACTTACAAACGACTCTGTAGCATCTGCTGGTTTTAGTGTTAGAGCAGCTCTATCAGAGTAAAAAAAAAATCAATAAAGATGATCGCTAACGACAACAAGATCTCAGGGATTCGATTATTAAATTATTACTTGAATTACAGTATGCAACTATAAAGCAACAACGTTGTTACTTTCATTACCCAGTTTTATGAACTTCAATAGATTGTAGCGCGCTTTGAACATTGTTTTGGTAATTATGAATGAGGCATAACAATAACCCAATAACAAAATTAATTATTTCTTTTCCTTCTATTCAATCCCTTAAACACACCAAAACCTTTATAATTAAAATATCATGATGATTATCGATTCACACTCCTAGCATACCTACAAACAGAATCACCTGCGACAAAAACGCTCGATAACCAATACATTTTTTACCTAACCCGCAAACACATTAGCCATTGATTACATTCTATTAACCATCTCTGACGCATCAAACATCTGTATCAACTGACCTTTAATTTTTTCCCAAATGAATGAAGCGTTACATTTTAATTGCTATTCCCTTTTGATATTATTCACAGTCATAATTGTATACGACCACCCGGCTTATAATGACGATATTATCGTTTACGTCGGAGGCAAAAATCTTTCGATCTACAATTGAAATGTTACGTTCCACTGAGTCGATCGATATGTCAAGAGGAATCAATATCAATTGACGTTAAAATGAAAATAGATTTCTAGGGTTAATTGTAGGGTTAATCAAATGTGTTTCTTGTAGCATGACATGCGCAAGCGTCGATGGAAGATTCTGATTGCGACAATATTTATTATTATGGTTTTGCGCGCTAGTTGCGCGTTGGATTGTGTAATATTGAAAGGAAGTGACTTTTGCAATACGAAATTTGTTTTGTACAATTTCATTAATAGCCTGTGTCATCCACAGGCATAAGCATTAAGCCTCTCCTCTTGATTGCCCTTTTATTTCATTAAAAGTATGACACGTTAACATCAATCTGAGTAGAAGTACCTATCAATGAATGAAACATTCACCAAAGAATCAGCTGTGGCATCATTATTCAACTAGCTGACACATCCAACAGCTAGCGAAGATACATGATGACAACCCATTCCATACATATCCACTCCTTCAAACACGACAGCTAATAAGCCCTCAGATATTTCTCATGTCTTCGAATTATCACCTCACGGCATTATCACCTCCAACATCTAATAAAAATTCTAGATTCTCTGCGACGGCCGTCCAGGCCCTCTCTCGTGGCTTGCAGGTAATAAATCGTGTTAAACAAGTAGGTTGGGGCGTTTTATCAAAGTCAATCGGTATCACGCCGCCGGCCGTGAGTAATTACTTGATACTTCTTCCTTTGATAATCTAATTTATACCCTATTTGTATGCGATAAGGTTGAATTTAGACCCAACTCTCCAATGATAGTGTTGTCTGTCTTTTTCTGTCTTCATCTTTAGTGTTGGGCTTTTGATAGCTCGGATGTAATAGTGTGTTTTAGAAAATTTTGAAGTCAGACCAGTCAATTATGAATTTCAAAAAGATCGTTAAATTATTATGTTTTATTTTCCAGACAGATTTTACGTAAATTAACATGATTGAACACTAAATTGCAGTCATAAAATGAAGAGGAATGACGTAGGTTTTTATCGAAATTCGTCTGCTATGGTTAACGACTTGTTGGTAAATTGATGGTTATTTGTAATTATAAAATCACGTATCGGCAATTATGGCGGCAGGATCCTACAGAACGTCTTAGTAAATTTTTCGTAGTTTCCATATTTTTCGTAACAACAAACACTTATTTAATTAAATACAGCTGTACAACTTTGTTTTAGAGACGTGTTTTGATAAGAAACGTATTCTGACATGAATAGTAAAGTCGTGAAAGCTTACAAGGTACTCCTGCCAACAACTTTTATGGCGATTTCATTCAAATTATGTTAAGCTGTAGAACTTCCCACGCAGTCAAAAGTCGTGATTCTAAAAAGGTTACTTCAGTATCTGATAGAAACAAAATAATAAGTCACTATAAATGTTGAGAAGTGTTACTCAAATATTGAACAAATACAATAGATATTTGGAAATCATTTTGGGAAACTCAATGAGATTTAAAATAATTAAGATAAAAACATTTTAGGTAATTTTTTTCCGAAATAAATTTCTTAAAACATCATGATTTGTTTAGGCATAGGTAAATGTATTACATCAATCATATTAGAATGTACGACGTGACATTTAATGCGATTTTAAGGAAATTATATCAATTAATCCTCTTAAAAAAAACCGACTTGCAAAAAACACTACAAAGTGAAAAATAACTTTAATTTCGGAAGTCGGTGTCTTTGGATCTGTACCTATTCTAGTTTTTGCCACCGACTTCCGAAATTAAAGTTATTTTTCACTTTGTAGTGTTTTTTTGGAAGTCGGTTTTTTTTTTCGTTAAAAAGTTTTAATTTCTCGCTTTTAAGTGGGTCTGTTTATAATGTGTCTAAGTTACAATAGCCTAATGTCAACTTGCCCTACGCTTTTTACAAAATATTGCTTTTCCCGATGCAGGGACGTTAATTGTTGAGGACTTCTCCTAGTATTCCACCATCAGCTCCATTTCACCATTCGCATTGTGACGAGCATAAATTGCTTAGCAACCATATTAAAGTAATCGAATCGCAACTCGTGAAATACTTATTATTAAGTAGTTACGTTGGCCATCTGTGGTCTTCTTCATCAGTTCCACTTCACCAAATGGTGGTTTCCGAGAGCAAATGCATGAGTTACTGTAAAAAATACCCAAATCGCTATAGATATCCCTATAATATTTGAGGAGTTCCCTCAATTCCTCGTAAATCCCATCATCAGAACTGGATTTTGATAAAAATGGGACCAATCTGGAAGTATATCCTTTTAAATAAAAAAAGAATTTTCTAAATCGGTTTATAAATGACGGCGTACTAAGGTAACAAACATAAAAAAAAAAATACAACCGAATTGAGAACCTCCTCCTTTTTTTGAAGTCGGTTAAAAATAAGTAGAATGTATTATGGTACCTGTTCATTTATTATTACATAATTGAACTTTTACTCTTTGTATCCTTTGAAACAGGACGATGCAACAAATATTATTTGATTTTTTTTTTTTAATTTTCCAGGGATAAAGTTATGATAAGAATGACGATAACAGTCATGTACAGTGGCCTCTAAAAGTTAGTTGGTAGTTCAGGTGTGATGCCACATTATCTATATCTATACATATAATAAATCTGTAGACGAGGCGTTTCTGTACATTGAAAATATTAAAAAAAAAATAGTTGGGGTGTTATAGGATAACCAACAGATGCAATTTCATCAATTTTTAGAATTTTTGTCTGTTTGTCTGTTTGGATGTGACAAAATTTGATTTGAACAGGTTCAACGTAAAAAGTACCAAACCAATATGGTTAATTTTTATACTCAAATATAGTGTAGAACTCGGAGTAGTGATTAGTTTTGGTTTCATCGCAATCGCTTCACTGTATCAAAAGATATAATCAATTTAATGTATTCTACAACAACTTTCATTACGTAAGTTGGATACACGTAATGACATCTATTGGCGCTTTATAGTACTAACGAAAACATAATTATTGTGTTTATAAGATGACTATCACAGTCACTTCTGCCTGTGTTATTTTAAAAAGTAATGATAATGATTACATAATAGAATGTTAATCGCTTTCGATTGTTGGTTGATTAGTGGCGCTAAAAGAATTTCAAATAAAAAGTGAGGATAATGTAAGATAATAATGTGATGTGGTGTTCTGAGTGATAAAGATTGCAATGATAAATGATTTTATTTTTGTAAGTAGGTTTGTACAAACACTTTTACACGTCAATCATGTTTTTATTTTTTAAACTAGATGAAGTCGGCGTTTCCTATCTGACTACTCTGAGAAGAAAGGCCGAAACAAACACACACACGGGCAACTTTATGTAGAAGCTCTTTCGAGGGGCAAGCAACCTTTCTAACATTGTTAACAGAGAAGCATTTTCTTAGTGACATAAGGTTTTAAGGTCATATTTTATCATACTTTCATAGTTTTTTGCCTTTTTTTCTCGATTTTTAAAAAATTTCTTTACCATGATAACGCTTCAACGCACACCTCAAGACGGGCTGTTGATTTATTGAGTATAGGTTCGGCAGGTGCACACCCTTTTTTTTGTTTCCGGGGGGAAAATCTTCATGGATGTCCGCCGCCCTGGGACGGGCGGCGAGGTCTGTCAGGCTCTTACTGACTAAAAATCACCCCAGTGTTCCGTCTCACACCTACGCCGGGGGTTGCGGGACCGTACGATCCTTCCGCAACCCCCGACTGGTGACGTCAAAGAGGGGCGCGCGTGGAACACTACGCGCCGCCAGCTCAAGTCCTGATGTGTTGGCGGTGACAGACGTCCCCGAATTCGTCGCCCCTGGACCCGTTTAGGGGGGCTGGAAGAGGGCGTTGTACGCCCTCCGCCGACGCCCGATGCGCCTACTGCGGGCCGGGTGAGTGGATGAGATCTCCCTCTCCCTTTCCACAGCCTCCTCCTGCGAGACGACCGTTTCGCAGAAGGAAACCACCGCGTCCCAGGACTCTTCGCTGCCGTCGACTCGACTACGGCCGGCAGCGATACGTCAAGGTGCACACCCAATACAAGTAGCACTGCCATGTCGTAAAAAGGTATTGTAAATTATGTCTTCGAGACAATAACTAAATTTTTAGCCATTGTCTTGGTTAAAACCATATCGACCCTTTTTTTTTCGAATGGATGGGTGGAGCGGAAGGGAGTGTCAGACTCTTACTGACTAAAACCCAGTTACCTATTACTCTCCGCCCGCAGGCCCGCGCCTACGGTGGCCGGGACCATATCGACCCTCAAGGTATCTTATGGCTATCCACCAAGAGAGAGTTAGCAAATGTGGGCACAGGTTTACAGAATAAGTTAAGAAAGACTTCAAACTACTTTTCAGATAAACTTCAGTAGGTACGATTTAAGAGTAACACCATTGATGTATTCTTCTTTTTATCTTCTAGATATCTCGACGCTATGATAAAGTCTTAATATTGGTATGTAAGATATCTACAATACCAAGTTAAGAATTTCTAAATTTATCGCAGAGCGGCAGAGAAGAAGACAAGACTTATAAAAACTAACTTCACCTGCTAATCTCAGATATATTTTAGATAAAATGGTGGTATGATTTTACGATTTATTCCGGTCTAACTTAGTATTCTAAAACAAATGCAAAATAAAATGGACATAATTTGGCTATTTGGTCAGACAATCAGCCTCGAGCTGCTTTCATTTTTATTTATCCTCAAAAATCAAAGTGACACTTCGTCGCATTGTCATTATGAACCCTGAAGACGCAGTGACTGCTGTGCAGTCGAAAGGGCTATGGTTGAGAACCCCAAGCAAGGGAAGCGTTACCAGACAAGATCGGAAGATTTTTCCTTTTACACCTTTCCTAAGCGACACATTATTGTGTTCCGACATCCACGCGAACGAAGTCGCGGGCACAGCTAGTTTAAAATATTATGCAACGTTATTTTTAGTATATGCGAAACCTTAATATAGTTTATTCAGAATAAGTAACTGAATCGATTCCAATAATTTTTACCCCTTGTTTTTATGTTAAAGGTTAAAAGTTGGACACCGAGTGACACCAAGTAGGTTATCCAATCTCCGCGCCGAACGGTTAGGTACCTAGGTACTATTATCAATGAGCGGAAGAGGGCGCGGCGCGAGTGAGGATGTTTTTGTACGGACAAACAGGTAACTTAACAAGCTTATAACTTTGTGATTTTTCATGATACAGTTTTGAAATTTTGTACATAGATTCTTTACATAAAAATACTAGACACGTATTTCGGGTTTCGCATATACTAAAAATAATGTTGTATATACAATATAATAATATTATATATATGTATATACTATTTTTATGATAAGTCAAATATATTCAAATTTATCAATAACAACGTTATAGCAGTTCAAACATTTGGATCACTAGAATTTTAAATCATGTGGTGTGTCACAGCTGAAGTGGAAAAATGTCAACTAACTTTTAGAGGCCACTAAACGTATAAAAAACATTTTCATAACTGGATAGAAATTTCGTATTTGAACAGATTAATTATTCTAAAAATCTTGGTTTTGAAATTAATAAAGTGGAAAATGTAGACCAATATCCTGGACTTTAGCTATGATTTCAACTTTACTTTCACCACAATACATCATAAACGTCGGCGTCGTAGTACGTAGATAAGTAGAATTATCTTTAGCCGCAGACATTCGAAAATTACCCTCATAAATCACTCACAATTAATGATATTATCCATATATACCTACGTACTAATAAAAGCTAATCTAGATAATGCATTCAGGTCATACATTATCAACATAACCAATGATAATGAATCATTATGATAAATTGACTAAAATTGATCCAATTTCAAACGATGACGTTAAAAGTATAAATTGGATTGATGATTGTTTTATTGTCCACCTTTCAACGTTTGTCAATGCCATTGGTATTAAACGTGTCTTTCATTTTATTTTTATGGTGCTCGTTCAAAAAATGAGGCGCAATTTAAGATTTTTGGCACGAATATAATTAGAATTGATGTGAATAATATCCATCATGTCTTCTAGTTTTTCATATTAGCATAATGCATAAATCTATAATTATCATAAATCTCTATAATGTATAAATTGCATTATAAGTATTCATGAGGCATTAATACCTTAATAGATTATAAGCTATGACGTATGTAACGACCTATGATGAATCAATTTCTAGAAACCATTGAAAATACTCGCACTCTTTAAATTGAAGTAAAAAATAATCTCACTCACATCTTCACAAATTAAGCACCCTCAATTCCAACCAACACATTGCTATTCTGTCAACGTGTCATTTTGAATTATATTGCTGTCAACGTTTATCAAATGCACATCGACACATTTGTTCACAGAAGCGATGAAATATTCAAGTTTCTTGGCATCTGCGAAAGCTATCAATTTAATAACGTCATATTTGTTTTCGTAAATTTCATTTTCTTCTTCGATGTGTGCAGAAATTCGAGTGTCATCACCAATATGTTTTGTTCTCATTATTTTTTTTTCCTTTTTGCATTCTTAAATTTTTTAAGCTTTTTCTCAGATGACTCCTTAGATCCGCTTTGCTTACCTGGAACTGGTCGTGTATTCATTAGCAAGATCACATACTCAAGTTCTCCATTTACTTTCTACGCAATTTATTGAGAATCTTTTTTGGTGACAGCTTACTTCAGTATTGTGGTTTGTTGTTTCTATCCTATAAACATTTTTGTGTAGGGTAGAATCATAATCAGCCTATAATGTTCCCACTGCTGGGATACCGGCCTTCTTCTCATTGAGAGAGAGTGGGCCGTAGGCCGGGATGATTTTTACTTATTCTATATTAGTCTCAACACATCAAACTAAAAACACTGCCATCACTAATCTTCCCAAACAAAATTACTTCAGCAATTAAAACGCAATCCCACCCTTGAGGTCCATCCATCAAGCTATTAATCAACAAAAGCAACTTGAAAAAACTCACAAAAAGCTTACAAATAAACATTCTTCAAACACATTACGCAATATACCGACCATCATTCTAACCGACTCGGTTGATTGATGACTGCTGCAATCATGAATGCCGAAAGACCAGCCACCAAGACCTGTACGCGGAACGAGGGACCAAATTCTGAAGGGTCAGTTTATAGTAGGCTGGCAAAACGGTGATAAATGAATGTTCGGATAAACATGGCTACTTTATTACAGAGAACGGTTATGATTTATTCATGCTCTTGTCAGATTTGAGAGGTGGTTGCACTTGGCGCCTTGTGAATTGTACCTTTAGTTTGCGCTCTAGAATTTGTGTGTTAATTTGGTTTGGGTTTAAAATGACGGGTTGAAATGTTAGTTTTTGTTTTGAAACTTTTTTTAGCCAACGATTTTTATCAGGTTGAATTTCTTTGATATTATTAAATTAATCAGTTCCTAATGGTGACCAATTCGTAAGGCATTACGAATCGGAAATAACGTTAATAGACAATGTAAGAAGCGTTACATGTCGAATGAAAAGTATTTATTTTAAGTCACAAAAATCCGTGAACCCAATGGCATTGAGATATATCAATATCCTTGTGAATAGTTGTGTTTAATCCTTTCTAGACAGTTATATAAGCATTACCGACGTCGGTCGGTTTAATATAAAATGTATTGCTAGGTATAAAGTTAATTTTAGAGGCCTTTCGTAAGGACTGATAACGTTGGAATTTAGTTTATATTCTTTGGTGTGAATGTCAGAAACATATATTGATACAATAATTACGTAAAGTTGTTTATTACAAATAAGTTGTTTATGTGTAAGTTTAAACCTTGTAACGTTTTTCTCTGTTAAGATATCGAATCAAACTCAAAACTAAAACTTGAAGCATTTATTTCCAATAAACCAGAAGCAGAAGGATGAAGCTAGTTGAACATTGCAAAGCGTAGTAGGCATCTATGGAAAAGAACGGGCAAGAAACTAAAAAAAGAGGAAAGTACATATTTAGCAAAGAAAACATACTGATGACCAATACCTATATATAAGAAAATAAAGTGGTTACATCTATCAAATCTGTTGTAGTTGTTATAAAACATGCAATTTCATATTTATATTACTGAAAAACTAAAACATTTTATCGAAATTAAGTTACCAAGTGTTAACATGTCTAACTCAAAGCACAAGGTCTCAAAATAAAGAAAATACAATACGTATTCATCAGTTACAAGAAGATCAAACTTGTTGGAAGCTTCTTTCAATCATTATCTAGTCACGGCATGACCGATGCTCGCTTGTATTGATGAACGCTACTAATGGCTGCGAGGCCTTTGTGCGATCAGATGAGCGAGGAGGAAGCGAGAGATGAGCTAAGCAAGAAATGAGCTAAAAGAGCACCTAGTGTGTACGTAATACGTATTGGAGTGGAAATGAAAAGAATCCACTAACCTGCTGACAAAATACTTAGAATGCAGAAAATGCAGAGCAATCAGTCGTAGATCTTTTTTGTTCAGCAAACCTAACAATACACAGACAGAACTAAGTGAATGCCAATTAATAAACAGTATACAACTTATCAAATAGATATAATGCTTGTTAACATTTTTCATCAAACTGCTTGTAATAAAACTTGCTGCAGATAAAATCAAATGTTCGAATGCTCATTAAAATGTGAATTTAATTATTAATAATTTACCAATTTTTCGTACCAACCTGACATTAAAATAATAAATTGACATCATAAAATATGAATTAATGACTTCATACATTAAGGTCAACATATTAATTTTCGAGCATCAATTTTAAAATGGAAAATTAAGTATATACGCTGTATTTTGCGAAAACATTTGCATGTTCTAATAATATCTCACATTGCTCTAGTAATTATTTTAATCCTTGAGTTTGACGGTAGTCTGATAATACCTAATGATGGTCTTGTTGCTCTAGTGGCTAAATATTATCAAATTACACTTCTAGCTCTTCTTTTATGTTTTATTACTTTCTTTTGATTAACTACACTTTTTACGTGCAAAAATTATGTGAATACATAACCTACACTGTAGTTATAACACAAAATAGACTTGAATAAACTGGAAACAATTTATCCTCTAAATAGAATGTGTTGAAAATTCCCATTACAAAATACCAAGGAACAGTGCATTTAAAATATTTCACACTTAGAAATCCAAGCCGAAATATTTGCACAGTTTTCCCAAGCCCGCACACACTGTAGTCGCACCAACGACATTAACAGGCCGCCCGGGGCGCCCTCTGCCAGCAATTTGTCAACGTCAAAACTCATTTTTATTGTAACCAAGTTGTCAACTTGGCCCCTTATATCTTTATAATGACACGTTACCAAGTAGCTTTCTTTAATGTCACTTTGAGACAATCGTTCGTGACATTTGGTTAATGACACTCAACGTGTAATTTTGGTCTTTTGAGTCGAGTGAGAAAGTAAAATGTTAAATTACTTAATTTTTTACCAAGATAAGTTTTATATAGGCTTTGATAACCTTTAAGGATAATATCGTGTTGCAAAATTATGGGAGGTCACCGTGATCAGATCGGTTGCTGATATTTTTGTCTGCAGTTTATGCGATACTAAATTAACTACTTCGAACAATTTGGAAGGAAATGCAAGTACAGATAATTATGTAGTTACGGTAATTACAGGATAAGATGCCATCTATGTCAGAATGTAAAAAAGACATAAATCAGGAGAAATACATTTTCTATAGCATTCAGCTTAAAATTAACAATGAGTCGACGTCATCTTTCGTTCTTTTTTATCATAATTGCTACTATCTTTGTCAGTATTACTAAAAATAACATGTTAATTATCATCAATACAAGAAGCAATAACAAGTTGACTATATATAAAATTCCCTTTGACTCGTTCATGGTCTATAGCTGATATTTCATTAATCACAACATGCACATTCATTCTCACCATGTCTCATCAATGCAGCTTCACCTTTCACATCTTATGTTCAGACATCAGAATATGATTCACACAATCATTAGCTGTAATAAGTGCATTAACAATATCTAATCTACCCCCCCATCTATTTGCTAGGCAATCAATATCTGTCAGAGAAATCATACTAATCTTATTATCTGGTATTAATATGTGATTTATATTGACTGAAGCTAGATATAATATTATTTATTGGCAAGTTTACCTCGGCGTTCGATAAAACGACTTTATGAAGCTTAGATCGTGATCGATCGGTTGATTCTTATTTTAAATCAGCAATATTGGTAGATTGATATCTGGGGGTTTCCATGTCGAGGTATAGATGGCAGTGTAGATAATTTACACGAATGGCGTGGTGGTTAATTTAATGTTTTTGGTCCTTGGAGTCACAAATTTGATAAAGGTGGGAATAATATTTTACTCCACCCGCAATATGATAATAAGTGACCCCGTCAATGCTATAAGTTCGATTTTCAGGTGTTTAATCATAATCATTTCATAATCATTTATTTATTTGTCAGAATATTGTTACAGAGTTGTTACATATTTTTAAAAGTTCATAATATTCTGCCGTTTCCGGCGACAAATACATTTTTTAGGGTTTTGGTAATTTTGTTAGATTAACATTGAATTAAATAAATTAGAATAACATTCAAATTGGAAATTAGTCAAATATTAGGAATAGTAATGTCAAAAAGATTAAATTAAGTCAAAGAGATAATAAGAATAGAATAGGTATAATTATTCTAATATTTAAGTCAACTGTTCATTTCATTCATAAAATCATTGGTCGAGTAATAGCATTTACAAAGGAGATAATTGAATAATTTAGATTTAAATGTCCTAAAGTTAAGTGTTTTAAAACAGTCTGGTAGTTTATTATAAACTTTGGTCGCCATACAAAATACGTTATTAGAAAATAGTTTATTATTTCGTCTAGGTACACGAAGCATGTGGACTTTGCGGCTAGGTCTAGATACAAGATCATTATGCAGATTAAATTCATGCTTATTTTGGTACACAAAAATACAAATTTCAAAAATATATAGTGCTGGGAGTGGTAATATTTTTAATTTTTTAATAATGGAACACAACTGTCCAGTGGGTGAGCTCCACATATTGACCGAATACATTTCTTTTGAGCTCGAAACACTCTGTTAAGTTCTACAGAATTACCCCATATTATAATGCCGTAATGCAAAATTGACGAGACATAGCCATGATATGCACATAGTGCCGCATCAACACTAGCCACAGTAATGTTGATTTGTTCAGGTGAAATATTTTATTGTGCTTCCATATTGAGTTTAACTTCGTGAAACTGGTTTTTACGCCTTGTCTGTTATCTCTTTTATCCCTATAACAGTTTAATTTGAAACTCATTCTTACAAAAATTAAAACAATTACCAAAGTACTTAAATTTTTCAGCTCATCTTCGACTTACGTCTAAACAAGTAATTAAAGCGGCCACAGAATGAAGACACTAATGGCTCCAAGTCACACGGGAGCGGGATCCTGACAGGATGATGGATCAGCCACTCCTCCTAATGACTCCTTATGTTACGAACTGTAAGTCATCGCGCTTATAAGATTAGATATTGCGTGATTGCTTGCCTTTATAATGCTGATGTAGTAGGATGGGTGACTGCGAAGGTAGGGTACTAAACTTGTAAATATGTTGTTAAATAGGTGTAACAAGTAGTGACAGACACAATAGTGGTGATAAGAAATTGGTTGCTTTTCGGCAACAAGATAACCAATTAGGTAGATAGGTATTATTGAAAAGTCGGTTTTCTAACATAATCTAACTGACTCAAGGTTGCTGGTTTAACCACGTGAGGAAATACAAACAGTTTATTGTCAGTCATTTGAAAATATGGAAGCGAAGCCATACAAACTACAAAGAACCAATACGAACTAAGACTATTGTAAATTACACACAAAGGAAATAATGACAAAAAAAGAAAATATGATTGTTCCCAAGTTAACTTTTGTATCTTTTTGGAATCAAACCATTCGAAATAGATTGAACACAGAGTCAGTCCGTTAATGATTCTGGAATAACAAAATATTCAAATAAATATCAACTAAGTATCTGGAGTATTCACAGTTAGTTAAAACAATAAACCTGTTCATACATCATCTTGAACTGTACTTGTCATCTGTCTTTCGGCATTTTGGCATTTACTGCCGGCGCAATGCCCGTCAACTGCCAACTATGTGGCGACGATTGACAATCTATTAAACACCTCTGCCCATGCCAACTAGGTGTGAAAGATGCATAGCTCTGCTGTAATTAAACTAGACACAAATATTTTTAGAAATGTTTTTATTTGGGAAACAAACAGATGCAATAACAAATATATGTATACAAATAGTTCAACACGATCCAGAAACAGTTTCCACAGATAACTATACAAGTAAATTATATGTAACTAAGTGTAACAACAACCAGAAGTTCACACCGTTAAAGTTTACAGAATTTACAATTTAATATTATACCTATAACATTATTATGTTTTAAGAAGTGGTGGCAAAACGCGGATTTAGAAGTATAATGTTAGATAATGTTCAGCATTTCGATTTCGGTAAGCTTTAACTCATCAGCTTCCTCATCTCTTGTCCTAATTTATTTGGGAAGCACGTCTTCTTTTTTCATACATCTCTACTAGAGCAGTGGTGGCACCAACGACGATATGTGGTTATATTCTCTTTGGGTGGCACAGAGGTAACGGCCCTGACTTACGAGTTGTAGATCATGGGTTCAAACCCAGACATGCATTTTACTTCGTATACATCATTTCATCACCACTGCTCAAAACGGTGACGGATAACATCGTGAGAAAACCGGCATATCCTAGAATAAAAAATTCGAAGACATGTGACATCCAACCCACACTGGGTCCGTGTAGTAGATGATAGCCCACTCCCTCTCACAGTTAGGAGACTTGTGTCCCAGCAGTGGGAACATTATAGGCTGATTGTGTACATCTCTATTAGCCATCATCAGTGTTCAAACTCTTAATTGCTATCTCATCTAATATTCTAATTCATTCATCGTTTCTTTGGTATTCCTCTATTAGTACAGTTAGTTTCTGTCCAGTTTCTGCAATATTATTTCCTGACTAATTTATTTTACGAGTCTCAAGACGTTAAATTAAATCAATTTCCTAGGACACGCCAGGTGTAGGTAATTTTACGACGCTTTCCTGCAGGTGGCCATCAATTGTAGCTGACAGAACAGACCACCCTGTACCTAAGATAATAAAACACTAAGAATGCAAAAATCCTGTCGGGATTGTCACAAAGGTTTTAATTTATTTTCGCATCCAGTGAGTCCTATCATCAACAATATTTAGTAATACATCAAGTGTAGGGGATATGGATGTGCACAGTGAAATATATTAAACATCATCATCAGTTCAGCCGAAAGACGTTCACTGCTGGATATAGGCCTCCCCCAAGCACCTCCACTTCGACCGGAAAAAAAACACAAATATTATGTATTATATATTTTTATTTTAAACATATTAAATTACATATAATACATGGGTGCCCATCTTCACATACCCCTCCGTGCCTCGGAAAGCACTTTAAGCCGTTGGTCCCGGCTGGCATACGTGGATCTTTAACAGGTGTTACGGGTAGTCAGAAGCCCGAAAGTCTGACAACCAGTCTTACCACGGGGTATCGTATTACTCAGTAACTGGGTTGTGGAGGGTAGATAGGCAGTCTCTCCATGTAAAATACTGGTATTCAGCTGCATTCGGTTAGACTGGAAGCTGACCCCAACATAGTTTGGAAAAGGCTAGGCAGATGATGATATCATGCATCTTATGAGTAGAACAGAGTACTGACCGCAAACCACCAGCTTACTTAGGAGCATGTAATCTCTAAGCATAATTTATAATTGTCGCAGAGATTTATGTCATAGACGAAAAACAACGAAATATCGTAATTATATTTCGAACAGTTTCGTAGCAGTAATTGATACGACCCGTAATCCGGTTGTGAACTAGACTAAGCCCAACAGGTTTGAACTTTAGTCAAACAACAAATTAATCTCAATAAACGTAAATAAATGGCACCTGGTTTACAACTGACCTAAATGTTAGTAAGCTGCTTTTATGAAGCCAATAACTTGGTAATAACAGTGTTATTAACGTTGTTTCGCTAATATGTGTAAATCCGTTGGTAGAATGTTTGTTAATAATATTTTATTATACCATTGGATTTAACCAACTGAATGGACTGACGGTTATCTATGTGAATCATAAACAGACTTCGAATAATTTCTAGAAGCACTGCAGCTAGTGTTTATAGCAAGCACTGCGAGCATATTGTAGGAAAAGATTAGTGCCCTTCGGAACATGCTAAGAACAACAACAAAGCTACAACACAAGCACTTATTAGTAACATCGAAGATCCTGATGGTTCCGCAGCAAAAGTTTCAAATAATTCCTTCATTAAACTTTTGGCGCTTGCACTTTTAACGAATATTCTGCGAATCACCGGTATGATTGTCATCTTCGTTGTGAACAACTACCATTATCAGCAATGTGGTTTCACTTATGGATTATTTTAATAATAATGAGAAATTGTGAGATAATAAATACTAGTTTCTTACATCGTTTTGTAAAAGCTCCCCCTGATAGCCGGAAAAGGGCGTAAACTCTCACATCCCACAACACATTTTTCATATCGCACGCTTCTATTATATTATCATGTCGGTGCGCCTCTATTATAATAACGAGTGGGCCTCGATATAATTTATTACCACCATTAAAGTTACCAACATGTTAAACGCGCCGGTTGCCCAGCGGGGCACCTTATTATGCCCACTACTGAAATGCTAAGTTCCTTATTGATATCCTTCGTGATTGATTGCTTTATGTAACTGACAAAATTGTGGAGTTTGTACATTATTTTGGTATATGATTTCGTGTGGTCTTTCGAGAAGGCTGGGGTGGTCTTTTCAGATCAAAGGACCGTTAATGTCCTTGGGTGGTGATGTGAAGATCATGGTCTTGAATACTGATGAAAGTACCTGCAATCACCTTGAATACTGTTGATTCTAATCACCAGTTAGAAAAAGAAAGACTGAGTACAGTTTCTTAGATTGTGAATGGAAAAGTTTCACGGCTCTTCGTGATACTATGTTAATGTTAAGGTGATTCTGAAGGTACTAATGGAAAGCCATTAGTACCTTTTTTTGTTTTTCCATCAGAAATTCATAGTGGGTGCACCTGTGTCTGCGCACACACTTGTGCACTACAATATCTCCTGCGCCGAAGGTTAGTCTCCGTTGAGTTTGGCCGCCATGGCCGCAATACGGTCTGGAGGACTATTTCTTATTACAAAAGGTACTTGAGACAAAAACTTATGTCTCCCTTTGCTAGATAATAATCATTAGGTAAGTAGGTAACCGAATCAAACTCAGGTATACAACTAACAACTCTACCAGAGAGCAAACTGTGTTTGAAGGATAATCTCTTTCGCTTATAGTTAACGATCACTGATTACAGGAATCATGTCAATTGGCTGTAATAATGACACAAAATTATACACAATGTAATGACAGTCACTGACATTAGGACTACAGCAAATTGCTGTCATAAAGACGTTTGTGTCGCTCTGTAATTGGTTGGAGTTGTGAATTCGTCATGTGTTCGTGAGTCTAATTTGTGTCTAGTGATGCAGGTGTTTGGTGCGTCAAATTGTTGAAATGTGTCGCTTGGAAGTTCCCTAGATATGCCCACTTAATATATTAATCAGTCAATCAACCCGTATACATATGTCTCAACCTAGACAGATTTATTTTAATTAAACTTTTTACTTTTGTAAAGGAGTCCGTCAGTCAGAAAGTTGAAATGCATATACTCTTCGAGAGCTTCACTCTTGAAGAGTATTTGCATGATCAGCCTATAGTGTTCCCACTGCTGGGACACAGGCCTCCTCTCTTCCAGAGGGAGTGGGCTGTAATCTACCACTCGGGCTCAGTGCGGGTTGGTAGATGTCACATGTCTTCAAATTTTTGGTTCTAGGACATGCCGGTTTCCTCTCGATGTTTTCCTTCACCGTTTTGAGAGCAGTGGTGATGAAATTAAATACACAAAGTAAAGTGCCTGTCTGGGTTTGAACCTAGGAACTACAACTCGTAAGTCGAAGTAAGTTGAACACTATATGCCTACGCTTTTAAATCCCCTCAGTCTCTCCTAAGTTTTGCCTCAACACCCGTTTCGTCGATTTAGTCAGTCTCGTCTACTTTTTTGAGAGGTCGTTGGTTCGTCATTACTCACGCAGTACAAAAGCTTGTCGTTTCATCTTCGAAGTGATACGACACCTCAACGTAAATTCAATATCTCGGTAAGGCTTGACCATCCTTTTATAATGTTGTAAACATACATCTGGATACTGCCATTCATCTGATATGCGACCTGAGCCTATCTTTTATTCTACACCACAATTAAACTCGTCGAACAGATAAACGGGCCTCATAAACAAATACATTTAGTTATAAATCGTGCACATAATAGCTACTCTTTGAGTACGCTTTAACTCAGCGGAGCGGGGCCGACCGGGCCCTATCGCTTTCGCTTCGAATAATTTATGTGTATTGTCGAAGCGAACGGTGTCGATTATTCATATTTATGCCGCTAGTGTGGGCACTGTGAAATATTGAGCTGAGGAAATTACTTTGCACGCCTGAGGTGCGGTTGGGTGTGGCGCCTTGTCGAGCGCTTGGCGATTGCAACTTTATTTTAAATTTTTATAGTTACTTAGATATTTTTGGTCGTTTTTCAAATAAAAGCGAATTTAAAAGGCTGGCCATTTGCAATCTTTAAAAGGAAAAATCAGATAGTAAAGTCATAACTAAAACGGTTCATGTGACATAGTTATAATTCTATGTCAACGTGTGATAACGCAATTTAAAACAAAACATCGTAAAAAAATTATCAATCATATTTATTTGTTCGATACCTATCAATATAGATCATATATATTGATAGGTATCGAATACCTATACCTATACCTATCACTATCAATATGCATCATATGGAAACCTTAATCATACTTAGAACCCTGTCATATTATACGATGTAAATGATGACGTTAAAAATGTGACGTATAACATCAATTTACAAGTAACAAGTTTAATGTGACAAAGCCTAAATGTGATTAAAATTTCCATATAGCCATCGTTTTATTTAAAGTAATAAATCGTACCTACAATGTCACTCAAAGAAAGTGATGCTTGTGTACACAAACCATTCACAGCTCAAGTTCTTATGCCAGGAAACTGATTTATAGTTTGCAACAATGTTCATTAATGGCGATTTGTAAGACTATCGCCTGCAGGCGTACTTATGAATTTCTAGATGCACGACAACACAATCATATTATTATTTGAGTTGAGGGAATGAGAATAAAATATGACTATGTAGGTAATGTTGTTGCATACGAAAACGAACTTGTATACAATGCTGATGTGCTTTTGTTTTTTTTTAACTTAAGCTCATTAGCGGATTTATTTTCGTTGGATCCCACTTTTGAATCCCAGTTTAGAGTGAGTTGCATCAGCTAACTATAACCATAACCAATCTCATGACAGCCGTCAAATCTCCGGTTAAGCAAAATTCGGGTTGCATCGGTTTGAGAATTGTTAAAATGACGTCATAAATAACTATAACAAGCCATTTTTAACTATAATCAAAGCTTTGACAGACGTCAAATCTCCGGTTAAGCGAAATTCGGGTTGCATCGATTTAAGTTTTGTCATAATTGTTAAAATGACGTCACACATAACTATAACATTAATCGACCAAATTCGGCCGGTTAAGGGCTATAGTTACGGTTAGTGTCATTGTAATGTCATCTGCTTTGCAGTTGTAACCTATAAAAATATTGTGTTGTTGAATAAAGTACCTATTAAAACAAATTAGGTATGTCTTTACTCCGCGAAATATTGTGGGAATAAAGCTCTTCTAGCGATGATAGTGACAGTGAATCCGATTTGCCAGTTAGGAAGAGAAAAAAAATCACCATCGCATTGATCGATTTCATAAGTGTGATGAGAATAAATTTTTGGACAGATTCCGGGTTTTTAGTTCCCAAGGGTTCTTGTTTTCAGCAAGGGTCCTCCCTTGCTGAAAACAAGAAACCCCTGAGAATATTTTACTTAAGAATATCGATTTCTAATTTCAGTTTTTTTATTTTTAGTTCTAGCTTCACTGTTGCTCTTCAGTGTGTTGCTTTAATTGCCAAAGAAACTTAAGCTCTAGCGTATGCTTCTGCGTATTCTTCTGAATTTTTGGTTCTAGGACATGCCGGTTTCCTCACGATGTTTTCCTTCACCGTTTTGAGAGCAGTGGTGATGAAATAATTTACACAAAGTAAAGTGCCTGTCTGGGTTCAAACCTACGACCTACAAGCTGTAAGTCGCATCTGTTACGACGGACACACCACTGCTCAGCGAGTAGGGGTGTTTTCAAACGTTAAAAAAAAAACACATAAATTGTACATAACAAAGCATTTTTATTTCTGCAAGTAGGTACCTACTTATATTAATTTCAACGTCACACGACTTAGAAGTAGGTAATATTTCATCTAAAAAATATGCAGGTCGCTCCACCGATGAAAATACATAAATACCGCATGCTCAACATTACATGTGCACAACAGCCAACTATACCAACGTCTGCCCACCAAACAGTTGCAACCTTGCAATAGCATCCAGCAAGAGCAGCTCGGTGTTATAAGCGTATTCTAACTAATATTATTATTGTTCTTTTTGGTGTGCTGGAATCCACTGCAAAATAATGTTCTTTCCCGCATTCATCAGGCACAGTATGCGTTTGCTGTGAAAATCGCCATATGATATGTAAATATTCCTGTATCCAAATCTCCATAATGTATAACAGTTTCAATACTTTCTTGCATTGTCTATACACACTTTCGTTAAACTGCACAGATGATTTGATTTGCGTTCGTGAATCCATGCGTTCTCAAGTTACCGCACATCTGCAGCAGTCTCGGGCAATGTTTTCGCACATTGCGTTGCAATCTTACTGAACAATTAACTCAACATCCTTCTGGAGTAAATGCTGTAATGCATCTTCCAATAATACAATCCTTCAATTACATACAGGAAAACAGAAATATCAATTTCATGCAATTCGAAAGAAACGGAAAAATAAAATGAATGTTATTATCACTTACGTCTTGTCTTTCTGACAGTGTCAGATAGTGATGCGGCTCGATTTTATTTAACTCGTTACTCAAATAAAAAAAAATAAAGAATCGAGTCCATTTTCTCTCGATGTGCCACTCGGTTTAGTTGCGATTAGATAAATATCATCAACACTGCCACACTAGTTAACTATCATTCTTGGATAATAAACCAGGTAATACATAATACTGTAATGTACAGAGTCACAGAGTTTTAATTAGAGAAAATACATGTTCTGTGGGTTAGTGCTGTCAGATAATAAAGTGTAATTTTTCATTAAATCTTCACTGATTTTATCTGATAATCAGTGGAATGTAAGACAAAAAGCTCTTTACAAAGTCGAACAAAGCCAATCTTAGCCGAATTATTATTATTATCAGCCATTTCTGTCCCACTGCAGGGCAAAGGCCTCCCTTCCTTCAGTCACTGACTTAAACACCTTGGTACATTACCAATATAGAACGGTTACTGTATTTTTGATCTTGCTATGATTCTGTTCTTGTGTTTTTAATTTACATAATAGAGACAATCGAGTGCCTGACCGTTAATGACTGAGTAACATCACTAGTGTCAAACAAAGAAAGCGTGATGACAACAAGCTTGAAGTGTTGCCCTTGTCAAAAAATTACCCACGTACATTTTGGGGAAATATGACGTCTTATCACTTGTCACCCTTTTAACTTTAACTGTAAAACATGTAAAATATATGCCATCAAAAACATACCTTGTAAAAAAAGCCAAGTCTCGCAACTCAGTTCTTCTACCGTAAAAAGTTGTGAGATCCATGAAATACCAAGTCGGTTAATTTATTCACTCCCTACTTAAGGAACCTTCTGTCTTAAGTTATTACATACTTAGCTAACCTAACAACATCTTGTAGTGACCATCAATATTAAAAATCTTCTATGTTTTAAATAAACAGATTGACTTGGCAATCGCACTGTGAGATACATTGTGTTTTCATGCGATGGCGATAGCCAAGTCAATTTATTTATTTAAAACATAGAAGATTTTTAATATTGATGGTCACTACAAGATGTTGTTAGGTTAGCTAATTATGTAATAACTTAAGACAGAAGGTTCCTTAAGTAGGGAGTGAATAAATTAACCGACTTGGTATTTCATGGATCTCACAACTTTTTACGGTAGAAGAACTGAGTTGCGAGACTTGGCTTTTTTTACAAGGTATGTTTTTGATGGCATCTCACTTCTTTTTGTAGATAGTCCTACTTTTTTTCCTTTCCGGTACCTTTTTAACTTTTTATTTTTAACATAATCCGTTGACCATTTTACAAGTTACCTTTGAACATAATTATATCTAGGTACCTATCTACACCTATTATTCCATTATATTATATACTAGCTTCCGCCCGCTTCTTCGGTCGATAAAAAAACTACCGCAAGTCCTTCCCCGGGATGCAATCTATCTCTCTGCCAAATTTTATCGAAATCCGTTCAGTGGTTTAGGCGTGAAAAGGTAACATACAGACAGACAGACAGAGTTACTTTCGAATTTATAACATTAATATGGATAATTGTTATTTTCCTCGCTAGAGAGCTCCGATAAACGCGTGCGATCGCTGCTAATCTTAAAGTGCTAATAGGGCGAAGCGCGTTTTTGTTTTTTGACTATGGCATCTCGTAGTTGACCTTATTCTTCTTCTTAGCGTGTCGATAGCAATCTAAATGGACTTGGCCCAGAATTCGGCTACTTGTTTGGCGACTTCACCAGCGTCCATCAGTTCCTGTAACGTGCAGCTGACAGGACACGCAGGACACAATATTAAGTACCAGCTTTGCATGGGCAGAACGGCTCCACACGGGGCACGTGAATTCTCCCGCAGAAAAAGATAGCGCCAGTCCAGTAGTCTGCATAACTTCAGGCGAAGCACCCCATTTCGATGAGACCAGTCGACGAAGAAGACTGTTGCGAGTGTGCACCTTCTGCTTGATATTTTTGCAGTTTTTGCTGAATGTTAAAGACCTGTCCAGGGTAATACCAAGATATTTAGGGGAGTTGCTGAGCTCGAGGTACACCCCACCCCAAACGATGAGAGGTCCCTGTCGTTGCCTAAGGTAAACTCACCAGCGCAACCGCAATTTCCTTACTTTTTAAATCTGTAATATCTTCAAAAATATTCATTTAAATTACATGCTTCAAAGGGCCAAATTGATCTATAGTAAATGCACAATGTATTTAAGGTACCTAATTGGATATAGATTAATGCTGTATTGCTTAAAATCGCTTCGTAAACAAGCCACTATTTCTCGTAAAAAGTAAAGGATAAAAAATGGTTATTGTGGGTTATCCCTAACAGATAGACATATACCATCGCGGACTTTTTTGTAGACCTTTTTAAGGTGTGCAATACTGTAGTACATTATTTTGATCTATCTCGTAGGGTTCAGCTAGCTTTTGCAATATAAGCGCAAGAAAATCTGTTTATTTACATCACATTAGAAACCTCTAAAATTATCAGTGTTTCTCTACTATATTATGCATGTATTATACAAATAAACCTTCCTTTTGAATCATTCTATCTATTAAAAAAACTGCATCAAAATCCGTTGCGCAATCATCCATAGGGACAGACAGACAGCGGGAAGCGACTTTGTTCAGGTACACTGATTAATTAACTGCAAATGTAACTTTGTAATTCTATATATTTATATGGGATTACAAAGTTATTTATGCAGTTAGTGTATCTAGAAAAGTGGAACGAAATTGCAAAATATTTTAGTTTTTCCTTGATTTATACACTAAACGCTAATTGTGTTCTAAATTTGAAGCTTCTATGTCTGCTAGAAGTGCCTTATAGTTTTGATGATCGGTCAGTCAGTCAGTGAGTGACAAAATTAAGAAACTTTGACTAGTTATAATTCTTAAACTACTGGTTCAAGTTGAATGAAATTTGAAATATAACGTGTTTATACAATACCTGCTTGATTACTGAAAATTCAGGTCTCTAGTTTTATCCACAACGAAGTTATAGGGGGTCGAAAATGTCCTGAACTGCTTCGAGAAAAGGATGTTGCTCGAATTGGCGGGGGCACTGCCGTGCCCCCAGATATCTAGGTACCTATCTACACCTATTATTCCATTAGATTGTACATAATTATACAGGTACACTGATTCATTAACTGCAAATGTAACTTTGTAATCCTATATATTTATATGGGATTACAAAGTTATTTGTGCAGTTTGTGTATCTAGAAAAGCGGACCGAAATTGCAAAATATTTTAGTTTTTCCTTGATTTATACACTAAACACTAATTGTATTCTAAATTTGAAGCTTCTATGTCTGCTAGAAGTGCCTTAGAATTTTGATGATCGGTCAGTCAGAACGTCCAAATCGTTGGCAAATAATATAGGTAATCCAAACTTACCTTTGAACATAATCCGTTGATTGACTATTTTACAAGTTACCTTTGAACATAATTATATCTAGGTACCTATCTACACCTATTATTCCATTAGATTGTACATAATTATACAGGTACACTGATTCATTAACTGCAAATATAACTTTGTAATCCTATATATTTATATGGGATTACAAAGTTATTTGTGCAGTTTGTGTATCTAGAAAAGCGGACCGAAATTGCAAAATATTTTAGTTTTTCCTTGATTTATACACTAAACACTAATTGTATTCTAAATTTGAAGCTTCTATGTCTGCTAGAAGTGCCTTAGAATTTTGATGATCGGTCAGTCAGTCAGTGAGTGACAAAATTAAGAAACTTTGACTAGTTATAATTCTTAAACTACTGGTTCAAATTGAATGAAATTTGAAATATACCGTGTTTATACAATACCTGCTTGATTACTGAAAATTCAGGTCTCTAGTTTTATCCACAACGAAGTTATAGGGGGTCGAAAATGGCTTGAACTGCTTCGAGAAAAGGATGGTACGGCCGTGCCGCTTTTTGCTCGACTTGGCGGGGGCACTGCCGTGCCCCCCGATGACGGTGCAACAGCGGATAGTAGATTCTATGGTTATGGTTATGGTTACGATTAAATTTAACTTTGACGCAAACTATAACGGAGCTTTTGATACAACCCACCCTTATGTTCACATTCGAGTTGTAAAGACGTAGCGTTGGAAGGCCTCCCACAAGGTGGTCCGACGACCTTGTTATGGCCGCAGGAACCCGTTGGATGCGAGAAGCACAGAACCGGTCAAAGCGGAGGTGCTTGGGGGAGGTCTATGTCCAGCAGTGGACGTTTTTCGGCAGAAATGATGATGATGATGATTCGAGTTGTATACAAAAGCAGGGGTCGTCTTTGTCATTTAGACCAGCGGAGTAATTACGTAACACTATCAGTAACAATGGCTTTGATTTTAACAGTTCACCAACATTCATTGCGTTAATAAAGTTGTTGAGCAGACAAATTTTTCGAACATATGAAGCAATGGTTATGCAATATCCTTCAGAATGATTCAGATTGAGATTATTAGTGTGTTACGCAATTAGGATGCAGTGTGACAGTCTATCTCAAAGGCCATAGCCTACAAAGTCCGTCTGCTGTAATGGGCTATAAACTCAAATCACCAATGAGTAGCCTAAATGTCATAGTAGAAGTACATTTATTTCAATGGTGGTTCTAATGATTGCATCGTGAATGGATCGCTTTTAAAATACAAACTTCTAAACATATTATTTTTTGATAAAAGAGTGTCCGTGGAGTTTCTTGCGCGTTCTTCTTCATAGTTACCTACTACGCTTTTCAATGGGCAACTACTTCATCTTTCTGACTAACCAACCCCTTGACAGTCCAAAAGTGCCTGTTATTGGTTTAGGTATATGTATCTGAAAAAAATGCTTTGAGTTTGAAAATACAAGTGTTGTGACGTTCTATATGGTTACTCATTGGTGATTCGAGTTTGTAACTGGTTACTTTTAAGTACCCGTAAGGACGATCAGCCTTAAACTCCATGTTACCACCCGGGTACAGGTACCCATATGATCTTTTAATTGTCTGGTACCTAATTGTTGTAGATCCATATTTATCAGTACGTGGAATAACCTTGATTTCTAAAAGAAATTTGCAACCCACAGGAAATACATAATTATCATTATGTATTTCCACTGACGTGGAATGTATGCATTATCAATTATCTTTCATCGAAATCTTAAAACTTACAATGTCTGATTGTAATTAATATAAAAAAATATGATTAATTGGTGATAATCTTCTATTTGGAAAGCGATAATCATATTAATCATTGATATATTATTTATGACGACCGATTAGGTAAAGCTACGCTTGCCGTGGTTGGTCCGTGGATGGGTGACCATCTTCACATACCAAGACCCCTCCGTGCCTCGGAAAGCACGTTAAACCGTTGGTCCTGGCTGTCATTCATGGATCTTTGACAGTCGTTATGGGTCGTCAGAAGCCCGAAAGTCTGATAATAACCAATCTTACCAAGGGGTATCGTATTTTACCCAGTAACTGGGTTGTGGAGGTCAGATAGGGAGTCGCTCCATGTGAAATACTGGTATTCAGCTACATCCGGTTAGACTGGAAGCCAACCCCGACATAGTTAGGAAAAGGCTAGGCAGATGATGACGTGTGACAACTTATAGTGATGATTAATATTACTATAATTACCGGGAAGCAGATATGTTATTATGTACTGTGTTATCTGCACTACGATAGAAAATAAAAGTTATAATAGATATTAGCTGTAAAACAACTGTTATCAAAAGGATTCCTAGGCGATTATTTATAAACTATTTTTATTTCTGAAAGTTTTGTATTATTTTTCCACAAACAATTGTTTCTAAAATGCTTGTCATAATTCATTATAATAATCACTGATCTAATGTGGCTTGATGCCTATACTTATACCGAATTTGATATTTCCTTTGCTCATACTCGAGAAAATGTGTCAGAGAAAAAGGAAAAAAATATTCACAAATTTTACACGACGAATAAAACATACCTTACAAAATGCACTGAAAATAAAAATTCTTCACACAATAAAAGACATTCTTGTTGCTGGTCGCGAGCACTGTGACCCCACCCGCCCTACAGCCGACGAATTGTTTCATAATGTTAGTGCTTTAACTGAAAACTTTATGTTAATCGCCACTAGAGTTAGCGTTACGACGTGTTCCACCTAAGTGGACTTTAACGGCCTATGACTGATGATTACCAATGCTAGCCTACATGGGAACACAGGGCCATTCCAGATTACTACTACAGTTTATAATGGCACTGATTACAGGAATGTTAGAATGAAAAAGGGAATTGTATTGATTTGAATTGACGATTTTAGGGTTCCGTAACAAAATGGTAAAACGGAACCCTTATGGTGAGACTAAGTCTGTCTGTCTGTCTGTCAGAGCTGGATATCTCAAGAACTACTAATGCTATCCTGGATATCTCAAGAACTACATGCTACATGCTATCAACTTGAAATTTGGAATAGTTTTAGATGACGTTTGCCAAACTATTTTTCAATTATGAAAGTAATAAAAATTTATTTATATTTTTTGATAGAAGTTTATGTAAAGATTACAGGAAAAATAAAACGAGGTCTCTAAATGGCACACTTTTTCAGAAATCATCAACAAAACTTACATTAGTTCCACTATCGGTCAAGAGATAGCGCTGACATAAAACTGCAATATTCTATACCGTAGTGCACAGTGTTAAAATTCTTTGACGAATCGCCTCGTCGATGAAAAATTAAAGAAACATGATGGTACGGAACCCTCGGTGCGCGAGTCCGACGCGCTCTTGACCGGTTTTTATTTCTAGTCTGAAATTTTCCTGCTATTGCGCAAAGTTTTCTTACGAAACTAAAAAAAAGGGAATTTTTGATTTTATTTCTTCACTCTCTGTTGCCCGCGACTTCCACTGCGATCCAGGATTATAAGTTGTCATGTTCTTCTTGAGTTCCCAAGCTACTTATCTGTCAAATTTCATAACGGTCCGACCATTAGTTTGGTTTGGTTTTGGTTGGTTGCGTAAAAAGGTAACAGATAGATAAACAGAGTTACTTTTCTATTTACAATAATTATGAAATGATTTGAAATGATGAAATTATTTTATACACGTCAATCATGTTTTTTTAAAACTAGATGAAGTCGGCGTTTCCTATCTGACTACTCTGAGAAGAAAGGCCGAAACAAACTCAGAGGTCACAGTCTCTTTTAAAGTCCAGACATAATCTTGGTCAGGTTATATGAAGACCATGTAGATACACAGATTGAGAGGACCTGTATGATTATGGATTGTCTTTTTTAGGGTTCCGTAGTCAACAAGGAAGCTTTATAGTTTCGCCATGTCCGTCTGTCCGTCATTGCGTAGCTTAGCCCAGAGACTCTTAAGAAGTACTAGAAACCTGTATTTTGGCATGGATATACATTAGTCACGCCGACAAAAAAACAATTTTTCGATTCAGGGATTCGTTTGTGAAATATTAAGCTTTAAAGTGCAAATTTTTGTTAGAGTCAAGTGTTTTTTGGATAAGTGAAAAAATTCACGGTAGTAAGGAAAACTATCACAGCTAAGCAAGTCCACCAACTTACATTTGCAGTTACAATGTATGGGAGAACACGATTTTCAACTACAATGTAAAGTTTGTTCTTGGGATAAATTCATTCCAACTACGGAGCCCTTCATTGTGCGTGGTGCGACACGCAATTGGCCGGTTTTTTTATTTACTCTGCTTTTGTTTCCATTAAATCCCTTGAAACTTGTCTCTTGTAGAGCAAATCGTTAAAACCAACATATTTAAAACTTAAGTACACAAAATAGCCAACCGTAAACACTTTAATGACTATTCAAGATAGAAAGTCCCAGACAGCATACGTCATCATTAACTCAAGGTTCACTAATGACAGCTACACAATAGAATATTAATATCTTACAAACATTACCTTCATTCGCTGTACGCTCTCCGAAGGCAATCAATCACTCACAGTTTTCACCCATACCTACACGCAGATAGACACACGCACACATTAACATTTTTGCTTCCTTGGACATCAAAGGCCCATTCTCGTAACTTAAACCGTTCAAAATCTCGTCTCAGCGACAAACAAACGTCAAAAACTTGTCAAAATGTAGGGAAATTAGAGGTATTTTTGACAGTTTGAGACTGAGATCAGAATATGTACGTTTATAATATTACGATTAACTGTTTTATGATTAATGTAGTCAGGGAAATTAATTGTAACAATTTAAGTTGGTAGCAACTTAAATTGTCCGTCTAATCATAGTTGTCATTCTATGACAGTTATATGAAATGGCTATAAAGCCCGCAATACACAGGTCTGTAACTTGCACATTATGGTATTCACCAATCAGAAGTTGTTATGGCACACGTCATGCAAGCTACAGGCATGTGTATTCCGGGCTAAACACAGTTAATTGATGTAGGGTGTATTAGCTCAACAACTATTTTCCCTGACTTTATTTACTAAAGCTATTGTATAACAGTATCTCACACATGGGTCTTCACATTTATTATTTTCAGCATGTTTACTTGAGTTTGTCAGGCCTTTTCGACTGGCTTACACTACAGTAATTTTTAGTAATTAGTTTCATGATTGAGTAGGGAGTATTTATGAAATGTTTCCCAGTCCAAATAGTGACATTAAATAGTTTATTCTGTAAGTAGAATATCGGAATCACTTTAACACGTCATATTATAAAAAATAAGCTGGATGGAGTCAACATTTCCTATCTGACTATCCCTTAGAAGAAATAGCGAAACAAACTCAAGGGTCAAAGTCTTTTTTAAGTCCAAACATATTAATCTTGGTCAGATCGTGTGAGGACAATGTGTTTTTTTAGGAACTACACAGATTTGAGTGGACCATTCCAGTCAGTGCAAGTAGATATTTGTCAGAAATCGTGTAGCTCAACTCAGAACTTGAGGAGCTCAACGACTCGACGAACAATACCAAAGATATTTGGGTAGACCGCATAAACTACTCAAACTGCCACACCAACAATAAAACTAACAGAGAAAAAAATACCTACATAGTCCTCGCATTCACAATAATTAAAGTTAAATAATACGTTACAAAGTAAATATTCATGTCATTTTTTATATGCCAGTGATGGATAATTAGATATGGCGACTCATGATAATCATAAGGCGAGACATACAAAGTTATCTAATTGATAGTTACAAACTAAAAGTAATTTGGAAAATACCAAAAGACGATAAAACAATTTCCGTCGTAAGCTATCACAAACCTATATCAATCATGATAACCCTGCTGAGTGTGGGCGTCACTCCATTGTATCGGGCCGCACACATCGGCGGCACTATTAAAAACGGGAGCATTAATCTTCAGGTCCTAAGGTTCATCAATTATATGCCCACGTGGTGAAGCCTGATTTGTTAAGGTTTTTGGTTGTTCGGAAATTTTAATTTTAATATAGATATTTGTGGGATGGTGCCCTAATCGTTTTGTTGTTTGTTAAAAGATGCAACTTAAAATTAATACCAATTAAGTAAACTGCACTAACGGCACTGCCCGCCTGGTGGATTAGTGCCCACTCCCTATCACTGGGAGGAGGCTTGTGTCCCAGCAGTGGGAATATTATAGGATTATTTTTGTAAACTGCACTAGTTAATACTTAATTACCCCATATTGTTCACTTAATTAATCTTCAACTTTGTATTTTGTTTGTAACTATTTGATTAAAAAGACTTCCTTTGTTAAACTTTTAACCTCTTGATTATTCTTTCATTTTAATTCAATGTATTTGGTAGCCCAATAATGTATTTGGTAGCCCAATAATGAAAAAAAATAAACACATGGATTCTTCTCTAGCCGCGATGATTTTTTAATCCAACAACTACAGGATAACTCTTTGAAAATATTATGCTCGAGGAAATTCAATAAACACGCGTCGTCAGCATCAACAAAGCAAGATGCTAATACAAAATGAGTCAATGAGATATCCACAATCTTTATTACGGCCATATTTTTCTTGCTGCGATCATCCAAGAATACATAATACATGAATGAAACCACATTCTATGACTCAAAGTGCTCAAAGTAAGAACTCGTGTAGACGATGAACCATACATAAATTCATTAGTCTGAACTGCAACACAACGGTAATAATTTGTAAGTTAAACGACTATTTAGTAGAATCGTGTGCCTCTACCTTAACACATCCAAGAATCGATTAAATTAAAATTTAGAATTCATTCAACACCACAGCAAACGCTTTCAAATGAACAGAACGAGTGAATGATCACTTTCATATCCCGCTTATTAGAACCGAGTGAATGAATATGAATTCTTTATTTGAAATTCAAGCTAATGTATTTTGCCGTTTGTCACGTCAAATTAACTTTGGAATTAATTTTATTTTGCATTTTATTATTCAGTTAGGGTGACTACACACCGGGATATTAAACGTTGGAAGAATGCCACGAAAAGGTGGTTTGAATTATTCAAGATCAAAGTTCGAAATAAGACACTTAAATCACATGCTTTCAGAATAAGTTTAAAGGTAATTTAATGCATTCGAACAGGTTCAAGGCTTTCTAGAGTACAAAAATAATCTGTTATTTTTAGGTAGACGGGAACTGTCGAAATAACTACCATAGTCATCGGTTGCTTTCTTGGTGGTTTTAGATCAGCTCAGGTTTCTTCTACTGTTTTACTTCCCAGTAATTCTATTAAAACTACAAAGAAAAAAAACAGTACCTACCTTTGTACTCAATAGGTACTTATATAATTATGTCATATCTGTATCTATTTTACTGTGTGTAAATAATGAAATAAAACGGATGGCGGGGCAAGTTGGCCAAAACAAACGACCAGTGGTCCACATCACCACCCTAATTGTGTAACACACTTTTAATAACAATCTGAATCATATTGATTGAAGGCGAAAGTTTGTGAGTGTGTGGGGGTGTGTTTATATGTTTGTTACTTCTTCACGCTCAAACGACTGGACTAATTTTGATAAAATTTTATATGGAGGTAGCTGACACCCTCCGTGTCGATTCATTTGGCGCATTATTGCGACCGAAAACTTGACGTAATTGGCGAACTGTCTTTGCAAAACTTTCACCATTTTTATAATGTGTTTTAACAATAATTAAACGGTGTTGGTTTGAATACTTCTCCATATTCTTAAATCGCGACGTCTGTACGTGACAGCTGTCAAAAAAAATCACCGTACAACTCGTATTAACAAAATGGCGGCAAATTTAGATCCAGCGCTCTTGTTGGGACAACCTTTACATAATAAACTTTTATTATCAAAATAAAATGCACATCTCATGAACGTCATACCCTTGCATGAAACCAGCTAATAAATTTAATTTTATACTCTTCCTCTACACCTATAGAATAGTAATAAGCAATTAAGTTTTACGAGGCTAACACAAGACATAATAACGACTGATTACCATTTTAATATGGTCATAATATAGTACAGGCTGGGTTTGCATCTTAATGTGAAGTTGAGATGACAATCTAAGCAGATTTAGCTATAGTGTTGTCTGAATTCGAATGTGCTGTCATTGTGTGCGACAATGATTATAGTGACTTGTTAAAAAGTTGTTTTCATTACAATTTTTATATGCGGAATGAGAAAGTTTATATCTATCTAGCTATCACAATTCATGAGATACAGCCTGGTGACAGACAGACAGACGGACAGTGGAGTCTTAGTAATAGGGTCCCGTTTTTACCCTTTAGGTACGGAACCCACCTGTTTTATAGAAAAGTGCAATACCTACGCTGTAAAAATGTATGGAACAGCATTTTTTTTAACGAAGTCCTTGCCACTCTGTATACCAATTCCTAGTACATTTTACAGAAGTTCTTGCGACCACTAGCCGCAAGAACTTGCTGAGCATGGCTTACTGGGTTCGATGTGCTAGTCAAGCCAAGTGTTATTAGTAGGTTAGGTGTTGAAAGTTATATGGAACAACAATCGGTATTGTAAAGTCTATTCAAATTTATGTTTCAAATTAATATTATTTTAGTTGATTTCAGAGTGACTAGCACTATTGAAAAAGTTATAAAAATGTTTGAAGTTGTAGCGTAAACTGAACTTTATTGTGTAGGAATTAAACTTATTTTTCCATTAACTCCTTTTTGTTTATATTTTTGGAAAATAAATCGCGAAAGCAGATTAAATAAGTACCAATCGATGAAAAAAAAACAAAGACAGTAAGTTTATTTTCGAAAAACCATGACGCAATAAAATATACAAACACAAAAAGAACAAGGGTTACCTAAGCATAGGTCGGCTGTAACTTAAGATTAGCTTTATATCCAGCCTATAACACTAAATAACATCAAAATAATTTACCACTTACCGGTCATAAATTTAAACACAAGTTATAAACATGCATAAAACATCAAGTAATCAGTATGTAAAATCAATAAACAGTGGCTTACGTGCTAAGCAGTATTTTGCAACCCATAGTAGCGTAATGTGCACAGAGCCTTATTATTTTTGCAACCCATAGTAGCGTAATGTGCACAGAGCCTTATTATTTATGGGTAATTGTGATTTGTGACGTTCTAACTCTGCGGTAATCACAAAATGCACGGAGGAGGGGCTCGTGGCTCATCAGAAAATACACTGATAGTAAGATATGGGAGGTCAAGCCGCGCCCAGCGCGGTCAAGTCTTGGATGGGTGACCTTTTTTTAAATTTTGTTTAGACTAGGATACCAAAGTTATTAATTCCGCCACAGGTAGATTTAAAAGCTTGATGATGATGTCATACAACATTAATTGAATTCATACCGCAAGAATTAATGTTATATGTATAAATTCTGCTTTACCTATGACGGAAAAGCATTATTAGAATCAGAGAAACATGCATGGCACTGGCATATGTTCATCAGTGACTCCTCTGACATGGCGACTATCGTACTAAATCACGCTGTCAACACTAACCATGGTGCTACTATAAGAGCCTCCTCACAACTATCCCGACGAGCCTTTATTATAATAGTATAAGACATAAACATGCATGGCACTAGCATATGTATTACATCAGTGACTCCTCTGACACGGCGACTATCGCGCTAAATCACGCTGTCAGCACTACTATATTGCTGGTATAAGAGCCTCTACAGAGGAAATTAGACGCGCGATATTTTAAAGCTAGTACTAACTCGACTCAACATATACACACAACACTTTATTAATATTAACCTCTGTCACATAGATCTTAAGAAAGCAATGTAAAATATTTCTAACACTAACGCTTGTTAACAAAAACCAGGAAGAGAAGAAAACATGCAATAACAGGAATTAACACTGCAGAAATAAAATGAAATTGTCCAGTCAATAAAACAGCGTATTTCAACGTAGTTTACATGACGTTAAGTAGAAGTTACAAATGTCTCTTTAGAAATGAATGTTTGTTACAGGTCTGTTGCAGGGTTAATCAACGTAAAATAGTGGTAAATTAGAAACTATAGTTCCTAATTATAAGTTATATATGGAAAATGGTCTGTGTCAGTTGCTGAATTTAAGTGGCACTTGGATGATGTTTTTTTTTTTTTTGTTTTTTTTTTTTTTTTTTTTTTTTTTTGTTTTGGCATGAGTGGGAAATCCTCATGGACACCCAGACTGTCCCACTGGTGATGCAGTCTGGGTAGTGCCGGACTCTTACCGGCTAAAACCACACTCCTGCCCATGCTCAGTGACCCTCTGACATGATCAGAGCCATTGTGGACTTTGATTTTCCTATTGACAATCTTTTTTTTTTTTTTTTTTCACCACCTTCGATAGAGAACTCGACAGACTAATTATACCATAACTCTATAAAATAATACTATCTCCAAATATATACGTTTCTCTTTTCACTTAATATACCTATGTATTTCCTTACCTAGTTTTTTGTTTCTTTTTTTTTTTTTTTTTCTTTTTTTTCTTTATTGTTTTAGATTTATTTTTTTTTTTCTTATTATATTAGGTACTTAAACTATATATACAATTATATATGTAAGTATCCTATTTTCCTTAACCTATCTTATTTCTATTATTTACTATTAATGCTATTTTTTCACAATATTCTATAAATTTATCTCTGTCCCTACCACTTATTAAACTAGGTAAACTATCTATACTTAATTTTTGTTCGAGGCCCTGCTCGACCTCGTATCGTGCTTTTCCCGTAATCGGGCACTCTAGCAGGACATGCAGGACTGTTTCGTCTTTGCCCGGCTCACAGGCGCACGATGCGTTCTCCTTACACTTGAAGCGTTTCAAGTATGCAGAGAACCCACCGTGTCCTGTGAGAATTTGTGTGGTGAGCTTTGTGGGGTTTATTTTGCGCACCACTTTGTGCGCCGCGACTGCGTCAGGGAAGAAAATTTTTGTGCCGGAGGCTGTTGTCCCGGACTTATATCTCCTGTTCCACTCGTCAAGCGACCCCATACGGATCTGCCGCTTGACGAATGAAACAGGGCAGAGGTCGTAGTCCGGCTTCTTCTTCAACCCCAGGGCGGCTTCCTTTGCGAGTTGGTCGGCTCGCTCGTTTCCCTCCAATCCTGCGTGAGCCTTGATCCAGAACAAGGACACCCTCTTGTTCTGTTGCTCGCAACGGCGAAGGGTGTCCCTTGTTTTCACTGCCAGGGGATGGGGGGAACTCGCACTGACCACCGACTGGAGGGCCGCCATGGAGTCGCTGAAGATGCCGAACGTATCTTCTCTTCGTTTTAGCGCTTCACCAGCCGCTCTTTGTAGGGCCAAAAGTTCCGCCTGATAGACGGTGCAGAAAGACGGCAGGGCAAGTTTGAGGGCCTTTACTTCGGTGGCGCTGTTCCACAGAGACAGCGCCGCCCCGACTCTGCCCTCAATCTTGCTGCCGTCTGTGTAGATACGCACAGCGAAATCGCTGCGGTTCTGATATTGTTCCTCGTCTATCAGGCTGCCGAACTGCAGTGTGGTCTGCTCCGCGGGGTGCGGGGATTCCAACGCTGGAGCCATCCGCTCAATCTCCCTGTCTCCTAGCATTGACTGGGACACTCCCCTCCTGGCCTCGTACAGCGCTGCCGCCTCGCGAACACGCAGGTCGATTGGGAGTATCCCGGCCAGCACCAGTGCCGAGTTTAGGGAGACTGTGCGGTAGGCTCTACACAACTTTTGTGCGAACCCTCTTTGGACCACATTTAGCTGCTTAATGACTCCTAGCTTATTTGCGGCTGGCGCCCACGCACTCGCGGCGTACAAAAGCGTCGGCTCAACCGCTGCGTTATAAATGACCCGGATAACTTCCGGGCTTAAACCCCAGCTCACCCGGGCAGCTCTAGCCAGCTGTTTATAGATTCCTATCGCCTTTTTACAGGCGATAGTTATGTGCTTGTTGAAGGTCAGCTTGCTGTCTATGGTGACGCCCAGGATCTTTATATCTTGGGACATGCCGATGTCGATCCCTCCCATGGTCAAGCGCGGTGTGTCGTACTTCAGCCTCCGCGTCAGCACCATCGCACTGGTTTTGTGCGGCGCGAATTTGAGCTTATTTCTGACACCCCACGCTCGAACATGTTCGAGAGCGGCACCGGCCTGTCTCTCGATTTCCAGTGCCGATTCGCCGACGAACACCATAACGACGTCGTCGGCGAATGCCTGGCAATAGTGGCCTCTCTCCTCCAGCTGCTTTAAAAGTGGGTCCAGCAGCAGGTTCCAGTGTATAGGACCACCTATGGAACCCTGGACGCACCCTTTGCTAGTCGTCTTCCTGGTCTCTTCCCCCGCGTATCTCACGCTGACCTCCCTGTCACTGAGGTAGCTGTCGACTACCCGTCTCAAGTTTACAGGACACTTTTCCTCAGCCAATCGTACCTTGATGGCGGGCCACCACGCACTATCGAAGGCTCCCTCTATATCCAGTGACACGAGCGTCACGATCTTTTTCTGTGCCAGCTGTGTGCGGATGTACTGCACGAGAGTATAGAGGGAGTCTTCGGTGCTCTTTTGGGGCATAAAGCCGTATTGGCGAGTACTAAACCTGGGGAGCAGGTAGAACTTGAGACGAGCAACCAGCATCCTCTCGTACACCTTCCCTAGTACAGGCAATAGCCCAATCGGCCTGTAGGATTTCGGGACGGTGTACGAGTCTTTGCCTGGCTTCCTGAGCACAACCACCGTTGCTTCCTTCCAGGACTTCGGGAAGTGGTGGTGTGCCAGGCACTTATTCAGCAGTGACAGGAAGAAATCCGGGTTACAGAAGATGGCCTGAGAGCAGATGTCTGCGGTGAGGCCGTCGGCTCCCGGGGCCTTTCTTGGGTTGAACGACCCAATGGACCTGTCCAACTCACTCTGGGTAAACGGTGGGTCATGTTGTTCATCATGGCTCCACTCGTTTACCCTTTCTGCCAGTAGCCGGGTTTGGCGGTGGTCCAGAGTGTCGTCCTCCTCACGGTCCTCAGGGTAGAACGTGTCGGCCAACAGCCTCACCGAACCCTTCGCATCCAGCATTTCATCTCCCGACCACAGCGGCGGATCCTCTTCTCTTTTCGAGACCCTTCCCATGACTCTATATATCCCTTCCCAGACGCCCTCCTTGTCCTGCTTCCCGCAAAACCGTCTCCAGCTCTCCTCGATCGCTTTTCTTACGGCCTCCTCATATCTTTCCTTTTCTTCCAGATACAGCCTAACCACCATCTCTCTTCGGACCGGCGCTGCGTTCCTGACTCTGCGTTTCCTGGTGGCGACCAACGCCTTCATCTCCGCGAGCTCATCTGACCACCACGGCAAGGTGAGTGTTTCGTGTTTCTTTTTTGTTTTTAAGGTGTGTGTACATGTGTCAGTTACGGCTTGTGTGTATGTGTTTATTGTGTGTTCTAGTTGTACTATAGTGTTTATGTTATTGACTTCCGTAACTGTTAAGTTTTTCGCCAGCATAATTTGAGACAGTTTCTCATGAAACTGTCTCCAATTCGCGTCCTTTGTGTTGTATTTTCGTGTTGTTCGTTCAATTTTATGTCCTGTTGATTTTTTAAGGTGTATGCCGAAAAAAATGCCGTTGTGGTCAGAGCTCGTGAGTCCCTCCACGATTCGCCAGCCGTCCACCAGGTCCAGCATGTCCGCCGAACAGGCCGTTACATCCACGTGGCTGCTGTATCTGATACCTCCTCTAATGGTGTCAAAGGTTGGGAGGTCGCCCGTGTTTAAAATCTGCAACCCCATTTCCCATACCATTCCGCACACTTGCTCCCCTCTCGAGTCCTCGTTGCCGCTACCCCACCAAGTACTTTTCGCGTTTGCGTCCCCTCCGATGACCAACCTGCTAGGGCCCACCACTTGCTCCACTCGTTTCAGCTGCTCCAGGTATGGCTCTATGGGCTTGTCGGGCTCGAAGTAGAAGGACACCAGCGTGATCGTCCAGGCTCTGGTTCGGACTCCCACCACAACGATGTTGTTTGTGGTGAGTTGCGGGTACTGTATTATGTCCAGGCTTTGGTCAAAGACAGCTACCGCTGCCTTTACAGTCCCTTCTCCTCCCTCAGAGCTCTGGAAGACCCTTACGCCCCGGTAGCCCTTCATCCTTCTCACCCCACCCACATAGGGCTCCTGGAGCAGCGCTACGGCCAGCTTGCGCTTTTCTGCCTCCAGCAGCAGCTCGTTGGTGGCTAGCTGACTTCGTTGCAGGTTGGCCTGGACCATTTTGTACTGGTGGGTATCAGGGGCAACTTTAGCAATAAGCTATTGAGGCTCGAGCGAGGGCATCCCACTTTCGCCTTACAGGGCATTCGGTGCTAAAGGCATTGTGCTCAGTGTTTCCCTGTTTTTCCCTGGTGCAGTTTATGCACACCGCTGCTTCGCCGGTTTGCCTGTCCGGGCAGTCCGCTCGAAGGTGCGGGCCGCCGCAGTGGCTGCACAGATCGGCTGGGTTCTTACAGAACCGCTTCCCGTGCCCGTAACCCAAGCAGCGGGTGCACTGCACCAGAGGCGTCTGGTCTTCGACGCGCACGATCTGGAGGTCAGTTCGAAGTTTGCCACCTTCGATGGCCCTCCTCCAGATTATCGGGGACACACTGAGCACAATGTGGTTCAGATGGGGGTTGCGAGTCTTCCTCCGATATTTTATTTCCGTCCTTTGGTCCTCGTCGCCGAGGCCGTGGAAGAGTTCGCGATTCTGATTCCTGAGGGCTTTCATTACTTCGTCGTCGCTATGGACAAGAAGAACGTCCCTCAGTATCAGAAGCGGGTCCCGATTCGTCACTTCCTCGACGACGAGGCCCTGTCCAGCAGCCTCGATCCTCTCCTTTACCTTGGTCCTCTCCTCCTTTGACACACACCCCATTATAATCTTCCTGTCCTTGGCTTTCCTCACCCTCTCCACCTTCACCCAGCCCTCCTTCGCGTCGACCGCCTTCATCACCCTTTCCAAAACCTCTTCCCCCGTTTCCGTTTCCTTTGTTGAGGAGACGACTACGGAGTGCAGCGTTGCCCGCCCCAGGGCCTGAGCCCCGGTCTGGCTGTTTTGCGCAGCAGCCACAGTCGCGTAAGTCCTCTCCCCAACAAAGTCCCTCATCGCCAAGGCATCTCGCAGCGCCTCCATTTTGCTGAGGTTTTCTCGCAGGAGAGCGCTGCTTTCCTCCAGCTTTTTCGCGAGATCCTTGCTGATTCCGGTTTCCTCGTTTGAGGGGGGCAGGCTGTTCTGGATGACAGTCGACACGGGGGCGGCGGTGACAGGGGCTTTCGCCTTCTCCGACTCCTTCACGATCTCGTAGAGCCGAGTGATGGCCCCCAAAACCTCCGTCTTAATCTCGGTCTTCAGGTTCCGAGAGTTGCCCAGGTGCAGTTTCGCTCGACTTAGGCAAGCTCTCGCCTCCGCCGTCAGGCTTGGGAACCTCGACTCTGGCTTATTGCTCGGTCCCGCCGATCCCGCGGCATCCGCGGAGGCCCGCCGCGTCCCCAGAGAGCCTGGGATTTTTTGCGCAGGTGGCGGAGTCACAGCAGGTTTCGGGTTGGCCGGGGACTTTGCCTTGGGCTCAATTTTCCCGGCCTCCCATTCCCCTATGCTGCGTCTCACGCTCGACTGCGAGGTCCCAGCCTCCTCTGTAGACTGCGGCGAGCCCCCGAAGATGAGCGAGCTCGCGGTTTTCTTGCTTTCGGTCTTCTTTGGCGTGTGGAACATGGTGGCTTTTGTGAAGGTGAGGTTCATATAGAGGTCACCGGCCACTAACTCTTCTGTGTCCCTGTAAAGGGGGGATCAGCAGAAGAATTGTATAATACGAGCCCTCTAAACTAGGACTCGGTCAGTTTTTTAAAATATTTATGTCAATAACTGCCTTCAGAGGCGTTAATAGTCACAGAAATCGTTTTCTTACCCCGCGTCGTAATAAAAGAGTTACTACTGTAACCGGAAGAGTAAAAAAGCAAAACTTAATTTTTTGACAAAACTGAAAAGTTTACCTGCCCAGACACGAATGGGTGGGTGGGAGGGCAAATTTTTGAACTTCTAATTTTTGAACTTCTAATTTTTGAACTTCTAATTTTTGAACTTCTAATTTTTGAACTTCTAATTTTTGAACTTCTATGTGAGCTAGGCGGGCGTGCGAGGTGTCAAAAGACGTGTCTCGGCGCGGGCCAGCAAACTATGGGGTTTTTGGAATTTATGCTGAACAAAAATTTTGAAAATAGCTGAAAATACGTGTTTTACGACCAAAAAGTATGAAGAAATTTGGAATAACACCGCCAAACGGGACTCGAGCTCGCGGGGCGCGCGCCGGAGTGCAGGTAAGGCAGGCAAGTATCTGTTAAAATTATAAGAAACGTAGTTGTAGCTGTAAATTTTGAGATAAAAATGTTTTAAAGAGGTTTTTTACTGAAATTTTTCTAAGTCAATAACCGGGAAATGTTTTTCGCGGATTTGTCAGTTTTTACGTGCGGGATAGTCGGACGGAGCCTAAAAACGATTAGTTTTGCTGAAAACAGCTTGTAAATGCGTCACCGGGATGCAAAGTTATTGAGGACTTGGATGATGTTAGCTCAGAAGACATAAAACATAATACAATAATGCGCTTCAAAATCTCATATAATCTTGATGAAGATGTATATGGGCTATGGGTTAAAGACAGACATCAGCCATGTGCTACGATAGAAAGAGGACGAGAAAGAGGAGACATCTTTATCATCTAGATGAGAAGGAGACTTCACTAGTGCGATGAAAGGTAAATATTTTGTCACATTTTATCACAACAATCAGTCGGATTTTTCCATTTAAAAGCATCCATATGATTAATTATGAGTTGATAAAACCCTTCATTATAATCCCTAATCATTCATTATAAGAAGTTTATAATCGTTAGTGCGTCAATCCACCAACATCGCACGTCTCGCCTGACGCGCCTTTACGCGAGCTCCCACACGGGCAGACGCGGCATCGCGACATAAATCTAGACTGTAATCGCGCGCAATCTGACAGCCAGCCTGTTGAAATGAATATTCGTGATAAATCAATGTTAGCCACCGTGTGGGGAGTGGATGTTGGCATTTATATTTTGGTTTCCATTTTTATTGGAACATGGGAAATATTTGATAAAATTAACGACTTCATGCTTAGTTTGTAATTTACTGTTTGTTTAATTGCAGTCTTAGCGGAACCGATTATTTGATCACCCGTTTGCGTTCTTTCGTTGTTACAGGATTCAGCAAAAATGAAGACAGTAGAATTTGTGCTGCTAAGATTGAATCTTTTACGCTATATGTAATGGCTGTTTTTGGAATTAGTTGAGTGTCAAATTAAACAGGATAAAAGTACCTAATTTTGTATTTTTTATTCACCATCGATCATTATCTATCTCTTTTTTATTTTTGGTCAGCCATCTTTATTTTTTTCTGCACATGATCCACTCTCCACTTCAAACTTAATGATATTTAAGTGGAAACGTCACTTGTTACATGTCTTCCATCATCCTTTCTTTATCGAAATCACCAATCGTTTCCATCACCTTCAACAGGCATTTTTGAGTTATTCTCGAATGATATAGCTGCCACAACTCCACAGCTTTCCTATTCCATAGGCAACGACAGTCTCTGTCCATTATTATGTCACATTCATTATCATTTTATCACATACTCGACCCGTGTATTGGCTTGGCACCACTGTTTACAATGTTGTAAAGTTGAGGCAATTGTCTGGAATTTATAATTAAGTTTATAAAGAAGCCGGTGGGACTCTCACTTTATTTTATTAGAAATGGTTAATCCATTAAGGTTCATAGTTCATAAATAAAAATCTTAAATTTATTCACTGACAGACAACGCACAGCCTAAACCGGTGGGTCTAGAATTTTATTTTAATTATTTTAGGAAAACTTACCGCTAAACAGATACAGTAAGTACAGTTTATACAAAATAAGGCCAGTTACAAGTTTAACGAGGGGCTCGTGGCTAAATAATAACAGCCGCACAGGTCGATCGATCAGGTTAAGCTACGCTTGCCGCAGTTGGTCTGTGGATGGGTGACCATCTTTACATACCGTGACCCCTCCGTGCCTCGGAAAGCACGTTAAGCCGTTGGTCCCGGCTGTCATTCGCGGATCTTTGACAGTCGTTACGGGTAGTCAGAAGCCCGAAAGTCTGACCACCAGTCTTACCATGGGGTATCGTATTACCCAGTAATTGGGTTGTGGAGGTTAGATAGGCAGTCGCTCCATGTAAAATACTGGTATTCAGTTGCATCCGGTTAGACTGGAAGCCGACCCCAACGTAGTTGGGAAAAGGCTAGGCAGATGATGATGAAGGCCAGTTACAAGTTTCTACGTGTAGAAGCATGATATTTTGCGCAAGAGTTCTTTTCACAGAGAAAGTGAGCACTAAATAAGACTTTTTGAAAATTGATTCCCTAAAGGGGTTAAAAAGGGGATGCATGTTTGTATGGAACTTTGTCATTTTAGACGATGGGAAATCTCTTTATTCTTTTACCAACGCCCTTCTAATTTTATTTTTTGTGATCCGGAGTACACGGGTTCAGTCAGCCTGCATATTTGCTATTGTTTCATACTTAGGGATTTAGAACAATAAACATATTAGTCGATATTATTATTTGTCTGTAGGTATAAGTTCTATCAACCAACTTCTGCCAGGTAAAAAAAATTGTAGACAACCTTTCAAAGTAGAAAAAAGCATGTTATAAAGAGATTATAGTTGAGAATTATTGGAATGCCAATCTTGACAGTCACTACAAAACATATCGCACGGTGAGAATATAAGTGACCTATTTCAAAATTTAGGTAAAATGAGTTAAATATACTTAAAAAACAAAAAACATCTTATATTAAAAAACCTTGTTTTTGTAAAAAATAAGATAATTTATAAGATGTGAAAGAGTGTACTTTTTTGAGTCACTTTGTATATTTAACTCATTTTACATAAATTTTGTAATAGGTCACTTTTATTCTTACCGTGCGCTAAGTACGAGAATGGTACAATCTAGGAACACTACGTCGTGGTGAAAAGACTACCTGGACAGCAAAATTACCGAAGGAACCTTAGTATCGATGACCAACCATATACCTACCTGAAGTAGCGGTATAAATATTGCAAGTTAATTATTAATTTGTAATTAAATTAAAAGCGGAATTTCAATGCGGATACTGTGCTTTATTTACGAGATATTTTACGATGATTATACAGAAAATTGTGGTATTTGGTCTGCGGTCGTTAAATTGAGTAAATATTATGTCGTGTATTGAATTAAGTGAATGCATATTTCATACTTTTAAAGTACTCATTTGAAATATGCAGTCATTTTAAATTGAGGTTATATAATTCTCAGATATTTATTACTAGCTTATGCCCGGGACTTCGTCCGCGTGAAATTTCGGCCTCCGACCCACCGCGTCGCATGCCATCCGCGCTTTTATCTCGTTTTCGCTTAGCATTCCTTCTGACAATTTTTCTATATGCTCGATTCCTAAGGGCCATAGCCTGTAGCCTATAGCCTGCCGCAAGAATTGGGCTACCAAATGCATAAAGAATTTTTCAATTCCGACTGGTAGTTTTAGAGATAGGCGCGCTCAAACAAACAAGGTATTCAGCTTTATTATTAGTATAGACTAAGATAACGGACCGTGCAATTTACGAGTATAAGAGTAACTGGACTATGGACAGGCTGAGAGTTGCACAGAGAGCCGTGGAGCGTTCCATGTTTGGCATCAGGCTATTAGGCCGAGTTCCAAACGTCGAGATACGAAGACGTACGAAGATCTTCGATATCGGAAAGCGTATTATGGAACTCAAATGGAGTTAGGCAGGAGACCTGACAAGGCGCAGTGATGACAGGTGGAGTAAGGCTGTGACAGAGTGGCGTCCAAGGACTGGAAGACGAGATATCGGTCGTCCGGCAGCGAGATGGGCAGACGACATTGTTCCCATCGCGGGTAAAACCTGTATGAGCCTGGCACAGGAGCGTGGGATTGACAGAAGAAAAGAGAGGTCTATGCCCAGCAGTGGGGGAAGTGGGGCTGTGGATGATGATGATAATGACTGGTCCCCCGGTCACCAGAAGGAAAGCTGTAAAACATCCATAGGCTGATTTTAATTGAATATGAGTTTCAATAAAACTGTAATGTTTTCTGCCAAGTAAGTAACAGTAACGAGCAGTGGTGGCCAAGTGGTAACGGCCGCGACTTACGAGTTGTAGGTCGTAGGTTCGAACTCAGACAGGCGCTTTACTTTGTGTAAATTATTTCATCACCACTGCTCTCAAAACAGTGAAGGAAAACATCGTGAGGAAACCGGCATGTCCTAGAACCAAAAATTCGAAGACATGTGACATCTACCAAACCGCGCTGGGCCCGCGTGGTGGTTTACGGCCTACTACCTCTCTCAGAAAGGAGGCCTGTGTCCCAGCAGTGGGAACATTATTATTATTATTATTATTTATTCAAGTTACAAAGACTCATAGACAATATACAAAATTCAATAAAATACATCACACATACATCAAAAAAATTAAATAAAATACATTAATAATTAACAAAACAATAACAAAAGACCACCGTACCTCCGACCCTTACACACGACTGTAGGTAACGTGCAAGTCACAGCAGCGTCGCATGTAAGGACAGTCGAGCCTGTCCGCTATCATCATCAGCACGCTGTTGGGGCTGCCTCGCACCCTGCGCACCAGAGACGCGCTCCGCTTACGCATCGTTGCATAGAAGCAGTCGACGCTAGCTTCGGCTAACATGCCCGAGGCACTACAGTGTCGCGGCAGCCCCATCAGCGCTCTAAAGGCGTTGTTATACTGGACGCGGAGGGCTTCGTATGCTTTTTGGGTGTGATTCACCCACAGGCTGCACGAGTAAAATGATGTACAATAAGCTCTAAAAAGTGTATGCTTGACCGACTTTGAACAACGTGCAAACCTGCGGGCTATCATATTAGCTCTTATTGACAACGCCCTCCGCTCCCTCTCGATATCGATATCGTCTTTGAGACCGTCAGTAACTAAATGCCCCAGGTATTTAAAGTGGTCCACTTTTGCCAAGGGAATCCCGTACAGTTTGATGGGTGGTACTGTTATAGGACATTTAGAGCCGGCCCCAAACACCATAAGCTGACTTTTTGTTACATTATATTTCAGACCGTGTCTCTCAGCATATGCCTCACAAATCTGCAACAATGTTCTAATACCACAAACCGATGCGCTCAGCAGCACCATGTCGTCCGCATAGCTAATATTATTCAGGCAAACTCCATCAACATGACAACCGACATGAGTGCTGATTATGTAAGTAACAGTTACATTTTTTTATTGAAGAGATAAAAAAGGTAAATCTAAAGGCATTTATTTAAACACTAGCAACGCCCCACGGTTTCACCCGCATAAGTGTCGATCCCGTGGGAATATCGGGATAAAAACTACCGTATGTCCTTTCTCGGGAGTCAAACTATCTTTGTACCAAATTTCATCTAAATCGATTCAGCGGTTTAAGCGTGAAGTGGTAACAGACAGACAGACACACTTTCGCATTTATAATATTAGTACCTATAGAAGGAATAAGTGGAGGAGCATCGCAAGGGCCAAAGAAAATGCAGAGTCGTCAACCACGACCATTCTGTCAAGAGTGAACGACTAAGGAGACCTATAGAAGTATGGATTTCTGCAGAAAATTACCACCTATTTACCTATCTACATCTCAACGCTTCCATAATCTTTATTAATTTATTTAAGCTGAGAAGAAAAAAACAACGTTAAAAATCCCCAAAACAAGTTCATCTGAAGGGTCCTACTTAGCCGGACACAGCGACACAATTTACACACATAAATATTAAAGGATTAATAATTAAGCGCGAAATAAAAATGACTCAATAAATAAAACAAGCAATATAATCAATTATAAACGACACAAACATAATAAATCACAGGTTTACTGATACATCCGCGTTATAAATTAATATTATATACGTACTTGATATTATTCATGATTAATAATAAATTAATCTCTCAGTTAAACCGTCGGATGCCACATTTGTAATCTGCATATTTTAATTATAGGAGCTAAGTGAGTGATTTGCGAGAGAGGTGAGATTTCACTGCCTTCACTAAGTTTTAAGAGAAAGTTTAAGCGTGAAGGCCGTTATTTAAATTTATGGTTTACCTTATAATCATGGGAACAAGGTCAGAACAGAACTACCTTAATTTTATTGTAGATTTTAAGTGAAAAGTTAAAGCTTGATGGTAAACAGGTGACAGACATGAATTTTAAGATCTCATTGTGATCTGGTTACAATTTTATTAACAGTCAATGTAAGGTGAGCAGAGGTGCCACAGTGGTACCGGCCGCAACATAGACAGGCCATTTACTCACTGCTTTAAAAAAAGTGAAGGAAAACTTCATGAGGAAACCGACATGTCCTAGAACCGAAATTCCGAAGACATGTGACATCTACTTACCCGCACTGGGCCCACGTGCTGGATTATAGCCCACTCCCTCTCACAGAGAGGAGGCCTGTGTCCCAGCAGTGGGAACATCATAGGCTGATTAGGTTAGGGACTGTAGGCCCTTTGAACACGGCATGGTTTCTTTACGGTACCACGTATGAACCGCGCGCGCGTAAGAACCTGTCCGTCAATAAGTTTCCATAGTGTTCCATACAACACTAACGACCGTGCCTACACACGGCGAATAAACCATAGTTTTCCATGGCAAAAAAACGTGTGTGTCTAGGGCCTAAGGCAGATGACTCATGATCGTATAATTAGCAGTTCGTAGACCGCGATATCCCTTGTCTTCAAAGAGAATATATCGTCGTTGCTTGTCTTGCAATGAATATTAAGCTGACGCCGATGACGACGGTTCAGACAATCACATGCAGCATGTCACTTACTGCAATCATTGTAAATCTGTCTACGTTATTTAGAAAATGTAAAGGCAGCTTAGAAAATGTATTTTAGCAGGCAGCTGCTCGGCTGTCAGAAGTCCAATCACAATAGAATCAACAGCAATGCTAATTCAACTGTCACGTCGAGAAGTCGAGACGCGCAGTGGGCGATATCCTTAACATTATTTCGCGATAACATAATCAGGTAATACCCTATTAATTCTCAGATCAGTAATAAATCAAAAATGTATTAACACAGCTTAGAACAGAATTTTCTTTAAAACGATTACTCTTATCAGTAGGAAAAACCTCTTGACTGTCTAGCAAAGTTACCTACGTGTAATTTTGAATCATATACATATTTCTAAAAATACAATTTTATTTTCTTTGACAGTTTTTTTGACCACTGAGACAATACATATAAAACATACGTAAGTATAATCTAAGCGTCCAAATTATATAATTTATTATCGATACTATCTCCATTATTTATAAATTTAAGAACAATCATTATTCGTATAACCTCACGCACGTTACCATACTTTTTTCGAAAACCCAGTAATTTATAACGTGGTAACAATTGGAGAAACCCAAGGCATTAAATACATAGCGTAATTTATTTGGTCGTCATGATTGTGACACAAAGATTATAATTTATTTACAGAATAGCTGTTTCATCACAGTACCTACTTAATATTTCATAAGGCTTGAGGCCTTATTTATGATCAGTGTCAATATTGATACCACAATTCGCTGAAAAAGTACATTAACGGGGTGTACTGGGACATCGAAACGCAGTTACCAAGGTTTCGTTGGTTATTAAAAAAGAAGTTATTCCATACATTTTGTATGTACAGACGCCAGCACATTAAGCTACCCGAAACTGTAAAATTTTCTCAATCAACTTTGAACCTTATACTTTAGCGATGAAGTGGAAATCTATTAAAGAAATTTGACAGATTTAGTAGCTTGATGTGCTGATGTCTGTACTTCAGCTGATTCATACACTCTTGTATGAATCAGCAAATTTTTTTTTAGTAACCTTTCTGGAATCTAGTGTATATTATTTCACGTATTTCAGTACTACATCTTGTGAGATTAAAAAAAAAAAGTAGCAAGGTTTTTCTTATTACACAGTAAAATGTTCACTTACCCAAATGTCCTTTCTTTGGTATTGTTCGTCGAATCGTTGAGTTCCTTAAGTCTTGAGTTGAGCTGCACGATTTCTGACAAATGCGTGCACTGACTGGACAGGTCCTCTCAATCTGTGTTGTTCTTTCATCAAAAGACCACCTCAGATCTACATAGTCTTCATATAACCTGACCAAGATTATGTCTGGACTTTAAAATAGACTGTGACCTCTGAGTTTGTTTCGGCCTTTCTTCTCAGAGTAGTCAGATAGGAAACGCCGACTTCATCTAGTTTAAAAAAAAACATGATTGACGTGTAAAAGTGTTTGTACAAACCTACTTACAAAAATAAAATCATTTATCATGAGGTTCTTCACACTTGCTTCACATTTTTTTCACATTATCACAGAGGAGTGAACTTCATAGGCAGAATTCTTTGACTATTGTGTACCTTTATTTCTGCATTGCCTACTCATTGCCACCTCATGCAACGTGCACACTACAAGGGAGCTAATTACTCTGGACTGCAATTTACATGTTAATTGTAACAGCTTTACGTTATGTAATTACTATAAAATTGAGTACAAAAGTTTCGCTTTTACAATGAACGACAGAAAAATCACTCTTTACCTAAAGAGTGATTTTTCTCATTATTCTCATGACGTATTTTTCAGCCCCTTCTTTTAGCCTGAAGTAGAAAAAGATATTTATGTACTTACAACACGTATATAGACAGGTATGTCAGTATTTGTACGGTTGACCGCATGTCGTTGGTACTGCTAACACTTTGACCTTGACCTTGCCTAGCGAAGTACGCAGATTTTGGTACCACTGACATGTGGACTACAGTACTTCTGGGATAGTAGGTAGGTAGGAACCCTATTTCGATAGTAGGTCTATTGAAATAGTGTTCTAACTTATTAATTAATGGGCCTAGTTAGATTCCAGTGGTGGCGCAGTGGTATCGTCACAGAATAAATAGTACAAGTATAACGGTCCCAATTTACGAGTTAAAGGTTATGGGTTCGAACCCAGACAGGCACTTTACTTTGTGTATTTCATTTCATCACCACTGCTCTCAAAACGGTAAAGGAAAACATCGTGAGGAAACCGGCATGTCCTAGAACCAAAAATTCGAAGACGCATCTACCAACCCGCACTGTGCCCGCGTGGTTGATTACGGCCCACTCCCTCTCACCGAGAGGAGGCCTGTGTCCCAGCAGTGGGAACATTACAGGTTGATTATAGTTAGATTTCAAGTACTGTATGGAGTCATCCTTCTGCAATCAATTTCCTTGATTTAATTACTATCATAAATCATTGGCAACTATTAATTTTCTACCCATTATGCCTACAAAGTATGAACCTAGTTGTTTAGTATGGGAATACGTGTTCTTGTAACATTATCTAGTTGTAAACGATTTAAAAGTATAGGCCATTAACAGCCACACTCAGAAAGGTTCATTAAATTAGTCCTAATTAGTACTTAACTAATTATCATTAAATCTGTTAATGAACGATACATCCCAGAGACAATATTTAAGGGTTCATTAGTTAATGACAACTTTAAGTATCCGTAGGGCAGAGTAACGTCAAATTGTCTTTGAGATTGCTTATCGATAAACGATTGGTGTAGCCACATTTGAAAATGTGACATTATTAAGTAGCAAAAAACTTTATTTAAATACATTAAAACCTTTTATATTAACAATATAAATAAGAATTGGTTCATTTCCCGATCGTTTTTACATAAAAAACAAAACGAAACAGCTATTTTCATGTAAATAAAATAAAGTACACGGACCCTTTTTTTTCTGGTATCACTAACTGTCAATGTTGTAAACTGTCAGTGTTAAGGTTATGTTTAAAGTTTGTGTTGCGTTTAAACTTAGGTCGGGTGCCAGCAAAGGCAATATTACACTTTTTACGGTTTCTGGCGTAAATCTATAGCGTGCATGAAATTCTTGAACCGAGTATTTTGAAAAGGGATCAGAATAATCACGTAATACCGCCTCGGCCCCACTACTCTATACCTTCTGGTATAGTCTACAAAATCAATAAAATCTAGCAGATCACTCATCTTTACTATTGTTAAAACACTTATATTCCTGTGAATTCTTTAAATATAAGTAAAATATAACCTCAAACGTAAATGTCAAAATCAATCATTAGAAAGTTAAGTGAAGGTTTTGCCGTACTTAACTTTAATTGTCATTAAGGGACGGTAACGGACCATTAACTGTCTCTGAGAGCGAACTTTTTTAAATCTATACTAAGGAGCAACTTAAGTAACCATTAAACGTCTCTGAGTGTGGCAGTAAGCCTTTAAAGGTATTGGCGGGTATTAATTTATGTAACAATTTGTATGGGTTTAATATTTTAATTTAATAATAAAATTATATAGCCTTGTGGTCTTGCACGTGGTGGGTATAAACTGTGTGGAAACTAAGTTGGTTTTTAATATAAAAGTAACAGACATACCGACGTGAATAATTGAATGATCATATTTTTTTCTATTCTTCGCTGTCATTCGCGGATCTTTGACAGTCATTACGGGTAGTCAGTAGCCCGAAAGTCTGACAACAAGTCTTACCAAGGGTTATCCAGTAACTGAGTTGTGGAGGTCAGATAGGCAGTCGCTCAATGTAAAATACTTTTATTCAACTGCATACGGTTTGACTGGAAGCTGACCCCAACATAGTTGGGAAAAGGCTAGGCACATGATGATGACTTTGAAAACTATTTTTTTTTATGAAGATCCAACATTTTTTTATTTATTTATAGATAATATATTTTTGTTGTAGATAAGTGATATTTCTGAAGAATCATACAAGGAGCTTTGTTTATTACAACAATCCATGTTTTTATGGCTTGCACAAAAGCCGTGGAGCAGATTGAATTTTGAAAAAAGATATGGTCAAGAAAATAAACAAAATGAAAAAGAAAAGTGTTTTTACATGCCAAGCAATTTCATTACGTATCCTTTAAGAGCTTGCAGTATAAACAGAACCATGATTAACTTCACCTTTAAGCATGTACCAATCACACGCAGTGCCTGTAAATATTACTTTTAATTCCCATTTTATTTTGCCGACCGTACAAAACCATCAATAAGTCAAATGAAGCGGTAATCTTGTGCGGTTAACTGCTCATTGTGTTGCCGAATGATTTATTTTACGACCGTACTTTCACTGCGTCCGCAATCGGTTGTTTTGCTGACCGTACCCAGTACTCGTTGTTTACGATTTGGAAATTGCTAGTTTCAGGAATTTGCTGGCGGTACTCGGTTATGTATGGAACGATGAGGAGTTGCATCACTTAGGTTACAGCCGTTTCGCACGTGAGATCGTGTTCCCGGGACAATTTATTGAATATGATTGCAAGCGGAACTTATGACCTTATCCATGAAGAATACAGTGATGGAAGTTATTTGCTGTAATTGGTAGCGATTGGGATAAAACAAATATTAATAGAAAATAAAAAAAAACTGGCCAATTGCGAGTCGGAGTCGCACACGAAGGGTTCCGTACCACAAGGCAAAAACGCCAATAATAACACGCTTGTTGTATGGGAGCTCCCCTTAAATATTTATTTTATTCTGTTTTTGGTATTTGTTTGTTTACATCATCTGTGAAAATTTCAACTGTCTAGCTATAACGGTTCATGACTTCATGAGATACAGCCTGATGACAGACAGACAGACGGATAGTGGAGTCTTAGTAATAGGGTCCCGTTTTTACCCTTTGGGTACGGAACCCTAAAAAGAAGAAATTAAAGGGTGGGTAAGTATTGTGCCTAGGATTACATTTAATTCATCATGTTGTAATAAGAACAGAATCGACCAACTGCTGTAATGTCACCTCTAAACGGTTATTTTAAGGCGGAGATTTCTTGAAAACGGTCAAAAACTTGTTTTTTTAAAGCAGTGTATCTCTCAAACCGTTAATAATTTTGGCCAAAAAAAAAAAGATATTTTCAAGTGTTATTTTAATACAGTGATGGAACTCAAATCATAATTAAACATTTCATTAAAGCATCAAAATAATCATCAAATACACCTCTTGATTGTCTTTAAAAGCAGTTTATCCCTTCATTAACAATTTTAATTATAAATATGCTATTAAATTTCTAATGCCAAACTGCATTCAGTGATGGATTATTTATTATTAAATAGTTTTTTTTAATAGATAATTTCTTCTTATTTTACAATAAATTACCAGTTTTGTGTCATCGCGCTTCTCTTTCTTTTCTATGCAGTCCGACAGTGACCGCGCTTGAAGTCATGTAAGCCAGAATAGGTCTTGACTGAAGATGTTACTGGCCAATTAATCTGGTCATCATAAGAAAACAAAAGAAGACTTAAACAAGCTGCAACTCGGCTTAAGCCCGCAGTCAAAACTGCTTTACACATACATCATACATCACTCACGATATCTCAATAAAATCATCAGAATTAATGGAAAACATTCAATATCCAGTAACCGCGCGTAATTCATAATTTAATATTTCATTGCCGTCCGCCGGCAACCGGCAATTATCAGCAATACATCGTTCGGCAACCAGCAACCAAACAATAACGGGTTGGGTCAATTAACTTCGGGTCGTATCGGTTTATGAACGGGGGAATGTTTATGGGGGAAAGATGCGGAATTATGGGTACTTCGATATGATCAGGGGTAATTGTTGTAGGTATTTATGATGGGTTTTCATGTTACAGGTTGGTTTAAGAAGGCTGTATGGTGGGGTCATAGACTCCTGCAACACTTAGAATTGCAGGAGCACGACAACTGTAGCTGGCAAATAATGATGCTGCTTGACGGCAGAAAGGTAAGTCGGTAGGATTTGTTGTTCGATTGTTCCTTCCTTAGGCCTTTATGTTCCGGGCCAGCGGTAACCCTTTCGGACAATCCCGCTGACCCAGCAGGCTTCGGCCCTACGGGGCCCCTTCTCTGATGCTGACATCTATTTGAGGCGGGCGTGGAACACGTACGCGCCGTGCGGCACGGGCCTGGTCCTGATCGGACGGTAAGCTACCCATTACTCTCCGCCCGCAGGCCCGCGCCTACGGTGGCCAGGAATCGTCACGCGGCTCTCGACGCCTGGAGCGTCTCCCGCGGCGGCTGGGATGGGACGCTCTCTCCCTCATCCATCCCGCCACCTCCTTCGCTAGCATGACTGCTTCGCAGAAGGAGGTGACTGCCTCCCCTCGCTCCGGACCATGGCTATGGTCTTGACCTTACATTGAATGAGGCGATGATTTTATGATCGTCGAACACCATATTATAATAGCTTCAAATATAATGTGTTGAATTCCAACAAGTAAATTAATTTATATCTCCAACGTCTCATAATTTGTTCGGCAACATAAAAACATAACTTTCTTCCCCGAATTAATAAAAGGCGCCATGATACAGAATACAGTTAGTTATAAAATACAAACATTTTACGACAGAATATCATAACCCGACCAGTTTATAACCACGAGAATATAACTGAAAATCGATAAAAACAGCGAATCGAAACTCAAAAGGATATCTCGATACTTTGGAACGATAAAAAGTAATGTTTGGCGCAAATCGAGAAACAATAGTGAGTCTGTAAACTGCATATGAGAAACCCCACGGGAAAAACCACTTTATTTACTAACCTTAGAGTCAAAATTTGCGTAATATGTGAATTCAATAAAGTTTTCCGTGGGCAGTCATAGCCCACGCGGTATCGGATTTATTGTCGGTTTATAAGAGCAGTATTGATGACTGAACTCACATAAAACATATGGATTTGGTCTTAGTTTTTGCAACTATGTGCCAAAATGTGATGGATCAAGAATAAAGTTAGGAATTATTTTGAGTGAATAAGTGGGACTGAGCCTGATGACATCCTTCGAAAAGTTGCATAGCATAATCAACTATAATGTTCCCATTGCTGGGACACAGGCCTCCTCTCTTCGAGAGGAAGTCAAATTTTTGGGTTGAGGACATGCCGATTTCCTCACGATGTTTTCCTTCACCGTTTTGAGAGCAGTGGTGATTAAATTATTTACAGAAAGTACCTAAAGCGCCTGTCTGGGTTCGAACCGAACGATCTCGTAAGTTGGAGCTAATAACACTAGGCCAAAATGTTGCAAAGTCAAAGTCAAAGTCAAATCATTTATTTCAAATAGGCACATTAAAGGCACTTTTGAACGTCAAAAAAAAACTAAATAGAAATGATTCTAGTCGCCCATTCGAAAAGGTAGTTTTCGTATGGAGAAGAATGGGCAAGAAACTCCACCGTTACTCTTTTAAAAATGTTTTACAAGGTCTTGTATACATAATAAAATTTATATGTGAACACGATGCACCCATAATAAAATTAGTCTACCACAAAAGGTAAAAAGAATTAAAAATTAAGCAATGACAGGTAAATCAAATAAGTGATAGATACATGGTGCTCACATATTTACAAGTTATTTAAAAAAAAAAAGAAAAATGAAAAAATGCAAAAGTAGTTGAACTTTAACAAGTGTGTGAGCCACTGTAGTCGCAGATTGTAAAATTGAATTAGAATAAGATGTCATAATTAAAAATATACATATAAATTAAATTAGGAACAAGTTTGATTTTGTCTAGACTTTTAGATTGTCCTATGGAGCAGGACCAGCATGTTTCCAAACATTCTTATCTTGGATATAATCCTCTAATTTGTAATATCCTTGTTTACAAAGTGTACTTTTAATATGAGTTTTAAATTTTCTTTCATTTAATTGCAATATGTCACAAGGTATTTTGTTGTAGCATTTAACACAGTACCCCATAAAAGATGTATGTACTTTAGATAATCTGAAAAAAGGTTGATCTAATTTATCTTTATTTCTAGTATTAAAATTATGCCTATCACTTATTTTATTAAAAAGATGTTGATTTTTTCTTACATACATAATATTTTCATAAATGAATTGGCAAGGTACCGTCATGATATTAACCTTTTTAAATAGTTCCCTAAGAGATTCGCGACGACGTAGATTGTAAATGGCTCTGACAGCTCTCTTTTGTAAAATAAAAATGGATTCAATGTCAGCAGCCCGACCCCATAGTAAAATGCCATATGACATAATACTGTGGAAGTAACTAAAATAGACCAAACGCGCGGTTTCTACATCTGTTAACTGTCTTATCTTTCTAACAGCATAAGCGGCGGAGCTTAGCCGCCCCGCAATAGATGTTATGTTGCATGAGAGTAACTTAAATAAAACAAATTTCAAAACCTGGATCGCTATGAGGAAAATAGTACCCGATGAACAATGAGTCTTTGGTCAACTGGACCCACTTCTCTATATGAAAGAAAAAGACGAGAGGTGTCGTGGGACATACGGTTAGAACGAATTTCCACAATGTAATAAACTAACAAAGTTTGAGAGTACCAAATAAAACTTTTTAACAAAAAAAAACCGACTTCCAAAAAAAACACTACAAACTGAAAAATAACTTTAATTTCGGAAGTCGGTGTCTTCGGAAGGGATCAGTATTTTAGTTTTTGCCACCGACTTCCGAAATTAAAGTTATTTTTCAGTTTGTAGTGTTTTTTTTGGAAGTCGGTTTTTTTTTGTTAAAAAGTTTTTATTTCTCGCTTTTTAGTGGGTCTATTTATAATTTATCTAAGTTAAAATAGCCTAATGTCAACTTGCCCATCGTCTTTTTATAAAATATTCCTTTTCTCAATGCAGGGACTTTAATTGTTGAGGAGTTCTCCTTTTATTAGTTTTTAGATTAGATACTGATAATCCTGGCTGCAGCATCAGGCCAGACTTATGTCAACATTGCATTGAACTTAAAATTAGTCCTGTTTAAAATGAGCCCAAACACGACTACGGTGCTGTAATTTCAAGGTTTGTACTTTTTCTGATGCACCTGGCTTCAACATCAGGTCTTCGGTGTACGTTTATCCACACATCGAGCCCTTTTCAATGAGCCTAAACACGATATATCTGCTGTTAGTTGTCGAGGAGTTAGGTACTCTGCAGACTATCCTGACTGCAGCATCAGGTCATGACTTGATGATCATGAGACCAAATGTGGCAAATGCCCTATCAAACATCAAAACAATTTACTAAAACAGTCCTTGCCTGTTCGAGTAACTTCTTACTGTTAAGGAGTTGTACCTTCCCTCATCAGCCCAGCTACCTGAGATGGTGACAACCATACACAAATACACAAGATACTTCATAAAATATGCGAAAAACAATAAGTGAGCCTATAAAATTTGAAGGTTGCCTTCGATTTCTCTAAGATCCCATCATCAGATCCTAACTTGGTGACAATGGGACCACTTCAGAACTATCTACTTTCGAACAAAAAAAGAATTTTGAAAATCTGTCCACAATTGGCGGAGTATTCGATGAACAAATATACAAAAAAAAAAAAAAACATACAAACACCCGAACATAGTACCTCCTCCTTTTTGTGAAGTCGGTAAAAAAGTAAAAATAATCATAGCAAAATTGTAGTGACCTTCAAAATGTTACACTTTTTTCGGTCTAGCTCTCATGCGCCAAGTTGCAGAGAGCATGCGTCATGGGACTTCGTTCCAAAACAAAACAAGACTGTCCGACAGTCCTGCAATCATAGCCTGATATATTTATAAAATACTTTCTCACACTTCAGGAACATAAAACTATTAATTTGTTAACACAGACCGTTGACACGGGTACAATATTAATATTACGTAGCCCGTGTGAGTTCCGCCATATTGACACAACCGTCCCCTACATAAACCTTGCCACTACGACTGCCAGGGGAATGTCTCGATCGTAAACCGATTATCGATTACTAAGCGTGCAGGTGCTCGGTTGATTGATTGATTAATATTAATCGGTTATAATCGGTGATTGCATTAAATTTGTATAGCTCCAACTTGTTTTATGTTGCAGTTTTGTGATGTTGAATTATGGCCGTAGTTTATTATTCTGTCCACGATCATTATCTACTGAAGTTAATCTATTCGGTTGATTTAATTTGCAAATAGATCGATGGATTTGACAAGACCTACTTTTCGTTGCGTATCAGTGTTTTCCAATCGTGTTACTTTATCAAAAATTGATCGTACTTATATGCTGCGTTACTTTTATGTATCGTTTTTGATTTGTCGGGATAAAGAGATGTCTGCGATGACCCAAAAAATAAATCAATGATAGTAAATTGAAGGGTGATGTGTTATACTGCATATCATCATGTAAGTATGCTAATACAATGGATAATAACAATGTATTTTCCTTCACACCTGGGCAGTAAAATGTGGTGATATCAGCTGCTAATATTCTTATGGTATTAATACAATAAAATGTTTTGCATGAGAACTGCAATAAAATTGATTGTACCACCTGTTTCATTTGTCGATAAATTATATGCACAACATTGTAGCACATTATTCTTATGCAAATTCATGGTATTAAAACATTGTAAGATAAAGGTGGGTTGTTATAAGAGTCACTACTAACCACGTGTCGTGTCGTGTGAAAAGTGCGCTTAGTCAGGGCCAACCAACTGACCAACTGATGCTGAATTTGGCTGTGGCTTATGAAAGAATGGATGTATGGACGTTATTTATCGTATAGTTAACTCTTAATCGGTTTTCTTCATTTCTATATAGGATTATTTATTAGCTGCGCCCCGCGGTTTTACCCGGGTAAATGTCGATCCCGTGGGAATATCGGGATAAAAAGTAGCCTATATGTTAATCCAGGGTGTCAGCTACCTCCATACAATATTTTGTAAAAATTGGTGCAGCCGTTTGAGCGTGAAGAAGTAATAAACACACACACACACACACCCCCACACACTCACAAACTTTCGCCTTTATAATAGGTATTAGTGTGATGATTGTGATTTAAAATATCAACTGTGCCCTTCGTATTATGTCACACGTCAATACTTTTATTTCTAAAGGTCAACTGTTTCTACACGTCCCTTTTAAAGTTCTTGTCATTACTTACTACACCAGCTTTACTTACTACTTCGCTACACCAGCTAGTCGAGTTCTGCTGTGATATTTACAGAAATATAGAAGAATCCTGTTTGTTACCGTCACACAAAATAATTTATAGTATTACCATAATTGCATACAAACACTTTACGACTAACTCATCAATATGGCGTTAACTTCAAAACCACGAAACGTGACAAGAAATTAACCGACTCATTATCGATCCAATCGATAGCGTTATCGATAACACTGAACAGACATTATGCGATGTAAATCATCGGTTGTCAATCGGTAAGATCTAGATTATAATCGGTTTCATAAGAAGTCTGGCTGTTGGATATTTATTTTATGGGAAATGTGACGTTTGCGTAAGGCTCTTGAATGCTTAATGTTTCTGGATTTAACCAGTTATTTGCAGATTTATATGACACTACAATTCTGAATAATTCGAAGCAGGCTGATGTCCTGGTCAAGGCCACATTGGAATTTACGATGATGACGATATTAAATTAGAATATTAGATGATATTAGATTTAAATAATGGAAATATGCTATTGGTGGGTAAGGCATTGATTAGACTTGCATGAGCTTCTAAAATACATTTAAATATATCATAACCATGTGGGGATACTGTTACAAAACTAGTTGTTTTACACCAGTATCAATAGTCCACAGCAGGAGCTCAGTTACTTACTGAGTAATTGGCAGCTCTTGGCACAATAAATAGCTGAAACAAAATAATTTGTACTGTCTTTTTAAAAATAACTTGTCATGGCTTTGTCCAGACGGGTAGGTTTTGCAAAGGTACTCCATTGAACGTGATGAAAATCGATAGCCTCACTTAGGTCATGTATCAAGTTCTGGCACCGCATAATTATTGGCTACAACTCGGCCATCAACAAAATATTTTTAAAAAAGCTATAAAACTTGCAAACCCGCCTCCACCACAATATATTATAATTAATACGTTTATATTAGCATGCCTGAACACGACTTATGAATTTTAAAATAATATCGATCGTAATTACTGCCTACGTTAACAGGCGGTTATAACGCAATAAATTGTACCTAGACTTGTTAATAACTATGTTTTTTTTTTGTATTCTTAATAACTATGCTTGTTGAAAAGGAAGGAAACTTTGAAGTAATTTATTTGTAGGTATTGCTGCTTTATAAGTGGTAGATGACGTACCTGCTGGATTAACAGCTGTTGTTGCTTGACAACTGTTGTGTAATTAGATTTAATTAAAAAGTTTCTCATGATCTTTGAATGACAAAGTGTAATTAAGTAGCAATTTAATTTAGTTTGTATGATTATTTTGCTTATTTTTTCATATAAATGTACATATTATTGTTATTTTAAATATTAGCATAGATTATGTAAATATTATCATGTATGTTGTAATTTAAAACGAATTTGATAAAATAACTGTTTGTTTTCTATTAATTAACTAGATTAAGTTTTGTAAAGACAAGTAATAGAAGTCTACGTAAGCCCCAAATGATTACAGAGGTTTGAGAGATAGCAGAGTAAGAACTTGATATATACAACATCAGACCGGAATAAATCCAAAAAACGATTAGTAAAGATTGAATGAAAATGAAAAACAGTAACAGTTTTCAGAACGCACGTTTGTGACAAAATTTCACAAATAACAAATATTTTTGATTGGAATAAAGAAATACAACAAAATAAAATCGCCATCATTACAACCCAATATCACCGAAGCAAATCAACAATTAATCTTAATTTTCCTCATCCATCTCTATACATCGCTGATCGCTGTATATATAAATATTCGGAGCTATAAATCTCGGCAGCCATACGTTAGCACATCTCAATCGTATATCTCAGGTACAATTAAATTTCAATGCGCTGGAGGCTGAATGTTCAACGCATGTTAAGGTAGTGTTGCTAGGGTTGAGGAACTTGAGCATCGGAGAAATATTGCTTACTTGAATGGAATTAAGTTAGGAAGTCTTTGAATGGAAGTAAAAAGTTATGGAAGTATTGGAAGGTCTCTATCCAATTGTCACAGGACACAATGATTGCCATGAGTAATGCTCACTTAAAATGTCTCACTGATGGTGGCGAGTGTGTTGGTTCATTCGGTTCCTTACAAAAAGGTTGAGCTGGATGGTGCTGATCCACGCATCATGTTTGTGAACGGGTGCCGTCGGTTGAGACTGGTCATCTCCTAACTGCCAGGGCTTATTTTTAAATAAAAATAACAAGCCCTGGTAGTTAAGAGATGGCCATCTTATATTTTGAATTGTTTTTTCACATATAGAATCAACAAGAATAATTTACCCAAGATTTTGTAAAATCTTGTTTAAAAGAGTGTGACTTGGAGTTTATTGCCCGTTCTTCTCCATAGAGATCTACGTTTTGGAATGGGCAACTAGCTTCAACTTTCTGACTGTAGATGGTCTATTTGAAATAAATGCTTTGACTTTGAGTTTGATTACAAGCCAAGCCTAATTTTCGTTACAGAGCCTTGTAGTTCTCAAATAAAGAGTAAGCTCTTTGCACATTATCAACTGTAAGGTATTTTCCATGTTATGGATATGAGAGTTGATTATTTTGCGAAAACAGAAACTTCTTTTTTGGAACATCCTGCCAACACTCATCACGTTTCTCGTCATGATAGATGGGTTGTTTTCACTCTGTGATGGCGACATCCAAGCAGAGAATGTTCTCAAATGTATCCATCATTGAATATCAAGTCGTGTGTGTAACCCAATATGCTTGACATCCAATAAAGCAGCCGGTAGTATTGGCTGTACCATTTATATTAAACTGAAGGGGTTGTTTCCAATATACGGGACCGCTTGTAAACATTTAAAGCCGATGTCTAGACATAAATGTTTGCACTTCGATGGAGTTGAATAAAACCTCGCGTCCTCTCAAATGTAAACATATTTTAGGAACGTGCTGTAAACGTTGTTGGAATTCAGCCCTAACAAGTACCAGACTGTTTGTAGATAGCTGAATATAGACCTCCTACATTGGGAACGTATCTTCTCAAAGTAACTAATTGTCATTAGAATGTTGACTTATAAATCGATGATGATTTACAGACAATACTGACTGTAGATGATGATGTCACTAAAATTAATACTGTTGCACTGAAGGAAGCAAAACAAGCACCTTCTCATTAGCTTTTCACAAGATGTGTAGACGATACCAACATTCTGCTAAGTCTAAGACAAGACCATAAATCCAAAGCCCTTCATAAAACAAATAACCCCGACACTACATTGGAACTAGCAACCCCGCTATCAGTCCACCCATATTGAGATCTAAAGGCGTAACTGAATGTAAATTTACGTGGCGGCGTGGCATAAATAATGTGTGGAGCCATTAAATATGATAATCTTGTTGCTGCATCGGCGGATGAATGGTCTTTGTTCGGCCCAGGGTGAACAGATCCCGATAGCATTGTACGGGTTGAGATTCGCTCGTAAATACTACCGTTCGATACTTTGTGTGTTTGTTTGTTCGGTGATTAGCGTGAGGATTTGGGGTTGTTGAATCAAGCTGAAATTAATTCTACGACTGTATTTTTCGTTAGGTTTTGCTTTAGCTGCTTGTGTTACTTTTGGTCGTTAGTTTCTTACGGTCGAAGATTCTGGCAGCTCATAAAGTCATAATACCATGATAGTTAGGGATAATGTCACTTCAGGTGTTTTTAACCTTAGCTGAAATTTTTGGCCTTGCTACTTTGATAGATTTATAACTTTGGCTAACTCTACAAAGAAGGAAATCCAATAAAGACTCAAACAATTTCCTTGAGTCAGCAAATTGATTACTATGATATCACGTCAATCCATTTGAATAGATGTATGGTTGAGAATATAGAAACAAGGCAGAAATAACAAACACGCAAAAACCATATTCTGATTTTCTAAAAGTTAGATTAGATTACCCCTGTATATCTACTACAAAAGACTTAGTAAACGATAAAATTCAACGATCAAATAAATTTTCAAAAGTATTTTCTAAATTGAAATCGACATCGAGTCCCGATAGTAGCGGCTACACTATCACGTTATAATTTATCGCCAAAGGAAGACGTAAATCATACGCCGGATCACGCCCTCGTAAATCCAATAATATTATCCTGTGCCGTTTGGGGGTCGGCGATAATGTTCCCATGGTTTATGACCAGATATGGCCAATGGTGACGTGTTAATGGGAGATTTTGATGGGACCTTATCTGTTGTGATGATTTTTGATGGTGATGAAAGTGGTACGGGCAAAGCTGTGATAGCTAGTGAGTAGCGAGATCCAAGATTATGTGTTATGATAATTATTTGTAAATTCACACTCATTAAATAGCAAGTAAGTAGTATTTATGGAAGTAACTACTAGGCGATACACAATGAATAACTTCTTTTTACAAAAAAATAATCTTTCACTAAACTTATTTTAAGACTTTTTAAATTATTCATTGCTGATGCTTTTAATGCTGATATAATGAGACTTTTACTTCAAAACGTATAGAATAAATAATAATGCCTTCAGTTTCACATTCATATCTTGTCTCTAGACCCATGCCATGTAAGTCAGGATCGCTGGCTCCACAATAAAATAGCAAGAGGTAGTTTCTGACTCAACAAACAGTGTATAACATTTTAAAGCTTGTAGAGACCTCAAGTTATCACACAATAAGTAATAAGGAAAAAGATTAAACACAATCGAGACGATCCTAAAATATTTCAGAGCAAACGATAGCACATGGGTACTTTTCTACCACAGTAACGTAAACATCAACACAGACCAATTTAAATTTACACCTTCGTGTAGGCACTATCTGCAGACAATCCAACTATCTTCGATACGAAAAACATACGCATCTTCCTCCCATTGTTACCTCTAACCAAAGTATTACGTAGGAGGCACTACAACCCCAACACAGAAAACATTGAGCCACACAGTGTCACAAGCTTCATAGTCAAAGTTGGGACGAAGGTGAGCAGTGTCATCAAAATGGAAAACAAGTCCAGGAGATAAAATGACGGTATCAAGCGGACCCATTGAGGCTTCAATAGGTATGGAAATAGGCCATCAGTGGTGCACATGCAGTATCGGTTATATGCTATTCCCTATCTGTAATAGCCACTTAAGTGCGAGCCGTGAAGATATCGTATCTGTATGTCTCTATTGCTGGAATGGGTACATTCAGTGTATTTTATATACGTGAGGAAGTTTTTCAATGGAGTTGTGTCGGGTTTTATTTGTTGATGGAACTTTGTGGAGCTGATAGTTTTAAGTTATAGAGACGAGAACTGGTTGGGAGGTAACCTGCTTGCCGGCGCTTTAAGCGTTTTGTTTTCTTCTTTGGATACGTCGAAATCATTCTTGTTTAAATAAATTCTATTACTTTTGGAATGTTCTCCCTTACAGTAAAGCAGTACTGTAACAGACATTAAAAAAAATACTCCAATATATTCTTATATTGGAGTATTTTTTTAATGTCTGTTTTGTTTTTGGGTCCACTTTGACCTAAATATTTGACTGTAATCAAAATAATGACGATATACATAATTCCTTTCAAAATTCTACAATTACACTTAGAACTACTGTGCTTTAATTGCACATTCAACTTTACTTATTCTGGCTTGACATGACTATAATTCCTTCCACAATTTCCAACATTAAAAAAGAACCTTCTCCATTACAATCTCAGAGCCATAACTCAAGCACAACATCTAGAAATAACATTAAACAGCAACAAAAGACGGTCGCAGAAAACGCTAAACAATAAAAAAGATACACGCGCCAACAAAAAAGCCTTAGAAGTTGTAACATAAAGGGGAAAATTATGGCGCTTTCAGCGGCACATTTAAACGGGACATATTTCAAAAGTTTCTGCGTATTAAGCAACATTTATTTTGGCAGTGACTCGACCATTACGCAGCCGTACGACCCAAGCTGGATGTTATGAAAAACATTGCGGTTACTAAGGGTTTCTCGATAGAGTTTGCGAAATATTTTTATTGGACATCTTAAAGAATGGCTTTGAAAAACTATAGTAAATAAAACTATTAATATAAGAAATACCTAATTACATATTGATTTATGATCATTGAAGTCAATATCTCAGAGAGGTATTTTTAAGGCAAATGTCCACTCATCCTTTATGTACCTATAGTGGATCTCGTTATTGCTTTACTACAATACTATAAGATTGAATGTCACTTGCTCGTTAAAAAACGTCAAGGTTTATTTGTCTACGTGACAGTTGGATAATTTCAACCTTAATTAAGTTTGAATTATTGTTAAAACTGATGAAGCATCTATGAGATCGAGTAGGTATACCTATTCATACAGATTTACCCTGCACACACTTGCAAATAACCATACGTTTTATCATTTTCCAGATAAGCCAATTAATTTTGGACATCTTGATCAAGATGGCGATAATCTAAAACAAACATTGAATACAGGCAAATATGGCGGACAGTTCAGTATCCGTAGAAATAAACTCGAAAGCGACAAAGAATCTAAAACCAGTGATACACAGCATCTCAAGGCATAACAGCTTGGCTGTCTTGTTACATCCTAGATTCATGCCTAGGCTGAACGCCAGCGTTTTATTATTTAGACTGGGCACACTGTACCAGCCAGCATTTTCTTCCAAATTATGTCTCCACTTCATCATAAGAAGATGGGAATGTATGGCTAATTTATTTAGGCATGAGTTGAGGTCTTGTATAAGTAGTCAATGTAATAATGGTTTTGTTGGGAAGAAGCCTATTAGTCTTTAGCATTGGATCTTAGTGTTGATAAAGACCTCGGTAAACTTAGGTATGGCCATTAGTAAGTTGGTATTGAAATTGCAACATCTCACGTCACGTTGACTCACACCAATTTTCTAAGACTGTTTTAAACAACTTCCTCGACTTCTGACGTCATGACGACGGCCTCAGAAACGTTATCCAAATGGTATTCTGATTGCGAAACTGGCTAGATAATCCTTAATGGTCTAAATTGTTAGAAACTTATAAAACGTATGTGATAACTAGCGGATTGGATTAGTTAGTGGGCTGTAGAAACGAAATGATAGAAACACGTTTATTAGCAATATTATAAATTTATTAAAATATTAAGACAATGCTCTAAATAAAAACGGAACCTGACAACCGCTCAGACGTAACAAAGCTACAACAAACATAAAAAAAAACTATGTTTAAAAAACATGACATTTATCTACAAAAAAGGTCGCCAACAGTATGTTTTTAGCATTAAGCATTGAATTGAACCACTTAGAAAAAAAAACAAACAAAAAAACTTTTTTCTCTGAAACAAAACCTCAACAAAACCGCCTTCCTACTTCGCAGTCATAGCAATATCACTCAAAGTAGAAACATTGCAGTGATAACATTCCAAGTATGCCTGTGATTCTCCTGAGAGTAAAGTAATGCGTTTCTTTCAGTCGGTTCTTGCTATTTCATTTTGTATAACTTATTTGAACGTTTCACCGCCTGTTATATATAGTTTGCTTTTGTGTTTCAACCTATATTTGAATAAATCAACTTAAAATGCATCAAGCTTCCTTGGTTTTGGAATAGGTACCTAAATGGAAGACAGGTTACCGGAATATTATGAGAGATATAGGAGTAGTGAACAAACATGGAACAGTTACAGAATTTTTACTTCAAATGTTTTCATCAGAGTTTGCATATTGAACAAGAAATATCTACAATAAATAAATAAGGAAGGTTACACTATGAAAATACATCAAAGCAATTGAAATCCAGGAGGCGTAAAAAAGCCCAACAATACTCCTAAATTATTTACGACAATAAACAAAACCTAGCCATCAATAAAACCACATCAAAACCAAAAGAATAACACCAAATATTTTCAAACAAACAACGTTCAATCTATTCAGCGCATTCCTTTAAGCACTACCTCCTACGGGTTCAAACAATGCTGAGCGGTATACATTGAACCGTGTGAAAGGTGACGAGACTATTGTAGTCGGTTTGGGGCGGCAGTGTATAATTTGTCGGGGAAGGCGGGATGACACGCCCTGTTGTCACTCCAGGCGGGCTGTTAAGGGAAATACTGTGTTCTGTGATTCAGGGAGTTCCTGGTAATGTATGTGTTCTTGTTAACGCTAAGGAAATAGCTGTTTCTAAGAAGAAGAATATTGCATTCAAAATGAAGCAGGTTCTCAACAATTTTGTTTCTTACTTCATTGTAGGGACTAAAATTAGAAAACCTTTAAATCCACATGCTCTGTGTGCAGTTTTACGTTCGGATATGATGAGGGACTTAAGTTTACGCACCATTGTCACCAGCTCACAAGACCGTATGGTTCTCTCTCGAGTGACGGTACAGGAATGGCTTGCGCAGCAATTCCTATGGCTACAGCTTCATGCCTTCTAGTTTTATGAGTTTAAAAAATACTTCATATCTTGTGGGTAAATACGTTCTGTACCACAATTTTCGTTCAACACATTCGCTTCTCTTAAGCCCCATTTACACGATGAAAGTTTCGTGCCTGTGGCATATCTACAACAAAATTGAAGCAAATAACGACTTGCAGAGTCTAAATGCTGTTTATTAAACGGTGCAACTTTTATCATTGCTTCAACTTACCACAAGTTTTACTGTTTACGGATTCACTCACATATTTGTTTCTGGATTCACAGTTCTTTCTCTCGCAGTAGTAAACAAATCAAAATATTCCAGTCATACAATTCTCTTTAAATAAATGTCACTAGTGTTGTGCTGCCCCGCCCATCACTAACGAGCCCCTCGTCACAACGGCACTCCACCATTTCACAATTCACTAATAGCAGCACAAACAAGCGTTATGTACTATTTATTTCGGTATGTAAAAAGAGAAGTTTTTTGTTATGACTGGCAGGATAAGTACAGTGGAAGTCAGTACTAATCTAGATGCTGGTATTTTGTTTGTTTATATGGGATCTATACAGTTTGGCATAGTGATGTGCCTGGTGGCAATATTGCCACTGCCGGCAATATTCCCAATGTTGCCGCTACCGGTAAAATACCAATATTGCCGGCAACATTGGCAATATTGCCAAAGTTGCCTGTCAAATAATACCAATATATTTTATTATTACTGCAATTGTAATCATCGTTTAGTTAAATTTAGTGTAGTATATCGATCATAAAATATTTGTCAAGATTGACACTTTGTTATTTCCAATATTATACATATACTTATACCTGTATTTTATATGTATATGAAAAACAAGTACAACATTAAAAGAAATGTTTCGAATTTATGCCTTTTTAGTGTTCCGTACCCAAAGGGTTAAAAAACCGGGCAAGAGCGAGTCGGACTTGCGCACCGAGGGTTCCGTACCATCATATGTTTTTAAATTTTCACAGTTGAGCTACTTATTAGATCTCGTTCAAACCAGTTTTCGGTGGAAGTTTACATGGTAATGTACATCATATATTTTTTTTAGTTTTATCATTCTCTTATTTTAGAAGTTACAGGGGGGGGACACACATTTTACCACTTTGGAAGTGTCTCTCGCGCAAACTATTCATTTTAGAAAAAAATTATATTAGAAACCTCAATATCATTTTTAAAGAGCTATCCATAGATACCCCAAAGGTATGGGTTTGATGAAAAAAAAAATTTGAGTTTCAGTTCTAAGTATGGGGAACCCCCAAAATTTATTGTTTTATTTCTATTTTTATGTGAAAATCTTAATGCGGTTCACAGAATACATCTACTGACCAAGTTTCAACAGTATAGTTCTTATAATTTCGGAAAAAAGTGGCTGTGACATACGGACGGACAGACATGACGAATCCATAAGGGTTCCGTTTTTTGCCATTTGGCTACGGAACCCTAAAAACGGGACCCTATTAGTAAGAATTCGCTGTCTGTCCGTTTGTCCGTCCGTCCGTCTGTCTGTCACCAGGCTGTATCTCAAGAACCGCGATAGCTAGACAGTTGAAATTTTCACAAATTATGTATTTCTGTTGTCGCTATAACAATAAATACGAAAATCAAAATAAAACAAATATTTAAGGGGGGCTCCCATACAACAAACGTGTTTTTTTTGGGTGTTTTCGCCTTGCGGTACGGAACCCTTCGTGTGCGAGTCCGAATCGCACTTGGCTAGTTTTATTCAATACACAACGATTTTCAATTCTAATCTCAATATTTATGTGTTATTTCTTATAGTCACTACCGTGTATGGCAATATAGGCAATATTGCCGGTAAAATACCGGGAATATTGCCAAAAATGCTGGCAATTTTGGCAATTTTACCCAAAACAATATTTTATTGTACACAATGTAGATTATGGCCTTTAAATGCTAATTTTAAGTATTGTAAAAAGTTTTCGTAGATAATTTGACTTATAATTAAGCAAAATTCCCAAATATTTCCACTCCCGGCAATATTGCCGGCAATCTTGCCACCAATATTCCCACTTCGGGCAATATTGCCGGCAACGGCACATCTCTAGTTTGGCATCAGGATCAGGATCAAGGTTTACCAGCGAGCGATAGTTCGATTTACAGACGTCAATCAAAAAGCAGCCAAGTTCAGATGATACTGGGCTGGACACGTTTGCCGCATGTCGGATGCATTGTGGGCTAAGAGGGCACCAAAACATTGTTTCCTGAAAACGTCCAACGGTGTCGCGGAAAACCCAGAAGACCCAGGCGTACATGGCGGGACGAACTTGACGCCTATATTAGTCCATGTTGGCTCAGGATCGAGTTGAGTAGAAACAGAAAAGGGAGAAGAACTCCCTTTTCTGCCCTGCAGTGGTATAATACAGGCTGAATATTATATCGTAATATTGGTATGTGTGTTTACTAGTAGTAATGGTACATGTTCGAGAGCCAAAAAATCAAAGACGTGACACCCACCAGCCCGCCGCGCGCCAGCGCCATATCCCCGTGGAATAGGTATTATCCATTCTTCAATATGTGGTAGTTATGATACACGTTAACTGACATGAATTCCATTTCGTTTACAGTTGTTATAATGGACAATCATAACTTTATATCAGTGGGGGTTATACTTGTACTAGCTACAATGATCGCATATAGTGCCCTCATAGTGCCACCTAGCACAATTTTATGGTATTGTTTTAAAAACTTTGAAACATAAATTTCTTTAACACCTACAAAAATATGAAGAAAATACAAAGTAAATACATACTTTATTTTTTTGTTATATTTCGGCTTCATTTAATTAAAAACCAATTCAAATAAGTACCACGTGACAGAAGTAGGCCACGCCCCCTACTAACTACGTCGAGCACTCAACATTATTTCAAGTCACCATTTAGGACCCATCAGCACCAACTTATTGCTACGTTCATAGTGTTTGAATTGAATCTTATGTTCCAGTAAATAAAGGTCATGCTAAATGAAGGAATGATTTACTTGAGAATATGGCACCTGTTCTTAAGAGTAGCCGTAATTAAAGATTATGAGGACACTCGTACATAGAGTCAAGAAAAAGAACAACTCTTGTTTGGTAATGAAATAAAGCATACCTCTGAAGTTAAACCATTATTGTGGAAAAAAGACCAATGAAGTAAACAGTCATAGAAGATTTGAGGTAACCTGCAGGGTAATTGTGTAACACATTAACAATATGGCTTTCATTTTGACAGTTAAACAACATTCATTGGATTATTTACGTTGTTGAGCAGACACATTTTTCGAACATATAAAGCAATGGATCCTTCAAAATGATTCAAATGTGATTGATAGTATGTTACGCAATTACAGATTTCGTACCTAGCGAGCAAGCATGGTGTTCAACGCTCTTTCCTTCACTGTTAAGGAGACTTTTGACCTGCAGTACAAACCATTGGAGCGACGATATCCACAGGGTGGCTGGATGAGAGTAGCTGGGGATCAAGTTAAAATAGTGTGAGATTGGAGAGGTCAACATAATAGAATAGTATAGAATAGAATACTCTTTATTATGTACACCATATACATTACAGACATAATTATAGAAACTGTACAAAGGGTGACACAATGGGCGGTCTTATCGCTAAATAAATAATTATTCCTAGAAGTAATCCACTATAAACAGGGTGATGATGGGCTTGTTTTAACATTAAACTTTCTTGATAAACCTTTTAATAAAACATGTCCTATCTATCAAAATCACACTCTGCCTCCCATACAAATCACTGTCTCGGATGGGCGGAGATTAGAAGTATCCTTGAAGCCCCAACGCGACAATTTCGACGCCTATTTGTCAAATTAACGCAGCTGAGGGGAGAGAATACCATCTTAATCACGTACGAAGATTTTAATAAACGGCTCGGCATGTAAATTATGTACGTACTCGTAGGTACTTTGATTTTCATGGGAAAAGAGAGGAGGTTGATGAGTAAATTAATTTAATTAAGGTGGGCTTTGGAATTTTGAAGTGAGCCTTGAGTATTAAAAGATTTTTATTGATACTTTTAAACTCGTGACGAAGCCATGTTGTATCAAATGTTTATGAATGCTATATCGTGCAGATACTACTCTATACTCATACGTGTCTACTACCAGGACAAATGCTTCTTCAAAGGAAATAAATCTACAAGACAATTATTCCACTTTCACGTGGTAACCTGAGCTACTGCCTACCCCTGTACAAGCATATCATTGCGACGTTAATGGCTCTGTGGCCGGCAGCGCGTGCGCCGATAATCTACGGCGCGGTAAATCACCGCGTGACCCGCACTATCGCACATCGGTGTACAGGGTTGCCACTGTATGTGGTGGTGATAGCGAACGGTGTGTTATCACCACCATGATAGACATTAGTTAGACTAAATGTTTAGGAATTGTTATCCGCACCTGTTCAGTGTTCAGCGTATATGCAAATGTCCCGTTTTCGATTGCAGGTACCTAATGTTTACGCACAAACAATAATCGCAGCTTCATTTCTCGAAGAATCTTCATCGAGTGAGGATGACGAAACCGTGAAAAAACTTACATGGGCATAATGAGTGCAATGAAAAACGTTATTATCAAATTAACTTTAAAGGGTTTAAATGATGCAAAATATTGAGCTGTCAATATTATCATATCAAATGGATGCGTTAATTAAATTATACTTCTTCATCTGAGCAGCCCGCAGGGACTCATGTAATAGATATTTACACGTAGATCGCAGAGAGCTCCACTTATGACATAAACAAACGTTTTTTTACCAACCAGCCAACCCTACACACCTGCGGGTCGTGAGCTTTATTGAATTTAGCATATTTCGCTCATATCGAGACCTCGAGCTCGCATTATGCCAATACTACTGTATGTGTACAATATGTTGCTGTACATGCTCGAAACCAGAGTTACTTACAGTTTTTGGCATCACCGTGAGATCCGGATTTTTATTTAATTTTAGGATTCCTCAGTCCCAACTGCACACAAAGTGGGAAAGTGGAAGACATTCTTCACATCATCATGGTGGAGTGGGCCTGAAACTAAGATCTTAGAGCTGAGTTAGTAATACACTTTGGTGATGCTAAAGAGGTGAGAAAATGCAATATTAATATTTTAGCGTTCCCCTTGTCAAAAACACCGAGGCTGTTATATAAACTTGTGCGGATTAGTATTTTTTAGAAGATAGACTCATATTATTTAAGGACTGTATAGTGTTTATAAAATGCTGTTTATATATTATAAGAAAACCTTACAAAGTGACTTAGTCAGGTTGACCAAACTTCTCAAATAAAGGTTTAAAAAAAGCAAAGGATTCCTTAGCAAAAAGATATATTTCAGTAATATGATGATGCCATGCAATGACAAAACATCTTATACCTTTTTGTTGTAACACATATATATACAAGGATATCATATAAAAAAATATTAAGTCTTAGGGGTCTGTTTTAGCATAACACGACTTTTGTTTTAGTTGTCCGCTTTCTATAAACAACATTGTTTTGTCACACTCCCCAAAGAACGTGAGTTCGAGACATGCTAATGACAAATGATAGATGATTTTATTTTTGTAAGTAGGTTTGTACAAACACTTTTACACGTCAATCATGTTTTTTTAAACTAGATGAGGTCGGCGTTTCCTATCTGACTACTCTGAGAAGAAAGGCCGAAACAAACTCAGAGGCCACAGTTTTTTTTTAAGTCCAGACATAATCTTGGTTAGGTTATATGAATACCATGTAGATCGATGTCTGAGGTGGTCTTTTGAGGAAAGAAGATTGAGAGGACCTTTCCAGTCAGTGCACGCATTCGTCAGAAATCGTGCAGCTCAACTCAAGACTTAAGGAGCTGCTCAACGATTCGAAGATTAATACCAAAAGAGTTTTGTTTATTTTAACAATTGATTTCATTCAGTTCACACGTCTTCTGGTAAGCCGGAATCTGCGACCCTGAACCTCTCACGTGCGTAGAATAAAACTATGGTGCAGCTTATCTGTTGGCACTCGGCAGGATATTACGAATGACAAAAGAAGATCGACCAACGCTCGTAGATGGATGTGTGCACCGCCCAATTGGATCTTCCGCGTAGCTAGTTTCGCTACCGGTCTCAGTCTTGAGGAGGCAAATTGAATAACTTTTGTCTTGAATGATAATGTCTTCCTATGACATAATCATAGCCTACTTCTCATCGATAATAAACACTAAATGGAAGCAAAGAAGCTAGACTATATTGTTCACTACACTTTGGCTCCCTTGAATATAAACTTCAGCCAAAAACTTAGGGGAAATTGCACGACAGAATTCATGTCGTTTCCTCCAAAAGTTTTGCCCATTCACAGCGACATGCACAAATGAATACTGTGTAGAACTGTGTGTGCATGCAATCGTGCGTGGTGTGGTAACGAACGGCTAAGCAAACTGTGTCGGCTGTGCGAATAGTTTGGTTAGTAACCTAATGGTCCAGTCGTGCTATTTCCCTTGGGACTGCTATTCTTTGCTTTGCTTTATTAACGGTGTCGACACTTGAAGGGCAATCACAGGTAATCTAATGTAAGCAGGTAGTTACAATCATCAAAGGGAACACATACGGTCAAGTCAAGGAAAGGATTGGGAAGGGATTTGAGAACATTACTAAGAAATTAAACATGAAAAGAAAGTCTCCAGTCCTAAAATGTACGCAAGTGTAGAAGTGCAAGGTATGGAAAGCAGCTTTCCCATCATTTCATTAAGTTTGTACCCGTGTCTTGTGTGACGTTCAGGAGGTACAAACAGGACTATTCTATACAACATTAAAGTTAATTATTAGCATTAAATCAAATGCTGTCAAATCTATGGATCAATGTAACATCTACCGAGCGGAAATGCTTTGTCACATAACATCCAACACCCTTTACTCATAAACACAATTTGATGTACGACAACACAAAGGTATTTGACATCATTATCAAACACAGAATACATTATGTCGTTCCGAAATCACCGCCCGAACCAACAGTGATTTGTAACAGTGATTTAGAGCTCTGCCAGACAATATGAGACCGCTACACAAACATATTATTAGTAATTGATGTGCAATGGCGTCAGTGACATGATTTCAGGTGTTGAATTGATGATTATTGCATGGTTGATGATTTCATTTTGGGTCGCATGGCCTGTGTGGATGGAATCATTTGATGCGCCAGTGAGCATTTCAGTTTTGTGACACTGCTCATTAGTATGGCTTGTACGAAAACAAATGTTGTTACTACTATTTATTGTCTAGTGGATGATTTTCACTATCTCAATGTTGATTGTCACAGAATTTATCTTGTCGTAAACGTATCTTGTGTGTTCTCCCCAGCTATGGGAATACGATTTTATGGCTTAGCATGATTTCATCTCACCACCTCACCAACCAGCAATATATTTCGTTAAACATTCCCCGAGCTAAAATAATGAACACCACCTTGCAGATGAACTAAATCATACTCTAACAGAACTAAAATCGAAATTAAATTTCCATCTTCCGTTGTATCTAGAGGCAGTAGGCAATGTGGGCAGGGTGCTCTCACGACCCGATATTTACGAGTTCGGCCCGATACTGAACATTATTTATGTCTCTGTTTCCCCATTTTTGTAAAAATATTTATTGTGCTCCAATATATCAAATGTGGAATCTTTAACAGTAACTTCTGTTTGGTAAAGGCTTTCAGATATTTTTTGTGGGGAATTTCTGGACATTACGTGGTAACGTGGGGCTGATTGGTATAGATTGTGATAAGATTTTTCATTGACGCAGTCCTCTTCTTCTTATTCGTGTCTCTGCCACGGCCGTATTTTAGATCTTGTTGGCCCAAAACTTCGCCACTTCCACAGCGTCGTCGTCAGTGGCAGCGCAGAGGACACTTTGACTGCATGTTTTGGGATACAGAGGGCAGGATATATTGATGAATGAACTACTACTCCTACTTTCACTTTCTTACGTTGATTTATTGTAAAAAGTCTCTGACAAATGCCTAATATTGTCGCTCCTAGTCGCAGCTGTTATTATTAGCTTAAAGAAGAGATATATGGTTTCCAAATTTAGACTCTGGTATTATTAACTTTGACCAATGGGCAGGCTACTTTGAAGTGCTGATATATTCTTCAACACTTCGGATCGGACACAAAAGGGTGCGTCGAACGTCAAACGATATGTTAACATGTGAACGAACCATTTGTATAATTTTGTGCACAGAGATACAGCGAGAGCGACAGTCAAGGGACTTTTCAGTGGAAAAAATAATCATTGATTTCTTCAGGAAGATCAACTCTGATCACATGAACTTTTAAACCTCAGGATTCTTCCCACTATCACTATTTGGGTTTGTATAGCTATGTCAATCAAAATATGCACATCAGCGCTAAGTTTTCCATATTTCGCTAGTGCTGCGTTGGTGATCCTTGTATCATTACTATGCTAAGTTTTCATGAGTTTATTTGTGTACTTATACCTTGTGCATGATTCTGTATTTTTATATTTTATTTTGAATATTTTATGAGTTGGATATCTGGTTTCTTCTCTTTCGTTGTCTGTGCATCTTCATGTTCCTTACCTACTTATAATAATAATACGGTAGGAACTTCTTCTTTTCTTTTATTCCGTAAATCGTTTAAAACGTCATTTTCCTCACAACCAAACTTAGATACTAAATAATAATTTACATAAATATTATAAATTATATCGTTATAAAAACCCTCTCGTTGTACCACGCGACTGCTTATTCGCTGTCGAGCCGCAACGCCTCTTTCATGTTCAGAATCAGATACGCGCCGATTTATAGCAGCCCGCCTTAATTGTGGCCCGATCAGCCGGCCGCATCAATTCAATTTGTTATTATGAACACTTAATGTGAACACGGATATTTTGTGAGGAGGAAAATTGGTGGATTTGGCGTGATTTTTTAGTTATCCTAATATTATAAACCAGATACCTACTATGTCTTTGGGTCTGAAATGGATAAAGTTTTAACTCCACTTATACCTTAAGTGTCATAAGCCCGTTAATACATTTTATCATATTTTATATTATATACAAGATTTCCTGTTGATCTCAGTCGCTCGTTGCTTCCGCCTACTGCACTTCTAAAATATTGTTACTCTTTTTATTCCACCTCTGTCTTGCTTAATCGCTTTTGTGCTCATCCCATCTTATCCACATCTTCTGAAGAAGTCAATCATGCTACTATTGTTACTGTAACTATTAATTAATTTGTTATTAGTACCTAACTAATTTGTTATTATTAATTTTTTGCTGTTGTTGTTGCTATTTTTGTGTTGTTACTTACTGCAGTCTGGACATGACTATGAAGAGAGGTTCCCACATAGATAGAGTAATTCCATTAGATAATACTAAACAAACGGAAGCTTCCAAGTTCCCATTTACCACTTTTAAAATATTACCTTTAAAAGCCCAAAGAGCCCAAGGAACCTGAAAGCGTGTGGACTAACATTTTTATAGAGCAATAAAGTAGGTAGAGCGCCATTCGCAGACCACCTATCGTAGAGCTATCGCAACAAATTGCGCGTGATGTATCGCCCGCTATTATTGCGTAGAGCATTGTTTTGAGAATAGGGGGACAGTCCTGGTTTAGAAGTAGAAAGGTGAATTTAGTGTCGTAAATAATTAACTCATTGTTGGTGATTTATTTATTTAACATAAAACAGCCAAAGGCCAATTACCTAAACACATTTAGTTTTTATTGTTTAAAACATGAAACGGGAAAGATATTGAAAGAGATAAAATAGAAAGCATTTAAAACAGTACCTAAACTAAGGAAACAATCTTTAATCAACAATCAAAATATTTAATCAAGAACTTTTGTGTCAACTTAGTTCAGAAATTATAGGAAAAGTTCAGCTCTAAAGACGATCGTTCTGTCACTCATACCATGACAGTCTGTTTCAAAAACTTCATGTGCCATATCAACCGTCTCGTACTGTGAATCTATAGAAATTACATCAAATTGGCAGACTCTAATGACACGGTACACCTCAATTCATCTCTCCGGTCATCATCTACCTAGCCTTTTCTTTTTTTACCGGTGATTTATAAAAACAAAAACCTATACGACTTTACACAAAAACCGAAACGTATCCCACTTTGCACAAAAACAAACAGTCCCTACCACCATTACGTCGACCGGCCGCTCGCTCGCCACCAGCTAGATTTTATCGCTCCTTCGAACCATTAAAACGGCCATAATGAAGTTTCCCTACGGATAATGCACTGGAGCATTACGCCATGATTTACAAGGCCAGCAATAAAAAGAATTTAAGGGATGACCCGGGATAGTAAAAATAGCGGGCTTGGGGCGAATCGACATCATAAATATGAGGAACGAGCACTAGTGTGTTTTATGTTGGCAATTTTATTATATCATATTACATGTGGCGTGGAGCAGGCTTTTATTGCGTATTTGGTGAGATGGTCGGAAGTAAATTTTTTCACATAATACACATTTACTTCGGAGATAATTAATGGCTAGAACTTCTTAAGAAAGACAAAGACATCCTTTTTTCTATGCAATGACATAGAAAAAAACTGATATTGTTAAAGAAGCGTTATGCAATCGAAAGTGATAAAACTATTTAATAAAGCCAAATGAATATATCTACATACTCGTAGTTATAGATAACAATAAACATGTATATGGTTAGGATTCATAGATATTCTTCCGCAAAAATACCGAATGCTTGGATAGTCATGTGAAAATACTTGTTCGTCTACTTTTAAGATAAAACCATAACTAAAATATTCCCAAAATTACAATGTATTTCAATCAATAACTTGAATCTAGAACCCCCGTGTGTAAACCTCATTCCCTTCACAGTTGCCTGCCAACAAAATTCATAATCATCAGAAAATCATTATATTTTAAAAAAGGAATATAATCCGCATAAAAAGATTGTCTAAAACCATTGAATACAATTCAATCTTAATAACAAAGGGTCCAAATACTTAATACGGCTATTGAACGAAACCAAATTTTGTATCAATTTCAAATCATGGCGGGATTATTTTTGACCTCCTGGTGAGAGAGACCCCTTTCTGTTGAACCCTGAAAGTGTTGCATAGATTACGTAATTGATGGCAGATGTACCACTCATTGGCAATCCCAAGAGTGGTACATCAAAATAGTCAGTAAAGTCTATATGTTAGTGACTATTTTGAACTTTCTATACCTACTCCTCCTTCAGTTAATGGCTCATTGCTGAGCGTCGTGACGTGCTCACCTAAACTTTTTTTGACGATTGCCCTCCATTTTTTGGAGTTTTTTCTATTCAAGCAACCAAAAATATAATAAGTGTAAAAAAGTTTAACCATGTAGACAATGTTGTTCTGCAGCGAGATGGGCGGACGACACTCTGTTACCATATCGCGGGGAGAAACTGGATGAGGCTAGCACAGGGGTGCGGGGAATGGCACTTGAAAAGAGAGGCCAGTGGGGCTGTGGATGATTATGATGACGAAGACCTTTTTTTTTGACAAAATATAATTTTTGTTTGTAACTGCTTGGCCAAACTGGCAGCGCGGGGCGAGGAGCGGCGCGCCCGTCCCCGTCCGCGCTTCCAGTCTGGAAAAGCACTTAGGCTGCGTGGTCCCAGTGATTGGCAAAGGTCTCTTCTATATTCTTTCATTATTTTGAGGTTTTTGCCAACTCCGGCTAGTTTTCGTCATAGGTATCTAAGAAATCTCGCTTTCAAAGTTTCTCTAGTTTTGTATTAGACAGTTTTTAATAAATTATGTTGTTATTGACTGTGCATGCTTGTGTTTTTACAAAATAATTTGTAAGGCGGCGAAAATGATGAAGAAGTCTACCTACCAATAAACTTTAATCTATGACCGTAATACCCAGGACCCCTGGACGGTGCCCCGCGGGATTCGAACTCGCTACCCACCGTATTAAACCCGACGTTACACTCAATATTAGGCGTAATGATGAAGCGGTTTCTTATTACTGATTACTTACTGAATGACGAGGGGATTTTTTTTTTTTTTTTAATAATAATATTATGAATTTAAATTTTTGGTTTTTGTACTAAGTAAGGTGATATGGCGTAATCCATTAATTAATAATTATAATCTGTTTGTCCGTGCCTCGGAAAGCACGTTAAGCCGTTGGTCCCGGCTGTCATTCGTGGATCTTTGACAGTCGTTACGGGTCGTCAGAAGCCCAAAAGTCTGGCAACCAGTCTTATCAAGGGGTATCGTATTACCCAGTAATTGGGTTGTGGAGGTCAGATAGGCAGTCGCTCCATGAAAAAAAATACTGGTATTCAGCTGCATCCGGTTTGACTGGAAGCCGACCCCAACATAGGGAAAAGGCTAGGCAGATGAATTATAATCTGTTTGTTCCGTTAAAATTTAAAGCATTTAATTTGTCTTGCTATCTGTAGTCGTTCAAACACCCGATTAAAGGCTCCTACAGACAGGCGCGACATGCGACGCGAATCGCGTTGCGCGACTTGCGGTGCCTTTGTTTCGCACGCGACTCGCATCGCGTGTCGCGCCTGTTTGTAGGGACCTTAAAGGTCCTGAAATACTAAAACACGGCTGTCTGATTGTCCTATTTCGATACAGGGTGGCAGCACATGATTCTAGACTCCCTAGCGTACAGATTGTTCGTCGGTTATCAAGAACAGCTGTTTCATAGAACAGTGCAATACCTACGCGGTTAAAATAAACAGAAGAGCAAACTTTTAAATTAATAAAAAAAGAAACTTTTATTTACAGACTACATAGCCCACATTGTGTTAGAAAAATATTTTATAAACTTTTTGTTTCCTAAGTAGGAAACAAAAAGTTTCATCAAGCCCCATGTAATACATGAAGCTTGATAACCTACCCATGGTAGGCCCATCCAGCCTTTCAGCAGACACCCTCAAGATACTGTTGGTGCTTCCTCCCACTCTGCGTGTCATCGACGCCACCTTCTTACGGGCTATTGCAAAATAGTCGTCAGTGTGCGCGTCAGCGAACATACCTGACACACTACAATATGGTGGAAGCCTCAACAGCACCCTAAAGGTATTATTATATTGTATTCGCAGGGCATTGTTTGCTTTTTGAGTATGATTAATAACCGACGAAAAATGTCATCGCAGGCCAGTGCAGAATCATGTACAATCATGCACATCAAGCTACCCGAAACTGTCAAATTTTCCCAATCAACTTTGAAGCTTATTCCTTAGCGATAAAGTTGAAAATCTACAGATTGTAGTAGCTTGATGTTCTGGCGTCTGCACTAAATCCATCGTAACAGGTTATGCGTCGATTGTCTCTGCTACCCCGGTCTTGTCGTCTTTACTAGGTATTATTCTCAGATTTTAGTCGTATCTAGTCTGAATAGGGCTGGATTCCGTCGAATCATCCAAAATAATGTAGGTATTTTTCACGAGATGTTTGTGAACAAAGAGTTGTGTGTGTTCTGTGCCTCTTATATTTATTTCATCTAGCTTAAAGTGCGTGGTTTCATACATAGATAGAGTACAGTAACAGTCAGCAAAAATTATTATTTGCATTTTAATTTGAATTGAAGTAGGTAAGTCAAAAATGAATTTAATCTTTCTTGTTTTATATAATACTAGCTTCTGCCCGCGACTTCGTCTGCTTTCTTGTTGCCCCAACCCATCGCATCGCATCGCCTGACCGGGCTATTACTTCGTTTTCGCTTAGCGTTCTTTCTAGCCTTTTTTCTTTTTGCTCAGCTCCTAAGGATCCTAGCTTGATGTTAAATAGCCTAAAGCCTTCTTAAAAAATTGGGCTATCAAATGCAAAAAGTTTTTTTCAAATCCGACTGGTAGTTCCAGAGATGAGCGTCTTCAAAAAAACAAACAAACTCTTCAGCTCTATTGTTACTAAAGATAGATAATTATGGATTGTCTTACACAATTAAACCAATACTCAATTCACGAAATCAACTAGTTCCTATTACCATTTCAATCCTATCACAAGTCCAACACAAACGAAGCCATACATCACTCTTATAGCGTGTCCGCAGAACATTAGTCTAACCGAATCAATGAGCCATTGTGGTTAGTACATTAAATTCCGCGCCATAACTCATGGTGTGCCATAATTTCGTTCACAAAAGCCCGCCTGGACGGCCGTGACTAATGTAGATGGAAGAAAATGAAATGAGATGTCGCTGACGGTTTGTTGCCAGTTTGGGAGCTTCTTGTTTGGGGAATTGTGGTAGTTTTACAAAGCCTTATCCAAACTAAAATTATTATAAAGAGATATAATTTGATTTATCGTATGTTTGTTTATTACGGTTTCACATTGAATGGATTTGGATGAAATTTGGGCACATGGGTTGACAATGACCTTGATTAGGACAAAGGATACCTATCCTTTGTCCTAATCAAACTTTTTATACCGATATTTCCACGGGATCGAGAGTAATGCGGGTGAAACGGCGGTGCGGACCTCAGAATAGGAGGTGTTCCACAGAACGGTCCCCCGACTTCCATAAGATTTTTTTAAATTTATTTTTTTATTTCATGCTTTTTGTAGGGATTCCTTAATTTTATTTTTGTCGGGGGTTTTTTAAATTTTAAATTTAATTTTTTATTGCTAGGAATTGTCACTATTGACAGCTCACTTCACCTAAGCTTTCACGGTGAGATTTTTACAGAAAAGCACCGCAGGTCCCGTATTTTGACTTTTTAATGCCATCATGATTCTGATGTGAGAGAGAGATGGAGCTATACATGACCAAGAGCACCATCCCTTTTAACCTATTGACCGCCACAGTCATGTATAGATGACAAACCAAAATGTGCCCAGCACGCCACGGTTCGACTACATGACAGACTTTGACGCCAGGAGCACGTTTTTTATTTTTTGACGTGTGGCGTCAAAAGGTTAAGGACTGGAATCATAATAGCATTAAAATACTTCATAATACGGACCCTGATGTGTATGATAGAGAGTCAAATATTATGACAAAATACCTAGGTGGTCTATATTGGATAAAGTGTATGAAATACAATGCACATGCAGCAGCCAACTGTTAACTGTACCAAATAAAATATCGGCCCATTTAGTAGTAACTCAATCTGTCCGCGGCGCGTGTAGCGGTGATCCAATAGAAAAATTAATCACTACATTTTGCTGGGCAGCTATCGACATACACGTGTCGATATTGTGCCGATGTCGATAATTTGTCGCGAATTATGTCGGTGATGAAGTATGATTGACAGCCGCGGGAGTAAGAAGTCTGTACTGCTTCGCAAGGGACAGTTCGTATTTAGATTTAAAATCATTTATTTAATTTATCCACGTAGTTGTTCCTAAACTGGATGCTGATAAATATTTTACTTGATTGATTTTAAGTGGTTATCGTGGCTTCAAAATCCGTTAGACTAGTTGCAATTCGTCTATTTTTACCGGAAAAAGCAGGGCCGGAACAAAAAGTAAATCATAATTATCTGATCTAACGAACTCCAATGTCGTCTTTCACTACAAACGAGTGACTGAAACTGTGAAACTGTGTTTGTGCATTGTCAACTTGAGTTTGACAGTTCTGCTGCTTAGATAGTTCAAACTATCTAAGCAATTCGATTTCTATTCCCTCGCTTAGCAACCTTATCATCCCACTATCGACACTTCCTCATCTCTACGTGCACCGCCGCGGGTGTCCGCATCACAACGAGCAGGTCGGATTAGCGGTCGCCCTCGCCGGTCGCGTTCCGGTTGCACCCTTTGTGAATGTGACGCCGCCGGCAATGGACGGGCCGGAGTGCCGGATGGCAAGTACATGAGTGTGCTTGTAGGTACATGATGTTGGATGGAAGATAGATAATTAAAAGAGAACTCCAGGCATGCAATTTTAAATTACTAATAAAACAGGGTCTCACGACATGTTTAACTTTTTACAAGCATTTTTGTATAGGCAAGAATGGGCAACTAGCTTCGAATATTGAAACTACCGACTGTTTTTGCTAGAATGTTGAAATGACTTTTCCATTCCAGTACAAATCATTTTATAACCTATTTTAATCACCGCTAATGAGACAATTGATTTTCCGCCGGGATTGAGTGGATAACCGCTGGGCTTGAAACTGGGTCATGCAAGTGCCAAATTGAAGATGTATAATATATCCAATGTTGATCATACAAAACGTATTTATTGCCATTTAAATCCCAACAAAATAACACCAAGGAAGATCAATTATTATTTCTTTCTTGTACAGACGCCAGCACATCAAGCTACCCGAAACTGTCCAATTATTCCCAATCAACTTTGAACCTTATGCTTAAGCGATAAAGATGAAAATCTATCAAAGAAATTTGACAGATTGTAGTAGGTAGATGTGCTGGCGTCTGTAGGTATAAATAGTTTAAATCTTATAATATTGTACGATGACCGAGACGCGTACCGCTAGGGCTAGTTTGAGGTGACCCTGGAAAAGAGTTTCTGGAAGGATTCGGGGGAGGCGTTTGCCCAGTAGTGGGACAGCAAAATAAAACAAAAAAAAATGTATGGAATAGATTACTGTTTACGTTTGTTATTGGTAATAATCTAGAAATAGTTTAGTATCAGTCTCGAGTGCTAACAAAAAGGTTACAGTTTTATCAAGCTTGGAACAACGCCATCTACCAAACATAACTCCAACTTCAATACAAGAGTGACCTTGATAAACGTTGAGTAGGTACGTCTGTAAATTTGTCGAGGTTTCAATATTAATTCATAGATGTCACTGCAAGAACTGGTAACAGTAGGAAAACAATTTCAGTTGGCTGCAAATATAGTGACGATTTTGCATTCTCAGCATGGAATTAGTAAGTAAAAAATTTAAGCTTCTTGTTTCTAATTAATTTCAAAATAAATAATATTTTTATCTTTTCAAAATTAAGCTTTTGAACAGCGCCATCAAGTTAGGTCGTGGAGTTACCACGTACAAAGAACCCTACACCTTAGACCTTAGTCAACGATAGACATAGTATTTGATCCGGCTAATAGATGGCGCTGTACTAAAATCTGAGTGTATTTCTTGTTTTAGTGTGGGTAGCAAAGTCCTCAAGAACTTGGTAATGTGCGTTTTTATCATTTCTAACGTAACAATATTATCGCATCGTTTCCACGTCCATAAAATGTATGAGAATACGTGCACGTTAGAACGTTATCGTAAGTAGACAGAAATTTAAAAGCGTCTTAATTTATATTTCCATTTAATTTACTTTCCTGTGCTAACGTGATGCCTGTGACGTAGACGTGTACCTACCCGCTAGTATACTATTACCTACGTAATAACCTGAGAAGGTCGAATGCCCAAAATGCCTTAATTGTAACTACAAGTGCCTAATTAGGTACCTACTATTGAGGCAATTTCCTTTGTTTGAACCAGTCCTCGTACCTAAAGGCAAAATATTATCTTTAGGCTTTTCCTTAGAATCCTAATGCTATTGAAACTAATTTCGAAAATATTTACGAACGTAGGTAAGTGTAAGCATTGTTTCCTTTTTCGATAATAATAGGACCTAATTATAGATTACATAATACCTAATAATAATTATTATTAAAATATTAGATAGGTACATGTAATTAAAGATTCGTAATACCTACTCATAATTAATCGATAGTGGGGTTTATCAATACCTAATAATCCGATAGTATTAACTAACCCAACGCAAAATAATTTAGAAAAACTGGCCAAGTGCGAGTCGGACTCGCACACGAAGGGTTCCGTACCACAAGGCAAAAACGCCGAAAAAAACACGTTTGTTGTATGGGAGCCCCCTTAAATATTTATTTTATATTATTTTTAGTATTTGTTGTTATAGCGGCAACAGAAATACATATTTTGTGAAAATTTCAACTGTCTAGCTACTGCGGTTCTTGAGATACAGCCTGGTGACAGACAGACGGACGGACGGACGGACGGACGGACAGCGAAGTCTTAGTAATAGAGTTCGGTTTTTACCCTTTGGGTACGGAACCCTAAAAACCGGCCGTAGTAGACGTCTTTCGTATGAAATAATGATGATGGCGCCAAGTAGTCACATATTCTGGTCATCATCGACAAAATGTACAGACGCCAGCACATCAAGCTACTACAATCTGTCAAATTTCTTTAATAGATTTTCAACTTTATCGCTAAAGCATAAGGTTCAGAGTTGATTGGGAAATGTTGACGGTTTCAGGTAGCTTGATGTGCTGGCGTCTGTAGGTACCTACCTATTCAATCTGTTTCCTTTTAATAAAGGATATAAAGCGTGGAAGCGTGTTAATATACGCTTTTATTAGCTTCACTTGTAACTAACAATGTAAAAAATGATGGAAGTAAATTTTAACCTATTTCTAATTATCGTATCGAAATGAAACTTTGTATGTATGTGTAGTTTGGAAGACAAAACTATAATTTGGTTTCTTGGAGCTGATCTGAAGATGGAGCCAGAAGGTGGATAGTGGCTACTAGAAAACCCCTCGACTTTGGGCTCATATTATGATTTGTTTTGACGAGTACAATAGATTGCACTTGGTGTCGAGGGTCCGATGATGGAGCCAGAAGGTGGATAGTGGAATTTTTCAGTGGCTACTAGTAAACCCCTTTTTTTTTTTTTTTTTTGGGTTGGAAATCATCAAATGACCCCTCCCGCTCTGGGCGGAGCGGAAGGGAGTGTCAGACTCTTACTGACTAAAACCCACCCGTGTTCCTTCACTTGCCTGTGCCAGGGGCCACGGTATCTCTTTCGAACAACCCGCGACCCCGGCGGGCATCGGCCCTAGCGGACCCCGTCAGTTGGTGCTGACATCTCCTTGAGGCGCGCGTGGAACACAACGCGCCGTCGACCCGGGCCTGGTCCTTACCGGACGGCGAGCTGCCCATTGCTCGCCGCCCGCAAGCCCGCGCCTACGGTGGCCGGGAATCGGCTATCGACTCCCGACGCCCGGGGCGTCTCCTGCGGCGGCTAGGGGCGTAAGGGCGCAAGGATTGCCGCTCCCTCACGCGCTCCGCCTCCTCCTTCGCGAGCATCACTGCTTCGCAAAAGGAGGCGATAGCCTCCGATGCACTCTCGCTCCGTACCATGGCCCGGACTATGGCCGGACGCGAGAGATCGCCGCCGCCGATCGCCGCCGTGAGGACACGGCGGTGCTCTGCCTAAGCTGGGCAGATCTCCACCGTATGCTCCACCGTGTCCTCCGGGCGATCCACACAATGGTGACACCCGGGCGTTTCCTCCCGCCTTATTCGGAATAGGAACCTCCCGAAGCAGCCGTGTCCGGTGAGGACCTGCGTTAGGCGGAAGGTGAGGACGCCGTGGCGTCTCTCTAGCCACTCCTCAAAGAGGGGACTTATCGCCGCAATTGTGGCGTGCCCAGCACTGGGTTGCGACAGTCGCACTCTCCATGTCGCCATGAGATCCCGCCGGAGGTCTGTCCGCTGCACCGCGATTTCTCGCGGCAGCGGAGTTACGCCCCGGCGGCGGCGTTTCACCTCCTCTCGCCACTCCCATATGTGGGCGAGGACACTAGTAAACCCCTCGAGTTTGAGCTCATATTATTTGTTTTGGCAAGTCCACTAGATTGCATTATTTTGGTGTCGAGGGTCTGGTGATGGAGCCAGGAGTTGGATAGTGGAACTCTTTAGGAGTTACTAGTAAACCCCTTGAGTCATATGATTTGTTTTGCCGAGTCCACTAGATTGCACTTGGTGTTGAGGGTCTGGCGAAGGAGCCAGGAGGTGGATAGCGGAAAAAGTCAATTTAATTATTTTATATTTTTTAGTGCGTGATAAAAGCGTGGTTTTTAATTTTTTTCAAACTACTTACATAGATATTTTACCATCGTATTAAAATTAAATCTTGTCGAATGAATGGGAATGAACAGCAAGAAACACGTCTACCTATAGACATGGGCATTCATTTCGTGTGGGACCTATCACATTGTGTTTTCAAACTTTACGTTCAATGTGTATAAACAAGTCAAAACTGTTTATGCTCATTTATTATTATTCACATCATTATGATTATATTAGGAGTTCATCGTCAGTATCGAGTCTACCTTCTGGAAATTTTCTTGGATTGCAATATTAATTTACTCCATGTACATAGATATGTAGATTTCATAATATTTATTATGACTATCGATTTTATTAACGTGGAACACCTGAAGATTATGAAAATTTTTTAGACGGATATAATAATAATTACTTACCTATTTGTGATAAATTTTTATCATAATTAGTTATCAAGGAGTAATCTGCATCAGCAATAATTGTGAAAATAGACAGAAGTCAAATCATTTACTTTTAAAACCCGCAACAGTTAACTTGATACTACGCTCGGGAGACGTAAGCGCAGGGTATTGTGATGGCGAGAGCGGTAACAGCGCAGGAGTTGGACCCGGGAGGCTGCTCGGGTCTCAAGTTAACTCTTGCAGGTTGCACAGACGCCAGAACATCAAGCTACCCGAAACTGTCAAATTTTCCCAATCAACTTTGAACCTTATGGCTTAGCGATACAGTTGAAAATCTACTAAAGTTTGACAGATTGTAGTAGCTTGATATGCTGGCGTCTGTACATCGTCGTCATACTTACCTACAATTAAACCAGCTGTAAGTTCATCATCATCAATTCAGCCGAAAGACGTCCACTGCTGGACATGGGCCTCCCCCAAGCACCTCCACTTCGACCGGTTCTGCGTTTCTCGCATCCAACGGGTTCCTGCGACCTTCACAAGGTCGTCGGATCACATTGTGGCCTTCCAACGCTACGTCTTCCGGTACGCGGTCGCCACTCCAGAACTTTTCGGCCCCATCGGCCATCGGCCATCTGTTCTGCGAGCAATGTGCCCTGCCCACTGCCACTTAAGTTTTGCAATTCTTCGGGCTATGTCGGTTACCTTAGTTCTCCTGCGTATCTCCTCATTCCTGATTCGATCACGCAGGGAAACTCCAAGCATAGCCGTCTCCATTGCCCTTAGGGTGACTTTTAACCTTCTTATAAGGCCCATTGTGACCTACCACGTTTCAGTGCCATAAGTCATCACTGGCAACACGCACTAGTCAAAGACTTTCGTCTTGAGACACTGCGGTATGTGGACGATAAGATATTGCGTAGCTTCCCGAACGCTGCCCAGCCGAGTCGGATTCGACGATTGACCTCTTTCTCGAAGTTAGACCTACCTAACTGGACAGTTTATCCTAGATAAACAAACTCGTCCACGACTTCGAGTGTAGCGTCTCCGACCTTTATGAGAGTGCGTGTTACATGGGCATTTGACATGACCTTCATTTTGTCCATGTTTATTTTAAGAACCACTCTTTCGGAGGCTCTACTGAGGTCATCGAGCATTGTACTAAGGTCCTTCATAGTCTCAGCCATGACTACGATATCGTCGGCAAACCGAAGGTGAGTTATGTACTCGCCATTGATGTTAATGCCAGCCGCTTTCCAGTCCAGAACCGAACAGAAGACGTCCTACACTGCGGCAGTGAACATTTTCGGAGAGATAACGTCTCCCTGTCTTACACCTCGCTGCAGATTGATAGGTTTCGAGGTATGATCCTGGAGTCGGACTGACATAGTGGCGTTTTCGTACAGACTCTTCAGCACCTCGATGTACCGATAGTCGATGTGGCACCGTTGAAGAGACTGCAGTAACCCATGTCTCGATCGAATCAAAGGCTTTCTCGTAGTCCACAAACGCTAAGCAGAGAGGCAGGTTATACTCTTCGGTCTTCTGTTTAACCTGTCGCAGCGTATGTATGTGGTCTACGGTGCTATCCTTTAGCTGTAAGTTACTGCATTTAAAAAAAACATACAAACACCCGAACATAGTACCTCCTCCTTTTTGTGAAGTCGGTAAAAAGACAAGAATTTACAAAGAAAAGAGAATTTGCTCATTGCATAATATTATTATAATTTGGTTTGAAGAAGAATGTATTCACTAGGAATTATTATGAATCTTTTGATGATGTATCATCATTATACACAATAGTTGTCGTATGTATAAGTATAACCATAACGTAACGGGAAGCAGACACAATGGTCAAGCAATCATTACAAACATATAATTTAAGACAAAGGTTAGTCAAAGTGTTAAGCAGTCAAAACAAAAAAGTAATTTAAAAAAATTAAACCGACTTCAAAAAGAAAATAACTCAAAATTATGAAATAACTTTAATTTCGGAAGTCGGTGTCTTGGGATCTGTATTTTAGTTTTATGCCACCGACTTCCGAAATTAAAGTTATTTCATAATTTTGAGTTATTTTCTTTTTGAAGTCGGTTTAATTTTTTTTAAATTACTTTTTATTTCGTAATTTTTAGTTTTTGCACTAGTATTTGACCAAGGTTTTGAGATGTTTTCCCTTTGACACTACACCCGTAGCTCTTATCAATAAGCCAGGCCGTCACACTTACACGTATTAGTCCATATCTTGAAAATTACTGAATCGATCTTGATGAAACTTGCACTGTTCCCTAAGTTGAAGAAAATGTAAGCCAATAAAAAAAAAATGGTCACGATCCGATTAATAGTTCCGGAGATATGCGTGGACAAACATACATACATACATACATACATACATACGTCTATGAAATTTTGTATATTTGTTTGGAAGCCCTAATAGATCATCATATGTGAATATAATGCAATTCCAATAATATTACATACATACGTATCGAATTGATAACCTCCTTTTTTTTGAAGTCGGTAAAAATATGGTTTAAATTACCCGAAAGTTCATTATGGAGGTTCTAGCTAATTTTTAATGGTTCCGTATCCAAAAACTGCTAACGGTCTGCCCGTCCGTCCGTCTGTCACAGGGTTGTATTTTTGAACCGTAATAGGCAGACACTGAAAAATTTCATAGATAGAGTTTTGTTCTTGCATGGGGACCTCCTTTATTTTCAACTTTACTTTATGTTTATTTTTCTAAAACAAAGAATTACACAAGAATAAGAATGAGTAGTGTTAAATGTTGTACGGAACCATGTGGCCGAGATTAACTTCTGGAAAACTCAGAATTAGTGTCTGAAAATGGTCTATTTAAAAGTTAATGCTTTTATCATAATGCCTAGCTTTTTCCCAATTAGGTTGTGGCCGGTAAGTCTAACTGGAAGCAGCTGATTACCTACCAGTATAACATGCTGCTACTGCCTATCGACCCAGTTACTGGGAAACACGATACTCTTTAGTAAGACTGGTTGACAGACTATCAGGTTTCTGATAAGGTACCATTAACGACTGTTAAAGATCTACCTATAAAAATAAATGCTTGAACTTTATGAATTGATCAAGTCCGAGGCTGTTTTACAACCAACAGTTCTGTTTAAAGGTAGAATCAAGCGACTCTACTATTTACATTAACAGTTCAAGACGTTTTGCAGCAAGCGTAATAATGGATCTTTGAACTCGGCTTGCGGAAACAAATTACAACAGTTGATACGAGTTCGACAAACAAATGTCAAAAACTTATCAAAATGTTCCCTACATTTTGATAAGTTTTTGACATTTGTTTTGACAATTTTTGACAATTAGAGGTATTTTTGACAGATTGAGACTGAGATCAGACTGTGAACGTTCTTAAAATTACGAGAATTGCCCCTCAGGTATCAGGCATTTCACTTTTATCTCACATGTAAACATCTGAACACAAAATGAATCAAAGTGAATAATTAATTAATTAGTGAACCGAATCAACGACGTTGATTTCAGTACTCACTCTTCACTTGTTGTTTTTTTCTTGACCCCGATCACGCCTGATGGAAAGCGATGGATGAGGTCTAAGATGGAACAAGCGTGCCCAGAAAATGCCTAACATAATATGTAATTTCTTCGTTATCGTGTGAACGTAGAATTAAACAAAAAATTTCACATTCACTCGAGTAAAGCTTCTGAAATCAGCTTTGCGGAGTCATAAGCCTGAAAGATTTACAACGAGTGTAACAAGAGACTATCGGTATTGTCGAGTTTAGGAGGCAGTCAGTTCTAAAGTGTTTAGAACACGGCGGTTTAGAATAAAGTAGCTGACCTCAACACATTAATCATGTTTAAAGTACTAAATTGCACAATCAGCCTATAATGTTCCCACTGCTGGGACACGGTCTCCTCTCGGTGAGAGGGAGTGGGCCATAATCCACCACGCGGGCCCAGTGCGGGTTGGTAGATGTCACATGTCTTAGAAAATTTTTGGTTCTAGGACATGCCGGTTTCGTTATGATGTTTTCTTTCACCGTTTTGAGAGCAGTGGTGATGAAATAATTTACATTAAGTAAAGTTCCTGCTTGGGTTTGAACCCCACACCTACGACTCGTAAGTCGCGGCCGTTACCTCTGGACCACCACTGCTCTTAAGTTTAAGTAAGTAAGCTTAAGTTTTAAAATAATAGAAGTAACATAAGCTACTTAGGTATTTCGTTCAATTGAACAACGGTTCATGACAATTTTTACACCCGTTACCGGTGGTGGGATAACATTTAATTTTTCATTTTCAATGGTGAGGTAGGTTTGTTTTAATTTTGAAGAGTAGGCCCTTATGCCATACACGGTCAAATGCCTGTTTCACATCTAAGAATGCAGAAGCGCAATATTCTCCTAGCTCAAGTGATTGTCTTGTTTGTTTGTTTGATTGTCTCTAACATACTACAAGCGCATACATCACACACACACACACGACACATACACATGACACACACAGTCATACATTACACTTTACACCACAAACCTCACCTAATTCACATTAGAGAGAGGCTACATTTTTATTTATCTCTAAATTAATCTTTTCTATTGTTTAATAACTTTGTTTTCTTTTTACCGACTTCACAAAAAGGAGGAATTAAGCACCATATGTGCGGTGCTCACTGGAGCCCTGCATAGCCACGCCATGAACCAACAACACATTTGCTTATAGCCGAAAGGCTGATTGCAGAAAGTAGTACAAAAAAAAAAATCAATGGTGTTGATTTACAGTAGACCGTATTGTTCCATGAGAAATGTCGAAATCATAGTCGTAAAAAGTTTATGAAATCGTAAACCAGTTCGAAGTTACGTTTAAGATCGTCACGTGCGAAGTCGCCTTCAAACAATAGTATTATCCCACCAAAAACATTCTGTAAAAAACTAGCCAAGTCTCAATGGAGCTGCTTGTTTATCTCTAAAAAGTAATGAAATCTAGACAAAGTCGTACCAAGTCTAAGGTTCCTTACTGCGATTTCTTTATTATTATAGTTAATGTTGTGTGACTTGGCCGTTGAACATTCTTTATACGTTAGTGGGTACAAGTCAATTTTGTTTACACGTAATGTTATATCCCACCAAAAACATTCTGTAAAAAACTAGCCAAGTCTCAATGGAGCTGCTTGTTTATCTCTAAAAAGTAATGAAATCTAGACAAAGTCGTACCAAGTCTAAGGTTCCTTACTGCGATTTCTTTATTATTATAGTTAATGTTGTGTGACTTGGCCGTTGAACATTCTTTATACGTTAGTGGGTACAAGTCAATTTTGTTTACACGTAATGTTATATCTGTTGTAACTACCTATGTTTGTTAAGCGAGATAATAGCCCATACCGGTATTGGTAATTGGACGCTAGTGTCTCATTTTAGGCTGTTGTTGATTGTGCAACACATGCATTCAGCATTGACAATGCTGACTTCTGCTGTCTTCTTTTTGGAGCGTCAAATCGACCACCGATCTAACATAAAATAGACATACAGACGGACTTCTAATCATTGATTATAAGTCCGTCTGTACTGGAAATAATTTTTGATACTGTTTGTTTCAGGCTCGCTTAAACATTTATTGAAATACGCAGCTTTATCAAGCCTACAATTGACTAGTTATTAAATCAACGTTTTCCAAGTGGCAATTTTCCATCGTCAATGGGTAGCGGTTATGGCGACAGATTGGTGCAATGGTGTCATGGAGCACCTGGGTTTGTACCCTTGTGTACCCTTCAACGGCCAAGTCACACAACATTAACTATAATAATAAAGAAATCGCAGTAAGGAACCTTAGACTTGGTACGACTTTGTCTAGATTTCATTACTTTTTAGAGATAAACAAGCAGCTCCATTGAGACTTGGCTAGTTTTTTACAGAATGTTTTTGGTGGGATTTCACTTCTTTTTGTAGAAACGTATACGTACGGACGTATTCTTTTTGTATTGCATTATATTTTGACCAAATATTTTGAGCGAAATTAATATTTTAGTGTAAGGAGGATGGGCGTTTTGGTACCCGAAAACTAATTACATCCAAACAAAATAATTTATATACAGATTGAAAGGCCTAATTATGTAGAACAATAGTTGATATGGGGGATAGTCCCAGTTCGCTGTCCGTTCAGAGATATACAACCTTTAACACTATACATTTATGTTAGGTTTAGGTTAGGTTAGGGCGTTTTGGTACCGGAAAACTAATTACATCCAATCAAAATAATTTATATACAGATTGAAAGGTCTAATTATGTAGAACAATAGTTGTTATGGAGGATAGTCCCAGTTCGCTGTCCGTTCAGAGATATACAACCTTTAACACTATACATTTGTTAGGTTAGGTTATGGCGTTTTGGTACCCGAAAACTAATTACATCTAAACAAAATAATTTTTATACAGATTGAAAGGTCTAATTATGTAGAACAATAGTTGTTATGGGGATAGTCCCAGTTCGCTGTCCGTTCAGAGATATACAACCTTTAACACTATACATTTATGTTAGGTTTAGGTTAGGTTAGGTTAGGGCGTTTTGGTACCCGAAAACTAATTACATCTAAACAAAATATTTTTTATACAGATTGAAAGATCTAATTATGTAGAACAATAGTTGTTAGGGGGATAGTCCCAGTTCGCTGTCCGTTCAGAGATATACAACCTTTAACATTATGTAGGTTAGGTTAAGGTTAGGTTAGGGCGTTGCGGAAGGATTGTACGTTCCCGCGTCCCCCAGCGTAGTGTAAATGGAAAAACGGGGTAAAAAAAAGGTAGATAAAATGCAGTCACGTCACGATAAAGCAAGAGTCTATTATTGTTACTTATGACCTAACCTAACGATAACCTAACCTAACCTTTAAAGGTTGTATATCTCTGAACGGACAGCGAACTGAGACTATCCCCCCTAACGACTATTGCTCTATCTAATTAGACCTTTAAAACTGTATATAAATTATTTTGTTTGGTTGCCATGTTTTTCGGGTACCAGCTTCCATACATTTTTGCCCATCGTCCTTTGTTTATTTAATTTGTGTAATGTTCGACATCAAATGAAGCGGCCCACCAAGTTAAATATTTTTTGTAAAGGCGGTATGTCGATCTATAGTAGTTTGGTTGGGCTCTTGTGTTTTCTAATCAGGGTCACCCACCAGGTACATCAGATCTTCGATTATCCTAATTTTTATAGTTTTCCCTTTATGTGGCCATTAAACCCTAACTCTGTACCAAATTTCAGCACTCTGAGTTTATGGGAAGTACTAGTTCTATTTTGATGATGAGTGAGTGAGTGAGTGAGTGTCTAAAATGCGAAACTTTGCTTTCGCTTAACTTCGGAACTAAATAACCTACAGACTTGAAATTTTGGATTGTAAGTATGTGATTATAGCTTACTGGATGACGAAAATTTCTGCGTTCTGGTCTTATCCAGAGGTTCTCAAATAGGGGCCTGAAAATGCGGCGAAATGGTTCCTGTAAAGGATGGTACGGCAGTGTTTGCTTCGCGCTCGACTTGGCGGGGGCACTGCCGTGCCCCCCGATCTGTTGTAACTACCTATGTTTGTTAAGCGAGATAATAGCCCATACCGGTATTGGTAATTGGACGCTAGTGTCTCATTTTAGGCTGTTGTTGATTGTGCAACACATGCATTCAGCATTGACAATGCTGACTTCTGCTGTCTTCTTTTTGGAGCGTCAAATCGACCACCGATCTAACATAAAATAGACATACAGACGGACTTCTAATCATTGATTATAAGTCCGTCTGTACTGGAAATAATTTTTGATACTGTTTGTTTCAGGCTCGCTTAAACATTTATTGAAATACGCAGCTTTATCAAGCCTACAATTGACTAGTTATTAAATCAACGTTTTCCAAGTGGCAATTTTCCATCGTCAATGGGTAGCGGTTATGGCGACAGATTGGTGCAATGGTGTCATGGAGCACCTGGGTTTGTACCCTTGTGTACCCTTCAACGGCCAAGTCACACAACATTAACTATAATAATAAAGAAATCGCAGTAAGGAACCTTAGACTTGGTACGACTTTGTCTAGATTTCATTACTTTTTAGAGATAAACAAGCAGCTCCATTGAGACTTGGCTAGTTTTTTACAGAATGTTTTTGGTGGGATTTCACTTCTTTTTGTAGAAACGTATACGTACGGACGTATTCTTTTTGTATTGCATTATATTTTGACCAAATATTTTGAGCGAAATTAATATTTTAGTGTAAGGAGGATGGGCGTTTTGGTACCCGAAAACTAATTACATCCAAACAAAATAATTTATATACAGATTGAAAGGCCTAATTATGTAGAACAATAGTTGATATGGGGGATAGTCCCAGTTCGCTGTCCGTTCAGAGATATACAACCTTTAACACTATACATTTATGTTAGGTTTAGGTTAGGTTAGGGCGTTTTGGTACCGGAAAACTAATTACATCCAATCAAAATAATTTATATACAGATTGAAAGGTCTAATTATGTAGAACAATAGTTGTTATGGAGGATAGTCCCAGTTCGCTGTCCGTTCAGAGATATACAACCTTTAACACTATACATTTGTTAGGTTAGGTTATGGCGTTTTGGTACCCGAAAACTAATTACATCTAAACAAAATAATTTTTATACAGATTGAAAGGTCTAATTATGTAGAACAATAGTTGTTATGGGGATAGTCCCAGTTCGCTGTCCGTTCAGAGATATACAACCTTTAACACTATACATTTATGTTAGGTTTAGGTTAGGTTAGGTTAGGGCGTTTTGGTACCCGAAAACTAATTACATCTAAACAAAATATTTTTTATACAGATTGAAAGATCTAATTATGTAGAACAATAGTTGTTAGGGGGATAGTCCCAGTTCGCTGTCCGTTCAGAGATATACAACCTTTAACATTATGTAGGTTAGGTTAAGGTTAGGTTAGGGCGTTGCGGAAGGATTGTACGTTCCCGCGTCCCCCAGCGTAGTGTAAATGGAAAAACGGGGTAAAAAAAAGGTAGATAAAATGCAGTCACGTCACGATAAAGCAAGAGTCTATTATTGTTACTTATGACCTAACCTAACGATAACCTAACCTAACCTTTAAAGGTTGTATATCTCTGAACGGACAGCGAACTGAGACTATCCCCCCTAACGACTATTGCTCTATCTAATTAGACCTTTAAAACTGTATATAAATTATTTTGTTTGGTTGCCATGTTTTTCGGGTACCAGCTTCCATACATTTTTGCCCATCGTCCTTTGTTTATTTAATTTGTGTAATGTTCGACATCAAATGAAGCGGCCCACCAAGTTAAATATTTTTTGTAAAGGCGGTATGTCGATCTATAGTAGTTTGGTTGGGCTCTTGTGTTTTCTAATCAGGGTCACCCACCAGGTACATCAGATCTTCGATTATCCTAATTTTTATAGTTTTCCCTTTATGTGGCCATTAAACCCTAACTCTGTACCAAATTTCAGCACTCTGAGTTTATGGGAAGTACTAGTTCTATTTTGATGATGAGTGAGTGAGTGAGTGAGTGTCTAAAATGCGAAACTTTGCTTTCGCTTAACTTCGGAACTAAATAACCTACAGACTTGAAATTTTGGATTGTAAGTATGTGATTATAGCTTACTGGATGACGAAAATTTCTGCGTTCTGGTCTTATCCAGAGGTTCTCAAATAGGGGCCTGAAAATGCGGCGAAATGGTTCCTGTAAAGGATGGTACGGCAGTGTTTGCTTCGCGCTCGACTTGGCGGGGGCACTGCCGTGCCCCCCGATTACAGTAGGGTTAGTTGCTATAGCAATGACTTTTCAAATATAAATAGGAAATTCATTTCGGTATTCTGAAGGATGAATAATATAATGAGCAAAACTAACTACTTGAACAAAAACTACAATATAATCCCAATAGGAACAAGAAATCTTATAACAATATTATATGAGATTTCTTTCGATTTATAGGTACAATCGATAGCAAATAATAATCAGATAATTTTAATAATCGGTATATTATTAATTATGGGCACGTTTTCACTGTCACGTATGTTTATCGTCTTAAGTTCGCAAACAATCCGATTGTTTGAGTTCATTTAGTGATGATAATTAGTGCAAAAAAGACGCGTTTCATGTGGTGCTGAAAATATAAAGAAAACAGGTCAGTTTTCATTGGTTTGGAAAGATGATATCCTGAGCTGAAATTAACTCACATACTTAGCGCGTCAGTTAGGTACTGTTACCTATGATTACATTTTTAATGTCAGTGTTTAACCACATTCCCATTACTTTACTAAATTGACTTACGTTTTTCTTTCCTTCTGTAATACGAACTGGTGTTCGCAACTCCACGTCAATGCGCGGATTTTGCGTATATTTCTGTAATAGTAAATATTCAATAACACCCGCTTTCTTATCTGCGCGTGCATTTCAATACTATTTTCAGTGCAGTTGCACCTGATCATGGAATTTCCTTTGTTTTAATTTGTTGCTAAGTTTATCAACAATTTTCCTAGGTACTATGCTTTAATAGCTTTGTTATGTATTTGTTGCCAACTTAATATATTTCCTAGGTGCAATGCCATAATGGCATTGTTCAATAGAAATTCTATAGGTGAGCCACTCGGAAATTTGGATACATTGCTTGATTAGTTGTTTCACAATCGGGGATTACGTCAAAACTTAATAATAATGTTATTTAATATGCTGATTGCAGGATGACAGGTACCATCGCCAAACAGGAGGTGGTTAAAGACAAAGGTGGTGATAAGGTTGTAGACCATACAAAGCAAAGTAAGCACCAGTGGGAGCCTCTCACAGATGGAGTGAAATGGATTGAGAAATATAGTGAAAATCTCGAGAACTTCTTCGAAAGATTACCAGAGTTCATCACTACCTTCATTGCCACATTAGCTGTCTTCACATTCGGAGCTACTTTAAGAGGTATGTAATGTCATTTTTCTATTTCTTGTAAGTACGATTTTATACGATTAGTCACGATTTTGATAAGACTTAGATTAGGTTTTATCAATGGCGGTATAACTGCACTATAAAAAGCTTCGTTAGTGAGTGCAAAATTATATTTTCTTATGTTCGTTTTGGTTAATGAAGCGATTTTATTCACGTGCAAATTCATGTTTTAACATAAAATATAGCCTATGACATCTATATAATAAATTTGTAGAAAAGTGGTGTCTGTACAATGGAAATATATAAAAAAAAAGTAGCAGGGGTTGTTATTATATCGATGCCGAACCCGAAATCTATATAATAAATTTGTAGAAAAGTGGTGTCTGTACAATGGAAATATATAAAAAAAAAGTAGCAGGGGTTGTTATTATATCGATGCCGAACCCGAAATTGTAATTAATTTTTTTTTTGTCTGTTTGTCGGTTTGTCTGTTTGTCTGTTTGTTTGTGCACGCTAATATCAGAAACGGCTTATTCGACTTAGATGCGGTTTTCACTAATATATTGTAGTAGGCTTCACTTAACATTTAGTGTTTATTTCATGTCAATCGGTTCATAAATAAAAAAGTTATGTCAATTTAAAGAATCACGGCGAACATTTGTTAAGGTATTCTATCAGAGTACGGACACGCCTCGGGCCTGCGCGTCCGATCTTCGGAACTACTGGACGGATTTGAATGATTTTTTTTTTGTTGTATAGTTATTATGGCTGGACAACATTCAGGCTATAATGTTTCTTGGAAACTTGAACACCTGATGCAGAACCGAAACAGACCAGCTTAACTATAAGAGATACAAAAATGATACCATAGCAAAAATTGTTCCACGTGATGAGGATTTTCTGCTGAGAGAATAAATTTGAAGATCTAGAACACCTGATGGGGAACTCCAAGAGCCCAGCTACACCATAACACATATAGGAATGACGTCTTAGTAAAAGTTACTCGGTCTGATGGGCATTTCCTGTTGACTTATAAAAATCGAAGATCAGAAACATCTGATGTGGAAATCTAAGCTATCACTAATTTCACCTCCACGCGGTGAAGGCGGTAACAGTTTAGGACTGATTTTCGATGACGATGGTATATCATTGAAAATTTGACTCTACTGGCCAAAACTCCCATTTTTTTTTTTAACGTCAAGAAATGCTCATGCATTCTGCACTACCACGGGGAGATAGTGCAGTTATGTGGGACTCTAACCCACTAAAACTCCACGGTGTCCTCCTCTGCCGCTTACGGCGGGAACATGGGCACGCGTTAGCACTCATCCGTGAACCCGCCGCGGCTGTCCGTCACCGGACCCTCCGCTGGGGAGTACTCCCCATCACCGGCGCACCAGAACACATAGCACGCCGTGACCACCCCAGGGACCAAACCAGCACATGGGCCAGACGATCCCGTGTCTGGGCACCCTTGGTAGGGGAGCAGTCACTTAGATTTTAATTGATCAGGTATCTTCATAATAAAACTATAACCATGCCTAGAAAGAGGTCAAATCTTTCCCAATGTTCCAAAGGAGCTAAAAGATTGAGGATCATAAGATCCCAAGAATCTACCGAAGAGCGTCAGGAGAGACTTGATGCTGTTTGAGAACATCAGGCTGCAACTCGCTCCGTGGAAACCTCTTTGGATCGCGAAGCACGCCTGCGTTCTCAGCGTATTTACGCATCTACATCCAGATCTCTAGAGACCAGTGAAGAATATGATGCGCGACTGACCGCTGATACGGTGAGATTATCATACATTGTTCCGAACAAGCACACAGCAAAATATTCATAATCAGAAAGTGAGAAAGAAAGAATTGCTGGAGTACGGCATGAAGAGACAGATTAAGAAGAGCGCAACGAACGTTTGAATTCTGATCGACTTCGACATTCTCTGAACAGAATTTCGATATCATCTGAAGAATCGGATGTGTCTCAAGATATAGCCGTAGGGCATGGCGACCTTCCTTGGGTTGATAAGGAACGGAGTGCATTTACGTATACTCCTATGATTGACTACGCCACATATTCCGCCATCGGAGGTATGGTTAAAATTTTTACTTTTTGTGAAGCTGTTAAATAGCAAAAAGAAACAAACGGTATGTGTTGCTCAGGTGGGAAAGTACATATTGAAATATTACAAAATCCTCCAGAAATATTAAGATCACTGCTAATCGGTGACCATCACAGTCAAAACATTTCTTGAACAACATTCGTTCGTACAATAATGCCTTTCAAATGACATCTTTTGTTGCGAAACAGATTTCAGAAGGCCCATTTATGCCAACATTCAAAGTGCAAGGCCAAGTTTACCACCCTATTGGTTCATTATTGCCTGAAAATGACGTCTCGAATCGTCTCGCGCATCCCGTTGTTATCCAGTCCCCGGGTTCTTAGAATTCGACATCAGACGTTTCAGATCTTCGATTTTGACTACCCCGTTGTCGCTGGCATAACCAACAGGATCCGCGTACGAAGTCGCGGGCAGAAGCTAGTACGGCAATACAGTAGCTTTCCAATAATGAAATAATTTGTCGAATTGGATGAGCAGTTCCGAAGATTACTCCCTACATACAAACACACTTTACCTCTTTATAATACAACGACGACGAGTATAGATTTACGAATTTTCATTTTTATTCAGTTTATTGATGACTTCAGACAGTGCAAAAGCATTGGAGATTATGTTTCATGTCATTTCCATGAGATTTTCAATCATGATTTGAATAAAAAGACCTGCAAGGTAATTGCGTAACACACTATCAGTAAAAATGGGTTTCATTTTGACAGTTCAACAACATACATTGCGTTATTTACGTTGTTGAGCAGACACATTTTTCGAACATATATGGAGCAATGGATTAACAATATGCTTCAAAATGATTCAAATTGAGAGTAATAGTGTTTTACGCAATTAGGGTGCTATTCAATTTTTCACACATTTTCCTCAGCCTAGCGTCAATTATTATTTATTTAATTTAACTTATTATGATTTAACTTTAACTCTACTTCAGTTGATTTTGAAATAGCAATCAGTATCCATTAGCCAAGTTTTAATCAGTGCTGACAATTTCAACTTATTTATTTATTTATTTAGGGACAACAAACAGTAGTGTAATAATAAGTAAACATAGGTTAAAACTCAATAATAGTAGTAAAAAATACACTACTCACAACGTTATCCACATATTGCTAAACAAATCTACTAGTTGTTAGAAAGAACTATAAAATAACAGGCAGAATAAAGTAAACATTACTTAATTAATAGGGTTCTGATCACTTAAAATAGTAACAATTTCTTTTCTAAATATTATAGCCTTGCTATGAAACATAATATTAGTTGAGCCAAACTGCCTATTGTAGGTGTCAACTAATCTATGCAATGGTGAGCGTACGCCTGGGTTGGTTCTACAAAAAGTAGTTGCAAACAAGTGTCCTAATATAATTATAATAATAATATAATTTATAGTGCGGACCACTAATCACGCAGGTTCTGCATAGCAGTAACTAAACGCCCATTTTAACAATGATTTATTTTACAAAGCTTAAATTAAATGTCATTGGTCACGTGAAATTGATATAGCTTTAAGTCTTAGATTACTAAACTAATTCATGTGAACTGAATTGCAATAATTATGATAAGATAGTTAAAGTAATCGTCACTGACACAGGTTGAATAAATGATTTTGATAACGATCGATAAATAGTTATTAACTAATAACGATTAACCTTTGGGAAACATTGGTGATATTATAAATGATAAATGTAGCAGTAACGTGCTGAATTGCATAAATAAAATCGGTGCCTTCAAAATTAAATAACAACATAACACATATAATGCTCATAACATCCACAAAGGGTTAGAGGTGCACCTGTAGCAACGCATATTTTACCACCAATACCAATGATGATGTTTCAGAGCAATGTAATAGGTGAGCGCATTGCCAAATTAAATAATATTTGCCGTATTCCTCTTGACGACAATGTAATCAAGCATTAACAATGTTGCAATCAAAACAGTGGAGCTAATTGATCAATTCGATAAGCTATCTTTGACATTGGTATTCGGGTTGACGTAACATAAGTACATCTTTGTGATGTAAGACGTCGCCAAATTAGACGAAAAAATAGACAAATGTACATACATAAAACAATAATGACCTTTGAAAAAGGTCTTCTATTGCTTCGTGGCCGGTCTCTGTAGGTCTAGGTTGTACTCGTATGTCACGATCCACATGGCAACTATTGTCGCCTGATGACGGGACCATTTATTAAGAGACTTTTGTGTCAACACCTTTGCTCCTTTATATTCAAAATGTCATGGTGCAGATGAGTACTTCGCGACGATACTTTTGATGGGTTGGAAGTCGTAGATAGTTAATACAAGTGTCCTTGTTGTAGTCGCCGTTGGGATCCCTTCTTTTCGCATAATGTTCTTTTTCCTAATATACTTTGGCATAACTCTTTTGGTATAATTTGTTTTGCCATAATAATACTTTGGCATATTTTTTTTTGGCATACAGCTTAGGTTGGCATAATTATCTATAAGGCTAATTTGTTTTGGCATATATTTAATTCGCATAACGTTACTAGGCCTAATGACTATTAGCATAATCATATTTAGGCATACAATTAATAGAAATTACGGAAACAAATTTGAGTTATTTTTACGTATTTATTTTTGATTTTCATGCAAATGATTTATTATACATAACATTAATTCCATTTTTAACCCTAAATTAAAATTAAAGTATTGTCTTAAAAAATCATTATGTTGTGCTACAAAAGTTAGTGACAGAACCGAATCGCTGCAAAACCGACTCCACGTAGTCTTGTCTGCCCTACCCCTAGAGTGTAATTTAAAATCGCGTAGGCGCGTAGGGGCGAGGCGGCCCGCGGGCTGAGGAGCAGGCGGCTGGGAGCGAGTCTTCGGCTTGCTGGCCGGCTCCGCCGGCCAGCCTCAGCTGCGGTGGTGAGCGAAAGCCGTCTGCGACGATTAGCACGCGTGGGGCCGCCGGAGGCCCGCAGCGCCGGAGCCGTGACAGAAACCATGCCTGCTGCATGTTGCATGCTTGCTTGCATTCTGCATGCTTGCTTGCATGCTGCATGCTTGCTTGCATGCTGAATGCTTGCTTGCATGCCTGCTGCATGCTTGCTTGCATGCTGAATGCTTGCTTGCATGCCTGCTGCATGCTTGCTTGCATGCTGAATGCTTGCTTGCATGCCTGCTGCATGCTTGCTTGCATGCTGAATGCTTGCTTGCATGCCTGATGTATGCTTGTTTACATGTTGCATGCTTGCTGCATGCATGGTATATGCTTGTTTGCATGTTTCTTACAACGAAAAAAAACCTACAAAATTGTTCAAAACAAATATGTTATGTACCTGCTTCAGGAGATATGGTTTTTTTCCAATCGTCGAAATAAATTGGTATATCCTCTTCGGGCAAAAAGGCTAAGGCCTATATACATTTTATTTCCATGGCAAATGATATATTATTTCAGGTGTATTCAGGTGTTTTCAGGCATATTTTAGGCATATTTTACTTCATTGTTATGCCTATAAAATATGCTTTAATATCATTATGCGTAAATAAATTTATGCTTAAGAATGTTATGCTTAATAAAGTTATGCTTTAGAATGTTCTGCTTAATCATTATTATGATTATAGAAATTATGCGTAAAAAATTATGCGTAAGCTGTTATGCGTAAATACTATTATGCGAAAATATAATTAGGACAAACAAAAGTATGCCAAGTTATATTAGGTCTTAAAATTTTATGCAAATGGATAGGGAACCGTCGCCGTTTGCCCCCTAAGCCTTGTTCTTCTGCCTGTCTATGTTCCAAGTTACCTAGGGCCAGTTTTTTTTCTCTTTTTATAAGCTGTCACGTTGTCGTTATCAATTTTCGTAGGCCCTCAAGTGTTGCAATTAGTTTATCGCAAACATAACGTGGCTACATACCGATTCGTTAAAAGATGTTGTAATTAGTATAATCACGATTGTATTAAATACCTCGAAGCTAAATTGTTTAGAGAATAATAATTATCTATCGATGGATCGCTATCTATTAAATTTAAAACAAAGTTTACAATTGCTTCTGAATATGTATAGGTTTTAAAGTGTTTCGATTTTAGGATTAAATTATTCTAAAAGCTCAATAGCTATTTACATCGTAAATAATCTACCAATTATTGAATACCTTTTGCCCGTTTTACATTGTCGATAATTGTTCACGATAATTTATTAGCGGAGCTGATACAGATAATTCACAAATTGTTATAGTAAAATCCAACAAAATTGAAACATTTCGATGAACATAGTGATGCACTAGCACCCGATCCTGTGTACCAAAAAAAACAAACTGAAAAGTCCGTACTACAATCGATAGGTAACATAATGAGCTTACCGTTACCATGCAGGTATATTGAATAGCTCAAAGGCAATTTGCTGTGGATTTTCTTGTAAAAATAACGTTTTATTATGGGATTTTTTCACGATGTAAAATAGGTACGGATAAATAATAAATTAGATGAACTCTAATCTATTGCCTATTTTTGGTTATCCTTTCATTTTATTCGTATTCAGAAACAAATGTTTTTATAAAAATAGGCAGAATTGTGCTAGTCTATGAAAAAAATATGTATAGAAGACCATCGAAATACGACATATTGTTAAAAACTATTTTGAATCTTTTGAAAATTATCGTGCCATCTCAAAAATATTTCTGTATGTATTAATTTATGAACTTTTTCTTGAATTCCAGGAGAATGGGTAGTAATCCTAGTTTCAGCGCTGAAGCAGCTGAGTGGCCACACGAACAACAGTACAAATACGTCGTCTGACATAATGGAGCTGTTCTCCTCAAGAAACTTAAAGATGGAGAACTTCATGACCATCTTCATCGGAGCACATGTCGTGTCGATGAGCATGTACTTCTTAATAGGAGGATTCTTGCATGTAAGAGGACGTTATTAAACTAGGAAACGTCTCATTAGATTAACAATTTTTATTGCTCTTCATATTTCTACCAATAGCTTAAAGTGGCGACGTAATTTTTTTATGTGTGTGCTTTAAACGGTACAAAGTGAGTTATCCAATCTCTTTTCAAACATACCTACTCAATATTTCATGAAACCTAAAACACAAAAATGACCGTGGGCGCAAATTCAAATTATCTTGTGAGTTGTGACCTTTTTCTAAACCGAGCTAAGTCAGATAATCCGCTGTTTTTACCTGTGGGGGTGAACTTCCCAGACAACGTAACAAAAACATTTACACATCGCAAAACCACTTTCCACCAAATCTACTTCGAAATCGCTACATTAAAATTTCACACACGTTTAATCTGAAAACTTTCAATTTGACCGCCACAAACTGGTTTTGTCTAGGAAACTTCCGGCTAATATAAATTCGTGTTCAGTAATTACATTAGATTTAGGACCGCACATTTTGAACGTTTTAGCTGAAATCAATTTCTAATAGAATTTTAAGTTGACAACGGTTGGGAGCATTTCCGAGAAGGACTTGTTACAAGTAAATTCACTTTGACTTTGAGGTATCGCTATAATTTTCATCAGCGACAGTACCTACCTAATGGATTTTATTTGTTTGGTAGGGATTAGCGGAACTATTCAACAAAGTTTGTTTTATGTACCTATACCTACATAGGTATTTTGTATTTAGCCTGCCAATCATTAGAAAAATTGGTTCTATCAGCTTCAATTAACGAAATTTGTTTCTGATTTATTCGTTTCAATTTCGTTCATTTATCAGGGTGTAATATTAATAGCCTTTTCGAATATCTGTTCAAAATTCTCCTTTTTATAACCAATAATGTTATAAATGCTTCGCTTCCTTGGTAATTAATAATTTAGAATAATTAATATGTACGTCACTGAGATATGGAACAATCCGCTTGTTATCTGTCATTTTAATCAGAAGTTTGTCGAAGAATTTGTAGACCTGACTCTCATCACATAAGTACTTACGAGTTATCAAAGTTGTGAACATATGTTGATATGACGAAGACGTTTGAAACATTTGTGTCTTAACGTGACTTTGTCTTTTGATAGGTACTCCCAATAATGTAGCGTTTTAATCGCGACCGTGGTACGAGATTAATGATTATAATTTGCCTTGATAATTACGATGATGTAGAATAGGTACCTACCTACCTTTAATTACATAGTGAATATTTTTAGTTACGCCAAATACAACTTTAGAACATACGAAAATGATTCTTAAATCTTTTGTCTTTCTCATTACAAATAGAGTCCACTAGACTGTTAAATCACTTTATTCATTCTCTTATTTCCAATTCCAGTGGTATTTTTACATGAACAGAAGGCATCTTGCCCAAGAGTGGAAGATCCAGCCTGACAAGTGGCTATCTCCTGAGCTGGAGCGCCACGAAATTATGATCGGCACCCTGTCACTCCTGGTCACTGGCAGCTTCTCCGCCTTCCTTGCCTGCTATATCTACAACGGAAACCCTTCTACCGTCTACTACCAGTTCGATGAATACGGCTGGCTTTGGTTCTTCCTGCAGTTCCCTGTTATCTTCTTATATTCGGTTAGTTTTACTTTTAGCAAGCCTAGACTATTTTCAATTTATTGACTCTTCAAAATAATGTCGTTATTTTACTACCCATATAATTACAAAATTGTATCAAATGTGGCTTTCGTGAAAACAGGAAAAGGATCATATTTTCCTTTTATATATCCCGTTCAAATATAATTGGATCGAAAAGACTTTGCATAATTTAATACTCTGCTCGTGTATCAGTCGGTACTTAAGTACTAAAATAAACCATACTTTTACCTTCGTTTTCAGGACTATACGACTTATATCCTCCATCGCCTGTACCACACTCCGTGGCTGTACAAGCACTTCCACAAGCTACACCATAAGTACAAGCAGCCGACTGCCTTCTCTGTCACCGCCATTCATCCGTTCGAGATCATGCACGTCCAGCTTACTATGTGCCTGCCACTCTTCGTCGTCCCTGTTCACTGGCGTAAGTTTTCAGTTTTAAGCCATTTTGCATAGCTATAGAACCAGTAGGAGTTATTGAAATTGTAAATGGTATTTAAAGTAACACTTTTTATATACTGCATAATTGCATATATTTTCGAATTACAGTTGTTCATATATCATGTGTAAGAATTGGGTTACATTTCATTGGGATTACATATATTAATCAAATAATTATGACGCTTGTACAGTATTTCCAAAGGTTTGGGCAAAGGTGTACCTCTAATAATATCCACATTTTGCTAGTTATGGATAAATCTCATTTATTAGGAAGCGAGCTTATTGCTAGCAACCGCACAATCAGCGTATAATGTTCCAACTGCTGGTACTCTGTGAGAGGGAGTGGGCCGTAATCCACCACGCGGGCCCAGTGCGGGTTAGTGGATGTCACACGTCTTAGAATTTTTGGTTATAGAATATGCCGGTTTCTTCACGATGTTTGTGCAGAATAAACAGTTTTTCTTTCTTTTTCTTTTCTTTTCTTCTTATGTTTCCTTTACCGTTTTGAGAGCAGTAGTGATGACATTATTTACACAATGTGAAGCGCCTGGCTGGGTTCGAACCCACGACCTACAACTCGTAAGTCGGGGCCTCTACCACTGTGCCACAACTGCTCGCTAGCAACCGAATCATTAGGAATAATAATAATGTTTATCAATCTCACAAAGAATCTTTTAACGCGTCTTTGGCTGAATAATGATCACTGAATTACTGCATGAAGCATAAAATCCTAAGATTATTTTGTGTAACATTTCAGTCCCCTTCTACGCTATTGCTATCTACGTTTACTACCACGGTATCATCGACCACTCCGGCATCAACTTCAAGGCTCAGTGGTGGCAGCCGTGGCAGCCTGATGCGGAGTTCCACGACCAGCATCATGAGTTTTTCCACTGCAACTTTGGTTTCAACATGTTTTTTTGGGATAAAGTAAGTTGACTTTGTTAAAATTTAAAAACATTACATATATCGTATGAACAGTTATGAAGCTTGAATTTGTATCCTATTTATATTAATCGTGTATTTATGTCGCATCATGGGTGGCTGAAATGTGAAACATCAGGTCTTCTTCGCGATCCGACTTAGTTTAGATAGGTGTGGGCACTGCAGTGGGTACTCGAACGAAAAGATTATTTGAATTTAAAGTAACTTTAATAAACTAGCGATTTGTCAACCGAAATACACACGTGCGTCGGAAACAAACACGTGGGTTGGTACTTATTTGGTACTGAGCGTTTGCCAAGACTGTTGGAGCTCGACGGTCGACTGTAGAGTGTATACTGTCGCCAGTCGCAACACTCGGTCTCTCCGCCAGTCCTCGCTGCATCCCCTCCGTCGACGAGCGTGTCCAAGCGGTAAGGTTCGCGTGCGTTTCCGATCACATGATTATTCGTTTCGTTTACCAATCAAATTGTTAGATGGCGCTGTCCGCTGTACTGTGGCGTAATCCATCCACGACATATATTTTAATTTAATCAATAACTGTGCAAAAATTGATTATCGAAGTTTATAACAATCCTACGGGTTAGCGTTTAACCACTGAATGTTTTAATCATGTTGAATTATTCTTCGTTTTATGAATCAATGATAATGCAGTATATTTTGAGGGGCCCGTGGCTTAATAATAACAGCCGCACAGGTCGATCGATCAGGTTAAGCTACGCTTGCCGCGGTTGGTCTGTGGATGGGTGACCATCTTTACATACCGTGACCCCTCCGTGCCTCGGAAAGCACGTTAAGCCGTTGGTCCCGGCTGTCATTCGTGGATCTTTGACAGTCGTTACGGGTAGTCAGAAGCCCGAAAGTCTGACAACCAGTCTTACCAAGGGGTATCGTATTACCCAGTAACTGGGTTGTGGAGGTCAGATAGGCAGTCGCTCCATGTAAAATACTGGTATTCAGCTGCATCCGGTTAGACTGGAAGCCGACCCCAATATAGTTGGGAAAAGACTAGGCACATGATGACAATGCAGTATATTTTGACACTGTGCCATTAGAATATGACAATAGTTTGAAAATAAAATAATCGTAAATCAAACAATTCTACAATAATTCAATTTAGATTAAGTTGAGTGTTCGTTATTTCACCCTGCGAAAAAATGTATGATCAATCAGATCGTTGACTTGACACGATGTTTATGAGGACCTTGTATCGGTATAAACACTTATTAAATCTAAACGTTATTTTACAGTTACACGGTACAATGAGGAACACGCACCGTGCTTACACTGAAGACACCTACCACGGAGAAGCACCATCCCTCGACACTCCTGAAGGCAAGGCCCTTATAGCTGATAACCCCGATCTTATAGACAGCAAAGTATTGCTTGCAGAAATCCCTGAAATTATTCAAAACATCAAAACAGATGCATCCAAGACTGAACAGAAAAAGTATAAATAATATGTAGATTTAGAAAACGCGTTCTTTTTTACTAACTATCATGGTAGAGGTAAGATGTAGGATGTAAATAATGACCGGGTTTAATTAAATCTTGTTCATCATAGTTCTGTCCTACTTGCTAGATTGTAAGGGTGAACCAAGATTTTTACTCTCATTTCTCCAAATTATTGTTTTTTGAAAACTTTAGTTGTTTGATTGATTTAAGATGTCATCTTCAACAGAAGTATGCTATTATTAAAATTCAGATGCATTTATATAATTATATTGTGAACTAAATACATTTTCATCTTCCTGCTAATGTTTCAAAGTATTCAAAGAGACATTAATTTGAATGGACTAAATTGTTTTCTTTACTAACGTTGTGATAGAATTTTGATATTTAAATATTTTTAAGAGCATCGGTATGTGATATTGTTAATAATTTTGATTCAGAAAAGCATTTCTTGAAATATGAAATTTTTGTTTTATTGGTTTTTTTCCACCAGTTCTGATTCATCATCATCATCATTTCAGCCAAAAGACGTCCACTGCTGGACATAGGCCTCCCCCAAGCACTTCCACTTCGACCGGTTCTGTGCTTCTCGCATCCAACGGGTTCCTACGGCCTTCACAAGGTCGTCGGTAGCACCCCTTGCCTCACCGTGGCCTTGGCCGCTACCGTAACCAAGGGTAGGCGGGCCGCCGGGTACTAGGGGCCAAGTGTTTTTTGTGCTTGTCATTTGGGGGGGGGGGGGGGGGGTTGCCATAATCGCGACGCTTGGCAGGCGGGTTGGCGATCGCAGTATGGTATGGTGGTGGAATGCACAGAGAACGCTGCTGCCCATTCTCCGGTACGGCCCTTAGTCGCCTTTTACGACACCCACGGGAAGTATGGGGTGGTGCTATTCTTTAAGTCCGGCACTACACGGACCCAGTTCTGATTATTCAAAAATATTTGTTGCCGTGTAAGTTTATTCTAATAATCGAAAACGTGTAGATACATTTTAATACGAGATCTCAGTACCTCGATAACAATACCTCCGTTATATTTTTCAAAGAAATAAATTAGCATTTCATTCATCATTACATGTATGAATACTTTTCTAAAGAATCTCTCTCATATGTCAATTTCTTCGTACGAAGTTTTTTTGCTATTATTCAATATTACTTAACAATCATGCCAAGATTTCTCGGAACATAATCAATTACGTACCTACTAGATGGTCTAAATATTGCTTAGAAATAAATTAAATGGTAAGATTGTTGAGTAATTGTTGGCTGAAGTTGTTACTTTAACCCTCCGTATACTTACTTACTAACTTGTCAAAATCAACAATTATGAAATCAATGAAAGACCATTCTGACACTATTGTAATAGCAGACTTGAGACCCTGATGGGATTGTCCGAAAGGGTTACCGCTGGCCCGGAACATAAAGGGCTAAGGAAGGAACACGGGTGGGTTTTAGTCAGTAAGAGTCTGACACTCCCTTCCGCTCCACCCAGAGCGGGAGGGGTCATTTGATGATTTCCCATCCGCAAAAAAAAAAAAACCCTCCGTATACCGAACGTGGATCCATGCGAAACACAATGACTAACAACAATTAAAAATTGTTTCTGTAATTACGGCGTTCAACCTGCTAATGACGTTAATGAAAATGCTAAATACTTAATAAGCGTATATTCAGATTATTTAATAGCAATAAGCCTCCATAATGGTTTATCAAATAATTGCCTCCATCCAGACTCGTTTCCAATTTAAAAATGCCCAAGAAAACCGATCAGCACACAATTTAAAAATGCCCAAGAAAACCGATCAGCACACAATTTTCTTTAACATCAATTCAGCAATCAAAAATTCTCGATTCGTATTGAATCATCAGCTTTTTCCATTGTACGCCAATCAATTGACTTGACTGCAAATAATTTGTCGTAATAGGATATTTCAGTGTCTTCAGTTCTGGCCTCAGATTGAAACAATGCCGGAATATAATAGGATCGCTTATTTTCAAGGCTGATCAAGTATCTTTTCATGAAAAACGGAGATAATGTTTTTCCTTATATTCTGACAGCGCACGATATTTTTTGATAACGTGTTCATAATTCAGTTATTTCCATATTTTAAAAGTTTACCATCAAAGATAATTATTATTTTTGAAACCGCACTTTGGTTGGCAAATTCAAAGAAATGTGTATTCTAGGCAACATTATTGACTTTTGTTATTGAATTCAAATGTCTGCAAGTTTTTGCTCCCGTTCCTATTCATAAGCTCAATACTCACGAAATATAATTGCTCTCTCAAGATTATGACATGTTTAGGCATATCAAAATAATCTTGAGAGTAATGTAGCTTATATTTTGATTTAGCTTTATTTTATGTGTCATGTATTGTGTAGCGTAGAAATTTCAGATTAGTCTACATATACCTTTTTAGGGTTTCGTACCAAAAGGGTAAAAATGGGACCCTATTACTAAGAATCCACTGTCCATCTGTCTGTCTGTCTGTGACCAGGCTGTATCTCATGAACCGTGACAGCTAGACAGTTGAAATTTTCACAGATGATTATTTCTGTTGCCGCTATAACAACAATTACTAAAAACAGAATAAAATAAATATTTAATTTCCCATACAACAAACGTGTTTTTTTCGGCTTTTTTGCCTTGTAGCACAGAACCTTCGTGTGCGAGTCCAACTGGCACTTGTTCAATTTTTTTTCTATATGAGCACCAAAATATTCAGGGATACTCTTTACGACTTTAGAACCATAAAGGGACTCGTATTTTAGTACATAACAATGCTACCATCTTGGTTATTAGGCCTTGCGGATCTAAGCTAAGTTACGGCCTGGCCACGCAGTCAAGTCAAGCCTATAAATTTGAGTGCCCTAGTACTTATGTCCGCTTTTGTTGTTTATTTGGTATGTTTTGAGTGCGAAAACACAACTATTCATTTTGATATACAACTGTTATCTTATTTTGTACGTCACTTATTTTCGATTTTCACTTAAAAACAAACCTTTTTTTTTTTGAAGGTGGGAATCATCCAGTCACCCCTCCCGCTCTGGGCGGAGCGGAAGGGAGTGTCAGACTCTTACTGACTAAAACCCACCTGTCTTCTTTCCTTAGCCCTTTATGTTCCGGGCCAGCGGTAACCCTTTCGGACAATCCCGCTTATTTCGATTTTCACATATAAACAAACCTCAACTCAAGCCTTATCACTGACTAGCTTCTGCCCGCGACTTCGTACGCGGATGCTGTTGCTTATGCCAGCGATACGTTGTCGCTGACAACGACATGACAACGTACCTAGTTGTCAAAATCGAAGATCTGAAACGTCTGATGTCGAATTCTAAGAGCCCGGGGACTGGAAAACAACGGGGTGAGCGAGACGATTCGAGACGTCATTTTCAGGCAATCATGAACCAATAAGCTGGTAAACTTGGCCTTGCACTTTCAATGTTGGCATAAATGGGCCTTCTGAAATCTGCTTCGCACCAAAATATGTCATTTGAAAGGCATTATTGTACGAACGGATGTTGTCCAAGAAATGTTTTGACTGTGGATGGTCACCAGTGATCTTAATATTTCTGGAGGATTTTGAAATATTTCAATATGTACTTTCCCACCTGAGCAACACATAATGTTTGTTTCTTTTTGCCATTTTAACAGCTTCACAAAAAGTAAAATTTTGAACCACACCTCCGATGGCGGAATATGTGGTGTAGTCAATCATAGGAGTATACGTAGGTAAATGCACTCCGTTCCTTATCAACCCAAGGAAGGTCGCCATGCCCTACGGCTATATCTTGAGACACATCCGATTCTTCAGATGATGTCGACATTAAGTTCAGAGATGTCGAAGTCGATCAGAATTCATACGTTCGTTGCGCTCTTCTTGTCTTTTCATGCCGTACTCCAGCAATTCTTTCTCTCTCACTTTCTAAATGACTAGCTTCTGCCCGCGACTTCGTCCGCGTGAAATTTCTTGTACCCCCACCCCGTCGCGTGGCAACACTTCGTATTCGCTTACCGTTCACTCTGAGTTTTTTTCTTTTTGCTCGGCTCCTAAGGGTCATAGCGTGATGTTAAATAGCCTATAGCCTTCCTCAAGAATTGGGCTATCAAATGCAAAAAGAATTCAAATCTGACCGGTAGTTAAAGAGATTATCGCGTTCAAACAAACAAACTCTTCAGCTTTATTATTAGTATAGATAAAAAACTCTATGGCCCATAACTCCTTAATAGGTACCAACTCTTAAAATCTTACACACGTGATAACTTTCAAACGAAATATCCGATTGAGATGAAACAAAAAGTATTTTACTTCTTCATAAATACTCTTGATAACATAATGCTTAATTTCGATAAAGATTAATATTACGATACATATTTAACGTAGTTTTTTTTCTTCAGACGATTTAATAATTATTTTGAACACAAAATCGGTTATTGTGATTAAACCATGATAGCTAGATATATGTTCTCGCGGACTTTTTTGTAGGTCTTAATGGGCTCTACAAACCCGTAGTACATTATTTTGTTCTATTGTCAATAGTTTTTGCAGCGCACGCAAAAATAGGTTTTCGATTTTACACCTTGTGTTACAAAATAGCAATTTTATTACGGATCCCTAATTTTGAAGAAAAAAAATATAGCCTATAGCCTTCTTCGATAAATGGACTACCCAACACTAAAATAATCATTCAAATCGGACCAGTAGTTCCAGAGATTAGCGCGTTCAAACAAACAAATGCCTCATTCTCGTTCGAACATCTGATTCGTTCATTCATTACTTTCTTGACAAGAATGTATTCATTTATTGAAGGATAGAATCACAGGATAGAATACAAAGTGTGGATGTATCATAAACGTTGTACATAATTATGTCAATAAGCATTACAATTAAATATCAAAAGTGCTCAAGTTGAAAGCTTTGACCTTAAAATCAAACAGAGAAGTAATTATGACTCCTTGAACTCACTTGAGGTATATTTAAACAACTTGCTTGAAAAAGAGAATATTTTGCCATAAGTAAATGTTTGAAGTGATAGCTAATTAAGAGTTAGAGTAGGAGTAATTATACACTAAAATACCTTAATCTCACAATTTCAATCAACCGATCCTTTAATTATAGAATTAATTGAAATCGGATAAAGGTTAAATTAGAAGTAAATCATGAAAATTGATTTGACAATTTAAAGAAGTGATTGATGTTTTATGTATAAAAAACGTATAAACAACATCAAGGTAATTAATGAGATTTTCATTTCGGAGTCCAAAGACAGATTAATAATTGACAATACAAATCAATCTGTGATGCGCCCGCGACACTGGCATACTTATGACAACAAACCATGAAAAACATGCCGTTCTACTTTCACGTGTCATCTAATATAACGTGACATTGTGCCGTTATTGATGATCGAATGTTGATAGGAACTTCTCCTCGTTATAGTTATAATATAATTGGTACTATTGGTAATATTATTACTTGACGGTCCCATGACCTGCCCTCAACGCTGTACCAATCAATTTCCGCTGTAGGGAAGATGTTATCTGCTTCTAAGTGGACTCATTCTCTTTAAGCACAAGGAAATCGCCTGCATCCCATCGAGCGATCATAATAATTCACCGTTCAAAACAGAATTCTGCCTTTTCACGCAAACCATTTATCACTCTCGTGAGAAGGAAAAAAAATGCTGTGGCCTTAAGGAGCCAAGTGAAAATAATGTGAGAGCAGGGGCCAACTTTATTTGATTTATAATACCGTTCAGAATATTGCGTTTTAATTAATCTTTGATGTAACAGACTACTTTGGAACAATGGGCTAAGTCGGCGAAGGCAATGTACCTACAATTATATTTCTTTGTTCTCAGGGATTTTTGGAAAATTTCAACAGTTTTTTTTTTTTAACATTGCCCCACACTAGAAATTTCTCCTGTATTGTGGGTGCGTTTACTAACATTTAAATTCACATACACAAACAGCCGGAACAACTACTTGTAGGTCATACAAATATTTGTTCTGTGCGGGAATCAATCGCTTCGCTTCGCAGCAGTCAATCGCTTAACCACTGCGAAAATCGTGCCGTCTCTTTAAGACTAATGTTTCTTTCAGACTAATGTTGAGCTAGGAAACGAAAGGGCAAAAAGCGGATTTTTTATTACAATTTATTATTATCTTAAGAAGTGAATTTTAGTACCTAATTCAATCAAAATTTTGGCCAACACAAGATAATTGATTTCCCAAACCTTACCACAAAAAGCGGAACCTCTTTCGAATCAATATCTAATTTAAGTCATTTCAATGACCAAGTAATCACATTTTCGCGTCCAAATATTGCTCCCCAGTCTTTTATCTGATCAAAGTTAAGGAACAGACTGGTGAATTCCCTTTTTATTAATCGAATGTAATTGGACACTCTACCCTTCTAAGAGCAGGCTTCATTATAATTTTCGGTAGAAAAAGTCGTGAATTCTTTTTGGAAATTTACTTTCTGTAATTGCTTTCGATTTTACTGTTAGAGCCTGTTTGACCTTTTACAGATGTAGCAATATTGATTTTTATCTTAAAGGCTCAAGATTGATTTTTGTTTGAACGAATTTGATTGATGGTTTGGTTGTAAAAGCGTGTTATACGGAGTAACATTAAACTTCATTATTACACTCTGTAAATTGCGATTAAACTTGTTTAATATCGTAGTTTTCCTTTGTCGCCATTTGTTAGGACTTCTTATTCAAAATTCAAGTCTTATACAACCTTGACTAATATAAAACTTTAGCTACTGTATGACTGCGTGTTTTGTTCTTCTTTCGTTGTTATTAAAGTTAAAGTACCGACATACATGATTAAAAATCCATGGTCCATTCAAAGATTTACAGTTCATCAAAATTCCGGTCTTCTTTACTTTTATGGCACCAAAACTTCTGTTATTACGTGTAAAGCGGCGGAGACGGCGCTATAGCGCTTAAATCTAAAAATAAAATGAAGCTTTGAACTTCAACTTTAAGTTGGAGGCACTTACGACAATAACAAGCTATGCGAGGCTATAGCCATTTTGCTGTTTGGAAACGGCTTAAGACTTGAGAAGGTAGCGGGAATCTTTTGAAGGAAGAAATTGTTTTACATCTGCATCTACTTCATTTGTTTGATTTACTTTATTTGGACAGAAGCTCCTAATCTATACATATAATAAAACAGTAACGAAAGAAAAACTGTACATTGAGAATTTTCGAGAAAAAATAAGTGACTTTTGTTAGAAAAACGTAACTGATGACAAAAAGTGACTTTTTAGAATTTTTGTCTGTTTGTCTGTTTGTCTGTTTGTCTGTGTGTATGGTAAGGCTTCACGCCAAAACTACTGGATAGATTGAATTGAAATTCAGCAAAAATGTTCTTTGTAAACCAAGGAAGGCTTTAGGCTACATAATATCACGCCGTATGTTATGGGAGGTAAGCAATATTGATTTTAAAAGGTTTTGGTTCGTAATTCAATGCACAAAATAATTGAATGCCCAAAATGACATGTTATTTATTTAGTTAATAAAAATTTAACCCTGGAAACATAACAATCACGCTATTTTTATAAAGGAGCGGAGCAGTAATATTATAAATTGCAAGGGAACAGCTATTTCAACAATATGTCAACAGGGAATTTAGCGGTAAAGTTAAGGCGACCGTTTACCGCACTAAATGGTGCGAGTTCAAATCCCGTATTAAAAAAAAAACTGTTATTGTTTTAAAAAATTGTAAAATTCTTTTTTTTTAGTTTTTGCATTTTTTATGTGCATTAGGAACGATACTGTTATGAAATCTGAGAACTTTACATCTCCTATCTTATTGTATGGGGAGTTTCACACCAATATTAATAAACAGATTGATTGGTGGGCTACACTATCATAAAGTCAAGTCAAACTTTTGGTTCTAAGTTATATCTTACCAAGCGCATTAGTTGTTTGTGGAGTGTCACGCAACAGTGACAAAGGGCGCGTGCTTAAAGATTGCTCTTTAATCGTGTGGGATGAATGCACTATGGCGAACAGAAAAGCAGTAGAGGCGGTAAACAGGACTTTGTAGGACATCCGCAGGAACCAGCAAATGATGGGTGGCGTTACAGTTCTGTTAAGCGGCGATTTCCGACAAACGCTGCCTGTGGTGACGCACGGAACTAGGGCTGATGAGGTGAATGCTTCGTTGAAATGCTCTTTCTTATGGCCACATATTCATAGGTTGCGTTTAACGATGAATATGAGAGCACAGCTTGGCGGGAATGTACACGCCCAAGAATTTTCTGATCTTTTCTTAAAATTGGGTGACGCTACCAGTAGACGGTGGCCAGGTGGTTCTACCTGAGATACTTGGGAGAGTGGTGTCCACCTTAGAAGTTTTGATTCGCCTGGTACGGGGACATCAATAGGATACCGCACCAAGATAATTCTTGGGTGTGTGAACGAGTCATTTTAACACCCAGAAACGACCAACCTTCAGCGATCAATGAATGCATTCTCGCGGAAATTGAGGGAAATTAAGTGATCTACACTTCAATAAACACTGTTGTTGACCAAGATGACGCCACACATTACCCCGTAGAAGCACACCATCAAGCTAAAGGTCGGTGTCCCAATTATGATTCTTCGGAATCTCACTCCGCCGAAACTGTGCAATGGGACCCGGCTCAAAGTCGTCTCGCTACAGAGAAATATCATTGAGGCGGAAATTCTAACGGGTTGTGGTGTCGGCGAGACAGTCTTTATACCACACCACGTATACCACTGATTCCCCACAATTACCCTTTTTTTTTCGGATGGGAAATCATCAAATGACCCCTCCCGCTTTGGGTGGAGCGGAAGGGAATGTCAGACTCTTACTGACTAAAACCCACCCGTGTTCCTTCCTTAGCCCTTTATGTTCGGGGCCAGCGGTAACCCTTTCGGACAATCCCGCTGACCCGGCAGGCTTCGGCCCTCGATGCTGACATCTCTTTGAGGCGCGCGTAGAACACGTACGCGCCGTCCGGCACGGGGTTGGTCCTGATCGGACGGTGAGCTACCCATTACTCTCCGCCCGCAGGCCCGCGCCTACGGTGGCCTGGAGTCGTCCCATGGCTCCCGACGCCCGGAACGTCTCCCGCAGCGGCTGGGACGGGAGGCTCTCTCCCTCATCCGTCCCGCCACCTCCTTCGCTAGCATGACTGCTTCGCAGAAGGAGGTGACTGCCTCCCACTCCCTCTCGCCCCGGACCATAGCTTGCACCAGGGCCGGACGCGAGATGTCGCCGCCGCTGCCGATCGCCTCTACGAGGACACGGCGGTACTCCGCCCAAGTGGGGCAAACCTCCACCGTGTGCTCCACCGTGTGCTCCACCGTGTCCTCTGGGCGATCCTGGCAATGGTGACACCCGGCCACAATTACCCCTTTCAATTCAAGCGTGTGCAGTTTCCTGTGAGCGTGTGCTTCGCCATGACAATAAATAAGTCGCAGGGGCAGACACTGAAGGCTGCTGGTGTCGACCTCAGGACGAGCTGCATCTCACGCGGACAACTGTTCGTCGTTTGCTCCCGCGTCACCAGTCCTGACTCGCTGTACTTACATATTGAATAAGACCGAGGGAAAAACAACGAACATTGTTTACACAGAAGTGTTACAGTAAATTATAACACTTCTGTTATTCGACGTCTCCTAAATTTTCGTATTAACCTGACGTCTCTTACCAGTAAATTAACTACATAACTTTCAAATTTTGAGTTTACTAAGCCAAATAGTTTTTGAGGGATCTAAGCTATAGTACAGTATGAGACGCATCTTTTGAGTGTTTCTGTAAATCAGCAAACTATCACTAACTATTATTAAAATTAAAATAATACTTATGCGGTACGTGGGCAAAGCCACGGGTACAGCTTTAGTTTATAAAGATTTTTTTAAAAGTTATTTGCAATATTATTGTTAATTCAGTGTACCCTTGGGATCCACTGCGAAATTACGGGAAGAAAAGTTTTTGTTGTATAGGTACTAAGTCTGGGCAACATATAGGCTATAATTTATTTTGGAAAATGGAACACCTGATGCAGAAACGCAACAGACCAACTTAAGTATAAGAGATATAAAAATGGTGCCATAGCAAAAAATATTCCACGTGAAGAGAATTTTCTGCTGTGAGAATAAATTTGAAGATCTGGAACACCTGTTGTGGAACTCCAAAGCCCAGCGACACTATAACATAATTATAGGAATGACGTCTTAGCAAAAGTTGTTTAGTCTGATGGGCATTTCCTGTTGACTTACAAAAATGAAAGATCTAGAACGTCTCGAATCGTCTCACGCATCACGCCGTTTTCCCGTCCCCGGGCTCTTAGAATTCGACATCAGACGTTTCAGATCTTCGATTTTGACGACCCCGTTGTCGCTGGCATTAGCAACAGGATTCGCGTACGAAGTCGCGGGCAGAAGCTAGTTACAAATAAACTGCATTTTTTTACTTAATGCTAGACCTGAAACGAAATCATGTTTGGATTGATAAATAAAGTTAGTAGAACAATATTATGTTCACATGTTCCTTTCCACAATATAATATCTAGTGATTACTCTATGAGTACCCTGGACTCATAGAGTAATCACTAGATATTATATTGTTCAGCGTTAACATTATGTTCGTCAAAATTGTAGTTCAGCATTCAGCACGCAGTAAAACTGAATATTGACATGGTCTTGCAGTTATTGGCTTACTGTTCACCGACTACAAAACTAGGGCATTTGTTCTCATACTCAAGGCAACTTACTGGGTCCTTTCCAAATACACTACATTAAAAGTTTCGGGTTCCTTCTGTCTTGCAAATTGAACCACTGGAACAAAAAGAGGCACAGAATGGGGTGGAGTCAAACGCGTCGAAAGCCTCCTGCATAATGCATTGTGACTGCAGTAACCTTTGACTCGCGGATTATACGCCGGAGTTATTCCCCAAATACTTGGAATCATAGCTGGAGGAACGAAGGAACATTCTTGAGCTTTGTGGTTTTGAAAGATAAGTTTTTGTTGGGTATTTTTAGAGGTTTTTTCATCGGTAATATAGTCATTAGGTTTGACTTTTTATATGTCAAAAAATTAAAACTGTAAATTTAATATTTAGGTATATACCGACTTCTAAAAAGATTTATCAATTCGACAATTTTTTTCTGTTCAAAAATAAGTTAATTAGGTAACGAAGATATTGCAATCTTCGTTAAGAAAATTGATAACTTGTTTTTGTTTTAAAAGTACTCTCCCAAGTTGGTCTCGTTTCAATGTGGTTAAGATTATAAGGTTAGGTTATGTTACATGATGACCTTCAGAGATAGATAATGGAAGTTCTCGATATCGAACGTACCTACATTTTTTTCTATCCTTTTCGGATATTTTAGGTAGTAACTGAATTACGTAAACCTTAACATATACATATTTATCAGCATTACTTAATGTTGTATCATACATAATATATTCAAAGCCAAATAACCTCAATATTCTGAACTTTCAAGACTTAAGTAACACATCAAAGTCGGAGGCACGAACCAACTATAAACTAGAAAAAAATATTTTATTAAGTTTTCCCTAAGAATATGACACAAAAGAAGTGAAGGCGGAGTTTTCTAGTTGTCGTAAAAAAAAACAATAAAACATTGACGGTCGTTCACCGGACTGTGCCGTACGGGTGGAAACTTCGTCGTCCGGGTGTTGAGGACAGCTCACATGTGCTTTTGTGTTTGAAGTATCTTTTGGGTGACTTTTAATCAATTGGGTTCGAATTTCTTTAAGGGAGTTATAGAATTTTTGCGGTTTCTAGTCAGTTGGTTGTAATGTCGATCAAAATGTGGGCAATTATTTGATTATTAAGGTGCATTAAAAACCCTTAGGGCCTGAGCACACGCGCCGTTGACGCGCGTTTGTAGCGATACAGACGCGATACGCACGCGAGTCAGATACTGGCAGGCACTGCTCTGTGGGATAAAAGCGCGCCGTTCGACACACGTTTCTAAAATATTCGATGAGCGATGAGAGTAAAGGTTCATCACTCATTATAACAGCACCGCTGCGACACAGCAAATAACGTGTCATTCAAGTTAGGATTATTTTACTACGACAATACAGAATACTCACACGTTGCATCGACCACGTGCTTCAAGCAAACAGCCCGCTCCGCTGTAAAGAAACGCCTGCAAGCAGTATGCCTATGCATAATGGCGACTCGCCGTCTTCGCGCCGCTCGCACGGCTGTCGCTTGCTCCCCATCGAGTGATTATTTATTTATTTAATTGATTGGATTTATTTATTTTATTGCTTGATTGATGAATTTATTTATTACTTCAAGCACATAAATGTACAGAGGCGGATTATCGTCTATGATTGCCAGTTCACGTAAAAAAACTGCGACATAATGTAGAAACGCTTGCTTATCAAGCGAGATCACTCAATAATATGAGGAGCGCGGAGCGGTGCGGTTCCTGCAGCGAGTGATGACTTTATTAACACAGTGCCACCTAAATTTTTAGGACAAAAAAAAATCGTGATCTAGTTTAGAAACAGAATGTGTGAGACAATTCTAAAACAGATAAAAGTTAAATAAAAACTGTTAGCCGTCGCCTGTAGTATCGGCATCGGACTTGCGTAACAGAGAGTGTTCAATTTATAGCTTGTTCGAACGTGTTCCTAACATCACGACTTTACTACTATTGCACAACTATCAAAGAAGAAGGGTTGTGTATTATTATTCTTTGTGTACTAGATTTTTCGGTATTAGGTACTCGTATGTTAGAGCTAGGGAATAATGTTGGCTTTTTGTGTTTTGTTTTTCATAAGCGAGTATGAAATGAAAGAATAACAAGTGAGGCTGGTTTTTCGTGCCATGCGTATACTGAATATTTTTGTGGTGATATTGTTTGATGTAGTGATATTATTTATATTTAATACTAGCTTCTGCCCGCGACTTCGTACGCGGATCCTGTTGCTTATGCCAGCGACAACGGGGTCGTCAAAATCGAAGATCTGAAACGTCTGATGTCGAATTCTAAGAGCCTGGGGACGGGAAAACAGCGTGATGCACGAGACGATTAGAGACGTTTCAGATCTTTCATTTTTGTAAGTCAACAGGAAATGCCCATCAGACTAAACAACTTTTGCTAAGACGTCATTCCTATATGTTATAGTGTCGCTGGGCTTTGATGTTCCACAACAGGTGTTCCAGATCTTCAAATTTATTCTCACAGCAGAAAATGCTCTTCACGTGGAATATTTTTTGCTACGGCACCATTTTTATATCTCTTATACTTTAGCTGATCTGTTGCGGTTCTGCATCAGGTGTTCCATTTTCCAAAATAAATTAGTGATAGTTTGTTGATTTACAGAAACACTCAAAAGATGCGTCTCATACTGTACTTTAGCTTAGATCCCTCAAAAACTATTTGGCTTAGTAAAATCAAAATTTGAAAGTTATGTAGTAAATTTACTGGTAAGAGACGTCAGGTTAAAGGAAATTTAGGAGACGTCGAATAACAGAAGTGTTATAATTTACTGTAACACTTCTGTGTAAACAACTTTTGTTGTTTTTCCCTCGGTCTCATTCAATATGTAAATACAGCGAGTCAGGACTGGTGACGCGGGAGCAAGCGACGTACAGGGGGCCTAAAAAGGCCACTTTGGCAGAATCATAAACGTATTTTGCTTACTTTGGCAGAATCATAAACGTATTTTGCTTTTTTTCGTTGCAAGAGATTGGGATTGGATTTGGATTGGTATTTAAGCACAGACAAAAAAAAATAACTGAAAAATCCTTCACCAATGGGATTTGATACGATTAACTTAACAGTTAACTGTCTATTATGTTTTATAATGATTTGATGAATTCCTTTTATGATTCTGCAAAAGTGGCCTTTTTAGGCCCCCAGTTGTCCGTGTGAGATGCAGCTCATCCTGAGGTCGACACCCGTAGCCTTCAGTGTCTACCCCGGTGACTTATTTATTGTCATTGCGAAGCACACGCTCACAGGAAACTGCACGCGCTTGAATTGAAAGGGGTAATTGTGGCCGGGTGTCACCATTGCCAGGATCGCCCAGAAGACACGATGGAGCACACGGTGGAGGTCTGCCACGCTTGGGCTGAGCACCGCCGTGTCCTCGTAGAGGCGATCGGCAGCGGCGGCGACCTCTCGCGTCCGGCCCTGGTGCAAGCCATGGTCCGGGGCGAGAGGGAGTGGGAGGCAGTCACCTCCTTCTGCGAAGCAGTCATGCTAGCGAAGGAGGTGGCGGGACGGCTCAGGGAGAGAGCCTCCCGTCCCAGCCGCCGCGGGAGACGCTCCGGGCGTCGGCAGCCACGGGACGACTCCCGGCCACCGTAGGCGCGGGCCTGCGGGCGGAGAGCAATGGGTAGCTCACCGTCCGATCAGGACCAGGCCCGTGCCGGACGGCGCGTACGTGTTCCACGCGCGCCTCAAAGAGATGTCAGCATCGAGGAGGGGCCCCATAGGGCCGAAGCCTGCCGGGTCAGCGGGATTGTCCGAAAGGGTTACCGCTGGCCCGGAACATAAAGGGCTAAGGAAGGAACACGGGTGGGTTTTAGTCAGTAAGAGTCTGACACTCCCTTCCGTTCCACCCAGAGCGGGAGGGGTCATTTGATGACTTTCCAACCGAAAAAAGAAAGGGGTAATTGTGGGGAATCGGTGGTATACGTGGTATAAACACTGTCTCGCCGACACCACAACCCGTTAGAATTTCCGCCTCAATGATATTTCTCTGCGGCGAGACGACTTTGAGCCGGGTCCCATTGCACAGTTTCGGCGGAGTGAGATTCCGAAGAAGCATAATTGGGACACCGACATTTAGCTTAATGGTGTGCGCTGGTAGTTCACTTGCACTGAGGAAATTGAGAAATTCTACGGGGTAATGTGTAGCGTCATCTTGGTCGACAACAGTATTTATTGAAGTGTAGATCACTTCATTTCCCTCAATTTCCGCGAGAATGCATTCATTGATCGCTGAAGGTTGGTCGTTTCTGGGTGTTAAAATGGCTCGTTCACACACCCAAGAATTATCTTGGTGCGGTATCCTATTGATGTCCCCGTACACCAGGCGTATCAAATCTTCTAAGGTGGATACCACTCTCCCAAGTATCTCAGGTAGAACCACCTGGCCACCGTCTACTGGTAGCGTTCCCTCACCCAATTTTAAGAGAACATCAGAAAATTCTTGGGCGTGTACATTCCCGCCAAGCTGTGCTCTCATATTCATCGTTAAGCGCAACCTATGAATATGTGGCCATAAGAAAGAGCATTTCAACAAAGCATTCACCTCATCAGCCCTAGTTCCTCGCGTCACCACAGGCAGCGTTTGTCAGAAATCGCCGCTTAACAGAACTGTAACGCCACCCATCATTTGCTGCGGATGTCCTGCAAAGTCTTGTTTACCGCCTCTACTGCTTTTCTGTTCGCCATAGTGCATTCATCCCACACGATTAAAGAGCAATCTTTAAGCACGCGCCCTTTGTCGCTGTTGCTGTTGCGTTTGGAGTGTCAACTCCACAAACAACAAATGTGCTTGGTAAGATATAACTTAGAACCAAAAGTTTGACTTGACTTTATGATAGTGTAGCTTGTTGTACCACCAATCAATCTGTTTAGTAACATTGGTGTGAAACTCGCCATACAATTAGATAGGACATGTATAGTTCTCAGATTTCTTATCAGTATCCTAATGCACATAAAAAATGCAAAAACTAAAAAAAAAAGAATATTACGATTAAAAAAAAATAATAATACGGGATTTGAACTCGCACCATTTAGTGCGGTAAACGATCGAATGACCATACCGCTAAATTCCCTGTTGACATATGGTTGAAATAGCTGTTCCCTTGCAATTTATAATATTACTGCCCCGCTCCTTTATAAAAATAGCGTGATTGTTATGTTTCCAGGGTTAAATTTTTATTAACTAAATAAATAACATGTCATTTTGGGCATTCAATTATTTTGTGCATTCAATTACGAACCAAAACCTTTTCAAATCAATATTGCTTACCTCCCATAACACACGGCGTGATAATATGTAGCCTAAAGCCTTCCTTGGTTTACAAAGAACATTTTTGCTGAATTTCAATTCAATCTATCCAGTAGTTTTGGCGTGAAGCCGTACCATACACACAGACAAACAGACAAACAGACAAACAGACAAAAATTCTAAAAAGTCACTTTTTGTCATCAGTTACGTTTTTCTAACAAAAGCCACTTATTTTTTCTCGAAAATTCTCAATGTACAGTTTTTCTTTCGTTACTGTTTTATTATATGTATAGATTATATAGGGGTAAAATTTGTTTGTGTGTAAGTTTGTACCTATGTTGTGCATAATCTCCGAAATCAATCGGATTTGAAAAAATATTTTTAGATTTGGTAGCCGGGCGAGCGATGGGAATAATGGGATGCAATGCGATGGATCAGGGGCCGAAATATCACGCGGACAAAGTCGCAGGCAGCAGCTAGTAGGTAATAAAGTGGAATACGTGTGTTGCCACAAATCTGGGGAAAAAAAAAATCTTTATTTGTACAAAAACACTTATTTAAACCCTATGCAGCGTTACAACTAAGGGAAAGAGTGTTTTCTATGAACTATAGCACCCAAACATTTGTGTTTAGGGTGCCAGCGTCCTCGCATATAACTTGAACATATATCAGTAGTTGTAGGACAAGCACAGTATATACTAATACGAAGGATTTTGCAGAGATGACAGAGTGACAAAGTCTAGAATGAAAGAAAGAAGGAATTAAAATACATTTATTTGCAAGTCTGTCTATTGATGTAGCAGGCGCAGGAACTGTGTGTATTGCCATTGAAAGGACTTAGCATCGGTTCAATTTCTAATGGAAGATGAAGAAGATAATCCTTATGAGCGTTTACGACGTACGGCATTTCATACAACCTTTAAGCCCATGTTTTTCGAAAATAATGAACCGATTTTAATTAAACTTCTCACGCAGTAAGATACAAAGGTCTAAAAAGATACTTAAGAACATTTTCCGAATAACAAATAACACACTTGTGGCTTAATTAAACCAAAAACACAAACAAATTATACATTAATTTGTGTACCTAATATTTATAGCAAGTCAAACATTTCTTAATGAACGCTAAACAAGCCGTAGAGTTGCTAACAATTGTTGGTCTGAAGCCTCTCACCGAGTTTATTCGCGGAAAAGTTCTGTGTTAACTACATCAAGGTGACCTAGATTTTACTTCAAATTCATTTAATTTTCATTTAGGAGCCGTAGGTATAGAAGTTGGTGAAATTGCTGTTTCAGAGTTTTCAAGATAGCTGTTTTAGTTGGAGGCAGTAGTTGGAGCTACGTTTGGAGTTAAGTCGTGTCTAATTTTAGCAGTTTCTTTATACCATTTTTGGGACTTATTGAGAGAATCAAATTATCAGTTTGATGAAATGTAAGTTTAGTCTGACTAAGTGTGAATTCTTAATCATTATCCTGCCAGGTTTTGACTTTTATAGCAATCCTAATCTTAGCAAATGGAATTTGCTTGACGAAAAGATATCATTTATATGCTGTGGCTGTTGCTGAAATAATTGTTATATTTCTCTTTGTGACAGCGTGTCAGTTAAATTTCAGCTTTCAACAATCGGATGTGAGTTAGATATAACCCTAAACAAAACAGTCAAGTTAAATTCTACCCTTGTTCGATGCACTTATGTCCTTTTATTTGGGACAAGCCCACCCACACTTTACTCAACTACTACACTCGTGTAAACCAAAAAAGAGTCAAGACCATGAACCTCGCCAAAACCTCAATGGTTTGTTTTAAAATCCGAAACGAAAATAATCTGAAAATAACATTGGATATTATATTCTTTTCTCTATTACAAATAATGATGACACCAATAATGTAAACCCCGCGTTATTATGATCTTACTTATGAAATAAAGCTAACAAACCTACAAACCGACGCCTGCTTCATTTGCTTACTAAAGGCATCTAAATAACCGCGTACTATTTCACGCTATAATGGTGGACATTAATGAAGTCTACAGACAATGGCGACTCACTAACGAGCGATAACCGGAGACATTACACGACAAACGGCCACACAGAGCCAAATTACACCAAATTTTGTTATAATTTGTATTAATTTGCTATCGTTTCGTTCAGCTTGATTGCTAATTGCTACAGGGGTATATTTTCGTATAGCTGATTTTCGTATATTTTTTCTACTTTATCACACCTCACAATGTGCGGTTGGGTGTTTTTTAATGGATTCTTTAAAATTATATTACGTACCTACATTAACCGAAATAAGTATAATCTTCCTAAGAATGTTTTTAAATGACTATTTTAATGTCGTGCTATTTTGACATGCGGAAATAATAAAATCATCTTCGAACATTTCAAAGGTAATATAACACGTATTCGTTATTCACTCACAAACGCACGACCAATTTCAAAATACATAGTATCATAAAAGATCTAAAGAATATAGAATATTTCACTGAAAGAAATGTTGAAACATTTGTATCCATAATACTTCTCAAGCCGAAACCGTTCAAATCGAATCCTATTTGTCTGTAAGTACAATACCTTCAGAGAGATTTCGCGAGCCAATCCAATATCTATAAAAGTACACATAATTTTGTTAAAAAAAAATCCTATTATCTTTAATGCTACTTCAGACACACCGATTTGAATCTAGACAGAAGATGTTTCGCCAATACAACGATTACGGAGCAATCTTACTGGATTTACTTGGATTTTGGAACAAATAACTTCTATTGGTACCTTTGATTTCAAACGGTGCGCCGCTTACGAAATTGTTTTACGCGTTTCCATGTTGTGGGCAGAGATGGGTTTTTGATAGTTTCGGTATTAACTTGGGACACAATTTTGGTATAGACCCTTGTAGGGGCTTCCTGGTCAATGTATTTACAAATAACTAAGACTCCTTTTGGTGTAACTATGTACATACCACATGAAACAGTTAATCATAAAATTGAATCTAAACTAATATTATGAAGAAGAAAATTTTTAATAATTTCTGGAAGTGCTGATCCTATTAAAAAAATAATTACACTGATACGAGTAGAAAGCTACACTACTGCCGAGGCACATAGAATACACAGACAGTATAGACATATGTTTTATTATACAGGGTTATTTGTAAAACACCAGAAACCTCTTAAGAGGTCATTGTACTCATCATCATGAACAACTTTTACTATGGGACCAAACCTGAAATCGCGAAAAAAAAATCAGCTGTTCCCTACATTTATGTTCGTATAACTCGTCAAAATGTAGGGAACAGCTGATTTTTTTTTCGCGATTTCAGGTTTGGTCCCATAGTAAAAGTTGTTCATAATGATGAGTACAATGACCTCTTAAGAGGTTTCTGGTGTTTTACAAATAACCCTGTATAGTTGATATCCACGCGGATTTTGCGGGCTGAAGTACCTAAGTATTTTTTTTCTTTTAATGAAACAATTTCTAATTTCGTGTTGAAACAAATTTAAAAGAACCTTTAACCTTATGAAAAGAAATCTTGATTATCTACTTAAACTCAAGTGGACTAATCGTTTCAAGAATTTCCTACTTCACCCGCAACATACATGCCAAGAACGTTCCGCAAAGATTCCTGTTGGTTGTCGCTTTTTTCGAAATATTTCGTGTTATGTCGACAATTTGGTTATTTTGTTTGAGGATATTGAATTTTTTCTCTCCTGCATTTTTTATTTCCAGTATTCCACGCAATTTCCTTGTATCTGAAATGGCAATGTTTTTTACGTTTGTGTTTTCTAAAACATCGCTAAAAGGTTGTTAAGCAGCATTTCAAAGCATTTCTATTATCAAATAATATTAAGAAATATTATTTGATAATAGAAATGCTTTGGTTGAGGAAAATCACGAACTAGAAAGCAACGGTCAATCGAATTACCGCCAAGCTGTTAATTTTATTGATCTCAATGTTGCTTGTTTCATGTCGTTGTTTTTAAAGATGATGAACTACTTACATAGGTTCTTTTAAGTAGGTAGTTCCTATAAGGCATAACAAAAAAAAACCGACTTCCAAAAAAAAACACTACAAACTGAAAATTAACTTTAATTTCGGAAGTCGGTGTCTTAAGGATCAGTATTTTAGTTTTTGCCACCGACTTCCGAAATTAAAGTTATTTTTCAGTTTGTAGTGTTTTTTTATTGAAGTCGGTTTTTTTTTTGTTAAAAAGTTTTTATTTCTCGCTTTTTAGTGGGTCTATTTATAATTTATCTAAGTTACAATAGCCTAATGTCAACTTGCCCATCGCCTTTTTATAAAATATTCCTTTTCTCGATGCAGGGACGTTAATTGTTGAGGAGTTCTCCTTTTATTAGTTTTTAGATTAGATGCTGATAATCCTGGCTGCAGCATCAGGCCAGACTTATGTCAACATTGCATTGAACTTAAAATTGGTCCTGTTCGGGCGCCTCCGGCAATCTTCGGCTGCTTTCGTGAGACAACGGAAGGCGGCGAGCGGCGGCGAGAGGTGCGGCGTGCGGGACGCGGGCGGTCGGCCACTTCGCTACCGATCTCGGACGACGGCACGCGCGCGCACTCCATACGTTTCACAAACATCGACACTAATTTTATATTGTACCTATTTGGATTATACTTTTAAAACTACAGTCCGCTGATTTGAATTAAAGTCCTTAGTTAGGTCCCTTACATATGGTCCTTCGAGCCTCCATAAAGTCGCGTTTTGGTAAACCAAGATCGTCGGCTACTGGCGTTACGACTCGACGTTGGTGAACTTTGGACTCCTAGAAAATTTGAATTCGCTGCGTCACCGGAGCAACGGTTTTTACTAGCGAAGTCGATTACACAAGAAGAACCACGACTACACTACATTCAAGTCTTGATAACGACGCCGGCGCTTATTAAATCGACTGGATAGTACGATTTACGCCGAGTCATCGCTTGGAAGGATTGTTGGACAGGTTTCTTGTGGATAAAGGTTCGGTATTGGGTGAGTTCGTTCCAATTTTTTCCCTTCTTTATCCTTTTCGAACAAATTTTAAGTGTTTTTATTCCGTTAAATTCAAATTATTTCCCGTTTTCACGTTCATATTTGAGTCAATACCTACGTGTTAATATTATACATAGCTGTCTCTTTCATTCTTACGCACTGCTTACGCTTGTGCGCTGCTATAGTCCCAGGCTATTTACCGTTAATTGGGTGCATGATCAGCTGTGTGCGTTTATAATAAGTGTAACAGCTGAGCGGTCCGTGACATTCATCAAGGTCACGCGGCTATTCATTCACATTTTTTATGTGTTTTGTTCAAACTTAACTGGTCATTTCTTTACGAAACTTGCTACGCATAATCAATTAGCGTTAATATTACCAACTGCTTTTCTTACTGGATAACGCTATGGCCTCTTTAGACTTATTGTTGAGAAAGCGAAGTGCCATTAAGGCAAAGCTTACAAATTTCACAAATTACATGAATGTGCTTCTTAGTTGCAAAATTATTTCCGACATTCAACGCTTAGAGTTGGAGAGCCGTTTTAAAAAATTTGAAGCTACCTACAACGAATTCGACAATTTACAGATAGACATCGAGGTGCTTTCGGATGATCCCGATGAGGCGTATGCAGAGAGGGCAAAGTTTGAAGACCGTTACCACGCACTCGCAGCGCAGGCGCACGGCCTGCTTGCTAGTAGCGAGAGCAATGATGGCGGGTCTGTAACAGGCTCGGTGAACAAACACTCAGGTGAATCGTTCCAACAACGTAACTTTATACGCTTACCTAAAATTGATTTGCCTAATTTTGATGGTGGTTATCAGTACTGGCTTGAGTATAGAGATACATATTTGTCACTAATCCATAATAGTAGTTGCATAGATGCCATTAGTAAGTTCCACTACCTACGTGCGTCGCTTCAAGGCGATGCTTTGGAAATAATAAAAAACATTGATTTTAAAGGTGATAATTATCAAATGGCGTGGAAGTTACTATGCGAACGCTTTGATAATAGTAGGCTTTTAGTAGATACCCACGTGAAGGCGTTGTTCAATGTTGAATGTATTACACAAGAATCATCTACTTCTTTGCGGCGTTTAATTGATCGAATTAATAAAAATATCAGAGCCCTTAATACAATGAATGAGCCCACGGACAATTGGGATACGTTGATTATTTATATGATGGCAATTAAACTAGATCCTATCACCAGCAGGGAATGGGAAGCTCATCGTAATACCATACCAACAAAACCAACAGTTTCTCAATTTTGTTCTTTTATTAGTAAAAAAGCTGATTTGTTGGAGACATTAGAACACAATAAAATCACACTTAACATAGAAAGTAATACTAACACTCATAACAACCAAGTAGAAAACAAACATAAATCATTAATAATAGCAACTAATCAAACCAATGATTCAAATCAAAAATATAAAACTAAATGTCCCTTATGTAATCAAAATCATCTATTATACACTTGTGAAGGGTTCCGAAAATTAAACGTAGAACAACGTATATTAAAGGTCAAAGAATTTAAAGTTTGTTTTAACTGTTTACGTAGTGGACATGTAACAAAGCGATGTAGATTAGCTCGTTGTAAATATTGTAAAGGTAGACATAATACCCTCTTACATGTAGAACAGACTACTAATGTCCAAGATCCTATGCCCAATAGTGTAGCATTGCCCACTGATGTTTCTGGAGGTGCCGCTCCATGCACCTCAGAAAATATCTCCTTGTCGAGTGACGCTCGGTCGCAACATACTACCTCTCATATTTTACTGTCCACAGCGTTGGTGAGAGTGGTGAACCACCGAGGCATCAAGAGCGACGCCAGGATCCTGCTCGATAACGGTAGCACGGCTAATTTTATTACGCAGAAACTATGTGATCAGCTAGGACTTCCTCGACGTAGCACGAGTTCCACGGTGACAGGTATAAACAGTCATACTACATTAAGTACGCAGTCTTGCAAACTAACCATTGAATCGTGCAGCGGCAGCTATAAGACAGATATAAATTGCTTCATATTACCTACAATTACCAAATTACTGCCGTCTACATTAGTCGACATAAGTAGCATTCCCATACCAGTAGATTTAAATTTGCCCGATCCGACATTCAATGTTCCATCAGAGATTGACATACTGGTTGGTGCTGAAATATTTTGGAATATTCTAGGCAATGCATCTATTGATTTAGGCAAAAATCAGCCCAAGTTACATGAGACAAAGCTTGGATGGATAGTATCAGGCTCTGTGGCTCTTCCAAAGCATCCATTCAAAAATACATATTCACATTTCTGTAATATGTCCATGAACGAGTTAAATAACAGCCTAAATAAGTTTTGGGAGCTCGATTCCGTTTCTTCTGAGCATTCCTTGTCACAGGAAGAACGAGCTTGCGAAGAAAGTTTTCGTGTTAACACTGTGCGTGATCAAAACGGGCAATTCATAGTTACAATGCCTCTTAAAAATGATCCCAGTGAGTTAGGCGAGTCCTATGAAATGGCTAAACGTCGTTTTTTATCTTTGGAACGTCGTTTCCAACGTGATCCTGCTTTTAAGGAAAGATATGTTGCATTCATCGAGGAGTACGTGAGCTTAGGGCATATGACTGTGAATAATTCAACAAGGAAACCTCATTCAGGTAACAAAACTGAGTATTTCTTGCCACATCATGGAGTCATCCGAGAATCCAGTACCACAACTAAGCTCAGGGTAGTCTTCGATGCATCAGCAGCGACTACTTCTGGAGTGTCGTTTAATGACATCCAAATGGTGGGGCCCACTGTCCAAGATGACCTCTTTTCTATATTGCTGCGTTTCCGTCAGCACAAGTTTGTTATTTCTGGTGACATAGAAAAGATGTATAGGGCCATTCAGGTAACACCATCACAACGTAACTTACAACAAATAATCTTTCGTGCTGACCCTAAGCTACCACTTCAAACGTACAGTCTTAACACTGTTACTTATGGTACAGCTTCCGCCCCTTATTTAGCTACTAAGAGCTTAGTCAGTCTAGCAACAACCGCCTCTAATGACATTGTAAAATCGTCCATTGAACGAGATTTTTACGTCGACGATTATCTGAGTGGTGGCGACTCGGTTTCCGAGGTGGTCCAGATGGGTAAAGAAGTTTCATCCATTTTAGCGTCAGCTAAGTTTCATTTGAGAAAGTGGCAATCTAATAGTTTAGACATTTTAACAGAAATAGCCGGTGTTTCAGGGCATTCTGGTAGGTTGAACTTGTCTGAAGATAGAAACGTGTCATCTAAAACGTTAGGCCTATATTGGCTATGTAACTCTGATTCTCTCGAGTTCTCAATATCAGTCGATACCAGCAAGCCAATCACAAAGCGCCACATTTTATCGGTGATTAGCCAAATATTTGACCCATTAGGTCTGGTCGGTCCTTGCATCATCGAGGCTAAAATTATCATCCAAAGTCTATGGACGGCTAAGTGTGACTGGGACGAGCAAGTACCTGATAATATACATACCTCCTGGTTAATGTTCGTAAATAGTCTACCATGTTTAAATACCCTTAAAATACCCCGGTGGATTTCATGTGACAACTCAACTAATAATGAGATTCATGTGTTTACAGATGCATCCGAAAAGGCCTACGGTGCATGTATTTATATAAAGTCTAGTACTAAGGATGGGTTGGTAAGAGTACAGCTGTTGGTGTCAAAAAATCGTGTTGCACCAATCAAGCCAACAACCATCCCTAGACTTGAGTTGTGTGGGGCTTTATTAGGAGCAAGACTGTGTGTTAATGTACTGAATTCCTTCACCAAACCCGTTAGTAAATGTTACTTTTGGTGCGATTCGACAATAGTGTTAAGTTGGCTTTCCATGACACCCAATTTATTAAAACCTTTTGTCCGTAATCGCATTAATGAAATACAAGAATGCACTATAGGGCACACGTGGAGCTACGTGCCGTCGAAGGAGAATCCGGCGGATCTTGTTTCTCGCGGGCTGAAGGCTGACCTTATCAGCGAGTGTTCCTTATGGTGGTCAGGTCCTCAGTTTTTGTTAAATGATGAAAAATATTGGCCAAAAATGCCCAATGACAACTTGAAACAAGATCTACCTGAAATTGTATCATCACATTTTACTGATCACGCATCCCATCATCAATCATACAATAATTTAAGTTCAAATCATTTGTCACATCAAAACAATAATCATTTACTCATTAAATCACTTATTCAAAAATATTCCAATTATAATTATTTACAAAGAGTCGTCGCTTATATACTAAGATTCACTCACAATTTGAAACATAAACACAATAAATTCCTTGGTTCCCTTTCCTGTGAAGAACTTACAAATTCTACAAATTTTATTTTACGTCACGCTCAAATGGATATGTTTCCTAATGAGTATAATTTACTGCAATCAGGAAAGTCTTTACCAAAAAAGAATAGGCTTATCTCTTTGAGTCCCTTTGCAGATTCGAATGGTCTCATACGCGTAGGAGGGAGACTTGACAACTCACCTTATGATTATAATGTCAAGCACCCGGTGCTATTATGTGGTAAGCACCATATAACTAAAATAATATTTCATAAATATCATCTCGACTGCTTACACGCCGGCCCTCAGCTGCTCTTGGCAAACATACGCCAAATGTATTGGCCTCTTGGCGGTAGAAATCTTTCCAAATGTATTGTTAAAAAATGCATCAAATGTTTCAAATACAAGTGTCAAACTGTGCAACCTACAATGGGTCAGTTGCCCTCTTCAAGGACACATTTAGAACACCCATTTTTAAACTGTAGTGTGGATTATGCTGGGCCAGTGCTGATAGCTGATCGCAAAGGGCGAGGGTGCAGGCTTATAAAGGCGTACCTGTGTATTTTTGTTTGCCTTGCCGTTAAGGCTATTCACATCGAGCTTGTTACAGACCTGACGAAAGAAGCCTACATGGCTGCCTTGAACCGTTTTGTGGCTCGTCGTGGTAAACCCGAAAGCATCTTGTCCGACAATGGGACAAACTTTATAGGTACTTGCAATGAGCTACGTAAGTTTTTACAAGATCCAAATCTCGCGCCTGTAGTTGCTCAACAAGGCATCAAATTTTCTTTTGCGCCTCCATACTCCCCCCACTTCAACGGCATTGCCGAAGCCGCCGTCAAATCTACCAAACATCACTTAAAGCGACTTTTAGGTTTAACGCACTTCACATACGAGGAGATGGCCACGTGCTTGACTCAAATAGAGGCCGTCTTAAATTCCCGTCCTCTTACCCCTCTTTCCACTGATCCTCTAGATTTCTCCGTTCTTACTCCTGGACACTTCATAATTGGGCGACCACTAATATCTGTTCCGCATCCACAGGTTACTGATTTCAACCTCGGGCGACTGGAGCGCTACCAAAGAGTGGACCACATTAAGCAACATTTTTGGAACCGTTTTCAATTAGAATATGTTTCTCTGCTCCAGCAAAAAACTAAATGGACAGCGTCAACAGGCCAACTTTCAGTGGGAGCTCTGGTTCTCATCAAAGAGAAAGGCCAACCGCCCTTGGTGTGGCCACTGGGGCGTGTCATCAAGGTCTTCCCTGGCTGCGACGGGACCACACGGGTCGTGGAGCTGAAGACGAAGAGAGGAACGGTGCTGCGGGCTTACAACAACGTCTGCCCACTTCCTCTCACTTGAATGCTTCAACCCGGGGAGGATGTTCGGGCGCCTCCGGCAATCTTCGGCTGCTTTCGTGAGACAACGGAAGGCGGCGAGCGGCGGCGAGAGGTGCGGCGTGCGGGACGCGGGCGGTCGGCCACTTCGCTACCGATCTCGGACGACGGCACGCGCGCGCACTCCATACGTTTCACAAACATCGACACTAATTTTATATTGTACCTATTTGGATTATACTTTTAAAACTACAGTCCGCTGATTTGAATTAAAGTCCTTAGTTAGGTCCCTTACAGGTCCTGTATAAAATGAGCCCAAACACGACTACGGTGCTGTAATTTCAAGGTTTGTACTTTTTCTGATGCTCCTGGCTTCAGCATCAGGTCTTCGGTGTTCCTCAGTAACAGTACGTTTATCCACACATCGAGCCCTTTTCAATGAGCCTAAACACGATATATCTGCTGTTAGTTGTCGAGGAGTTAGGTACTCTGCAGACTATCCTGACTGCAGCATCAGGTCATGACTTGATGATCATGAGACCAAATGTGGCAAATGCCCTATCAAACATCAAAACAATTTACTAAAACAGTCCTTGCCTGTTCGAGTAACTTCTTACTGTTAAGTTGTACCTTCCATCATCAGCCCAGCTACCTGAGATGGTAACAGCCATACACAAATACACAAGATACTTCATAAAATATGCGAAAAACAATAAGTGAGCCTATAAAATTTGAGGGTTGCCCTCAATTTCTCTAAGATCCCATCATCAGATCCTAACTTGGTGACAATGGGACCACCTCAGAACTATCTACTTTCGAACAAAAAAATAATTTTGAAAATCCTTCGACAATTGGCGTAGTATTCGATGAACAAACATACAAAAAAAACATACAAACACCCGAACATAGTACCTCCTCCTTTTTGTGAAGTCGGTAAAAATAGTTAATATCACAATGGGAAGCCTAAGATCTCGGAGAAGAAGGACCAAAAACTATTATGCCCGACAAATATGCAGGATACTATTAGACATAGTTCCACATTCTATGGAGAAATCCAGCAAGTATAATGTTTTAACCTTTCCGACATTCTACACAACATTTGAGCTGTGCTAAGAAGTAGGTACATATTTATCCTAACCTAAGCGGGATACCTGTGGGTAGTAACTTTTTATCCAGTATTTTGGGACATAACGTATTTTGCTCAGACAGTAAAGCTGGAATAAATCTAGACTTTACAAGATTGCTATTTTTGCGGTTTCTTATTCAAAAATAAATGTTAAAGGTTTAGTTTTCATAAGTCTAGCTTTTTTGCATGGAAGACTTGAAAGAGTATTTTGTTGGAAAAAGCTACTTAGGTACTTTATAGGTACAATCAACAAAAGAGATAAGTATCCAGGATCATCGGATATAGTTGAATTTTAGTAAGAAACCGACGGATGTTATCGACTGAAATTTAATTGGATAAATTAGCCGTTTGTTTTCTATTATTATGAAATTAAATTTTATTCGAAAAGTATCCATCGGTTAAAAACAGTCAAATAAAATTTATAAATCAGAAGTAGTAGCTGCAGTAAATTTCAGTGGTTCTTTCCTAATCAAAAACATTTCAGATTGCCTTCAAAAGAAAACATGAAGAAAATTATCTTAATACCAGACCAAGGACAGACCGAAAGCGTGCTGAAAGTGTCGAATCCACACGTGCGAACACCGGTTATCGCTATTCGCTACGTAGATTGCGTTGCAATACATTGCTGCCTTTCATCGGAGTGCGTGACTTGAGCAAGGGACGCGACCAGAATATGATTACGGGCTATGCGGGGTTAACATTTGTCGTAGGGGCTTTGGAAGTTTTAATTGGCATGGATTAGGAAAGGAAGTAAATTAATAATGTTCCTGATTATTTTGGTCAGTAAGTTAGAATTAGAGCTTTATTTAGAAACTTTGAAGGTTTTTGAAACAGCTTTCTGTAATTAAGTAAGTACTGGTTTAAAACTGCAAAAATTTCTGACGTGTGTTTGAAAAGATGATGAAATTTTCTTCTCATTTTAGGTCGAAATATTGTTGCAAAATTCCGTTCAACACATTTTCTTCTTGCGACCTTAATTTTTAAAAGATCCGCAATGGGCTGACTGTTCATTTTATTTATTATATTCTGGCAATATTTTCTTGAGATAGATTCGAGTGCCATGAATGGCGACTTTCAACAATGTTCTTTTGAATCACAGCGACCGTCCAAATTTTCCAAAGCGACTCTTGTGATCGTTCAAACAAAAATAACTTATTGAATGCGGGAGAAACACTTTTTCATTGGCAATTCGATTTATATCACCTCCTACATCATAAACTCGTTCATCGTTGCTTATCTCTTATTACGTAGTCTCAAGGTTGATTTTAGCATGATTTTAAGTTTTCGCACTGTACAATTTGAAGGATTTTTGGTAAATATGTTAAGTCGTTTGATCTAGACTGTGACGGAGGTCGACCGGCCCGATAAACCTTATAAAGGGTCTGCTACGTTTGATATAATACCTTTGTTGCTATTACTTTTTATTTGTTTTGATATTGGTACTTGCACAAATTTGTAAACGTTGTTTTCTAGCAATAGGACCGTGTGATTTTGTTTATTGATACACTAGTTTCTGCCCGCGACTTCGTCCGCGTGAAATTTCCCCAATCACCCTCTGGGTGAAATTTCGAAAAGCCCTTTCTTAGTGGATACCACACAAAGAACACACACTCCAAATTTCATGTCTCTAGGAACAACGGTTTATTCTGTGCGTTGATATATCAGTCAGTCAGTCAAGACTTTGAATTTTATATAATTATAAATTTTGATGCCAGTATTGAGATAGTTTTACAAAAGTACAGATGTCGATGACAACATAATCCCTGGAAGAGATCACAAAAAGCGATAACGCCGCCCATTGTATATTTTATGGTGTTTGATGTTTTTTTCTTGATATGTATTTTTGAGGTGTAGGTACCTCAAATCTATCGAGCTGAACTTTGCCATGGGCTTGGCCCTGCAAGACCAAAATACAGACCTCAGCAATTACTATCACAATTATGATAAACTTTACAACTTTTTGTCATAACAACTTTACAAAACTATCATTACCTATATCTTCAAGTTCTAAACAGTCATCGGATTAATTCACCCATTATTTTGTAGGTACTTGTTTCTTCTCAATTATGAGGGTAAGATAATGAATTTTTGTTTTAGCAATTAACCAGAATAAACAAGAAAGGATATTAATTTTACATAATGTTTTGGAAAGCGCTTTTAATGGGTTTTCTTGAGCATCTCTCTCGCACTTTATTCTTTGAATTGAAAAGGTTACGTTTAAATTTTAAATACGGGGTTTCGTGCTGTTTTAGGTGAAAGTGTTGGTTTGTCAATTATTGTATTGAATTTGATTAAAATTGTGTTGTTTTGACAAAATTCAGCTTTTAGTGATTTTTTTTAATTTACTTTGTTGTGTGATGTTTTCTCTCTCGGAAATTATTTACTACTGTTTTTTTATTGATTTAATTGATCACTGTAAGCCTTATATTGTATAATTATATAGGCAGAGTCGCACCCAAGTTTGTTAGTAAGAAAAATTATATCGATAATATATGTAAGTATATTAAATGTAAAATTCATGATAGTAACAATTACCTAATATTTTTGCGATTACAATAAGACGTCATCACCACTGCTCTCAAATCGGTGAAGGAAAACATCGTGAGGAAACCGGCATGTCCTAGAACTAAAAATTCGAAGACATGTGACATCTGCCAACCCGCACTGGGCCCGCTCGTATATTTAGTCACAAGCCGTGATTTATAACTCCATATTCAAATATTTAATATCAAATGAAAGAAGTGATGTCGGTCCTAGAATTCTATTTGGCTGATTCAATCACGCGCGAAAACAAATTCCATGTCAGCTCAACCGTTATAATTTAATAGGCATCTTATTATTTTCGCAAAGTTTTTCGCTTTTAGGATAGATTTGGCGAACGGAGTATGAACACGGGGTATATAAACTCCGTTCCATATTGAGTCATATTGATTGGCTCGCTTTTTAGGATTCCGTACCCAAAGGGTAAAAACGGGACCCTATTACTAAGACATCACTGTCTGTCCGTCCGTCTGTCTGGCACCAGGCTGTATCTCAAGAACCGCGATAGCTAGACAGTTGAAATTTTCACAAATTATGTATGTCTGTTGCCGCTTTAGCAACAAATACTAAAAACAAAATAAAATAAATATTTAAGGGGGGCTCCCATACAACAAACGCGGTGTTTTTGCCTTGTGGTACGGAACCCTTCGTGTGCGAGTCCGACTAGAACTTGGCCAGTTTTTTTTAATCTTGATGTTTCTTGGTTTGCGGTTATGGATCAATTGTTAAGTGCTATTGAAGGAATCATTTCTTAGATTGAGACTAGCATAAATCTGCATGAACAAAAGCCATTGTAATCCAATCAATGCAACGATTGTGAACTTGCCAGTATACAATGAACTTTTGTGAACAATGCAGGCCCATTAGAATTTGACCTGGACCAAAATGTCAAAGTTCGACCAGTTTGGCAGGCTGATTCAGGTCAAATTCTAGTCCAATTTGCGTCAAGCTGAAACTTTCCTGCATATTTCGTAGGCTCGCGTCTTATGCCGGCGCCACACATTGGATATATTGGCTCCAAGTTATAGTCTTGGATCCAATACACCAATGTGTGGATCGGTCTTGGCCCGATACTGGCCATAAACGTAACATTGCGTCCAGTAGCCAATGTCGACCCGTGATGTGTCGGTTTTTCATACACCAACAAAGGCGAGGGGAGTATAGGGGGTAGGCGGGCTTGGATCCAACGTCGCTCCCCGGTCCCCACATTGTTTGTACCAGAGCAAGTAGGTTCTCGTCCAACATGACGGCTGCTGGTACATACTCGCAAGAGAGAATGACGAGTTGAGCTGCGGTCCAACCATCCAATGCTCTTGGCTAGTAAGTTTGCCAAAAGGTATTGGAGTGAATGTGTGGCCGCATTAACTTGGATACAATAATTAGCCATAAATTCGTAGCCAAGTTTGGACCCAATTTGAATCCAATGTGTGGCGCCGGCATTAGAATGTATTTACCTAATGTTAGGTGATGATGCACTTGTCAAATGTGTGTGTTTGCTTAGATGTAACCTTCTGAATTGAAACTTGATATCTTCCATTGCTTCCGGGTTTACACAGTTTTCATGCATACATGCATAAACTTGCTCCTTCTCATATGGGTAGGATGAAACTATAGAACGCCATCTACTATGATCCTAACATACTAATTTTGCTTAGTTAATGTTCATTCATCTGCTCATACATGCCGGTGGCGAGCTGTGAGAGAGAATTGTGAGTGTGTGTGTGTTTATATGTTTGTTCTTCACGCTCAAACGGCTGGACCGATTTTGATAAAATGTTGTATGGAGGTAGCTGACACCCTGGGTTAACATATAGACTACTTTTATCCCGATATTCCCATGGGATCGACATTTATGCGGGTAAAACCGCGAGGCGCAGCTAGTCACCAATACTGTCACTATAGTGCAAACGCCGGGAGGGGATGCTCTAGAAGTCCTTTAAGCGCTTCTACCAGCGTTTCCACTCACATCTTGCAAATACCTTTTGTTAGTCACCTTTCATTCATCCTCTGAACATGATTAAACATACTCTTTTAAATTTTTGTTACTACAACTAACCAACAAAACCCAAACAACAATTTTTTTCTCTTTTTCTAAGTTCACAACTCTTCAGCAATAGAGAACACGAACCACAAACACGGTGACAAAGTCTGTTACTCTGTTTCCTAAGTATTGTAGCATAAAGCACAACTCGCTCAGTTTACGACCACGTGAGCAGAGATCGCTACTAAAACACGGCTTAAGTTTAGCTGTCGATCGCAAGGTTAGCGATACACTTAGAACTAAGTTTTAAGGATGGGGATACATGCTACCGGGTCATTGGGTTTTTATCCGCAGGTAGGATAAAGATGGGGATTTACAGATAGTAAAAATGTTGTCCCTGATTCCCTTCCTACTTTGCTTTATTTCTGCCTTTTTTTTTCAGATATCAGTGTTCTCAATACATGGACTGCCTCCTTGGTTTACTTGCAAGCGCGATACTGAGCATGGGGTCCTGTGGTTTAATCCCCAGTTCAGGCAAAAAATGCATAGGGTTTTCCCTTTATCCAATTTGTTGTGGCTGCCCGGAGTCTGGATTTGAACCCGGTTCAATAGACTACTCATTACATGAAAATTCTTCTACGCTGCTACGCCCACGTTACGCCTCTTCTTAACTCTTCTGGAGGTTACAAGGCGTGATGCTATGTAAAATGATATCACATTCCCCCATGTGTCCCCAGCAGAAACACTCAACATCAGTTAGCGCTCTCAGAACATTTTCATATTGAGCGACACGAACACATAACGCGACTTTATTGACTCGCCCATATATTGAACGCCTTTACAACTACTATATATTTAGTAGCCCATTCAGAATATCTTAGATTTTAATCATATCTAACCTGTAACGACCCGAAGGGTTGGGCAGACTTGTACTTAAATTACACCCACATTTCGCCAGTTATGTTTAAAGCTAGCTAGACTAACTTAGCTCTTGGTCTGCAACCCGCTTGAGTCCTAAGTTATAGGGAGCCAGCCTATTGTCTATCTTAGGTTAAATCGATAGGTACATTATATTTTAAATTATTAAAAAGCCTAACGCCGTTTTCCCATGAGGAAAAGCAGAAACTACTATTCGCCATGTGCTAGGGCTACGATCCTTCCATACCTTTGCTTTGTCGCCAGAAAAACTTTGTTTATGGTAGGTACCTACCTATTTTACTTATTTACTTTTGTGATTAAGTTATGGAGGTCGGAGTACAGGATGGCAGGTATAGACGCCAGCACATCAAGCTACCTGAAACTGTCGAATTTTCCCAATCAAGTTTGAACCTTATGCTTCAGCGATAAAGTTGGAAATCTATTAAATTTTGACAGATTGATGAGCTTGATGTGCTGGCGTCTGTACAACGCGCAACCTGTTACCATGGATTCAGTAGGTACATGATTCAGAACGTTGAAATTTTTAGACGGTTATTAAAAAAAAAACTTGAGTTCATGGTTTTAGTTATGCGTCGATGTTCCTGCCACCCTGTATTAGTTTTATAAGTAAGTTAGGTAAAGCTAAGTACATGTACAAACGCCAGCACATCAAGCTACTACAATCTGTCAAATTTATTTAATAGATTTTCAACTTTATCGCTAAAGCACAAGGTCCAAGGTTGGTTGGGAAAATTTGACAGTTTCAGGTGCTAGTGTCTGTAGGTACATACCGGATTCAGACTCAAACAGGCCCAAAACTTTTTGAATTGTCTGACATGAAATCCACCCATACATGAAAACCATACAGCGTGCCATAAAAAGGATCTGTCGGTTTTTTATGTTTTGAATAAACGTTAACAAAATATCGCTGTTCAAAATTCCAAACCAAAATATACTCCTATGATTATGTTTACTTTGGACGATTTTGTACAAAGGCAAACTCTGGTATCTCGTTAATTTCCGAAGAGAACGCACGTCACGATTAATTAGGGACTTTAAAATAATATGTATTCGCTCCATTATGGCGCAATTTTCAAGAGAGTAAGTTTCACGTCGCAATTAGGCTTGAAACATAAATATGGAGGTTGGTTTGATATATTAAATTAACTCTTCAAGAAAATTAGTCAAAAGATGTTGTGTTTTCGATATCATGTAAGCAATTTCATGTTGAATTGGCCTGGGTGGCCTACCAACGGATGAAAATATATAAAGTACCTATGTCTAGCAGTGGACATCTCATAACTGAAATTATGACTAAACCGAATGGCATTATGTAATAGTACCCACAAACGCAGCATAGTTCCACGACATTCCCTATCAAACATACGTAGGCAGACATTCGCTAATAAAACCCTTGCCCACTATAATTGCCGCCATTGTTTCAATATTACCCAGTTAGCAACCATACAACAGTTACGGGCGAACGTAAACAACATTAACATTAAATTAAAGGCGTTTAATACGATTATTCGGGGTAATCAGGGCGAGTGGTCCGAGATGGGGTGAGAAGGGCGAGATTAACCGGATAACCGGGATGGGGACGAGTGCCGACGAGTGTGCGCGACTGATACCGCGTCACAGGCGAAAGTGTTGCGGGAGATACGAATACAAAATAAGGTAGAACTATATTGTAATTGGGTACCTACTGTTTATATGAGTTTACAAAATGTTATGAACGTAATTGGATGCTTTGTTGGATAGTTTTGATAATTGTTTATTGAAAGTTAAATATTTATACCTACGAGGTAATGTGTTGTTTTGCTGAATCTATACTTAATAATATTCGTCAGAGAATTTTAACACTGTGCACTGCAGTGTAGAATATTGCAGTTTTATGTCAGCGCCATCTCTTGTCCGATAGTGGAACTAATGTAAAATTTGTTGATGATTTCTGAAAAAGTGCGCTATTTAGGGACTTCGTTTTATTTTTCCTGTAATCTTTACATAAACTTCTATCACATAGAATAATTTCTCTTTACAAACTTCGGAGATAAGGGGGAACGGTATTTTTTTTTTAATTTTCATCAAAAGTCGAAAACTATGGGGGCTAAAAAAAAAGCAGGAGAGCAGTCTGTGGTGGCCCAGTGGTAACGGCCGCGACTTACGAGTTGTAGGTCGTAGGTTCGAACCCAGACAGGCGCTTTACTTTGTGTAAATTATTTCATCACCACATGCTCTCAAAACGGTGAAGGAAAACATCGTAAGGAAACCGGCATGTCCTAGAACCAAAAAATTCGAAGACATGTGGCATCTGCCAACCCGCACTGGGCCCGCGTGGTGGATTACGGCCCGCTCCCTCTCACCGAGAGGAGGCCTGTGTCCCAGCAGTGGGAACATTATAGGCTGATTATGTTATGTATGTATTATGTAAAAAAAAAGAACGCAACTAGAATAAATACAACGGCCCGCAAGAATCATGGGCAGTTGCCCGCCAGATATAACACCCGCCTGGTCGGAGGATCCTCCCTTTTCTATGGAGGATGAGTGGACTTTACACCCTGTTCCTCATACCTTATACTCTTAAAGTAGGTAATGGAATATATTTTAGTAGGTTTTTTTCTCAAATTACCGCGGGTGAAACCGCGGGGTCCAGCTAGTTCCTTACTACATAATAATATGTTTCAAAATAGTACATTATGATACATGTGTGCTATGTTGATCATTATGCACGAGGCGATATTATCGCGTGAGCCGCAGGCGAGAGCGATAAGAAAGCCGAGTGTATATTGATTAATGCACACGCGTTTCATACGACGTTTTTCAACACACTTGCGAGGAAAAAAAACAGACTTGTATTGTTAAATATTAACTTGTATGGAAAATGGCGCGCTGGTTTTGTTTTCCCGCGCGCCGTGCTAGCATTGACTCATTTTAAATATATTAATCTATGGCACAGACAAAACCGATACAGCCTATAGAAAAAATATAATAAACACAAACCTGAAAATTGCAAAAAACCTAAGAATTTCGCGGTCTACCACTGCGCATTTACCTTAAATTGTCTGTGGTCCCCTGCGAGTTCATTTTGCGACCAAGGACAATACAGACTATTTAAAAAAAAATTGAAATATAGCCCGCGGATTTTTTCTTTCGGCATGAAGTCTCTTTGGGCGCTTTCCGAATTAGCTATAATCACTCACATCACAGCGCTCACATCATCTCCATGGACGTAATATTACGTCCATGCATCATCTCACATGCGTTCCGATTTAGATATTACTATTATGACTGCTGAGAGCTGGCAACAATTCGGAACACTCGTGAACGCGCTCACATGACAGTGCTTACACAATGTAAAAAAGATATTATTACAGTATTTCTTTGTATAAACACCACATTTCTTCTTCAGTTCTTCTTCTTTGGTTAGGTGGCGACTGTCAGCCAGAAGCACAATTTCAAAAATGCCACGTTAGTTTAATTTAAAGATGATGCAACTCAAAACAAAACACACACTGACACAACCTCATACACACACTGTCATTTTTGACAGCGCTCACGGTGATATTATTCTAGGGCATGGTCGGCATTATCGCAAGATGGCGAATGTCATGACGTCATCTATGACGATTCACGGGACATCGTTATCGTTATCGCGCTCACGCTAATTCGGTTATTTCCCAATTCGGAACACATCGATTATTTCCCAATTCGGAACGCAGGGTTTGATGAGATAAAAAAGCGCGCGTCTCCGACTAGTAAATAGATAGGTATCTGTGGTATTACAGAACATGTGGATTAAAGTAAAGAAAAAGCACGCGTTCGTAATACACTCCATTATGGACCTAAAAGCGGTTCAATAAGAGCCACTTTACGAGCAAGTGTGTTGAAAATAATATTATTATGTAGTAAGGAACGCTTGCATTTGTAGAAGGGATTACGTTAAGAGGATAGCCAGGAGCTTACGTTCGGTAATAACTACGAATCCATCTGCCAATGGAAATAACAATAACCACTAGATAATAGAATTTCCGTTAACGACCATGATTGTGGAGATTAGTATTTCAGAATTTAGTAGCACGGAGCTATTAACCTTTTGGTGACAGGCAGATATTATCGTAACATTGATTATCGTGACATTTAATACAAGTAATAGTATTGCTTTGAGAGGCTCGTGGCTAAGTAATAATAGCTGCACGGGTCGATCGATCAGGTTAAGCTACGCTTGCCGCTATTGCTCCGCGGATGGGTGACCATCTTCAAATACCAAGACCCCTCCGTGCCTCGGAAAGCATGTTAAGTCCCCGTTGGTCCCGGCCGTCATTCGTGGATCTTTGACAGTCGTTCGTCGGGTCGTCAGTAGCCCGAAAGTCTGACAACCAGTCTTACCAAAGGGTATCGTATTACCCAGCAACTGGGTTGTGGAAGTCAGATAGGCAGTCGCCCCATGTAAAATACTGGTATTCAGGTGCATCCGGTTAGACTGGAAACTGACCCCAACATAGTTGGGAAAAGGCTAGGCAGATGATGATAATAGTTAGCTTTGAAAGGCAAGTCAGCGAGAGATTGTTTTATTGTCCATTATTTAAAACGTCAGCGAACCAACTATTGTTTTATAATATATTTTTGTAAGAAAAAACCCCACGAATAAAATGGTAAAACGTATATATTATGGTAACTAATGGTCAGTTCACACCGAGACGCGACGCGACACGCAGTTTTCAAGATAGAAATCGTGTACCTTTTAGTGTAGTAGATAAGGTCTGTAATTGTATTTCTATCTTGAAAACTGCGCGTCGCGTCGCGTCTCGGTGTGAACTGCCCCTAATGTTCACAACATTATCAGCAATGTAAAATTTAAACGAATAACTATTCTAATTCATATTTTTTTTAATTAATATTATTATGATTGGTGTAAAAACAAATAGCCTTCATTTGTTATATGACACTGGTGCCGCTTCTGATGTTCACATCATCATCAGCCGAAAGACGTCCACTGCTGGATATAGGCCTCCCCCAAGAACCTCCACTTCGATTGGTTTTGAGCTTCTTGCATCCAACGGGTTCCTGCGGTCTTCGCAAGGTCGTCGGTCCACCTTGTGGGGGCGTAAATTGACGTAACAGCAAGCGTAGCAGGCAATTAAGTTTTTAACCACGTCTAAACTTGTATGGAGTAGTATCAGTCGCTGATTAATTTGACTGGACTAAACTAAAATGTATCTTCTGTCCTTTCCTTAATGAAATAGAAAGAAAAAGATGCACTGAAATTTAATTTAGTTTAGTTTGTGAACAAGGGAATCGGCGCCATTATCTAATACTTTTTAATGCACGAAATTTAAAAATACAAGGTTTTATATATTTTCATGTAAAGTTAGACATAACGTGGTAGATATGGTAGGTACATCATCATACGGTATCGGTTATACAAGTGTACGCACTCACTTATTTTACATAATGTTCAGCTAACGACGTACGAGCATACTTCGTCCGACGACGGATTAGGTGTACGCGAGCCAAGTCCCTTCACTGCAAAGGAAACAATCTTAGAAATTCAATTGTCTACAATATTTTCGTGAATTTACCTAAGTGGCAGCATACGAAGGTATAACATGAAAAGGTTTTAAAGATGTCGACCATGTGTAATGTTACGCTAATTTGTGTACATCGATCTTGCTCGGAGATTCTTTGAACGTAACGTAACGTAACGTATCTCGTTAACGTATCTAACGAAGCGAAGTTTCCAAACGTTTGTGTGCTTTCTGTTATACGTCGACAAATATTTTTATAATAATGTGTTTACCTTTACTTGGCGTAGCGATAACGAAATAGTTAAACTCTAACTCAAAGCATTTATTTCAAACAAACCAATTACAGACACTTTTGAATTGTCAAGGGGTCGGTGAGTCAGAAGGATGAAGCTAGTTGCCCATTCCAAAGCGTAGTAGGTACCTATAAAGAAGAACTGGCAAGGAACACCATGGACAATTGGACACTCTTTTAAGTAGTTATAAGAAATGGTTCCTAGTTCTCGAGCTCGTAGCTTTTTGTTTTGCTTCATAGGACATCAAATATTAATTTATTACATGACATCGATCAAAACCAATACCTAATTTACATGTGAGACAAGATATTATAATCTCTTTACAGAAATTATCTTCAAAACCGAGCATTACTTGCATTACCTATACCAGTCTTTTTCTGATTCTCAGCCTGATTTTAATAAAAGTTTTTATTGTTATTGTAGACATCTAATAACTATTACTTATTAATTATAATCCACTACGATCACAAATCCATTGCGTCAATATTATGGTAATTTCTCCCGTTTAAATGTCTGTCCTCTGCAGCAGTAGGCGTTTGAGGAATGTAATTTACTACTTATTTCAATTTATTTATTCAATAACAATTCGCATTTCTTTCGAATACCTACCTATAACCCAGCATGAAACATATTTATGTAAGTACTTATAGCTGCGCCCCGCGGTTTCACCCGCATAAGTTTTGATCCCATGTGAATATTGGGATAAAAAGTAGCCTATATGTTAATCCAGTGTGTCAGCCACCTCCATACAAAATTTTATCAAAATTGGTCCAGCCGTTTGAGCGTGAATAAGTAACAAACATATAAACACACACACACACCCCCTCACAAACTTTCGCCTTTATAATATTAGTGTGATTAACCCCGCTATTTATAAACGTTGCTTAAAGTTAAGTAGTGTAGTAGCTAGTGACTAGCGACTTTTAATCATACGTTTTTTGACGTTTAAACGTCACTTAGCTTTAATCGATCATCGTATAAAACGCTTATGTGTATACAAATATATAATAAAAGAAGATACTATGAGCAAGAGGGTGTGAGTTATGTTTATTACATGATATTATCACATTAGCGCTTAAAAAACTATAACCTCACCAGTATTATGCCATGTAAAGACAGAAAATTATGTGCTTATCAAAAGCGGCGCCAGCACAGCCCGCCGTGCTAGGAACATGAGATGGCGCAATGGTATCGCCACACGTTGCGTCCCACACCAGAGGCAACCACATCATGCTGTCTGTTCTCTTCTCATCGCATCGTCACGTGCCAAGCTGTGTGGTTCTAACATCGAAATCAAATAATCAAATTGTCCATTCAAATCACAACTGCGATTCTGTAACAGTTGTATGAAATGGGTCTAACATGGTAAATTGACGTAGTGTGTGTGTGTGTATGTGCAATATTGCACACTCGCTGACTATAACAGACTTATCTACCAGAATTCAAATAATCCTCAGTGTAAACGGATCCATAAACTTGGCTACTATCGCACCCTGTGGAAACCGTACATCGTTCTATAAAAACAGGATTTAAAATATAAGAGACAGGCATCCGTGGCTGTTTCACTTGGTAGCTTGCCAGCAGAATTTATCATGCACTTATCAAATTCTTTTCTTACAGTTTATGTAGGAGTCGGAATGAAGCTGACACGTACCCCATTTTTCATTTCTTTTGAAACAATTTTGAGTGTGATTTGTGTGAATTTGAACATGCAGAGCCTTGGTTTTCGCTGCTGGGTGATGTTAGTAGGGAGCTTCAAATCTATGTTGAATTGGTTTTCGCTCGTTTCGGAATTGTGTCTATCTTATGATTATCTGAGATTTTTAAGAAAAAAAATATCTTAACGTTTACTAATACCTATAGGTACACCTGAGGGGCAAGTCTCATAATTTTAACAGACGCCAGCACATCAAGCTACCCGAAACTGTAAAATTTTCCCAATCAACTTTGAACCTTAACAGTATAATGTAGGTAAGTGAACTGTCGTATGTACATCGTTTCATGTTGTTAACAAAAAACGTTGACAAGAAATACAATACTGTAAGTAACTATGCGAACAAGTTAAATAACAAATTTGCAAAGGAAATATTATGCCCGAAACTCCGAATGTCAATCCCTTGCCTAGCTATTTATTTCACTTTGTCTACCAAGGGCTTACCACAAACTTGGCTTTCAAGATGAAAAATTCCCGAATTACCCTCTCACAAAGACGAATCCTATCACTTATCTAAGCCACTTCCAAGTCGGCAAACTGAAAGCTCGTTTGAATTACGATTTATTCAGGACGAAACTGTGTTTTGCCTGCGGTGTTGTTTGTGTAGCAGTTGAGATTGTTACCTTTTTCTACGATAGATACCTACCTACTTTCGATCATTATTTAGGGGTATGTGCTGTTATCAAATCAAACTAGCAGTTGATTTTGATAAACTAACGGTAATATTATTTCAATGAATTTACAAGAAACGTAGATCGAAAATGTTGTCGAAATTTTACCTACCTATTGCTAAATCACACTAATATTATGAAGGCGAAAGTTTGTGAGTGTGGGGGTGTGTGTGTGTTTATATGTTTGTTACTTCTTTACGCTCAAACGGCTGGAACAATTTTGATAAAATTTTTGTGTGGAGGTGGCTGACACCCTGGATTAACATATAGGCTACTTTTTATCCCGATATTCCCACGGGATCGAATCGACACTTATGCGGGTGAAACTGCGAGGCGCAGCTAGTATTTTTATTAATAATTTTCTTATAATGATATTTCAATTCTTTTTGAAAAGCATCTCTTGATTAATCATTAAAATTCGATTAATTCAAAAATGTTTGTTTACAAACCTACATCCAGAACAATTTTATTATAACAAACAGATGAATTCTAAACTTCCCTGTCCGCGCTGAATTATTAATTTAGATTCTGACATTGATGACTTCCTGGCTACTAACAATAAATTATGTTAGAGGTCGGAAGTGAGCGGAGTGATAATTTCTTGATATTTGGAAGGTTCAAATTGCTCAGTTAATTCGGCTGGTTTATTTTAGAGCCAGTGCAAATAATGTTAGCTTGGATTATTTGTTGTTTACTATTGGTCTTAGCACAGCCTCAAGATGTATGGTATTAGTTCTACTATCTACTTAAATTGTGGTGTCAGGTTGGAGTTTTTTTTACTAGCCTACACTGTCCCGCGCCTTCCACCTTTCGCGAGCCCGCCCGTTCTCCTTCCAGTTTTGAGGGAATCTATCCAGCTCGTGCCGCCATCTTTTACGTGGTCTGACGCGACCCGCCTCATTGTTTCAGAGTACCAGTTCTGTGCGAGTTTGATCTTCTGAATGTTAGTCAAAGACCAAGTCGGTGCCACCATAGGACGTGCCCCAAAGTTGGAGTTAAAAAATGTTTATGAATAAAATCTCATGATTGGTATAACTATTGATTTCGAAGTCATGATGGCAGTTTAATTGTATCATAGAACTTAATCACATGGAGTAGTAAATCTTCTTAGCGTGTCGATAGCAATATACATGGACTCGGCCCAGCTTTTCTGGATGTCTGATGGAGTAAAAAGAAAACATGTATAAAGAAAAAACTGGCCAAGTGCGAGTCGGACTCGCACACGAAGGGTTCCGTACCACAATGCAAAAACGCCAAAAAAAACAGGTTTGTTGTATGGGAGCCCCCCTTAAATATTAAGTTTATTCTGTTTTTAGTATTTGTTGTTAAAGCGGCAACAGAAATACATCATCTGGGATATTTTCAATTGTCTAGCTATCACGATTCATGAGATACAGCCTGGTGAGAGATGGACAGACGGACAGTGGAGTCTTAGTAATAGGGTCCCGTTTGGGTACTGAACCCTAAAAATCATAAATTAAATTACTTTGCACGAAATGCAATGGGCCAAATAACTCTTCCTGTCATATCAATATCTAAAACAACAACAACAAACAGCAGCTCAAAAACAACCAATAAACAACAGAACCAACAGATAAAGCATTAAATCATCGCGTTAGGAAATTACTCCTAAACTGGAAATCCTAGTTAAGCCGAGAGTCGTTAAAATGCCGTAAATAGCCGCTAAATTGTTGCATCGCGTTCAAAATGGACCCAATTTGCCTGACTACTGGATATACGCTGTAATTATGACAGATTACTGTAAGTAAATTACGTGTGTTTAAAATTGTTCTGTAATTGCTGGATTCTCGAATAATTTTTTGTTCGTCATAATTTTATTGCTTCAAATTCACCAGTTTTGTTTCATCGTTGAACATGACCTGTCAAAGACATTTAAATACACAATTACGATAGACGCGAAAAAAAAAGCGAAAAGTTCTTCTATGACATTTCTTAAATTTTAATTGAAATAAGAAAATTGCCAAGAACACAACATTAATTTGATAGATCAGCATCATCATCAGGTCATCGCTAAATTACCAAATTACGATGTATCATAATTAATTATCATCAAGCAGGAAGACGTTGTTATCCATTCTCTGAAATAGTGAACTGTTATCGTACCCAAGGGTGAGGAAAGGACTTTTTTATGCCAAGCACATGGTCCAAGGAAGGTAGGTACGTATAGTGGACCTCGTAATTTCTTTATCACTCTAAGATTAAATTACACGTAACATATTTGTTAAAATTCGTCGAATTATTGATGACGCAGTTACTCCTCAGTAGCAGCCCGAAAGTCTGACAACCAATCATGCCAAGGGATATCGTTTTACCCAGTAACTGGGTTGTGGAGGTTGTATAGGCAGTTGCAAGTATACTTGCACCGTATCGGGCGGGAGGAGACGCCGTCGTGTCACGACTGTGGCGCGGCGGAGGACACGGCGCAGCACACTCTCGAGATGTGCCCGTCGTGGTCCGAGCCGCGCCGCAGTCTCACCGCGGCGATCGGAACGGACCTCTCGCTCCCCGGCTTGGTCAACGCCATGCTAGGGGATGAGGGGTCCTGGGCGGCAGTCGCCTCCTTCTGCGAACACGTCATGTCCCAGAAGGAGGCGGCGGAGCGCGTGCGGGAGGAAGACCCTCTCGCGGCGCCGCTCCGAAGGCGGAGGAGGGGTCGAAGAAGACGTCAGTATGACAGTCATCTCCGACTCCGCCCAGGTGGAAGCCAGCAGGCGACGGGTGCGGTGGCACCCTCGCCTGTATTGCACAGGCTTCCATCAGGCCAGGAATGGCCAGGTGTTCCCGGCCATTCCCGTAGCCCCCCCCCCCCCCCAGACGGGGGGACATGCGGGGCCCGCCAGCTAGGCGGGCATGTGCCGGGGGGGTTGTGGATGCAAAGGCTGAGCCGGATTCCCATGACCTCCCCATCAAGGCGATGAGGGAACACCGCTAAGTTTTAGTGGGTATACTGCCACCCTGGCAGGGAGTCCCACATACTCCGTCTCTTCCCCCGACGAGCGGAGATGCGTAACGCCATTTAACAGCGAAAAAAAAAAAAAAGGCAGTTGCAAGTAGAATACTGGTATTTACCTTTATTTAGTTATACAATATAATTGGGAAAAAAAGACTAGGCAGTTGAAACTTCATAAAGCCGCGATTCTACTAGGTAACATTTGGCGCGCGACACGGGACGCTCAACATGTACGGCAACGCTGCACAACAGCGCGCGACGTTGCCAGCTGGCGCGCAACATGACGCACAGAGCTGAGCATCAATTGTTGTCGAGTGGAGACGTGATGCGCGTTTTCTTTTTGACGCATTTTTAGATAAAATTATAACCACTGCCGCTGAAATCAACACAAGTTCCTCTGGCGACATGTTGTCGACGACTGACATAAAGTAGTAGATGCGTAGACAGACAACATTGTTCAACAAAAGTTCCGCGCTGACTTTCAACATGTTGGGCAACTTGTTGTGCAACATGTTGCGCGTTAATTGTTGCCTAGTGGAAACGCGACTTAACAACAACTTGATGTTAACAACATTAGCCCCACCCGTCGGTTGAATGTCACGTGCATATCATACAACGACAAGGCCTATTTGTGTGTGTGACAGTTAGATAGTTTCAATTGCATCCTTGGTAAGTTGGTAAGGTATTAATTTACTGATGAAAACTGGTGAAGCACTTACGAGGCCGACTACCTATACATAAACATCGCTAATACGTACCTATTCTAATTCCGCTATACCTACAAGAAAGTTGCGGTTTCCCCAGAGGGCACAACATGTTTGTAGGATGTTATGTCGATCTTAGCACCATACTGGGCAATAACATGATATGTAGCGTATTCGCCCCATGGGCCTATTTGGGCGAAAGGGTAGCAATCGAAAATAGTGGGCCAAACGAACCAAGACTGTATTTGTTGAAAGGTCTATTCGTGGATATTTTTACTTGTTCGTAGTATATTTTTTTTTTACTTGTTTGATATAAGTATAATACTACAACACGCTTAGGTGACTTCGCGGTTAGGTGACTTCGCCCCAGTCAGAGGTTGCGGAAGGATCATATGTTCCCGTGACCCCCGACGTTGGTGTGACATGGAACACCAGGGTGGTTTCTAGTCAGTAAGAGTCTGACAGACCCATCAGGATTTAGTCCCAGACATCCATGAGGATTTTCCACCCCGGACACTAAAAAAAACAAAGGTGACTTCGCCCCCAATATAATTGGCAAAATGTGGATGTACTATAGGTAGACCTCTGCCTGACCCTTCGAGGCGTACAGGTGTGATGTTATGTTGGTCAGGTACTTATATTCAAGTGTTTTTGAGTAGGATCTTATACTTTGGTATAAACGGAGGTAATATTACCTCATCACCTGCCTAACCCAGGGATGGCGAATCTTTATACATCTACGTGCCATTTTTTCCAAATAAATTTTTCATGCGGCCATGACGTGCCAACAACCAATGTTGGCTTAGTGATTACTGAAAAAAAACTGTATACATTCGCATTATTATTATTATTTTTGAACTCTCTCTTGACATTTCTCGGGTCCCGGACCAATTCCAATTTTATAGTAGGTAATGGCTCCATCGTTTTATCGATGATTCTGCCAATGTCAAGGTTGAAGGAAACAAAGTTGAGATTGACCGGTTATACTGCGAGGTCCCGGACCTTTGTTATTTTTTATTTGACGTTCAAAAGTGCCTTATATGTGCCTATTTGCAATAAATGCTTTCGCTTTTTTGGAAGGCGTACGAGGCGCCGAAACCAACTCGCAGAGGCCCGTTTAAGACGTTTTTAATGAAATGAGACACCAACCGACGGCGACAATAGGTTCGCACTATACAAGTGCACCTAAGTACAACACCATGGTTGGTGTAGGACTTATGTTGATATTAACAGTTTAATATTTATTTCAATAAAATGACAAATTAGTGCGAGTGCTGTTGGCTGTTGCAAACTAGATGACTTAGGTACCTAAATTCCTGAAATGATGCCGTGCCCAAATTATTTTGTTACGTGCCACCAATGGCACGCGTGCCATTGGTTCGCCATCACTGGCCTAGCCTTTTCCCAACTATGTTGGGGTCGGCTTCCAGTATAACCGGATGCAGCCGAATACCAATATTTTTCATGGAGCGACTGCCTATCTGACCTCCACAACCCAGTTACCTACTGGGTAATATGATACCCCTTGGTAAAACTGGTTATCAGATTTTCAGCTTCTGACGACCCGTAACGACTGTCAAAGATCCACGAATGACAGCCGGACCAACGGCTTAACGTGCTTTCCGAGGCACGGAGGGATCTTGGTAGGTGAAGATGATCACCCATCCACGGACCAACCGCGGCAAGCGTAGCTTAACCTAATCGATTGACCCGTGCGGCTGTTATTACTTAGCCACAGGCCCCAAGGTAATAATAACATTATCTACTAAAGATTTCTCGTTTGTCTGCAAAAAATTATTTTGAAATATAAATCTAAGATGTACTTACCTACACAAACTAGAACACGTATTTTCTATAAAATCAGGTCAATCTTCCATTTTCTGTAGAAACATACGAGAAACACGTGTTACCAACCTTTTTTGCATATCCCGATGTAAATGGGTATACGTGAGAAATCACATAAATTAAACTTCCACTTCCATAATGTTTAAATAATTCGTCGAATTATTGATGTAGAATCATGTAGAATATACTCTTTAGTAGCAGCGCGAAAGTCTGACAACCAGTCTTACCAACGGGTATCGTGTAACTCTTGGGTTTGGAGGTCGCTCCATGTAAAATACTGATATTCATCTGCATTCGGTTAGACTGGAAGCCAACCGCACCATAATAGTAATAGTTGTTTTTGGATAAATAAAGATTATTATTATATTATTATTATTAATAGGGAAAGAGCTAAAAAAATGATATTGTTCAGTAGCCGACTGGTTTCCTGATTTGTTCCCGGTTAACTACATTAGCCCCACCCATCCGCTGCCGGGCCTCTCGAACCGTTACTTAACCTAACGATGTGCGACCTGAACAATGACCTAACCTCATGTAATACTACCAGCATGACTTGTAGTTACCGTTAATAATATCTACAGTGACTCTCCACTTTCATGCAAGTTCATTTTTCATGAAAACCTTTATTGTTCGCCAAGGAAAGGGCGGAGTTGGTTCTTATAAAATGTGCGGTATTTTATAAGATTAAGGATAGTCTAAGGAATAGTTTTATTCTATGCTTATCGAACACGGCATCTCTTTTTATTAAGGTCATAACAAAATGTTGATGATCGTCGGGATTTGTGCCTGGTTGATGGGAGGCCCACTACGGCAAAACTGGCACAATGTGGGTGTAGGTACTATAGGTATAGGTAAGCACAACTCTGCCCAACCCGTCAGGGAAACAATGCGTGATGATGTTATGTTTCATATGAGGATGAATGGGTCAGTTTTGGAGTAATAGACATCAAGCTACCCGAAACTGTCAAATTTTCGCAACCAACTTTGAACGTTATGATGTAGCGATAAAGTTGGAAATCTATTAAAGAAATTTAACAGATTGTAGCAGCTTGATGTGCAGGCGTCTGTACACGCAAGAAACACTACGGTTTATTCGCCGTGTTTATATAGGCTACGGTCGTCAGTGTTGTATGGATCACTGTGGACGTTTGTTGACGACACGGTGGCACTACAGCACCGTCGCCGTATAATAATAATAATCATTTTATTTTTACCATAGAACCGTGGCATTTACAAGGTCACATTATATTTCTATAATATAACACGCCGTAATGAAGTACGCGACCAAGAAGAAGATTATAAAGTCCAGAGGAAACCAGTCGGCAGCATGACGCCGCTGTCGCCGTAAGCGCGTATACACGTATGTACAGTCAACAAAGGAGTTAAGTATACAGGAGCGTCGGATATAGTTGAAGTTTACTAAGAAACCGATGGATGTTCTGGACTGAAATTTAATTTAATAAATGAGCTGTTTGTTTTCTATTAATAAACTAAAATTTTATTCGAGAATATCCATCGGTTTCTTAGTAAACTTCAACAATATCCGACGCTCCTTTATACTAAACTCCTTTGTTGACTGTACATGCACACACGTATAACGGTGCGGTGCGACTAGCGCGCTGTACCGTAAAGAAATCATGCCATGTTTAAAGGGTACTCGATACAAAAAAAAATTAAATAAATTGTTTATTTCGAAAATCATTTTAGCACACTTCCAAAAAGTCGTTTCTTAAACATTCAAAAGGGATGATTTCAAGTCAATTATTTTTTCCTGAACCAGTCCTCCGGTATACCTCCTAGGAATCCGATATACTTCCTTGGAATCCTCTAACATTGAGTGAAGAAAGACTAGCTCAATTAAACTCTTCCCACGGCCTCATGTTAGAGTGCCATCTTTGGTTTATTTTGCTAAGACATTACAAAAGTTACACCTACTTACCTGCACGTACATACAATTTTCATAATAAAATTGCGTTATATAAATCAACGTAAAAGTATGCTGCCAGTCTTTTGGGCACGTTTCCTGTTGACAGTGATGCGGACCGATTTTTTGATGCCCTTTGATTATTTCCCCTCCTTTTTATATACTTGTACATATTGTTATTATTATTTTAATACTGTTAGCTTTTGAAATTCATTCTACTACAACCAACTTTAGGATAACTTAAATAAAACCAAACGAGGACCAAGTAATTAGTACTTGTAGTAGAGGATAGGGTGAATCAGTCCAAAGAAACCCAAACCATTTTAACGGTCTACCATTTCACATTCTCCAACTGTTGACCTGCCTTTATTGTCAAAATATATTTTGACCGCCACACGTCAAAAAATCAAAAACATGCTCTCGGCGTCGAAGTCTGTCATGTAGTCGAACCGTGGGGTGCTGGGCACATTTTGGTTTGTCATCTATACATGACTGGCGGTCAAAAGGTTAAACGATATTTTTCTATAGTTTATTATTATGTTACTCTGTATGGTTGTCTCATATTCATCAATAAAGATTCATTAACATAAACAAATCAGTAATTATCATACCCAAACCACCGAGTAAACATAAAAGTTTCGTATGATTCACAAACGATTCGTGTAGTTCCAAGTAATGAGTCATCTGCACACTAGAGTAATGAGGAAAGTTTTAATTCAATAAACATGTCTCCAAACGAATGCTCGCGTGGGGGCGGCCTAACACCAACTTTGATTATGTTGGCTTACTCGGGTATGGAATTAGGGAGATCTTCCAGATATGTCTTACTTTGGTAATACTTTATTAATAACGACCTGTTTTATTCCACACGACGTAGGCATAGACCTTCGTTGAATGTTGTCAAAATGCAAGCCACTACTATTATTAGTAGCCCGCTGAATAAAAGTGAAACTTCCACTTAACCAGTCACAGCTCTTCAGACGGGTAACAACCTGAAAACGTTCGACGGTCGCACTACTCGCACTGCACCAAAATTCAGATTCAAGCAATCTTGCAAAAGGCACCCATTATTGTTATTTGTGTTGCTCCAAGCGAAAGTAAAAAATAGTAAAATAAAATAATAAAGCTCATTTTAGACTACGCTATAATATAGCATACAGTTTATAGCATATTTATAGCACAACAATATCCATTGTTGATGTGGCCCCGTGCCGTGAAAGATTTCGATATCGATGTTCGTGTATGTACCTACACATACACGAACATCGATATCGATTTTTTTTTTTACACTATGTTTATGCAAGAAGCCGTTGTTCGTTCCGGGGGCCTAAAAAGGCCACTTTGGCAGAATCATAAAAGGATAACATTATGAATCATAATATGGCGATGAAAGTCCGTGTTTGTCTTTTTTTCGCTGCACTACGTAGGCATAATCAAAGAGATTGGGATTAGGATTGGATTGTTTGGTATTTTAGCACAGACAAAAAAAAATATCTGAAAAATCCTTCACCAATGGGATTTGATACGATTAATTTAACAGTTAACTGTCCATTATGATTCATAATATTATCCTTTTATGATTCTGCCAAAGTGGCCTTTTTAGGCCTCCTTGTAGTCCGTTTACAGATATTTTACTTCTTAGTTTGCAGCAGTGCAAATTCACAATGATCTTTATAACCGTTACAATAAGGTTGCTATTGGGTTGATGCTGTCAGAGGTACAGACGCCAGCACATCAAGGTACCCGAAACTGTCAAATTTTTTCAATCAACTTTGAACCTTATGCTTTAGCGATAAAGTTGAAAATCTATTAAAGAAATCACACACACACATCGCCCTCGCCGACGTCCTCTATTCAGAATACCTCAAACTATAACCCTTAAGACCAGTCCATTGTACCTGGCCCTCACCCATATCAACAACATTCTGTTATATGATGAGTCCTTAGATGTCTTCGCGAGTGCTGAACTGAGATTCCTGGACACTGCTACTCGATACCTGGAGTCCATTGCCACTCCCAGTACAATCTCCTTGGAGTAAACAAATTAAATTACTTGTTATTAATAATTATATTCCAATTTATCCTAATTCTGTAATAATTGTGTATTCTGTTTTAATTTGTTTAATTTTATTTAATATTATCTAATTTTTGTCTAATGTTGACCAACTTTGTTACATTTCATTTAATTTCATCTTTTTGTCCAGTTTTTATTATGTGATTTAGCCTATTTTTATGATTGTATGACATGTGGAATTACTAATATTGACTAATAACTTGTATGTGTGGTGCAAACTGTTAATATAAGTTGGTTATTAATAAATAAATAAATAAAAATTAAAATTTGACATATTGCAGTAGCTTGATGTGCTGGCGTCTGTAGAATAACCTGTGAATGGACTGTAGATGACAACGCTAGATTCTTTGTTTGATTTACAGATAATAATTTGTAAGAACTAAATTCGATATTTATAAAATCAATAAAGGCAAGTATAGATTTATTTTACACTTACCCACATAATTACGAATATAACTTAGCTGGTTTTTTGCAGCATGTATGTAGGTGATCTGTGAAAGGGTGCCCATATGCACAGTGTTACCATCTAATGCAATGAAGATATAATTACATTCGGAGAAAATTATAGATTATTGGAAATATTTTAAAATAAATTACATAATTTAATGCTTTCTGACACTTCCAGTTATGACTTTCATTTAGGGTCAGTATTAATAAAACTGATTTGACATTTATTAGAGATCAATACGTAGACAGATTATACTATAGACTGCTGCATATCTTCTTTTTCATTCGCACAAGAAAAAGAGAAATATATTAACGTCACTAGCAAAGAAAAGAGACAGAGTAAGAGTATTTCTGTCCCTTACTGCGTGTCGGCTAAGCAGATCAATGTGCACAACAAGTTTGACGTTTATGAATGAAATAATAAAAAATATGAATGAAATAATAAAAACTACACCGCGATTAAACGGAAAATAAGCTCTTTTTCGTGTATAATTCAATAATAGTACATTTGCGCAACTGTGAAAATGGTAAGATGCAGTGTAATAAGCTGTAAAAATGATAGTATGATGAAGATTGCCGAATTTTTTTGTCCCTTTCGGTGACACGGATACCATGAGTATATAGATTTCTCTGTCTACGGATCAACATTTATAAAACGCAATAGTATCTTATTTGTGACCAGAAATTTCTTGTTCACCCGTCGCATCGCATCGCATCACCTGGCCGCGCGATTACTTTGGTTTCGTTTGGCGTTCTTTCTGACTTTTTATTTTTGGAGCAATAGCGTGATGTAATTTTTGAAATCCAAATAATTTTTAAAATCCGATTGGTAGTTCCTGAGATTAGCGCGTTCAAACAAACAAACTTTTATTAGAATAGATAGACTTAGATAAATAAGTATTCGGGCCAATTTTTTAGTTTGTAGTTAGTGTAGGTTTAGATCAGTGGAATAAGATTTTTTAAATGAAGAATGTCCTCCCTTTTCACCAAGACAGGGCTTGCTTTAAAAAAAAGCGTTTGGACGTACCAAACGCTTTTCCTTTGTGTGACTTAACATTATTTATACCCATTTTAAAGTTAATTGAAGCAGTAAAATTGAAACTTTATTACTCTTTTCTATCCCGTTAGGAGTTGATTTTTGAAAAACCCTGAAACTTATAGATTAATGAGTAATGACTGCAAGTAGTTAACTTTAAAGAGAAGAAAAAAAAATACAGTTTATAATGAATACCTACCAATTTCTGGGATTCTTAAATCCTAGCACTGGCAACACAAACGGCGTACGAACTCATTCCGACAATAACCGAAGATTTCCGAACAATCAAACTAAATCGATTCGCGAATCGAGCGACATGACACTGCGACATCAGGCCGACAGATGAAATCATTTCAAGTTTATAACGTCTTTTTCATCAACAACCATTTGGATAGTTACTTGATAATCTGTGACTTGAGATTCACTATTAAAAAGAGGTTGTACTTAATGCTTTAAATCTGTGAGAAGATAGAAGAAAATATATTGATGATTGAAGGAAGTATACCTACCTATACACAGGATTGCAATTGGCATATTATAAATCTCGTGTAAGTATTTTTTAGTATATTCTGAACAACTTAAAATGAGTATTTGAATGTGTATGTTGTTTATTGGAAATCAATTAACGGTTCTTAGTATTTCTTTACGCCAGTTTTCATAGTATGTACGTACCTATAAAGATGAATAATTGTTCCAACTTAGTGTAATTCAAATGAAACCCTCATTTAATTTATATCAACAAAACTTGCTGTGATAACCAATCTTTTGTTTCAAACGTAGTCAATTCAGCAATATACGTCTACAGCCGTGTATAGCACCAATTTATGGGTGTAGGTACCGTGATAAAAAATCGCATTTAAGTTGTGTATTTGTAATAGAATTAGTGTGCTAGCGATGTACCTACATTGTTTTTTGTAACCTAGCTGACATTTTTTTTGTTCTTTCCAGTTCACATTTTGTCAAACATGTCTGGACACCAAACCCAAATAGAAAAACTTACGGATGAAAAGGCTGCCCTGGAAGAACGAATCGAAAAATTAGAAAAAGATCTTGCAAAACGAGAATACCGCCAGGGACTTAAAGAGAGAACTTTCTGGAGGGGTGAACACGCAGCTTTCTGGTTCTATGTCACAGAGTCCGAATTTAAGGTAGCCGGTGTGTCAGACGATCATACAAAATACAATTATGTCGTCAGCCAGCTAGATGAATACACGATGGAAATAGTAAAGGACATTATAGGTAACCCGCCAGTCAGAAGAAAATACGACAAGATAAAGGAAGAGTTACTTCGTCGTTTGGGTGAACCAGAACATGAGAGAATCCGGAAACTTTTCAACGAAAAGCTTGAGAACAGGACACCTTCTCAGTTCTACCGTCATCTACAGAGTCTGGCCGGAACTAGCGTCACAGTAGATAAAATCTTGCTCCATCTTTGGTTACGTCGGTTGCCACTACATTGCCAAGAGATTTTAGGCAGTCGGCTTGAACAGACCAATACAAAATTAGCTGAGCTTGCAGACAACATTATGGAAGCGACTAAAGCATCTGAGAACCCCATTTTGAATAATGCAGCAGTGGATAATATACAGCAAAGTGTTGATGAGCTTGGCAAGCAAATCGTGGCTTTGGGAGAGTCTGTGAAGCGACAGACTAGGAGTCGTTCGAGGTCTACGAGCAGAACTCGTTCAAGTAGCAAGTCGCCAGCAGCAAAACCTACAGTATGCTGGTATCATCAGCAGTGGGGTGTTAATGCTTATAGATGTATAGACCCTTGTAGCTGGAAACAGGAAACAAACAAAGTGTAGTTTGTGTCGTAAAGGTAAAATTGGTGCTTTATATTTTTTATCGTGGGTAAGTTTTCAATTTCATCCTACGGTATGATATCTCTTTCTTGTTTTAATAACGTTTAAAAATCAAAGTAGACTTTAATTCAAACTTGCACCAAAATGTCGTAGTTTTTTAAAATCTCTTGGGGCCTTTTTCCTTTTTATTTCACATGAACATTTTTATCAATGTCTTTAATAATTTTTTTTTGACGTTTATTTTTTTACTATGCCTACTGTGTTAAAAGTTGTGAATTTTACATTTTGATTGTGGTTGTAGACTTGGTGCATTTAATTATTTGTGATATTATGATTAGGTATGTTGCTTGTTGTACTATCGTTGTTATTTTGCAGTAATTTTATTTCTGAATTCATTTTAGTTAACAAATTGTATATAGTAAGAGTAACTTGTTTACGATATTAAAAAACAAGTGATACTTACTTATTTTAATAATTAAATTAATTGATTGAATATGATTTTTTTTTGCCCACCGTTTTAGTAGCAAGTTTTTTATTGTATATGCCAAATGATTTATTGTGTTCATTAATTGTTCTAATCATTTTAATGGAATAAAAATTAAAAGTATTTTGAAGTTTCTAAATAACTAGTTTTTTTCAACACTTGAATTTTCGAGTGTTCATATTTAGTACAGTATTCAGCAACATAAAAAACTTATCGTAATATAATAACTTTGTAGATTGTAGAATACATACTTGAATAAAATTCTCAATGTTTTACTTACTTTTCAAACAAGCAGGTAAAACGTACGAGTACATCAAAGTTTTTCATATTGTTCAACAAGAAATATATAACTCTTTGCACGTTCCCCTTGTCTCCAGATATTTTCTGTTCCAACAATGATTTGATATCTTCCTCTTGAACACGATATATATTTCAATTTGTACATAATAAAAACGAAGTAAGTTTTGGAAATCGGCGAATTTCTTAACAGTTCCCCAGTCAAAGGGACTTGACGATATTACATTTTTCCTACGACATTTTTTTCTTCGTTTGGTACGATATTGTTCCACGTTATTATATAATATAAAGGCTGTTATCATTATTCCTTATTGTGAATACTTTACAAGTTCTTTTGATGAGCTGGTAACAATAGGTGCTTTGAACGTTTGTTTCATTTTTATCAACATCTAAAAAGGTTCCTAAAAGAATTGGCTAATGACCTGTTACTCAATCATAATGTTAATATACATTACATAACGTAAGGGTGTCTCATAATATCAGATAGTATAAAAAACTGGCCAAGTGCGAGTCGGACTCGCACACGAAGGGTTTCGTACCACAAGGCAAAAACGCCGAAAAAAACACGTTTGTTGTATGGGAACCCCCCTTAAATATTTATTTTATTTTGTTTTTAGTATTTGTTGTTATAGCGGCAACATAAATACATCATCTGTGAAAATTTCAACAGTCTAGCTACCGCGGTTCTTGAGATACAGCCTGGTGACGGACAGATGGACGGACGGACGGACGGACAGCGAAGTCTTAGTAATAGGGTTCCGTTTTTACCCTTTGGGTACGGAACCCTAAAAAAAATAGTGGCACTCCGGGAGTGCCGACAGAAGTGAAAACAAAACACAAACAGAATACTTTGCCATCGCTCACTGGCATATCGGATATACATTAAAACCGAGTACATCCCGAGGACAGCCGAACACATCCGAAGCGGGTATTTTTTTAGTGTCTTATAAACAAAACACGTGCGGTGTCGCTTACGGTAACAGTGTCGCGAGTTCAATGGTTTTTTCCCATCTCAAAAAATGCCCAACGCGTCTAAAGAAGTTTTCACTTCAATAATAAAGACAGTATAATATTTTGTTTCTTGTGTTTGTATGTGCAGTCATACACTAAACCACAAATATTATACATTCGGGGGTCAACTTCCAGTCTAACCGGATGCAGCTGAATACCAGTATTTTACAGTTACTGGGTAATACGATACCCTTGGTAAGACTTACTACAAATATTATTAAGCTAAGCAATATAATTTATATATGAATGTCTACAAAATATAGGTAGGTAATTTTATTTTACCTCAACAATTCTATTACCTACACTCGATGGAGCAAACTAACCAAACAGTCGTGAACTCGGGCTTGGAATAATTTAAACCCTTTCAATGTACCTACTGTTTAAACTAACAATTAATTTGAATAACGGGGACCGCCTGTAGACGTTTGATAACCAACTTAGAGACACACGCCAAACCCTATAAGTTAACGTCAATAAATCGGTATTATTACGCAGGGCTAACCCGAAACGGGATTAGTTATGTATTCCGGAGTCAGTCTTGGCGCGTGATGAATTAAGCAGACTTAGTCGACGAGATATTGATTCTGAACTTGCTAGCTTAAGATTGCTGTGAAGTGTATTCTGATAGTGTTGGATTTATTTTTAGGAGGTAAGCTTGTAGCGGACTGGTTTTTTTCAGTCAAGAAACTTTCTTCACTATAAATTGTGAGGTACAGCTTTACCAGGAACTTTTGGCGCTCGAATGACATTGACAAGGTTACTGTTGGTAAATATTTGTGCAATTGGTTTGTGAAATTAATTGAAAAAAAAAAACAAGATGGCAGTTCCGATTTGGCCACGCCCCAAAAATCCTTAAGGCTCCTACAAACAGACGCGACACGCGACGCGAATCGCGCGCGACTCAAAGACGCCGCTCGTTGCGCGACTTGCGGTGCCTTTGTGTCGCGCGCGATTCGTGTCGCGTAGCGCGCCTGTTTGTAACAGCTATACCTTTTCAAACCTTTTTTGATGTTAACAATTTACGGTAGTCATGTTTAGCTATGCCAAAAAAAACAAAAATTATACTAACAGTAGGTAATTACAGGTTCACCATCTATGGAGCTATTTGGAAGAAGCAGTATCTATCTGTGTGTTTTAATACCCAGCTACATAACTCTTGATAAATGATAAATGATGATAAATGATTTTTATTTCTGTAAGTAGGTTTGTACAAACACTTTTACACGTCAATCATATTTTTTTTTAAACTAGATGAGGTCGGCGTTTCCTAACTGACTATTCTGAGAAGAAAGGCCGAAACAAACTCAGAAGTCACAGTCTCTTTTAAAGTCCAGACAAAATCTTGGTCAGATCGTGTGAAGACCATGTAGATTGGTGTCTGAAATGGTCTTTTGAGGAAAGAACCACACAGATTGAGCGGACCTGTCCAATCAGTGCACGCATTTGTCAAAAATCGTGCAGCTCAACTCAGAACTTGAGGAGCTCAACGATTCGACGAACAATACCAAAGACAGGACATTTGGGTAGGCCGCATAAACTACTCAAACTGCCAGATCATGATTAAAACTAAGAAGGAAAAAAGAAATGACCCACATAGTCCTCACATTCACAATAATTAAATAAAAAAAATAAATAAAAATTACTTACAAAGTAAATATTCATGTCATTGTCTAAATAAAATTCATCAATGTCAATGTGTATATAAAAAATCCGGACATAATCTTTGAGGACCATGTAGATTAGTGTCTGAAATGGTCTTTTGAGGAAAGAACCACACAGATTGAGCGGACCTGTCCAGTCAGTGCACGCATTTGTCAGTAACCGTGCAGCTCAACTCAGAACTTAAGGAGCTCAACGATTCGACGAACAATACCAAAGACAGGACATTTGGGTAGGCCGCATAAACTACTCAAACTGCCAGATCATGATTAAAACGAAGAGAGAAAAAACAAAAAAATACCCACATAGTCCTCACATTCACAATAATTAAAAACATATAATACTTTATACAGTAAATGTACATGTCATTATTTAAGTAAATAGATACTTAAAAAAAGAAAATTATTAAAGTGTAAATTAGAAAAATAAAAACAACATTCTAAACCTATTGGAGCAGCTCAATCCCAAGCCTTTTTGTCCTCAATATAGTCTTTTACAGTATAATAGGCTTTCTGACATAGTTTTCGCTTTATAAAAGATTTGAATTTATTAAGGCTTAGTTCTTGAATGTGGCTAGGAAGTTTATTATAAAAACGTATACATTGGCATCTAAACGAGCCACCTATTTTTTTGAGCCTTGTTGTTGGAACAACAAATTTGTGTTTGTTCCTAGTATTTATGTTATGGATATCACTGTATTTTTTAAACAGATTAATATTTTTATGTGCATACAAAAGATTATCATAAATGTACTGAGAAGGCACAGTCATTATATTAATCTCTTTAAATTTGTCTCTGAGGGAGTGTCTGGGACTTAATTTATAAATGGAACGAATTGCCCTTTTTTGTAAAATAAAAATTGTCTGAATATCGGCGGCATTTCCCCACAACAGAATACCGTACGACATCACACTATGAAAATAACTAAAGTATACTAAACGGGCTGTCTCTAAATCAGTTAAATCACGAATTTTCCTAACGGCATATGCTGCAGAGCTAAGCTTTTTTGACAATTTATCTATATGGGGGCCCCATTGAAGCTTGGCATCCAACGTTATGCCTAGGAATACTGTGGTATCTTCAGGTTTCAACTCTTCATCCTTAATGAGAACACTAGTTTCTACTTGTCTAACGTGGGGTATGGTAAACTTAATACATTTCGTTTTTTTTCCGTTAAGAAGTAGGTTATTGACATTAAACCAGTTAACTACTTTTGCAAGGGCGTTATTTACATTGTCAGTAACCAGCTGCTGACGTTTGAGTTTAAATAAAAGTGAAGTGTCATCTGCAAACAACACTATATCATGTTCATCCCTTATGAGGTAAGGCAAGTCATTTATATAAATAATAAATAAAAATGGGCCGAGAATTGAGCCCTGGGGGACCCCCATTCTTACTACAGATCCGGGTGACCTTTTTCCGTTAACATCAACTCTCTGAATCCTATCACTTAAGTAAGAAGTAAGAAGATCCAGAGAGGCGTTCCGGATTCCGTAGTGGTGCAGTTTCCTGATTAATGTTTCATGAAGAACACAATCGAATGCCTTGGACAAATCGCAAAAGATGCCCAAAGCATCGCATTTGTCCTCCCATGCATTATAAATATGTCCTAAAAGTTCAACTCCTGCATCGGTAGTCGAACGACCCCTTGTAAATCCGAACTGTTTGTTATGTAGTAATTTATTTTTATTAAAAAATCTTTGCAATTGATTTAAAATAAGTTTTTCAAAAATTTTACTAAAGGTAGGTAGTACTGAAATAGGTCTATAATTAGTAGGGTCTGATGTACTACCCGATTTAAACAACGGTATTATTTTACTGTTTTTCATAAGATCAGGAAACTCACCACGGTCAATACAATTATTAAATATAACAGCTAAAGTAGGTGCTACAATGTCTATAATCGACTTAGCAACATCCACAGAATTACCCCATAGATCTGCGGTCTTTTTAACATTTAACGTGTGAAAAGTTTTAATTATATCTTTACAAGTTACATATTGGAAGTGAAATTCAGAATCGCAAACTGGAACGTTTTCTTTAAGTAAAGACTCTGCAGCAATGGGTGATGAGTTAAGAGATTTAGTAGTTGATACGGGAATCTCTGCAAAGAAATTTTCAAAGGCCGCGGCGACTTGACAATCTGATTTAATTATATTGTCATCAATAACAAGGCTGTAGTCACTACTTCGGGTGCATGACCTTCCCGTTTCGCTATTAATGACATTCCAAGTCGTTTTAATAATGTTACTACTATTTTTAATTTTTGAACTCAAATAACGTGACTTGGCAATACTACAAACTTTTTTAAATATTTTAGAATAATTCTTAACATATAAATTAAATTCAGCAGTGTTTATACAAATCCGTTCTTCATATAATTCATAAAGTCGTTTTCTACTTTTATGTATACCAATGGTGGCCCAGTTACTGAAGGAAGCAATACTATTAACCGATAATGTTTTTGGAATAAATGTGTTATCAAATTGTGTGCAATACATATTAAAAAAATCATTATATTGTTGATTAGGGTCATCATTAGTGAACAAATGTGGTAATTTACCCATGAGTTTAGTTTTAAATGTTTCCAAGCGATTAGTTGTTTTTGGATTAACAGTGATATCTTTTTTAGTAACTTTTTTGTTTTTATTTGGAATAGTGATTAATTGTCCACAATGATCTGAGTCTATTAGGTTAATAATGTCTTTGTGGGTTGGTATAACATCTGTATAAATGTTATCTAGGCATGTGGCACTAGTAGGAGTTATTCTAGTGGGCTCCAAAAATTGGTTTGCAAGATTGTATGACTGAAACAAACTTATAATTTTAGTACTTAACCCAGAATTTTCTAACAAATTAACATTAAAATCACCACAAATGATGATGGACTTGTTTGTATTACAGATTTTGTGCAACACTTCATCCATAACTTTTTCAAAACAATCATACAATCCTGAAGGAGGTCTGTACACACTTAATATAATGAACTGCTCCAATTCTATACAGGCTATTTCAATTGTCCGTTCAACAGAGAGGCTCACAATATCCTTTCGGTCTTTAAACTTAAGCTGGTTATTTATTAAAATTAATGAGCCACCATGTATAGCATTTACTCTGCTGAATGAACTACCAACCTGGTGATTACTAAAATTGAACATGAACTGGTGACTTTTAAGCCAATGTTCTGTCATACAAAGAATATCTATATTGTAACAATTCAGGAATAATTCTACTTCTAAGTCTTTGTTTGAAAAACCTTGAATATTTTGATGCACCAGATTGATACTATTTAATTTTTTTTACACTTTCATTTGACTTATTTACATTTTTGCAAGAGGTTGCCTCTATTGTCTTAATTTCTAATTTAAATGATTAATGTCAATAATTTCAACCAAATTATTACCAGAGTAATTTAAAAAGTCATTGCATTGCTCAATAGGAGCAATTTGTTTAGCCAAATGTTTGGCTGTAATAGAAAAAAAATATGATAGCGACACAGCTATCTGTCTTTTTTGATAGTTAGAAAGATAGTACATAACAATATTATATCTATCTTTTGTCAAATATAAATTATTACCAACATAATAGTTAGTATCAATTAACTGGAATAAGTTATCATTATATGTCAAATTGTGCAATGTCATATTTATATCAAATCTTAAGTTATTTTCTTCCTGTGGCAAACTGTTACTGTAAGGTAATGTAAACAAAACAATTTTTCTTAAGCTAAGGTTGCACAATGTTCTATGATATTGGAGCAATTCTCCTTTATTTAAATTACCCCTATTTCCCATAAATATTAATAAAGTTGTTTCCTGTTTAAAGTTACATTTAACAATTGCTTTCATAATATCAAATTTTTTGTTTTTGTCATATAGTAGAAAAAATGGCAAATCTTAACGGACCGGACAATCAGACGTGCTGCAGCGTACCACGTCCACGTCCACACTTGGTAATATTCCGACGAGTCGTACTCAGCGCTTTTCCTCCACGTTTATTATGCGCACAGCCAAAGTGTGGAACTCTCTGCCGGCATCTGCGTTCCCTCCCACTTTTATCCGTCTGCCTTCTAAGCAAGAGTGAACACAGGCATCTTCTGGGCACGCTCGTTCCATCACAAACCTCCTCCATCACTTTCCATCAGGCGTGATCGAGGTAAGGAGCAGGTCCAATTAGCAATAAAAAAAAGTTGTATCACAAATCTGAGCTTTTTTCAATACCTAGGGTATATTATTATTATTTTAAGACGTTCGGTTTTTAAATTATGCAAAAATTCGGATGTCTATGGTAAATATAAATAAACAGAAGATATTAATAGGTACGCTTTTCAATACCAAAAATTTGTAAAAATGTTATGAAAAGTAACATCTGGCCTCAGCTGAACACACGGTATATAATTCCATTATTAATTTCTGGAAAAGTAATTACAAAAATAAGCCCTTCATTATTTCTCGCCGACGCTTCTAACATAATCCTCAGTTGCGTTCAGGTGTACCTACAGTACAAGTCGGCTCTTCGTTCGGGACGTGATCCGACGGTAATCGATCCAATGCCGCTTGCGATTGTGCGAGTAGGTAGGTACTCTTAAAACCACTGCTGTTACACGGAACTTTTGCTCAACAGCCGGTCGATTCTGTCAAAATCTCACCGTGAAAACTTAGGTGAAGTGAGTTTGTTTTTGCTAGGAATTGACACTATTGACAGCTCACTCCACGCTCACTTCACCTAAGTTTTCACGGTGAGATTTTTATAGAATAGCACCGCAGTAACGCGTTTTTGTATTTCTTGCATGTAAATAATGATGCCATCTTTGTGATTTTTTGTGAGTTGTTTACCTGTTAATAAAAACCTACCATCATCTTTTTTAAGAATTATTGTGATTTTAGGGGTTATATAAACATGATAATATATGTATATTATTATGTACGCATTGCAATGGATTTTTGCGACATGATGGGGTTTTTTTATTTGACTTAGAGTCAGATTGAACAAATGGCTTTTATCACATTAAGGGAGAATTTCACCAAACTTTTATACCTAGAATCTGGGAATCTCGTCTTATATCTTAGATATCTAAAATACCCCGATTTCGTCACTGACTCACTGACTCACTGATGATCATCAATATTCTAAGGTACTTCCTGAAGTCCTAGAAAGCTGAAATTTGGTACGTAAGCTAGTAATAGTACACAAACCACAAAAAAAAAAAAAAAACTTGGAACTTTTACCCTCCAACACCTTAAAATAGGCGATGGAAGTTTGTACGAGACTTCCGCAGATTTTGATGCTAGAGTTCTGAAAATTGATATAGGGACTCCTTGATATAAATAATAAAATGCGTATTTCAGGATTTTCAGTAAATAACCCCCCAACCACCCAAAAAAATATTTTTTTATTTCATAAGCATCAATATTCTAAGGTTCTTCCAGAAGTCTTAGAAAGCTGAAATTTGGTATGTAAGCTAGTAATAGTACACAAACAACAAAACGATTCTAAAACTTGGAACTTTTACCCTCCAACCCCTTAAACTAGGGGATGGAAGTTTGTACGAGACTTCCGCAAATTTTGATGCTAGAGTTCTGAAAATTGATATAGGGACTCCTTGTTATAAATAATAAAATACATATTTCAGGATTTTTTCTAAAGAACACCCCAAAAAAAAATAATTCATAAGCAACTTTCAAAAAGATGTGAAATCCCACCAAAAACATTTTCATGTAAAATGTTGCCAAGACGAGACCAAATATGGCTTGTACTGCCAAAAAAGTTATCAGATCTCATGTAGAGCCAAGCTTCTAACTCTACACGTCCTAACTTCACAAACTCTACACCTTAGTCAAAATATGTGGCTTGGCCGTTTCGCTACCATCACATGGGCATAAGGTGAAAAATGTATTCACTGTTCATTACTTTTCTGTTATACCATAGTTTTTGTAGTAACGAAACGGCCAAGCCTCATATTTTGACTAAGGTGTAGAGTTTGTGAAGTTAGGGCATGTAGAGTTAGAAGCTTGGCTCTACATGAGATCTGATAACTTTTTTGGCAGTACAAGCCATATTTGGTCTCGTCTTGGCAACATTTTACATGAAAATGTTTTTGGTGGGATGTCTTATTCTGAAAATAAATTTTGAATTTTTGACAGTTGTTCCATACGAGAAATATATATCAGACGTCAATTTTATTCCACAGATAAAAGATATCTGACTTTGGTAAAATCCAAACCCCCCCCCCCCCCCCCCACACACACACTCCCACAGAGGTAATGTGGGGTTCAATAGCCACTTTGTGACCTTGAATCAATAAACAAATCGTAATTGCGCAGTCACAATTAATCACCCAATCAGTTATTATTTTGACAAGGCTATTGGCACTCCGGGCACCGACATTCCCCGCCATTCCGACGAGAATCCGATTAATTACCAACCCTTAGGAGCATTCTACTTATTCACGTCGACAGTCCTCAAGTGATGTAATGATTTACGACTTTTGGTATTCAATTGTTACGTTCAATAATTGAATTGAATTGATTTTTAATTGGAATGAGATTTAAATTAAGTTAATGCTACTTTCCAAGTGGTTTTATAAAATAATATTAGGTAGCTTTGTAGGAAAATAAATTTCAGTCATCAGACAGACGTAACTTAAAATAAGATTATCAAGCAAATGTAAACTTTCTTGTTTAAACTCTCATTTTTCTTTTCCCAAACTCAGCACTGCTAAGTTTTTTGCCAGTGCGCCTGAATCCCTGAATAGGTTTAATTTAAAACCTTTGCCCTCATAATTACCCACGCAAAGGGTTACATAAAAATGCAAAACCCGAAAACACCTTAACCCTAATTTTTGCTTCATCGCGTCATCTTTCCAAGAATTTACAATTTAAGTTTTGCAAGACTAAAATCAACGAAGGTTTTACCAGAGAGGCAAATTTTCCTCCTACGTCCATACACATGACGTTAAAGGTTCCAATAAAGAAGGGAACGATAGGTGTCGCTGACTTCGCAAGGTCCTCAGTAAACATACCCTCATTTGGGCTCCCACGTTCTGATTTTGAACTTGGTATGCTGCTCATTTCTGATTGGGTTGTATTTACATAATATCTTTTTTATCACAGATATTCATAAAAAGCTAGTGTATTCCTCGTAAAAAGGGACTAATATAGCTCTTTAATCCCTAGGGACTAAAAGTGACTTGAATTTGGAATGTGGATATTATTATTGTTAATAAAAGTTCATATCACCAAAGAGATCAATCACGAACATTGTGCTAACAAGTTACAGGCTGTATGATAAAGAAAAACGCGCGCGGGTCAAATTTAATTTTTTTTTTGTGAAAAATTAAAAAATCGCACTCAAGCATTCCCGTCGATCGTAATTGTTTAGTCAAAATTGTATGTAAATAAATAAAAGTACTATTATTATTCATAAGTTGCACTTATTTATTTTTTCATAGAGGGTGATTTAAGCTCGAGTGACGTACTTTGACTTTCTACGAAACACTTCTCGCCTTCAAAATAGTTGTTTGCTCCCTTGGCAAACAATTTACTATTTGTCGTCTTGGAGAGATGGTCGTAAGGTTAGGTTTTTAGTATGAGGTCTCAGGGTTCCTGTTGGTGTTAGTTTAGCTGATAGAGTAATTTATACTAATAATTAAGCTGATCATTTAAATATTTTTGCATTTGGTAGCCCAATTGTTGAGGGAGGGTATAGGCTATTTAACATCACGCTAGGACCCTAAGGAGCCGAGCAAAAAGAAAAAACCCAGTAAGAACGCTAAGCGAAAACAAAGTAATAGCTAGGGCGGGATGGGATGTAATACGGTGGGTCGGGGGCCAACATTTCACGCGGATGAAGTCGCGGGCAGATCTAGAAGCCAATGAGTAGGGGCTAATTACCCAAGAGTTTTGAAGTTTTAAATACATCTTAAAACTGAACTGAAACTGTTGGTTAATGGCGATGACACACGGGCGTTGCCAAAGCGCTGCGTCGCGCGTCGGCGCTGCAACTGCTTAGCGGAGACGTCATCGCAGCTCTCACTGCGTTGAAATCACTGCACTGCGACGCCGCAACGCATTGGCAAACCCCGTGTGGCATCGCCCTTAGTGGTTGGTGAAAACGATGATTATGGAAAAATCATAACAGTTGACTTGACTTTAAAAATGTAAACCTAACTTCTATATTATTGTGTGGTATGGCGTATATTTTTCTCAGGCAAGAAACTGAATAAACGAATCAGTAATGGACAATTGAACAGTAAATATATAATAACATAGCCTATAGGCCGACCGTTTAACTAAAACGTTGCCTGAGGTAGCTGCGCTGTCCCCCCCCGGTGGGTTCCCGCATTGGTCACCCACCGTGAAGCGAAGAGGAACCCGAAGAGGGGTCGCTCGTCAGGGCTTTTGCCCGTAAGCCGACGACGTAGCGGCCAACAAGTTGGTTGCGGTGCCGCTTGGGCGATATCGCTACTGAGGCTGGCCGCGATGTCGTATGGAAGGCATCGCGGCTGGGGGTAGGAGGCCACGGTGGGACAGGAGTGCCGGTATTGCGGTGCGCCGCTCTCCCTACCTTCCGTGGCCTTAACGGGGTCGCCACAGTCTGATGGCGGACGCGGTGGGGCCGCAGGAGAAGAGGAGTGTTGGTATCGCGTTGGCCGCTCTCCCTATCCTCTGCGGCCGAAAACTGGCAGGCGGCGGGGCCAATGACCTGACCCGTCGCAGGGGGACCAAGGGTGCCCAGACACGGGGTCGTCTAGCGCCCATGTGCTGGTTTGGTCCCTGGGGTAGTCGTGGCGTGCTATGTGTTCTGGTGCGCCAGTGATGGGGAGTACTTCCCAGAGAAGGGTCCGGAGACGGACAGCCGCGGCGGGTTCACGGATGACTGCTAACGCGAGCCAGTGTTTCCGCCGTAAGCAGCAGAGGAGGACACCCTGGAGTTATAGTGGGTTAGAGTCCCACATAACTGCACTATCTCCCCGTGGTAGTGCAGAATGCATGGGCATTTCTCCACGTTAAAAAAAAAGGTAGCTGCTCGGTGCGAGAGGGGTGATAGTTGTCACAAGTTGGCGCAGCCGTGAGGCACACATTCCTGCTAATTTCTTACATCGGACTTGGCACTTTTTATTTTTATCCTTTTTATTTTTGTTTTTATCTGATGTACGACTATTATCTGACTATCTGGTGTATTGTATGTCTTTTAGTCCGTGCTAAATAAATATATTTTCTTTGTTTTCTTTCTTTCTTTCTTTAATTTTGAATATCTAGGTACCCTCCACACAAAGAAAAGTATGTATACCTAGTAGCTACTTTTCATCTCATAACAAACAAAAATCTTCTTATTAAAGAAGGTTTTTTAGGTTTTTTTACTCCATTAGGAGTACCATTAAAAATCTACTAACATGTTACCAAGCAAATTGAATGAATACAGTTCGACAAAGTCACAATCTCCAAAATATATAGCCACCAGGCATCCATTGCCATCGAACCGTTACTTAGTTCGTCCCAATAGGTACATGAGATGACATCCAAAGAATAACTCTATTGACCCTGATCGGTACCTATTACTGCAATATGGAACTAACCCTTTGTCTATCAGAACCGAATTTTATCGTCGAAACATGAAATACTCATTTTCTTTGATATGTATTTATTGGAGAAATATTTTCTTTGAAATATTTGGAATATGAAAATGTTAAGTGTTTTTCGTTTCTGCATTGAGGGGCGTTTACAGAAGAGTTTCTTGATCGTTGAGAGGCGAGAACTCCTTGTAAGATACGTACCTAGGTGTAACTCAGCAGGCGATTATTGCATACACATGTGTAAACAAATGAGTGCGATACATCGTCCGGTGACTCTCACAAGGACATTCTCGCTTCTTGGCAGTTAAAACCTCTCCTCGTGTAAACGCACTTTTAGGCCCTTTATACACGGCACGTTTTCATTACAGTACGGCGCGGTGGTGGAAGCTTGTAATTTACAAGCTTCTTTAGTGATCCATACAACACTGACGACCCGTGCCTACACACGGTGAATAAACCACAGTTTTTCACAGCAAGGAAAACGTGTGTGTGCAAAGGGCCTTAGGTTATATTGGTTTCTGGGACTATAATATTGAGATGTTAGAGTTTTCCTTGTACAAGTAGGTCGACGGCACTGGTTGAGGTTCGTTGGGTACATTTCTGTTCCGGCTTAAGTTACAGGTTATTTTTCTTTTGAATTGACAGTTTGCTGGTTCAACGAACAGCGAGGGATTAAATCCGGCAGATGGACAGGAGATTTGTTACAATATTCTGCGGAAGACTGGTTTTTGTAGGGGCTAGTGAGGTCAAATGACAAACATTCTGTAGGTATTCGATGCGGGATTTTATTTATTTATCCACGGAAAACTTTTAGTAGTCACTAGTAGACTTGGGTACAAATATGTAGAGCCTATATCCTTTTCCAGGTCCCAGGCTAGTCAGGCTACCGATCTGTTGAAGTTTAAAACGATAGGTTCAGTGGTTTAGGCGTAAAAAGATAATAAACAGAGACATAATTATTTTCACATTTATAGCATAACAAAGTAACAGAAGTTAGTTATAAAGATTTTTTCAAATCCGACCGGTAGTTCCAGAGGTTAGCGTGTAACAAACAAAAATAAATATTAGTATAGATAGATAAGTATATGACTATAACAAAATCATAAAGTCAAGAATTACATTATTATTCATTTTATGTCCTTAATAGTACAGAAAACTCTTAGATTTTTTTTTTTTTTTTTTTTTTTTAGTGCGTTGCCTGATCTAGGTTTATTTAAACCTGTGTTTCAGGCTGGGTTTTTAGATAACGTAAGGTAATAAATAGATAATACGGGCTGGGGCCGCAACTCCACGTCAATGCGCGTATTTTGCGTAAACGTAAATTATATTAAATTATTATAAAAATAATAATATATTTTTTTATATTATAATATTTAAAAATATAATTTATGTGTTATTTAATGAGATAAAGGAGATAATACCTAATTCAATAATTATTAAATTAAACGATTTTTTTTGAGATAACGTAACGGCCATATTGATATACCTTTATGATGATAGATTATTATCCACTCGAATTTATACTATTCACATTTCCAAGCCAAAATACCTTCTAGTAAGACATAAAAGTACTACTACATACAGGGTGTCCGGTGGCAATTTTCACATTTGAAAGTTTTGTTACTTAAGAACGCGAATAGCTAGAGGGGCGCGAGGTGGGGGGTTAGCTTCGTCAGCGTCGTGAGTTTTTTAGTCGCCATGCCGCGTTGGTCAGGAGAGGAGCGTGCTTTCGTGATCGAGGCATTCTTAACAAGCAATTTTTCCCAGGAAAAATTATCTCTCGGCACGGTGACATCCCCTGGCCAGCACGATCGCCCGATTTGAGCCCATGTGACTTTTTTTTATGGGGCTACTTAAAGAGCATCGTTTACCGAAACCAGCCGACCACCACTGCTCAACTGAAAGAAAATATCCGGACCGAAGTTTCGAGGATTTCCAGCGATCTCTGCAAACGTGTTTTTGAAAATATGCGTGTGAGATGGGAAGAGTGCTTGCGTCAAGAAGGATTTTTAAAAAATGAAACTCACATTAATGTACCGTAAATAATAATAAAAATAATTCAGGAAACTTTTGTATTTATTTTATTATCAACCTTTGAAATGTGAAAATTGCCACCGGACACCCTGTACTATACTACAATCTGGTACAAGGCGTATACCTATAATAACTAACCTTGTTCTAAGTCGGCCCACCAATCGTACCAATATCGAATTCACGGGAGCTATCGCCTCAACACTCGGTTAGCCCACTCGACTGCTTAGTGTGAACCTAGCTAATAATACCTAATGTATTGCGGTCGGCAAACGTAACGTACAGACGCCAGCACATGAAGCTACTATAATCTGTCAAATTTCTTTAATAGTTTTTCAACTTTATTTCTAAAGCATAAGGTTCAAAGTTGATTGGGAAAATTTGACAGTTTCGGGTAGCTTGATGTGCTGGCTTCTATACATTGGTCATGGAATAAGGAGGTCGATTAGAAGCGACATATAGCCGATTCCACTGAAATAACTACTACCACGTGAAAACCTTCAGAATGTGACTTTCTCCCAGATAGTTTCAGAACATGTTAACTTCCACCGATGATGATGGAGAGGAATTTCGCATCAGATTCTTGCAGTGTTTTTCTGCTCAGATTCTGTCTCTAGGCGGCAGTTTCTTCTTTTCTTGAGCTGAGAGGGATAGAGAAGCGCACAGCTGGAAAAAGCAGTAATATTATTCCACTAAATTGACGTCATTCGTCATCAGTGGGCAGGACTACCACCAAACTACCACACAATTATAATACTACCTCCTGTTACTCCACTTACTTGCTTACTTCACTTTAAGTGTCTTTTACACGATGCAAGTTTCTTGCCCACATACAATAAAATCGAAGCATAATAATGACTAGCATCATGTAAACACGGTTTAGACGTTGCAACTTTTATTGTGGCTTCAACTTATGGTATTCCAGGCAATTGATCCTACCATGTAAATAGGCTTTTTGTCCCGAAACTGTCTATATTTCTATTGCATTTGGAACTGGAATGTCGCCTCTGTTCATTCATATTTTATGCTGCAGTAGTCTCTGTGTGTTTGCTGTTAATATTAAAGCATATGAAGCGATTGAGACATCGGTTTGTGCTGCAGTCGTCTTACAACGAACGGGAATATGCTATAATATGAAACATTTAGTATTGTGTTCTACCATACGTTATCGTCAACGTGTGTTTGTATTCCTGTTTCAGATGGTCACTGTTCTGCATTGGACTGAAGCTAAATATGATTATGAATGTTAAAATGTTTATCTTACCCAGTAAAACTGATTAGTCAAGTAAACTTATGAAAGACTAGCTTCTGCCCGCGACTTAGTCCGCGTGAAATTTCTTGTTCCCTCGACCCACCTCACCACATCGCGTATCACTTTGTTTTAGCTTAACGTCCTTTTTGACTTTTTTCTTTTTTTTTGCTCTGCCCATTAAGGGGCGTGATGTTAAATAGACTACAGCCTTCCTCAAGGATGGGGCTATTAAATGCAAAAATATTTTTTTTTTATCCGACTGGCAGTTCCAAAGATTACCTCCAACATACAAACTTACAAACAAACCAATTTTACCTCTTTACAATATTAGTATAGAACTATAAATTACTGCTTCTTCTACTATAACTGCTCTTAGAGCTACTGATAAAGACTTTTAATGATAAGGAATGATTGAGATTATCTTTAAGCCGATAAAGTCATTAGGAAATAGTTTCCGGTGTATGGCAATTAAGTCAAGCCACTTATTACTCGTACTTATAATATGGATAATACCTCCGCAATATCGCTATGTGTAAACAATAATTGGATAACTGTTTAATCATTTTCCAGGATACAGAGTTAAAGCGATACAGCCGATATGCATGGCAATTAATTAATTAGGAAGCATAGATTTATAAGAACGTCCAGATGCCTAGTACGCGCTGTCCAAATGCTTCGAATTCAAACACACCAAAATAGCGTCTTCGTTCGTAAGCCCCGCCCACAGGCCGCCATTTACGCGACAGACGTTCAAAGCGCGTCTACGCTGTTAAATATATTGAAAAAATGACTGTTTGTGCGGTGAAATCGTGTAAAAACTACACTCCAAAAAAAGATAAGGATACGAACATTACTTTTCACATGTAAGTTTGCAATTTTATGATGAATTTCTTTGAAAATATTACGAAAACTAAATAAAAACAAAACGACTCCATAATATTTGAGTATTGCCAAGGTACAGTGTGAAATATTTTTACCCCTTTTTTGTGCTGCGATATTTTAATATTGTAAAATGTTACGAAATCAACATTATTATTAACAAAAAAAAAAGAAATGATATCAATGGTTGCCAAGGGTATGAAATATTTTTATCATCTTAATGAATACGTTGTTTTATTTTATTTTTTCTTTTATAGCTGCCTGCGGCTTTACCCGCGCGAAAGTAGAAATACATTCAGTCAGTCGTTCGATCTTTAAGAAGAAGTACCTAACAAACATACACAGAAACATGCACACACACCACTCACAAACTTTCTTCTTTATAATGTTAGTATGATATTAAAAGTTTTTTGTTCATTCACACATGTTTACGAAAACCATGTTATAAAATAAAATTATAACAATCTCCAAAAACTATCATAATAGGCACTCGGTATGAATGTAAAAGGCGGGTTTCATTTTGTACACATATATTATCTACATAATTACCTATGTCAATATGAATAAGAAAACTACCCGAATTTTCCCATATTTTGGGGTAATCATTTTGCGCTGGTATTAGAAAATGTCACGCACATAAACGCAGAAACGATAATAATACACTTGTGGTGGGCGGTCCGCACGCACACGCGCATTACAAAATGCATTCAATTTGAACGTTGCGTTTGGTACGGTTCTTATAAATCTATGTTAGGAAGCAATGCTTTAGAACATTGTTTAGGTAATTACGGTAGCATAGTCTAAGGTTATTGAAATCTTGTCAATACTGACCAAATTATGCACAATGATTGATACTATTACTTCATCCGTCACTCATCCGTAAAGGTTCATTTGAAAGTTGGCGTCAGACAGCATGTGCATTATTGCACAAACGAACCTTTTGGAGCGGCCGTGTGAGGCACACAAGAACCTATCTTTTAATTTTGTTAGTTTTGAATTATTTTGTTTTAATGTGTTGTTTGCACATGCTACTGCAAAAAAGGCTGATACTAGCCTAACCTAAAACTTGCTAAGACTAGTAAAATACTAGCCCGACACTAGTCGAGACTAGTAAAATACAAGCCCGAAACTAGTCGAGACTAGTGAAATACTAGCCCGAAACTAGTCGCGACTAGTAAAATACTAGCCCGACACTGGTCGAGAATAGTAAAATACTAGCCCGACACTAGTCGTGACTAGTAAAATACGAGCCCGACATTGGTCGAGACTAGCAAAATACTAGCCCGACACTGGTCGAGACTAGTAAAATACTAGCCCGACACTGGTCGAGACTAGTAAAATACTAGCCGACACTGGTTGTGACTAGTAAAATACTAGCCCGACACTGGTCGTGACTAGTAAAATACTAGCCCGACACTGGTCGAAATTAGTAAAATACTAGCCCGACACTGGTCGAGACTACAAAAATACTAGCCCGACACTAGTCGTGACTAGTAAAATACTAGCCCGACACTAGTCGTGACTAGTAAATTACTAGCCCGACACTGGTCGAGACTAGTAAAATACTAGCCCGACACTAGTCGAGACTAGTGACATACTAGCCCGACACTGGTCGAGACCAGTAAAATACTAGCCCGACACTAGTCGAGACTAGTGACATACTAGCCCGACACTGGTCGAGACTAGTAAAATACTAGCCCGACACTAGACGTGACTAGTAAAATACTAGCCGACACTGGTCGTGACTAGTAAAATACTAGCCCAACACTGGTCGTGACTAGTAAAATACTTATTTTTATTATTTTATTTTTACAATTTTAAGAAAGCTTACAGACTAATACACGTAAATGGTAACGAAATAGTAAACAACTGACAGTTGCTAATTACAAGCTTCCACATATAAATTACAATGTTAATAGAAGAAGATTAAAGAAAATAAAAGAGAAAAAAACGTACGGAAAACAGGCAGGAATGCCGTGACAAACCACAAACATTCACCCATTGAAATATTCCTTACTCAAGATTTTCCTGATTCCTAACGCACTCGTACAAAATAAATCTATTTCTAAATGTGATGGCAGGTTGTTGAATAATATTACACTGCGTATACAAAAACCGGGCTTATTCCACTTTTCCCCGTTGGATGATCCCCATTTGATTTGATTTGATTTTATTTTTTGTAAGTAGGTTTGTACAAACACTTTTACACGTCAATCATGTTTTTTTTTTTTTAAACTAGATGAAGTCGGCGTTTCCTATCTGACTACTCTGAGAAGAAAGGCCGAAACAAACTCAGAGGTCACAGTCTCTTTTAAAGTCCAGACATAATCTTGGTCAGGTTATATGAAGACCATGTAGATCGATGTCTGAGGTGGTCATTGATGGGGATTAGTGAACTTTTTGTTCACTATTCCCCGTTGACCCAAAATTTTTATTTAATGGGGATAAGTGAACTAAAAAGTTCAATAATCCCCATTAGGTAGGTACCTACGTTAAAAAAAATAAAATATATGAATCATGTTACATTTATTAATTAAAAATATAACTTTCTTATACCTAATAAAGTCACAGATTGTTACAATCATTAATTTAAAATTGTAGCATGAATCTGTCAATCAATCTGTTTTGAAATACATGGTATGTGCCCGACCCAGTTCTCGAAAATGGAAATATCACATTGTACGGGGATCGATCCATCATCACTGACAGGATTATTGTTGCCAATAAGCCTCAGCGATCATTGTGTCGACAGTCGTGACAGCCAATGGGTTATTACCCAAGAGCCTCGACCAACACCTGAGGAGGCTCTCGTTGGGCAGCTGGATCAAGGGTTTGATTCAGAAAGCGGTACGGCCCGCATTTTCAGGAGGTTCCTCTCTCTGGAGTACGGCTTACAGTCTCAATGCATTAATTAGTCCCGGGGAAAAAAAACGAGACTCGATGTGAACTCGAAATTCCCGGGGAAAACCAGACTTTTGAGATTATTTCAAAACTAGGTTTCTTACTTATAGGTTATGCAATTAGCCAGTCAAAACAAGATATTTTAATCAAGTACTTTATTAAACAAACGCAAATTAAAAATTATTTGTTGAAGTTTTTTTTTCATTTTTGTAGTGGGCACGTAAGAAACAAAGGGCGTTTAAAGGGTGTTTATATATACACGAAGGTTATAGAGACGAATTATCGTAGATTAACTAAAAATAAAAAAGTCTTATAATAATTTTGCTGGTCAGTATTAAGTTGTAAGTTGATTAAAATATTATAGCGGTCGTAACAAAAATATGTATTTACAGAATTATAATCATTAGACTTAGTAATACAACTTGTTAAGTTAGTATAATCATAAAATGTCAAGGTTTCATGAAATAGTCATTCAGTAGGATTACGGTCTGAGAGTTGTGTGTGTGTGTAAACAAGCTAACGTCACTGTCAAGTCGAAGTTTGAAAGAATTTAATTTGACGTTGGTAGAGATGCCCAAAATCACAATATCCATTTTAAATCGATTGATTAAGATGCATAAAAAATGTTTAAAGATTCATAAAACCTGGTGCACAAAAAATAAGTTATTTAAACTGTAATTTAGTGACTCTGGGAAGTCTTTTGTTCCCAGGAGAACAATAATTTTCAATGGAAATAGAATGTGGCTAGGAAGCATTTAACAAGCCTTTGTATTCGAGGATTTTATGATACTATTAAAAAAACAACAGATTTTTTATACATTTTATTTATATTAGCAGGCAGTAACTCCTATAAGCTTTTTCTAATTACAAAACTGATATTTTTCAAGGAAAAACATTATTGTTTTAAATTAATATAACCTTATTAGCTAAAATGTTGTAAGTTTTACACAAAATTCTAATTACACAAGAAATCATAAGTTAATTTACGCTATCCATCAATTTGATAGATTCCACATCACAAGATTCGCTTATATTACATACTAAGCTTATCTTTCATTTATTTATTTGGGTCAAAAACAATTGTTCGTTACAACAGCATTATTTTATAAATACCAAGTATAAGTAATTAAATTTACATTTTGGCACTTTATTTAAATTCTAATATTAAATAATGTGGAACTCTACAACTGGAAATGTTCCACTTCTCGCGGAATAACGATTCTAGGTCTTTCTTGAACATTTAACTGCAAAGCTATTAATTGGAACACGAATTTCTCTAAAGCCATAACACATGCGTTTTTGTAAAACGTACAATGATTTTCTGTCATTCTTTTAAGAACTCTTATCCTTACGTCAAACCCCGATAGGTTTTGTATGAAACACAATAACAGTCTACCATAATTTTTGTTATAAGCGCAATATAGATTATACAATTCTAAATTAGCATGTATGTATTGGAAAATACTGTCATTTTTCCGACATTTTTTGTATATCAAGTATATCACGGGTAAATTATGATTGAATTGATCGAGTGCCAACTGTATTTCACACACAACTTCCATCAAATCCGTACAGTCCTTCTCGTTTAAAGTTTCAACATAATCTAGTAAAATATTATTTGGAAGCTCGGTGTCCATCAACATCATTTTTAGTGGTTTTAAAATGCACTGGGTAAGCCTTACTTGCTTTTATCAACAAATGCAGCGATGACCAAGAATAAACTCTTTTGAAGTAGACATGAAAGAAATACTGATAGAAAAGTTGAACAAATTGTTCATTTATGGCTTTTTTCGTGAATATTTTGTCACAGATTTTCTCAATAGTTCTTGCGGATAAATAGAGAGCCATTCTTGGTATTAGGACCAGAGTGTTGACTGATTGCCTTTCTATGTAGTTGTAGCTTCTTATAGGATCTTCTTCTATGATATCATATAAGCTTCTCTCCAGGGCTTGTGGGGCCGGGCTAACCAGTTCTCCACGGCAAACATGACTGTGTTCCAATATTCTTCTGTTCAGCATATCTTCATTTTTTAGATAGTTCAGGTTGATGATTGTGTCACCTATTCTGAACAGCCAATCTTCTGTGGGCGTTTCGATGCAGCAATGTTCTGATTCATCATTTAAATGGTTCATTTTCAGAATTGCGTTTACACACTTGTATTAAAACGTTTTATTGACCATATTGGAAGAGATGGGCGTACCTCAACACCTCGTCTCGTTGGTCGCTAATCTGTACCAAGACGGGGTATCCATGGTAAGGGTTAATGACGTCATCTCAGGCCCTTTCAAGCCAGAAAAGGGGGTAAGACAGGGATGTATTCTTTCTCCTGTTCTCTTTAATATATATGGTGAATACATAATGAGGAAAGCCTTAGAAGGATGGGAGGGAGGCGTCTCTCTCGGGGGAATAAAGATCAGCAACCTGAGATATGCGGATGACACTACACTCTTTGCATCTTCAGAAAAGGAGCTAGCTGATCTGTATCGCAGGGTAGAATACGAGAGTGGGCTGGTTGGACTCACTATCAATAAGTCGAAGACAAAAGTCATGCTCATCGACAGAACCGGTCAACTCTCCAGAACGGGAGAACTCACCGATCTAGAATTTGTCAGCGAGTTTATATACCTCGGATCGCTACTTACTGACCAGGGAGGAAGTGAAAGAGAGATCAAGAGAAGGACTCAAATGGCCAAAGCTGCGATGAGTAAGTTAACACGTATTTGGCAGGACAGAAAAGTCTCTAATGTCACCAAGATGAGACTAGTCCGAACACTGGTATTCTCGATATTCCTTTACGGATCGGAGTCGTGGACGATTCGGGCAATAGAGCGAAAAAAGATAGAGGCTTTTGAGATGTGGTGTTGGCGAAGAATGCTCCGCATACCATGGACAGCCAAGAGAACGAACATATCTATCCTAGATCAGCTTCGCATAAAAGACAGACTACCAACCGTCTGTTACCGAAGGATTCTCGGTTACTTTGGTCACATTGCCCGTCGGGAACCAGATAATCTGGAAAAGTTGGTGGTGATGGGCAAGGTAGATGGGAAAAGACCTCGCGGACGGTCACCTAACCGCTGGTCAGACCAAATAACCGCCCTCACTGGTCTCTCTGTTACGACCGCCCTGAGAGAAGCTGAGAACCGAACGAAGTGGAAGAACATCGTGCATAAAGCCACGAAGGCCTTTCAGGGACACGACCTTCAGTAATGAAGTACGCGACCAAGAAGAAGATTGTCAGTCACTGTTTTACTTTATCTTATTCTGCCGTCACGTATTAGTCTTTGAATTCACTAAAGATCTCTTTTAAAACTGAGAACGATCACGTAGTTTAATTAACAGAGTCAAACAACTTTAGTTCATCTTCTCTGACTTTAGTTAATACACATTCACTTATTAACCAAAATATAAAATACGTCAAATAATCCAACCAGCTAGTTTTAGCACACCTTTTCACATTGATGGTTACTTGTATACTGAAGAAATATAGCAGCGTAGAGCAAGGTATTTACAATTTCCAGGTACTTAAGTAGAGCCGCTTTACTTGCACCTATTGTTTTAAACTGCCATTGTCTACTTCTGGTAATTTTAACTTTTACAATTAGTTCATTTCGCTATAGGGTTAAAAAGCATTTATTATTTGATATTTTCTCCGAATTAATTAGGTAAGTAAGTAATTAGTAAATTGTTAGCATAAACGCAGGCGCGTGCCCTCCACGCCAAGCCACAATTTCTTAATATTTAAGGTATACAAATAAAAACACACAAAAGTAATGATTTAATTGTTTATTTCGTGATGAAGTGCACCGCATTTTTTGTCACATATTTGGGTCGCTCGTAATAGGATAGGCGACACACGACTGGCGTACAGGGCACGCGCTTGCTTGTCACGTAAGTAGGGTAAAATTGGGGGACCTGGATCACCTTGATCCAGGTCACCCCAATTTTCATTCATCATTCAAAGAATGATCTAGTGGCTCCTATGTTTCTAGGAAACTGAATGATTTGAATAATTAATTTAAACACAAAATTATATTTTCATTATTCAAACTATCAATTTTAGAAAATGTTACTACTGTATTTCCCATAAATAAAGTTTTGTTTTCACTTCTTATTCCAAACGGTATATTTACACCATCATAAATATCATAGATATCCTGACCCTGATAGGTACTTGATCTGTTCATTCATTCAATAATTTCGAAGACACGCACATGAAATTCGAGCGACAGTCGGTATAGTCTATTCGACACCACAGCCTAACGAAAGCGGAATGTGTTCGATTGTCCATCGCGTTGCCTTTTAAGCAGTGCAGTAGCCATTTACTTTTTTACCCGACTGCGGCAGAAGGAGGGTTATGTTTTTTATGACTCAGAAATAAAAAGCATAATAATTATTTGGAACGATTATATTTTTAATATCAATTACATGGAGTTGAACTTAACTTTTTAACTATTTTAGTAACTAAATACTCAGTTTCACTCATGATTTCATCAAAATCACTTCGCACCAAATATTGTATATTCACGCTTGCACTATCAGGATCACTGTCTATTTCCTCCATATTATGACTTCCATCCACATCATGCACCATAATTTTTATTATTCGGCGAACAGGCCCGGGGGGCTCCTTGCGCATGATAAAGGACGTTTTTTTAAAAGATTTTGATTTATTTTTTTTCTTCTTCAATTTCTTTTTTTCAATTTTTTGCTGTCTACTCTCTTCACATGCATTTTCTGCCACTTCAGCGTACCAGCTCTCTCGGTCTTGAGCAAAGTGAAATGGATTAAGAACTGGATCGAAGTCCCCCGTCAAATTCTGAAATAAAAATATGAATGATTTGTATTATTACCTAAACACCATCAAATATGAATTCTATTGCTAACATCAATGGTCACTTGGATACTTACGTTATGTTGTTGGTTAACGTTATCTAAAACAGGACTGTAGGATGGTGAGTGTGACATACTTAATTTTATGTCCAGACTTTGTTAAACACCTGGGGAAAAAAAACTCTAAATTAATAAGTATTTCATTCACTATTATTCTATCTCAAAACAGCAATTATGGTTGAAACATAGTGTTATGTAGAGATAAATACTGACTTACCAGACACATACCTATATTAAATAACGATTTTAGATACTGTTTGATAATAATGTTTGTAATATTTTTTAATTGCTGGATAAAATACTGAGGAATAATATTAAAACTTAGTGATATTACACGATAAAGACAGTTGCAACAGTGAGACGTAGACTTCGAATAGATTTTAAAAGATTTTAATTCTATTTATATACATAATTTAATTTTAATCTATAGAGTTCATAATCGTATGTTTTTTGTTAGATATTATGTTCTGTACAAAAATGGTACGGTGAAATTGAAACCCTAACATCTCGACACGTGTCCAGCAACTTTTTTTTTGCTTCCTAAAAATAAATACTACAGTGAGTTTGTTCATTGTATTCTTTTCATACATGTAATTGAGAAAAAAATCGGCAGGCAAAGTCATCGTACATAGCTAGTATGTCAATCATAATTATTTTTGCAGTGTAAGTACTTATTTATAAGGAGAAGATCAAAACAATATAGCAATATCGACATACTATTGTTACGTTTGGTTTCGCCTGCTATTATTGTAATAATTATTCTTCAAGCTTATTTCAATTCTTCAGTCACCTATAGAAAGGTAAGTAAGTAATGTTACGTTGTGTTGTATGTGTATTGTTTATAAATTAAGCTCCAACTGAAGTGAATTTGTTTCTTATTTTATCCCGATTTATATATAAAATATTTTGTTGCTGATAGAGTTTAAAATAACGAAATGCTGAGTTGAATATATTTATGACTAGGAATTGCCCCGCGGCTATGCTCACGTAAATGTTTGTTTTTAGCAGTAAAAAGTAATATTAGTTAACACAAAAAAATATCTAAGTAATCTGCTGTAATGTGGAAGCAAACCATGGGTTTATTAGTATGTATCATCTAAATTAAGGGTGTATTAATTAATAAATTATACACGTATAATGTAATATACAATAAAATATGATTAAAATGAAATGTAGCAAACAATGCCCTTACCCTAATGAATCTATATTTGGATAAAATACTGACAGAGTTCTACTATTACTTGATGCTAAAAGTAAGTGACTATATTGATTATGGTGTCAGTTAAATTGTTTGTTTGTTGAAGTTTTTATTGTATGAAAAATGCAGGTACGATAACTAATTAGAATGAGTGAAGCCAAGGTACTTGCATAGTATAACATAATCAATAACTAATACATTTTTTTGGATTGGTTTATATGATATCTTGTTTTGCAATATAAGCATTACGTCTTCTCGATGACATATTTGGTAGTACATCGTCATAATTTTGCTGTATATAAAGTGCATCGATGCCAGACAAAAATCACAAACTGCTCTCCCGAGGGAAACAATCATCACCTTCAACCTTCAACGCTATCGCATCTACGCTTCAACCAGAATCCAAAATCTTCAAAATGTAAGTAGATTATAATTAATATTTTATTTATTATTGTATAAATGTGTCATCACAAGGTTTATTCTATGAATGAATGAATGATCAAATGTATGTATGAATGAATGAATGAATGCATAAATTATTGAATGAACTTATAAATGAATTATTGAATATAGGAATGAATGAATGAATGATTGAACGAACGTATGTATCGAATGAATGCATAAATGAATGATACAAAATATTTTTTTCCTATCCGGCTTTTGATGGAATCTAGTAATCTAGGTATAATAAATTAGATGCTCCCTGTGTATTTAATTTTAATTTATATTTTGAATTCCGAGTGTACCGAAGTGACATAAATAAATCCACCATTAATTTATTTTTCTATCAGGTTAATATAATATTTCAAATAATATTGTTTCAGGTCCAAGTCAACTTCATCTACGTTGCCTCAACTGTTTTCTTCGGATGAAGAGTCGGAAATCGAGACGCAGACAAAGCAGCAGAAATCGACATCTTCGACTCGACTCGAAAAATCGACAGCAAACAAGCGGCCCAAAACCGATCGTGACCATGAATCTAAGAAGCACGGATCTAAGAAGCCTAGAATACAACCGGTGCCGTTAACCAACAACAAGCTAACTGCACGGGACCTATTCGGTAGTGAGAGCGATGAAGAGGATTCGTCTGTGAAGCCGTCCACATCAGCTGGTAAAACACCGTCTCCTCTTCATTCTTATTTTACTAAGAGGGTTAACAAAGGCTATGCCAGAAAAATAAGTGAGACAAAGCAGGGGCCGTATTACGTAGAAGTAAAAGTTTATAATTGTAATGAAATCGCAGACATACCACCAGTAAATAGGTGGCGCCATTCAATAGTCACAATTAAAACAAAAGTTGATGCAGACACGGAGATGTGGCGCCATCTAAAAGGATTTACGTCCTCAGTTGAACAAGATTTTCGTAATTGTCCAGCTACCCTTATAAATTCTTACTATTAGTACTTACTATGTATTCTTACTAGTTTTTATACAAATATATGTAAAACATTTAATAATTACAGAATAATACGTATACATACATTCTATAAGTAATCTTTATAAAATCTAAATACTTGTACTTATATAGCCAATTGATAAATAAAATATTATGCTATTTAAATATATTGTATTATTTCACAGTTATACAGTCCAGAGATCGCAGAACACCATTAACAAGACCATTTACTCGCAGTAAAATTGTGAAGTGTACCAAATGTGAAACGGAAATACCACGAAACCAGTATGCATATCATAAGAGAACTAATATACACAAGACAAATAGCTTATTGAGTACTGAATTCAAAAATGTTTTTATTGTAGCAACAGCATTTAAAAATAGAATAGTAACTTTTCGTCTGAACTTAGCTCAGGATGACGAGCACCTCACTCATGAGGCGATCCCGAGTAATAGTCAGACATGTATACCTCAGGATGACGAGCACCTCACTCGTGAGGCGATCCCGAGTAATAGTCAGACATGTATACCTCAGGATGACGAGCACCTCACTCGTGAGGCGATCCCGAGTAATAGTCAGACATATATACCTCAGGATGACGAGCACCTCACTCGTGAGGCGATCCTGAGTAATAGTCAGACATGTATACCTCAGGATGACGAGCACCTCACTCGTGAGGCGATCCCGAGTAATTCTCAGATACGTACAGTTCAGAATGACGAGCACCTCACTCCTGAGGCGATCCTGAATTCTGTACATCCAGATATTGATAAATTAATAACTATGATATTGAAAAAGTATGATTGCATAAAAGTAAATTTTGAGCTTTTTGCTAAGTTTCTTCTGCTAAAATCTGACGACGAAAAAGTAGAACTGAAATCATTTAACACTAAGTATGATATTATGTATAAAAATACTGATATACACGAGTTCTTTTTGAATAAAATACATGTACTTATGCGCAAAATGTCTGAATTTGAACATGTACAGTCAGGTTGGACATATCTTTCGCTAAGTCATATTGAGATTAATATATGTAAATATTGTCCCATGAGAGGCGGCACGTACATAGAGTTGCCCTCAGTAATAAAAAATACTAAAAGTTGTTTGAATTTACGTAATAATGACGAATATTGTTTCTTATGGTGCGTCGTAGCCGCATTATTTCCTCGTGCAAATAATGTGTGCAGAACGACATCCTATCCTCATTATAGCCAAGTTCTCAATATTCAAGGAATGTTATTTCCTCTTTCACAGAATGACATCCAACTTTTTGAACGGTTAAATCCTACAATAAGCGTTACCATTTATGGGCTAGATAGCAAATACGTTGTTACTGGCCCGTTATACATGACGAATAAGAAAAAAGAAAAACACGTTAATTTATTATACTTTGAAGGGAATGGTAAAGGACATTACTGTTTAATAAAAGATCTTATACGATTAGTGCGACGCCAGGTTACTCATCATCATGGCAAAGTTTTTTTATGCGAATCATGTCTACAATTTTTTACAAATGAAAAGAAATATGTTTCTCACACTTGTTCTAAAATACTAACTATACTACCGGAAAAAGATACCATATTGAAATTTAAACATTATGAAAGAAAACTAAAAATTAATTTTATTATTTATGCTGATTTTGAGAGTTTGCTTATAAATTGCAATGAAAATAGTTCTAAAAATACTAAGACACTAAAAATGCATCTACCTTCAAGTTTTGCATATTACATATGTTGTTGTCACGACAACAAACTTAACAAGTTTGTCACGTACAGAGGCATAGATTGCGTTGAAGTCTTTATTAAACGTTTAGTAAAAGATGTAAAGCGGATAAACAAAGTTTTGTCTACTCATTTATCAATGAAACCTTTAACTTATAATCAAGAACGAGAATATCGAAATACAACTAAGTGCCATATATGTAATCAGTCATTGTCTGGAGATAAAGTTCGAGATCATGATCATATTACTTCCGAGTATAGAGGGGCAGCGCACTCACATTGTAATTTGATGTATAAAGTGTGTCCATTCATACCGGTAGTATTTCATAATCTCAGTGGTTATGACTCGCATATATTTATAAGAGAGTTGGCTAAATATGAAGGCTCAATTAAAATAATACCAAAAACTAAAGAAAAATATCTTACAATAACTAAGCTAATTGAGACAAAAAAAGGTACTCGTTCAGTACAGATTAAGTTTATTGATTCATTTCATTTTCTTAGCTCAAGCTTAGATTCTTTAAGTAAAAGCTTGTCAGAAAAAGACTTTGTTAATTTGTCAAGAGAATTTACGGATAAAACTAAACTTAATTTATTACGTAAGAAAGGTATTTATCCATATGATTATATGGACGACTGGTCAAAATTTGATGAAAATCAACTACCCTCAAAGTCCAGTTTTTATAATAGTTTAACTATGGAATCTCTATCAGATGACGAATATGCTCACGCCCAAGATATTTGGAACAATTTTAAGATAACAACGCTTGGCGAATACAGTGATCTGTATTTGAAATGCGATGTTTTGCTGTTATGCGACATATTTGAAAAATTCAGAGAGACAAGTTTAAATTTTTACAAATTGGATCCTGCTCACTATGTGACTTCACCTAGTTTGAGCTGGGATGCTATGCTTCTGTACACTAACGCTGAATTAGAGCTCCTTAGTGACTTAGAAATGTATACATTTATTGAAAAAGGTATACGAGGGGGCTTGGCACAATGTTTCCTCCGTCATGCTAAGGCAAATAATAAGTATTTACCTCATTATAATCATTTAAAACCCTCGAGTTATTTGATATATTTAGATTGCAATAATCTTTATGGTTATGCAATGACTAAAAAATTGCCTGTTTCGGAGTTTAGATTTTTAACTCAACATGAAATTGATAACTTTAATGCATTGCATGTTTCAGATGACAGTTTGTATGGTTTTATTTTAGAAGTAGATTTATATTACCCGGATTGTATTCATGATCAGCATAAAGACTTACCATTTGCTGCAGAGAAATTTGTACCCCTAGGAGCGAAATCAGCTAAGTTAATTGCTAATCTGTATGATAAATCAAATTATGTTATTCATTACGTACATTTAAAACAATGCATAAAAAATGGTTTGATGTTAAAAAAAATTCATCGCATACTAACCTTTAGACAAGATGATTTCTTAAAGAAATATATAGATCTTAATACCAATCGGCGTATGGCATCTAAAACTTCTTTTGAGAAAGATTTTTTTAAACTTCTAAATAATGCGATATTTGGTAAAACTATAGAAAATAAAAGGAAACAAGTTGAGATAAAACTGGTAACCAAATGGGATGATAAGAAAAACTTCACGAATAAAAAACTTTGTGCACAGAAATTGATTTCAAAACCTAATTTAAAAAGTGTGTCAATATTCGCAGAGGATTTTGTAGCTATACAATTGAATCGTGAAAAAATAATATTAGACCGACCAATTTACATCGGATTTACAGTTTTGGAGTACGCCAAAGAACATCTATATCAGTTTCATTATGATTTTATAAAAAAGAAATATAGAGATAAAGTTGAATTATGTTATACAGATACCGATAGTTTACTTTACTTAATTCATACAGATGACTTTTATAGTGATATGTACGATAATTTAACATATTTTGATACTAGCAATTTTTCAATAGATAATCAATATAACATACCAAGAATTAACTCAAAAATCCCTGGCCTATTTAAGGATGAAATGGGGGGTGATGTAATTACAGAATTTACAGGTTTACGAGCAAAACTGTATTGCATTAGCAGTTTAAACACACGGATAACAAAAGCGAAAGGTATGTCTAAATCTGTTACTAAGCATTTAAAACAAAGTAATTACAATGATTCTTTGATATTAGACAAAAGTCAATCTTTTAAAATGAATATTATAAGATCTATCAAGCATATATTGTACTCACAACAAGTTAGTAAGCAAGTACTAAATAGGAACGATGACAAAGTTCAGATACTTTCAGATCAAATTCACACTTTGCCTTGGGGATTTTTTGATGCGATGATCTAAACCAATGTTCGTCAAACTTTTAATTCAACTTATTACGTTTAAATTGAGCACCAATTAAATGTAATCCACATCTTGAGAACCATTGTTCTAAATTATATTCATTTGAAATATAAGATTTAAAATACTAAAATAAGGATAAATTAATGTATTGTAAAGAAATGATGTATGATAATTATTTTAGAATAAGGTATGTACTATTTGATTTTAACTTATAATAAAATGATATGTCTAAAACAATGGACTTTTATTCAAACGTATTCAACTTCCTAAACGTCATCATCATCAAGTTCATGCTTGTTGTATGATGAGGTTCATGTAGTAACGACTATATAAGTGTACGTTAGGTGGTAATTAGATTAATATACACTATGAAGTTGATCAAACAACCCATATCTCTTAACGTTAATAATATAAGATTAAGTGACTCTGTTCACCGCATCAGACATAGCGCTTTATTGCCAAATACCATTCGTTGTATAATATGTGGGCCATCAAACTGTGGTAAAACAAATGTTATGATTAGTTTACTGCTTCATGAAAATGGGCTCAAATTTAAAAATCTTTATCTTTACTCTAAAACTTCTTTTCAACCAAAATACCGTTTCTTGAACGAAGTATTAAAAAGAGTGCCACAGATTAACTTTTATGAGTTCAATGATGATAAAGATGTCATTTCTCCGAGTGAAGCTTTAGCAAATTCTGTATTTATTTTTGATGATGTTGCATGTGAAAATCAAGTAAATATCCGCAATTATTTTTGTATGGGTAGACATAAACAAATAGATTGTTTCTATTTATCTCAAACCTATTCTAAAATTCCGAAGCAATTGTTACGTGATAATGTTAATTTTCTTATTATATTCAAACAAGATGATGTGAATTTAAAACATATTTATGAAGAGCATGTTGGTTCTGATTTACAATGGAAAGAGTTCAGAAATATTTGCCAAACTGTTTGGAGTAAGCCTTATAAATTTCTAATTATTAATAAAGAATCTCCATTAAATAATGGAAGGTACAGACAGAATTTTGATATGTTTTTTAAATTTGAGTGAGTGTTTATATGCACATATAAGTAATTAACATGCAAAATCAAATTCAGTATAATTTGTACGTTAGCTGAACACAGTTGTTATAATATAACATGGAGAAAAATATTAAAATAGAATTAATGAAGTCTGTAGACTCCATAAAGAATAAAATAAAACAAATGAAGGATCAGGAACACTCAATGAACTTGTCACTCGATAAAATGCTAAAACCTGTCACAGACCCCCTTAAAACTCTAGTTGATTCGAATATAACTATGGAAAAAATAAAACATCTAGAAAATACAACACTTACTAATTCCGAAGGTATTGAATTGGATGAAATTAATACTAGCTCATCTACAAAGTTTGTGGACTGTTACGAACCAAAACTTAATTCTGCACAATTGGTTAAAGAGTCTCCTAAAATGGTATTACCAAATGATTTAGAAATTTCGTTAGAGGGTCAGGATATCTATGATATTTATGATGGTGTAAATATACCGTTTGGAATAAGAAGTGAAAACAAAACTTTATTTATGGGAAATTCAGTAGTAACATTTTCTAAAATTGATAGTTTGAATAATGAAAATATAATTTTGATTAAAATCGGTGATAAATCCTACAATTTAACTCCTGGCCTGAAAGAACTTTTACTTCGAAAAAAACCTGATTTAAAACTAATATCCAACAAAGATAAACTTGTCTACAAGGATATATTGTATTATACAAATGTTCATAAGAGAGACTTCAATCCTAGAGGTCAAATAAAAGGTGATAAAGGAATAAAATATCGTGAAATAATCAGACCATTATTTTCCGAAACATCGATCGATAATATTCACATTAAACTGGGGGGGAACTTGCCAATATTAAAGAAATATAAAAAAAATACTGAGCTAATATATTGGGATGACCCTAACGAATTAGTTGAGAGATTGAAACTATTAGTTGCTTCAAAAGATGCTGGCAATACAAACCATGATAATGAAATACTATCGATAATTGAAGAATTAAAAGAAGCTGACATAATAAAAGAATAAATAGTAGCAATAACATGGTTTTCATTCAGTATCATTGCTGGATTCACTACAAATGTTTATGTACTGAGTTTTGAACATGAGTAAAGCCGATGTGGTAAACGAAATTCATAAAAATGCGAGGGTAAACTTTCCGCGAAGACATGTTATTATGAAAGATATAGATGACCTTTGGCAAGCAGACTTAATTGATATGCAATCAATTTCCAAAGAAAATAAAAACTACAAATATATTCTTGCTGTTATTGATACATTTTCGAAATACGCCTGGGTCTTTCCTTTGAAAAGTAAAACCAAAGATGTTGTATGCAATTCTTTCAAGATTTTGTTGGATAATGGGCGTGTTCCCAAAAATCTGCAAACGGATAATGGAACAGAATTTTATAATAACACATTTCAGAACCTTATAAAATCTTATTATATAAACCATTATTCAACCTTCTCAACGAAAAAGGCATCAATAGTTGAGCGATTTATTAGAACATTGAAATCGAAACTGTACAAGGAATTTAGTTTAAAAGGTAACTATAATTGGATAGATAATACCCTTAATAATGTTATGTATAAATACAATCACACCTATCATCGGACAATTGATGAAATCCCGGCAAACGTGGATAATACTAATAAAGCATGCATATTAAGGAGATATTTTAGGTTGGTAAAAACCAATAATATAAAAAGCAAGTTTAAAGTGGGTGATTATGTACGTATCAGTAAATACAAAGGAACATTTGAAAAGGGGTATACTCCCAACTGGTCGACAGAAATATTTAAAATTCGAAAAATACAAAATACAACTCCTATTACTTACTTAATTGAAGATGCAATCAGAGGCCAACCCATTTTAGGTGCATTTTATGTGCAAGAGCTGCAAAAGACAAAACATCCCAATTTATATCTAGTCGAGAAAGTTCTTAGAAGTAAAGGAAATAGGGTTTTAGTAAAATGGTTAGGTTTGTCTTCATCTGAAAACAGTTGGATCGATAAATCGAATATTTATTAAGTGTTCAACTCATGATGCATCAGTCTAGCGATGGGTATAGAAGAGAGCAGTCTTCTCAATTGGATTATAAATAATTTACCAATTGAATTACATTTACCAGGATACAATTATTGTGGCCCTGGCACTAAATTAATTAAAAGGCTTAGACGCGGGGATAAAGGTGTTAATAAATTAGACGAATATTGCAAACAACACGACATTGCCTATCACAAGTCTTCAAACCTAAAGGATCGCCACAAGGCAGATTTAGTTTTGTTAAATATGGCTAAAGAGCGAGCACTTGCCTCAGATGCGAGTGTAGGGGAAAAACTAGCAGCGCACTTAGTAAGCAGCGCTATGTCAACAAAAATTAAAACTGGTTTTGGGTTAAAAAAAGATAGCAAAAACTGTTCTCCTAAAATTAAACCTGGAAAAGGGTTGAAAAATAAATTTAAAAATGTTATTAACAAAACGAAGAGACGTATGGAAAAATTAAAACCGAAATGCAAGAAAGTGGCAATAAAATTAGCTATGGCCGCTGTCAGAGAATTAGCTGATGATTCGTCTATAAAACTTCCTCGTGTTATTCCTATACCAAAAACTGGTGGAGTATTGCCTTTGATTCCAATTTTTGCGGGATTGTCGGCTGCAGGGGCATTAGCAGGCGGTGCTGCTGGTATTGCTAAAACAATAAATGAATTCAAGATGGCTAAAAAGTTATTGACTGAATCGAAGAGACACAATGAAAAGATGGAAGCTCTTTGCATCGGAAAAGGACTACACCTTAAACCACATAAAGCTGGGCTCGGAATTTTTGTATCGAAAGAAAAAAACTAAGATATCGGCTACCCAAACGAGCCTTGAATAATTTAGACATTTTAAAGTATGGAAATCATATTCCGTATTTTAGAGGTGTCTTTATGAGAGATGAGCTGCCTAAATACCCGTTTAAAAAAGAATGTGGAGTTATAAATTTAGATAGCTCTAAAAATCCTGGTTCTCATTGGGTAGCCTATGCAAAATACAATGATTATATTGAGTATTTTGATAGTTACGGAAATCTTAAGCCTCCAAAGGAATTTATAAAATACTTGGGATCCAAAATTCAGTATAATTATGATAATATTCAGCGTGATCACCCTTTTAATTGTGGGCATCTTTGTCTAAACTTTTTGAATAATTTTTGGTGTAGTAAAGGAATAAAATAAACAGGATCTTCTGAAAGAGGTCAGTATAGAAGCATGTCTACTACGATCACCATCTCTGGAAATAAATCGGAATTGGTTTCATACTTTCAACCACCACTGCATTTGTCAGATCAATACGAGTGCGGTTTGATATACTTTTCAGTATTAAAATCAAGACCAAATATTCCTATTATCAGCAAAGGTCTGTCTGTAATCAGAATCGAATGTGATATTGTTCACGGTTCATACTGCAACGGATTACCAACTCATTTTATTGATGAATTTGTGTCAGATACTGCTCCAGGTCATCAGTGTGTGGAAATACCACAAAATGTTATTTACTTTCCAGTAAATAAAAATATAATTTCATCGGTATCTGTTAAGATTGTAGATCAATTTGGTCACTGTATTAACTTTGGAGAGGAACAAGTTCAGTTACGTCTTCATTTAAGAAAAACAAAATGATAGTATATTATAAAAACACTCAAGCAAGTGAAAAACGTCTTAGTTCTTCTGCGATTGCTAAGGTGCAAAGACGTAAGAAAAAAGTTAAAAAATTGACTAAAGCAAATAAAGATTTTCTTAAAGCCCTAGGCTTTAAAGTATGAATATACTACAGATTACTGAATCACCGCACTTCGACACTTCAATCGAAAGTTATGAAGTCCATTCATACAATCCCTACAATAGCAGCTTTAGAGAAAACGATGAAATCAGAATTCCCATCCACCAGCAAGACATATACGTGCTACCATCAGCCAGTTCAATTTACATCGAAGGAGAAGCGAAGCTCTTCGGTAAAGATGGGAATCCAATCAAAAAAACTGTTACGTTCACTAATAACCCTGTTATGTCTTTGTTTCAAGACATCAGATACGAAATGAATGGTATTGAAATAGATCGCATAAAAAATTCTGGAATAACGTCAACAATAAAATCATACATCTCATTAAATGAAGCAGAAAATAAAGTTGCTGCTCTATGGGGTTGGGGTTTAGGGGGATTTAAAAGTGATGGATATTTTAGTGCTATGATACCACTAAATAGGGTTTTAGGGTTTGCAGAGGATTACAATAAAATAGTGATAAATTGCAAACATGAACTTATATTAAACAGAAGTAACACTAACTTAAATAGCCTTATCCTTACCGATGATATTGCTCATTTTCAAATAGATATACAAAGAGTTCAGTGGAGGGTGCCACGCATAAAAGTATCAGACCGAGAACGACTGACACTTTTAAAACATTTAGAAAGAGATAAACCTATTCAGATGGCGTTCAGAAATTGGGATTTATATGAGTATCCGTTACTACCTAAAACCACAAAGCATTCTTGGTCTGTTAAAACTGCTTCACAATTGGAAAAACCCAGATATGTAATTTTTTGTTTACAAACCAATCGAAAAAATAATAAAACTAAAGACAGTTCAGTATTCGATCATTGTGAAGTAACAAACGTGACGCTCTTTTTGAATTCACAATATTATCCATATGAACCTTTAGGTTTAAAGTTTTCTGAGAACAAATATAGTATATTATACGAAATGTTTGTGAAATTTCGTCAGTCGTATTACAACTGTCCAGTAGACCCGTTGCTTGACCTGAAAGAGTTCAAAGAAAAAGCCCCTCTCTTTATCTTAGACTGCTCAAGACAAAACGATAGCCTAAAAACAGGTCCAGTGGACGTGAGGTTGGAAATTGAATGTTCTACAGAAATACCAGATAAGACGACTGCTTATTGTTTGATTATAAACGATAGAGTTGTGGAATACAAACCTCTCAGCAACATTGTGCGCAGGTTATCATGATTGCTATTGTAGATATTCAAGGCTTCAAAACGGAAACAAATGAATTTATAATAAAAGAAATCGCTATATTGTATAATAAAACATTACAAGTGTTTTTAATTAAGCCACCATTTCCATTTGAAAAATTAACGAAACAAGAAAAAAAACAAGTTAATTGGATTGAACGTAACAGAAAGATACAGTGGCGCGAAGGATTTGTACCCTATTATAATTATCAGAATTTGGTTATAGATATTTTAAGAGATAAATGTATCTACGTCAAAGGTTCAGAAAAAGTGTTGTGGTTAAAGCATATTTTAGAAAATAGTAATTGTAATGTATTCAATTTAGAAGATAAAGGTTGTTCTACTTTGATAAGTTTATATGATGAATATAAATATTCTCAAGATTTATATAACTGTATGTATCATGACTCTGTATGTGCTTTAAAAAATGTGTTGTGTTTAAATAAGTGGTGCCTTGATAATAAAATTCTAAAAAAATAAATATTTTCTTGTTTTATTTCTATTAGGTAAAACGCATCTTAGAGTTTTTATCCCCCCACCTCTGTCAGCCCTTTATAAGTTGTTGACAAAAGCTAGACGATATCATTATACGTTTATAATTGAATTAGAAAGTAAATAGAACATGTCTCAAAATGAATATAAACCTCGATATGACATGTATAACACCTTTAAAATGCGTGAATTTTCATATAATTATTACTGGAGAACGTTCAATAAAAAGAAAAGATTAGTGAGGGAAATGGCTGACGCGGGATTCTTTTATTATGGAAATAGTATAAATGATATTGCAGCATGTTTCTCATGTGGAGGTGTTATCGAAGATTGGGAGATTTATGATGATCCTTGGATGCAACATGCTATACATTATCCTGAGTGTTTTTATTTGAACGCTGTGAAAGGAAAGGAGTATATAATTAAATACGCATATTTCCATCACAGCATTAAACTCTCAGCATTGTAGTGTGATGGTTCAGATAAATCCCTATATTTCACTATTCGAAATGAGACTAAATTCATTAGAAGTCGTTTCATGCGAATGAAAAGAGCAGTCAGTGTAGTTGAGAGAGCAGTTAATCATCAACACTTGTAGCGACAACATGTATCAGTTTATACAACCATCATATACTCCATCGACTCCACCCTTGCATTTTGAACTTTGCAAGTATATGTATCAAGTTTCCAGCCCCACGATTCCGTATATTAAAACATATTTGAAGCCATCAAATCAAATCAATGGATTACTGGAAGAGTGCATTGATATCGCTAAACGGATAACATTAACTAAAGACGAGTGGGATATGATATTTATGGAAAACGCTTCTGAAATAACAGGATTCTTCACATCTGGTTCAATTCCTTTACCAAAGCAGCAGCAGCTGCAACGAGAACAACAAGTGATCAATTATATAAACCTGCCTGAACATGAAGAAGGAAGCAAAAAATTCGTCATAATTGACATTGGAGCCAAATCGATCGTCATCAGTTGTGAAGAGTGGTCGTGTTTGAATAATTTACTGAAATGTCTTGATTCACGTTTACGTCGCTTAAAAAGGGTAAAGGGGTACTATGAGAACCGTATAAATTTTTTTAGAAAGCGATTCAAGCTCGCCCAACCGAAAACAATGTCTGAAGCCTATGCAATTATGGAAAATGTCTATGATGAAATGTCAACTGTGGATCAAGAAATCAAATGTTTTGCGATCGATTATTTATTCTTGTCATGCTTTTTATAAATAATAATAATAAAGTATGTTACTTAGTTGACAACAAACTTTGTTTCTTTTATCACGATACCAACCACAACCCAACCACGAAAAGTAAAAATTGTTTAAATTAATAATTCAAATCATTCAGTTTCCTAGAAACATAGGAGCCACTAGATCATTCTTTGAATGATGAATGAAAATTGGGGTGACCTGGATCAAGGTGATCCAGGTCCCCCAATTTTACCCTACTCACGTATATGTGACAATGGCGTACAAAAGGTTAACAAGTTCCTAATAATCTACGATAATTCGTGTCTCTAATAATAATTCTCCTAATGTCTGTGCATTTATGGACGAAGTTATGATGACGAAAAATTACCGGAGATTTATTGTGAAAGACGGCACGGTTGACATCTGTGTCGGGCATGCCATCTGCCGGAATCAATCAGGCATAATTATTATCTCCGGGTGTTCTCGTGTAGCTAACGGAGAGTACTTGCCTGAACACAACCTTGTAACCAGGATAATCTGTCAATCAATCTGTTTTGAAATACATGGTATGTGCCCGACCCAGTTCTCGAAAATGGAAATATCACATTGTACTGGGATCGATCCATCATCACTGACAGGATTATTGTTGCCAATAAGCCTCAGCGATCATTGTGTCGACAGTCGTGACAGCCAATGGGTTATTACCCAAGAGCCTCGACCAACACCTGAGGAGGCTCTCGTTGGGCAGCTGGATCAAGGGTTTGATTCAGAAAGCGGTACGGCCCGCATTTTCAGGAGGTTCCTCTCTCTGGAGTACGGCTTACAGTCTCGATGCATTAATTAGTCCCGGGGAAAAAAAACGAGACTCGATGTGAACTCGAAATTCCCGGGGAAAACCAGACTTTTGAGATTATTTCAAAACTAGGTTTCTTACTTATAGGTTATGCAATTAGGCAGTCAAAACAAGATATTTTAATCAAGTACTTTATTAAACAAACGCAAATTAAAAATTATTTGTTGAAGTTTTTTTTTTCATTTTTGTAGTGGGCACGTAAGAAACAAAGGGCGTTTAAAGGGTGTTTATATATACACGAATGTTATAGAGACGAATTATCGTAGATTAACTAAAAATAAAAAAGTCTTATAATAATTTTGCTGGTCAGTATTAAGTTGTAAGTTGATTAAAATATTATAGCGGCCGTAACAAAAATATGTATTTACAGAATTATAATCATTAGACTTAGGGTGGGTTGTATCAATAGCTCCGTTATAGTTTGCGTCAAAGTTAAATTTAATCGTAACCATAACCATGACCATAGAATCTACTATCCGCTGTTGCACCGTCATATATTTTACATGTTTTACAGTTAAAGTTAAAAGGGTGACAAGTGATAAGACGTCATATTTCCCCAAAATGTACGTGGGTAATTTTTTGACAAGGGCAACACTTCAAGCTTGTTGTCATCACGCTTTCTTTGTTTGACACTAGTGATGTTACTCAGTCATTAATGGTCAGGCACTCGATTGTCTCTAATATGTAAATTAAAAACTCAAGAACAGAATCATAGCAAGATCAAAAATACAGTAACCGTTCTATATTGGTAATGTACCAAGGTGTTTAAGTCAGTGACTGAAGGAAGGGAGGCCTTTGCCCTGCAGTGGGACAGAAATGGCTGATAATAATAATAATTCGGCTAAGATTTGTTTCCACTGATTATCAGATTGATCTGATAAAATCAGTGAAGATTTAATGAAAAATTACACTTTATTATCTGACAGCACTAACCCACAGAACATGTATTTTCTCTTATTAAAACTCTGTGACTCTGTACATTACAGTATTATGACGGTTTATTACACGAAATATATTTATTACCTGGTTTATTATCCAAGAATGATAGTTAACTAGTGTGGCAGTGTTGATGATATTTATCTAATCGCAACTAAACCGAGTGGCACATCGAGAGAAAATGGACTCAATCTTTATTTTTTTTTATTTGAGTAACGAGTTAAATAAAATCGAGCCGCATCACTATCTGACACTGTCAGAAAGACAAGACGTCAAGTGATAATAACATTCATTTTATTTTTCCGTTTCTTTCGAATTGCATGAAATTGATATTTCTGTTTTCCTGTATGTAATTGAAGGATTGTATTATTGGAAGATGCATTACAGCATTTACTCCAGAAGGATGTTGAGTTAATTGTTCAGTAAGATTGCAACGCAATGTGCGAAAACATTGCCCGAGACTGCTGCAGATGTGCGGTAACTTGAGAACGCATGGATTCACGAACGCAAATCAAATCATCTGTGCAGTTTAACGAAAGTGCGTATAGACAATGCAAGAAAGTATTGAAACTGTTATACATTATGGAGATTTGGATACAGGAATATTTACATCATATGGCGATTTTCACAGCAAACGCATACTGTGCCTGATGAATGCGGGAAAGAACATTATTTTGCAGTGGATTCCAGCACACCAAAAAGAACAATAATAATATTAGTTAGAATACGCTTATAACACCGAGCTGCTCTTGCTGGATGCTATTGCAAGGTTGCAACTGTTTGGTGGGCAGACGTTGGTATAGTTGGCTGTTGTGCACATGTAATGTTGAGCATGCGGTATTTATGTATTTTCATCGGTGGAGCGACCTGCATATTTTTTAGATGAAATATTACCTACTTCTAAGTCGTGTGACGTTGAAATTAATATAAGTAGGTACCTACTTACAGAAATAAAAATGCTTTGTTATGTACAATTTATGTGTTTTTTTTTTTTAACGTTTGAAATCACCCCTACTCGCTGAGCAGTGGTGTGTCCGTCGGTCGTAACAGATGCGACTTACAGCTTGTAGGTCGTAGGTTTGAACCCAGACAGGCACTTTACTTTGTGTAAATTATTTCATCACCACTGCTCTCAAAACGGTGAAGGAAAACATCGTGAGGAAACCGGCATGTCCTAGAACCAAAAATTCAGAAGAATACGCAGAAGCATACGCTAGAGCTTAAGTTTCTTTGGCAATTAAAGCAACACACTGAAGAGCAACAGTGAAGCTAGAACTAAAAATAAAAAAACTGAAATTAGAAATCGATATTCTTAAGTAAAATATTCTCAGGGGTTTCTTGTTTTCAGCAAGGGAGGACCCTTGCTGAAAACAAGAACCCTTGGGAACTAAAAACCCGGAATCTGTCCAAAAATTTATTCTCATCACACTTATGAAATCGATCAATGCGATGGTGATTTTTTTTCTCTTCCTAACTGGCAAATCGGATTCACTGTCACTATCATCGCTAGAAGAGCTTTATTCCCACAATATTTCGCGGAGTAAAGACATACCTAATTTGTTTTAATAGGTACTTTATTCAACAACACAATATTTTTATAGGTTACAACTGCAAAGCAGATGACATTACAATGACACTAACCGTAACTATAGCCCTTAACCGGCCGAATTTGGTCGATTAATGTTATAGTTATGTGTGACGTCATTTTAACAATTATGACAAAACTTAAAACGATGCAACCCGAATTTCGCTTAACCGGAGATTTGACGTCTGTCAAAGCTTTGATTATAGTTAAAAATGGCTTGGTATGGTTATTTATGACGTCATTTTAACAATTCTCAAAACGATGCAACCCGAATTTTGCTTAACCGGAGATTTGACGGCTGTCATAAGATTGGTTATGGTTATAGTTAGCTGATGCAACTCACTCTTAGTAATACAACTTGTTAAGTTAGTATAATCATAAAATGTCAAGGTTTCATGAAATAGTCATTCAGTAGGATTACGGTCTGAGAGTTGTGTGTGTGTGTAAACAAGCTAACGTCACTGTCAAGTCGAAGTTTGAAAGAATTTAATTTGACGTTGGTAGAGATGCCCAAAATCACAATATCCATTTTAAATCGATTGATTAAGATGCATAAAAAATTTTTAAAGATTCATAAAACCTGGTGCACAAAAAATAAGTTATTTAAACTGTAATTTAGTGACTCTGGGAAGTCTTTTGTTCCCAGGAGAACAATAATTTTCAATGGAAATAGAATGTGGCTAGGAAGCATTTAACAAGCCTTTGTATTCGAGGATTTTATGATACTATTAAAAAAACAACAGATTTTTTATACATTTTATTTATATTAGCAGGCAGTAACTCCTATAAGCTTTTTCTAATTACAAAACTGATATTTTTCAAGGAAAAACATTATTGTTTTAAATTAATATAACCTTATTAGCTAAAATGTTGTAAGTTTTACACAAAATTCTAATTACACAAGAAATCATAAGTTAATTTACGCTATCCATCAATTTGATAGATTCCACATCACAAGATTCGCTTATATTACATACTAAGCTTATCTTTCATTTATTTATTTGGGTCAAAAACAATTGTTCGTTACAACAGCATTATTTTATAAATACCAAGTATAAGTAATTAAATTTACATTTTGGCACTTTATTTAAATTCTAATATTAAATAATGTGGAACTCTACAACTGGAAATGTTCCACTTCTCGCGGAATAACGATTCTAGGTCTTTCTTGAACATTTAACTGCAAAGCTATTAATTGGAACACGAATTTCTCTAAAGCCATAACACATGCGTTTTTGTAAAACGTACAATGATTTTCTGTCATTCTTTTAAGAACTCTTATCCTTACGTCAAACCCCGATAGGTTTTGTATGAAACACAATAACAGTCTACCATAATTTTTGTTATAAGCGCAATATAGATTATACAATTCTAAATTAGCATGTATGTATTGGAAAATACTGTCATTTTTCCGACATTTTTTGTATATCAAGTATATCACGGGTAAATTATGATTGAATTGATCGAGTGCCAACTGTATTTCACACACAACTTCCATCAAATCCGTACAGTCCTTCTCGTTTAAAGTTTCAACATAATCTAGTAAAATATTATTTGGAAGCTCGGTGTCCATCAACATCATTTTTAGTGGTTTTAAAATGCACTGGGTAAGCCTTACTTGCTTTTATCAACAAATGCAGCGATGACCAAGAATAAACTCTTTTGAAGTAGACATGAAAGAAATACTGATAGAAAAGTTGAACAAATTGTTCATTTATGGCTTTTTTCGTGAATATTTTGTCACAGATTTTCTCAATAGTTCTTGCGGATAAATAGAGAGCCATTCTTGGTATTAGGACCAGAGTGTTGACTGATTGCCTTTCTATGTAGTTGTAGCTTCTTATAGGATCTTCTTCTATGATATCATATAAGCTTCTCTCCAGGGCTTGTGGGGCCGGGCTAACCAGTTCTCCACGGCAAACATGACTGTGTTCCAATATTCTTCTGTTCAGCATATCTTCATTTTTTAGATAGTTCAGGTTGATGATTGTGTCACCTATTCTGAACAGCCAATCTTCTGTGGGCGTTTCGATGCAGCAATGTTCTGATTCATCATTTAAATGGTTCATTTTCAGAATTGCGTTTACACACTTGTATTAAAACGTTTTATTGACCATATTGGAAGAGATGGGCGTACCTCAACACCTCGTCTCGTTGGTCGCTAATCTGTACCAAGACGGGGTATCCATGGTAAGGGTTAATGACGTCATCTCAGGCCCTTTCAAGCCAGAAAAGGGGGTAAGACAGGGATGTATTCTTTCTCCTGTTCTCTTTAATATATATGGTGAATACATAATGAGGAAAGCCTTAGAAGGATGGGAGGGAGGCGTCTCTCTCGGGGGAATAAAGATCAGCAACCTGAGATATGCGGATGACACTACACTCTTTGCATCTTCAGAAAAGGAGCTAGCTGATCTGTATCGCAGGGTAGAATACGAGAGTGGGCTGGTTGGACTCACTATCAATAAGTCGAAGACAAAAGTCATGCTCATCGACAGAACCGGTCAACTCTCCAGAACGGGAGAACTCACCGATCTAGAATTTGTCAGCGAGTTTATATACCTCGGATCGCTACTTACTGACCAGGGAGGAAGTGAAAGAGAGATCAAGAGAAGGACTCAAATGGCCAAAGCTGCGATGAGTAAGTTAACACGTATTTGGCAGGACAGAAAAGTCTCTAATGTCACCAAGATGAGACTAGTCCGAACACTGGTATTCTCGATATTCCTTTACGGATCGGAGTCGTGGACGATTCGGGCAATAGAGCGAAAAAAGATAGAGGCTTTTGAGATGTGGTGTTGGCGAAGAATGCTCCGCATACCATGGACAGCCAAGAGAACGAACATATCTATCCTAGATCAGCTTCGCATAAAAGACAGACTACCAACCGTCTGTTACCGAAGGATTCTCGGTTACTTTGGTCACATTGCCCGTCGGGAACCAGATAATCTGGAAAAGTTGGTGGTGATGGGCAAGGTAGATGGGAAAAGACCTCGCGGACGGTCACCTAACCGCTGGTCAGACCAAATAACCGCCCTCACTGGTCTCTCTGTTACGACCGCCCTGAGAGAAGCTGAGAACCGAACGAAGTGGAAGAACATCGTGCATAAAGCCACGAAGGCCTTTCAGGGACACGACCTTCAGTAATGAAGTACGCGACCAAGAAGAAGATTGTCAGTCACTGTTTTACTTTATCTTATTCTGCCGTCACGTATTAGTCTTTGAATTCACTAAAGATCTCTTTTAAAACTGAGAACGATCACGTAGTTTAATTAACAGAGTCAAACAACTTTAGTTCATCTTCTCTGACTTTAGTTAATACACATTCACTTATTAACCAAAATATAAAATACGTCAAATAATCCAACCAGCTAGTTTTAGCACACCTTTTCACATTGATGGTTACTTGTATACTGAAGAAATATAGCAGCGTAGAGCAAGGTATTTACAATTTCCAGGTACTTAAGTAGAGCCGCTTTACTTGCACCTATTGTTTTAAACTGCCATTGTCTACTTCTGGTAATTTTAACTTTTACAATTAGTTCATTTCGCTATAGGGTTAAAAAGCATTTATTATTTGATATTTTCTCCGAATTAATTAGGTAAGTAAGTAATTAGTAAATTGTTAGCATAAACGCAGGCGCGTGCCCTCCACGCCAAGCCACAATTTCTTAATATTTAAGGTATACAAATAAAAACACACAAAAGTAATGATTTAATTGTTTATTTCGTGATGAAGTGCACCGCATTTTTTGTCACATATTTGGGTCGCTCGTAATAGGATAGGCGACACACGACTGGCGTACAGGGCACGCGCTTGCTTGTCACGTAAGTAGGGTAAAATTGGGGGACCTGGATCACCTTGATCCAGGTCACCCCAATTTTCATTCATCATTCAAAGAATGATCTAGTGGCTCCTATGTTTCTAGGAAACTGAATGATTTGAATAATTAATTTAAACACAAAATTATATTTTCATTATTCAAACTATCAATTTTAGAAAATGTTACTACTGTATTTCCCATAAATAAAGTTTTGTTTTCACTTCTTATTCCAAACGGTATATTTACACCATCATAAATATCATAGATATCCTGACCCTGATAGGTACTTGATCTGTTCATTCATTCAATAATTTCGAAGACACGCACATGAAATTCGAGCGACAGTCGGTATAGTCTATTCGACACCACAGCCTAACGAAAGCGGAATGTGTTCGATTGTCCATCGCGTTGCCTTTTAAGCAGTGCAGTAGCCATTTACTTTTTTACCCGACTGCGGCAGAAGGAGGGTTATGTTTTTTATGACTCAGAAATAAAAAGCATAATAATTATTTGGAACGATTATATTTTTAATATCAATTACATGGAGTTGAACTTAACTTTTTAACTATTTTAGTAACTAAATACTCAGTTTCACTCATGATTTCATCAAAATCACTTCGCACCAAATATTGTATATTCACGCTTGCACTATCAGGATCACTGTCTATTTCCTCCATATTATGACTTCCATCCACATCATGCACCATAATTTTTATTATTCGGCGAACAGGCCCGGGGGGCTCCTTGCGCATGATAAAGGACGTTTTTTTAAAAGATTTTGATTTATTTTTTTTCTTCTTCAATTTCTTTTTTTCAATTTTTTGCTGTCTACTCTCTTCACATGCATTTTCTGCCACTTCAGCGTACCAGCTCTCTCGGTCTTGAGCAAAGTGAAATGGATTAAGAACTGGATCGAAGTCCCCCGTCAAATTCTGAAATAAAAATATGAATGATTTGTATTATTACCTAAACACCATCAAATATGAATTCTATTGCTAACATCAATGGTCACTTGGATACTTACGTTATGTTGTTGGTTAACGTTATCTAAAACAGGACTGTAGGATGGTGAGTGTGACATACTTAATTTTATGTCCAGACTTTGTTAAACACCTGGGGAAAAAAAACTCTAAATTAATAAGTATTTCATTCACTATTATTCTATCTCAAAACAGCAATTATGGTTGAAACATAGTGTTATGTAGAGATAAATACTGACTTACCAGACACATACCTATATTAAATAACGATTTTAGATACTGTTTGATAATAATGTTTGTAATATTTTTTAATTGCTGGATAAAATACTGAGGAATAATATTAAAACTTAGTGATATTACACGATAAAGACAGTTGCAACAGTGAGACGTAGACTTCGAATAGATTTTAAAAGATTTTAATTCTATTTATATACATAATTTAATTTTAATCTATAGAGTTCATAATCGTATGTTTTTTGTTAGATATTATGTTCTGTACAAAAATGGTACGGTGAAATTGAAACCCTAACATCTCGACACGTGTCCAGCAACTTTTTTTTTGCTTCCTAAAAATAAATACTACAGTGAGTTTGTTCATTGTATTCTTTTCATACATGTAATTGAGAAAAAAATCGGCAGGCAAAGTCATCGTACATAGCTAGTATGTCAATCATAATTATTTTTGCAGTGTAAGTACTTATTTATAAGGAGAAGATCAAAACAATATAGCAATATCGACATACTATTGTTACGTTTGGTTTCGCCTGCTATTATTGTAATAATTATTCTTCAAGCTTATTTCAATTCTTCAGTCACCTATAGAAAGGTAAGTAAGTAATGTTACGTTGTGTTGTATGTGTATTGTTTATAAATTAAGCTCCAACTGAAGTGAATTTGTTTCTTATTTTATCCCGATTTATATATAAAATATTTTGTTGCTGATAGAGTTTAAAATAACGAAATGCTGAGTTGAATATATTTATGACTAGGAATTGCCCCGCGGCTATGCTCACGTAAATGTTTGTTTTTAGCAGTAAAAAGTAATATTAGTTAACACAAAAAAATATCTAAGTAATCTGCTGTAATGTGGAAGCAAACCATGGGTTTATTAGTATGTATCATCTAAATTAAGGGTGTATTAATTAATAAATTATACACGTATAATGTAATATACAATAAAATATGATTAAAATGAAATGTAGCAAACAATGCCCTTACCCTAATGAATCTATATTTGGATAAAATACTGACAGAGTTCTACTATTACTTGATGCTAAAAGTAAGTGACTATATTGATTATGGTGTCAGTTAAATTGTTTGTTTGTTGAAGTTTTTATTGTATGAAAAATGCAGGTACGATAACTAATTAGAATGAGTGAAGCCAAGGTACTTGCATAGTATAACATAATCAATAACTAATACATTTTTTTGGATTGGTTTATATGATATCTTGTTTTGCAATATAAGCATTACGTCTTCTCGATGACATATTTGGTAGTACATCGTCATAATTTTGCTGTATATAAAGTGCATCGATGCCAGACAAAAATCACAAACTGCTCTCCCGAGGGAAACAATCATCACCTTCAACCTTCAACGCTATCGCATCTACGCTTCAACCAGAATCCAAAATCTTCAAAATGTAAGTAGATTATAATTAATATTTTATTTATTATTGTATAAATGTGTCATCACAAGGTTTATTCTATGAATGAATGAATGATCAAATGTATGTATGAATGAATGAATGAATGCATAAATTATTGAATGAACTTATAAATGAATTATTGAATATAGGAATGAATGAATGAATGATTGAACGAACGTATGTATCGAATGAATGCATAAATGAATGATACAAAATATTTTTTTCCTATCCGGCTTTTGATGGAATCTAGTAATCTAGGTATAATAAATTAGATGCTCCCTGTGTATTTAATTTTAATTTATATTTTGAATTCCGAGTGTACCGAAGTGACATAAATAAATCCACCATTAATTTATTTTTCTATCAGGTTAATATAATATTTCAAATAATATTGTTTCAGGTCCAAGTCAACTTCATCTACGTTGCCTCAACTGTTTTCTTCGGATGAAGAGTCGGAAATCGAGACGCAGACAAAGCAGCAGAAATCGACATCTTCGACTCGACTCGAAAAATCGACAGCAAACAAGCGGCCCAAAACCGATCGTGACCATGAATCTAAGAAGCACGGATCTAAGAAGCCTAGAATACAACCGGTGCCGTTAACCAACAACAAGCTAACTGCACGGGACCTATTCGGTAGTGAGAGCGATGAAGAGGATTCGTCTGTGAAGCCGTCCACATCAGCTGGTAAAACACCGTCTCCTCTTCATTCTTATTTTACTAAGAGGGTTAACAAAGGCTATGCCAGAAAAATAAGTGAGACAAAGCAGGGGCCGTATTACGTAGAAGTAAAAGTTTATAATTGTAATGAAATCGCAGACATACCACCAGTAAATAGGTGGCGCCATTCAATAGTCACAATTAAAACAAAAGTTGATGCAGACACGGAGATGTGGCGCCATCTAAAAGGATTTACGTCCTCAGTTGAACAAGATTTTCGTAATTGTCCAGCTACCCTTATAAATTCTTACTATTAGTACTTACTATGTATTCTTACTAGTTTTTATACAAATATATGTAAAACATTTAATAATTACAGAATAATACGTATACATACATTCTATAAGTAATCTTTATAAAATCTAAATACTTGTACTTATATAGCCAATTGATAAATAAAATATTATGCTATTTAAATATATTGTATTATTTCACAGTTATACAGTCCAGAGATCGCAGAACACCATTAACAAGACCATTTACTCGCAGTAAAATTGTGAAGTGTACCAAATGTGAAACGGAAATACCACGAAACCAGTATGCATATCATAAGAGAACTAATATACACAAGACAAATAGCTTATTGAGTACTGAATTCAAAAATGTTTTTATTGTAGCAACAGCATTTAAAAATAGAATAGTAACTTTTCGTCTGAACTTAGCTCAGGATGACGAGCACCTCACTCATGAGGCGATCCCGAGTAATAGTCAGACATGTATACCTCAGGATGACGAGCACCTCACTCGTGAGGCGATCCCGAGTAATAGTCAGACATGTATACCTCAGGATGACGAGCACCTCACTCGTGAGGCGATCCCGAGTAATAGTCAGACATATATACCTCAGGATGACGAGCACCTCACTCGTGAGGCGATCCTGAGTAATAGTCAGACATGTATACCTCAGGATGACGAGCACCTCACTCGTGAGGCGATCCCGAGTAATTCTCAGATACGTACAGTTCAGAATGACGAGCACCTCACTCCTGAGGCGATCCTGAATTCTGTACATCCAGATATTGATAAATTAATAACTATGATATTGAAAAAGTATGATTGCATAAAAGTAAATTTTGAGCTTTTTGCTAAGTTTCTTCTGCTAAAATCTGACGACGAAAAAGTAGAACTGAAATCATTTAACACTAAGTATGATATTATGTATAAAAATACTGATATACACGAGTTCTTTTTGAATAAAATACATGTACTTATGCGCAAAATGTCTGAATTTGAACATGTACAGTCAGGTTGGACATATCTTTCGCTAAGTCATATTGAGATTAATATATGTAAATATTGTCCCATGAGAGGCGGCACGTACATAGAGTTGCCCTCAGTAATAAAAAATACTAAAAGTTGTTTGAATTTACGTAATAATGACGAATATTGTTTCTTATGGTGCGTCGTAGCCGCATTATTTCCTCGTGCAAATAATGTGTGCAGAACGACATCCTATCCTCATTATAGCCAAGTTCTCAATATTCAAGGAATGTTATTTCCTCTTTCACAGAATGACATCCAACTTTTTGAACGGTTAAATCCTACAATAAGCGTTACCATTTATGGGCTAGATAGCAAATACGTTGTTACTGGCCCGTTATACATGACGAATAAGAAAAAAGAAAAACACGTTAATTTATTATACTTTGAAGGGAATGGTAAAGGACATTACTGTTTAATAAAAGATCTTATACGATTAGTGCGACGCCAGGTTACTCATCATCATGGCAAAGTTTTTTTATGCGAATCATGTCTACAATTTTTTACAAATGAAAAGAAATATGTTTCTCACACTTGTTCTAAAATACTAACTATACTACCGGAAAAAGATACCATATTGAAATTTAAACATTATGAAAGAAAACTAAAAATTAATTTTATTATTTATGCTGATTTTGAGAGTTTGCTTATAAATTGCAATGAAAATAGTTCTAAAAATACTAAGACACTAAAAATGCATCTACCTTCAAGTTTTGCATATTACATATGTTGTTGTCACGACAACAAACTTAACAAGTTTGTCACGTACAGAGGCATAGATTGCGTTGAAGTCTTTATTAAACGTTTAGTAAAAGATGTAAAGCGGATAAACAAAGTTTTGTCTACTCATTTATCAATGAAACCTTTAACTTATAATCAAGAACGAGAATATCGAAATACAACTAAGTGCCATATATGTAATCAGTCATTGTCTGGAGATAAAGTTCGAGATCATGATCATATTACTTCCGAGTATAGAGGGGCAGCGCACTCACATTGTAATTTGATGTATAAAGTGTGTCCATTCATACCGGTAGTATTTCATAATCTCAGTGGTTATGACTCGCATATATTTATAAGAGAGTTGGCTAAATATGAAGGCTCAATTAAAATAATACCAAAAACTAAAGAAAAATATCTTACAATAACTAAGCTAATTGAGACAAAAAAAGGTACTCGTTCAGTACAGATTAAGTTTATTGATTCATTTCATTTTCTTAGCTCAAGCTTAGATTCTTTAAGTAAAAGCTTGTCAGAAAAAGACTTTGTTAATTTGTCAAGAGAATTTACGGATAAAACTAAACTTAATTTATTACGTAAGAAAGGTATTTATCCATATGATTATATGGACGACTGGTCAAAATTTGATGAAAATCAACTACCCTCAAAGTCCAGTTTTTATAATAGTTTAACTATGGAATCTCTATCAGATGACGAATATGCTCACGCCCAAGATATTTGGAACAATTTTAAGATAACAACGCTTGGCGAATACAGTGATCTGTATTTGAAATGCGATGTTTTGCTGTTATGCGACATATTTGAAAAATTCAGAGAGACAAGTTTAAATTTTTACAAATTGGATCCTGCTCACTATGTGACTTCACCTAGTTTGAGCTGGGATGCTATGCTTCTGTACACTAACGCTGAATTAGAGCTCCTTAGTGACTTAGAAATGTATACATTTATTGAAAAAGGTATACGAGGGGGCTTGGCACAATGTTTCCTCCGTCATGCTAAGGCAAATAATAAGTATTTACCTCATTATAATCATTTAAAACCCTCGAGTTATTTGATATATTTAGATTGCAATAATCTTTATGGTTATGCAATGACTAAAAAATTGCCTGTTTCGGAGTTTAGATTTTTAACTCAACATGAAATTGATAACTTTAATGCATTGCATGTTTCAGATGACAGTTTGTATGGTTTTATTTTAGAAGTAGATTTATATTACCCGGATTGTATTCATGATCAGCATAAAGACTTACCATTTGCTGCAGAGAAATTTGTACCCCTAGGAGCGAAATCAGCTAAGTTAATTGCTAATCTGTATGATAAATCAAATTATGTTATTCATTACGTACATTTAAAACAATGCATAAAAAATGGTTTGATGTTAAAAAAAATTCATCGCATACTAACCTTTAGACAAGATGATTTCTTAAAGAAATATATAGATCTTAATACCAATCGGCGTATGGCATCTAAAACTTCTTTTGAGAAAGATTTTTTTAAACTTCTAAATAATGCGATATTTGGTAAAACTATAGAAAATAAAAGGAAACAAGTTGAGATAAAACTGGTAACCAAATGGGATGATAAGAAAAACTTCACGAATAAAAAACTTTGTGCACAGAAATTGATTTCAAAACCTAATTTAAAAAGTGTGTCAATATTCGCAGAGGATTTTGTAGCTATACAATTGAATCGTGAAAAAATAATATTAGACCGACCAATTTACATCGGATTTACAGTTTTGGAGTACGCCAAAGAACATCTATATCAGTTTCATTATGATTTTATAAAAAAGAAATATAGAGATAAAGTTGAATTATGTTATACAGATACCGATAGTTTACTTTACTTAATTCATACAGATGACTTTTATAGTGATATGTACGATAATTTAACATATTTTGATACTAGCAATTTTTCAATAGATAATCAATATAACATACCAAGAATTAACTCAAAAATCCCTGGCCTATTTAAGGATGAAATGGGGGGTGATGTAATTACAGAATTTACAGGTTTACGAGCAAAACTGTATTGCATTAGCAGTTTAAACACACGGATAACAAAAGCGAAAGGTATGTCTAAATCTGTTACTAAGCATTTAAAACAAAGTAATTACAATGATTCTTTGATATTAGACAAAAGTCAATCTTTTAAAATGAATATTATAAGATCTATCAAGCATATATTGTACTCACAACAAGTTAGTAAGCAAGTACTAAATAGGAACGATGACAAAGTTCAGATACTTTCAGATCAAATTCACACTTTGCCTTGGGGATTTTTTGATGCGATGATCTAAACCAATGTTCGTCAAACTTTTAATTCAACTTATTACGTTTAAATTGAGCACCAATTAAATGTAATCCACATCTTGAGAACCATTGTTCTAAATTATATTCATTTGAAATATAAGATTTAAAATACTAAAATAAGGATAAATTAATGTATTGTAAAGAAATGATGTATGATAATTATTTTAGAATAAGGTATGTACTATTTGATTTTAACTTATAATAAAATGATATGTCTAAAACAATGGACTTTTATTCAAACGTATTCAACTTCCTAAACGTCATCATCATCAAGTTCATGCTTGTTGTATGATGAGGTTCATGTAGTAACGACTATATAAGTGTACGTTAGGTGGTAATTAGATTAATATACACTATGAAGTTGATCAAACAACCCATATCTCTTAACGTTAATAATATAAGATTAAGTGACTCTGTTCACCGCATCAGACATAGCGCTTTATTGCCAAATACCATTCGTTGTATAATATGTGGGCCATCAAACTGTGGTAAAACAAATGTTATGATTAGTTTACTGCTTCATGAAAATGGGCTCAAATTTAAAAATCTTTATCTTTACTCTAAAACTTCTTTTCAACCAAAATACCATTTCTTGAACGAAGTATTAAAAAGAGTGCCACAGATTAACTTTTATGAGTTCAATGATGATAAAGATGTCATTTCTCCGAGTGAAGCTTTAGCAAATTCTGTATTTATTTTTGATGATGTTGCATGTGAAAATCAAGTAAATATCCGCAATTATTTTTGTATGGGTAGACATAAACAAATAGATTGTTTCTATTTATCTCAAACCTATTCTAAAATTCCGAAGCAATTGTTACGTGATAATGTTAATTTTCTTATTATATTCAAACAAGATGATGTGAATTTAAAACATATTTATGAAGAGCATGTTGGTTCTGATTTACAATGGAAAGAGTTCAGAAATATTTGCCAAACTGTTTGGAGTAAGCCTTATAAATTTCTAATTATTAATAAAGAATCTCCATTAAATAATGGAAGGTACAGACAGAATTTTGATATGTTTTTTAAATTTGAGTGAGTGTTTATATGCACATATAAGTAATTAACATGCAAAATCAAATTCAGTATAATTTGTACGTTAGCTGAACACAGTTGTTATAATATAACATGGAGAAAAATATTAAAATAGAATTAATGAAGTCTGTAGACTCCATAAAGAATAAAATAAAACAAATGAAGGATCAGGAACACTCAATGAACTTGTCACTCGATAAAATGCTAAAACCTGTCACAGACCCCCTTAAAACTCTAGTTGATTCGAATATAACTATGGAAAAAATAAAACATCTAGAAAATACAACACTTACTAATTCCGAAGGTATTGAATTGGATGAAATTAATACTAGCTCATCTACAAAGTTTGTGGACTGTTACGAACCAAAACTTAATTCTGCACAATTGGTTAAAGAGTCTCCTAAAATGGTATTACCAAATGATTTAGAAATTTCGTTAGAGGGTCAGGATATCTATGATATTTATGATGGTGTAAATATACCGTTTGGAATAAGAAGTGAAAACAAAACTTTATTTATGGGAAATTCAGTAGTAACATTTTCTAAAATTGATAGTTTGAATAATGAAAATATAATTTTGATTAAAATCGGTGATAAATCCTACAATTTAACTCCTGGCCTGAAAGAACTTTTACTTCGAAAAAAACCTGATTTAAAACTAATATCCAACAAAGATAAACTTGTCTACAAGGATATATTGTATTATACAAATGTTCATAAGAGAGACTTCAATCCTAGAGGTCAAATAAAAGGTGATAAAGGAATAAAATATCGTGAAATAATCAGACCATTATTTTCCGAAACATCGATCGATAATATTCACATTAAACTGGGGGGGAACTTGCCAATATTAAAGAAATATAAAAAAAATACTGAGCTAATATATTGGGATGACCCTAACGAATTAGTTGAGAGATTGAAACTATTAGTTGCTTCAAAAGATGCTGGCAATACAAACCATGATAATGAAATACTATCGATAATTGAAGAATTAAAAGAAGCTGACATAATAAAAGAATAAATAGTAGCAATAACATGGTTTTCATTCAGTATCATTGCTGGATTCACTACAAATGTTTATGTACTGAGTTTTGAACATGAGTAAAGCCGATGTGGTAAACGAAATTCATAAAAATGCGAGGGTAAACTTTCCGCGAAGACATGTTATTATGAAAGATATAGATGACCTTTGGCAAGCAGACTTAATTGATATGCAATCAATTTCCAAAGAAAATAAAAACTACAAATATATTCTTGCTGTTATTGATACATTTTCGAAATACGCCTGGGTCTTTCCTTTGAAAAGTAAAACCAAAGATGTTGTATGCAATTCTTTCAAGATTTTGTTGGATAATGGGCGTGTTCCCAAAAATCTGCAAACGGATAATGGAACAGAATTTTATAATAACACATTTCAGAACCTTATAAAATCTTATTATATAAACCATTATTCAACCTTCTCAACGAAAAAGGCATCAATAGTTGAGCGATTTATTAGAACATTGAAATCGAAACTGTACAAGGAATTTAGTTTAAAAGGTAACTATAATTGGATAGATAATACCCTTAATAATGTTATGTATAAATACAATCACACCTATCATCGGACAATTGATGAAATCCCGGCAAACGTGGATAATACTAATAAAGCATGCATATTAAGGAGATATTTTAGGTTGGTAAAAACCAATAATATAAAAAGCAAGTTTAAAGTGGGTGATTATGTACGTATCAGTAAATACAAAGGAACATTTGAAAAGGGGTATACTCCCAACTGGTCGACAGAAATATTTAAAATTCGAAAAATACAAAATACAACTCCTATTACTTACTTAATTGAAGATGCAATCAGAGGCCAACCCATTTTAGGTGCATTTTATGTGCAAGAGCTGCAAAAGACAAAACATCCCAATTTATATCTAGTCGAGAAAGTTCTTAGAAGTAAAGGAAATAGGGTTTTAGTAAAATGGTTAGGTTTGTCTTCATCTGAAAACAGTTGGATCGATAAATCGAATATTTATTAAGTGTTCAACTCATGATGCATCAGTCTAGCGATGGGTATAGAAGAGAGCAGTCTTCTCAATTGGATTATAAATAATTTACCAATTGAATTACATTTACCAGGATACAATTATTGTGGCCCTGGCACTAAATTAATTAAAAGGCTTAGACGCGGGGATAAAGGTGTTAATAAATTAGACGAATATTGCAAACAACACGACATTGCCTATCACAAGTCTTCAAACCTAAAGGATCGCCACAAGGCAGATTTAGTTTTGTTAAATATGGCTAAAGAGCGAGCACTTGCCTCAGATGCGAGTGTAGGGGAAAAACTAGCAGCGCACTTAGTAAGCAGCGCTATGTCAACAAAAATTAAAACTGGTTTTGGGTTAAAAAAAGATAGCAAAAACTGTTCTCCTAAAATTAAACCTGGAAAAGGGTTGAAAAATAAATTTAAAAATGTTATTAACAAAACGAAGAGACGTATGGAAAAATTAAAACCGAAATGCAAGAAAGTGGCAATAAAATTAGCTATGGCCGCTGTCAGAGAATTAGCTGATGATTCGTCTATAAAACTTCCTCGTGTTATTCCTATACCAAAAACTGGTGGAGTATTGCCTTTGATTCCAATTTTTGCGGGATTGTCGGCTGCAGGGGCATTAGCAGGCGGTGCTGCTGGTATTGCTAAAACAATAAATGAATTCAAGATGGCTAAAAAGTTATTGACTGAATCGAAGAGACACAATGAAAAGATGGAAGCTCTTTGCATCGGAAAAGGACTACACCTTAAACCACATAAAGCTGGGCTCGGAATTTTTGTATCGAAAGAAAAAAACTAAGATATCGGCTACCCAAACGAGCCTTGAATAATTTAGACATTTTAAAGTATGGAAATCATATTCCGTATTTTAGAGGTGTCTTTATGAGAGATGAGCTGCCTAAATACCCGTTTAAAAAAGAATGTGGAGTTATAAATTTAGATAGCTCTAAAAATCCTGGTTCTCATTGGGTAGCCTATGCAAAATACAATGATTATATTGAGTATTTTGATAGTTACGGAAATCTTAAGCCTCCAAAGGAATTTATAAAATACTTGGGATCCAAAATTCAGTATAATTATGATAATATTCAGCGTGATCACCCTTTTAATTGTGGGCATCTTTGTCTAAACTTTTTGAATAATTTTTGGTGTAGTAAAGGAATAAAATAAACAGGATCTTCTGAAAGAGGTCAGTATAGAAGCATGTCTACTACGATCACCATCTCTGGAAATAAATCGGAATTGGTTTCATACTTTCAACCACCACTGCATTTGTCAGATCAATACGAGTGCGGTTTGATATACTTTTCAGTATTAAAATCAAGACCAAATATTCCTATTATCAGCAAAGGTCTGTCTGTAATCAGAATCGAATGTGATATTGTTCACGGTTCATACTGCAACGGATTACCAACTCATTTTATTGATGAATTTGTGTCAGATACTGCTCCAGGTCATCAGTGTGTGGAAATACCACAAAATGTTATTTACTTTCCAGTAAATAAAAATATAATTTCATCGGTATCTGTTAAGATTGTAGATCAATTTGGTCACTGTATTAACTTTGGAGAGGAACAAGTTCAGTTACGTCTTCATTTAAGAAAAACAAAATGATAGTATATTATAAAAACACTCAAGCAAGTGAAAAACGTCTTAGTTCTTCTGCGATTGCTAAGGTGCAAAGACGTAAGAAAAAAGTTAAAAAATTGACTAAAGCAAATAAAGATTTTCTTAAAGCCCTAGGCTTTAAAGTATGAATATACTACAGATTACTGAATCACCGCACTTCGACACTTCAATCGAAAGTTATGAAGTCCATTCATACAATCCCTACAATAGCAGCTTTAGAGAAAACGATGAAATCAGAATTCCCATCCACCAGCAAGACATATACGTGCTACCATCAGCCAGTTCAATTTACATCGAAGGAGAAGCGAAGCTCTTCGGTAAAGATGGGAATCCAATCAAAAAAACTGTTACGTTCACTAATAACCCTGTTATGTCTTTGTTTCAAGACATCAGATACGAAATGAATGGTATTGAAATAGATCGCATAAAAAATTCTGGAATAACGTCAACAATAAAATCATACATCTCATTAAATGAAGCAGAAAATAAAGTTGCTGCTCTATGGGGTTGGGGTTTAGGGGGATTTAAAAGTGATGGATATTTTAGTGCTATGATACCACTAAATAGGGTTTTAGGGTTTGCAGAGGATTACAATAAAATAGTGATAAATTGCAAACATGAACTTATATTAAACAGAAGTAACACTAACTTAAATAGCCTTATCCTTACCGATGATATTGCTCATTTTCAAATAGATATACAAAGAGTTCAGTGGAGGGTGCCACGCATAAAAGTATCAGACCGAGAACGACTGACACTTTTAAAACATTTAGAAAGAGATAAACCTATTCAGATGGCGTTCAGAAATTGGGATTTATATGAGTATCCGTTACTACCTAAAACCACAAAGCATTCTTGGTCTGTTAAAACTGCTTCACAATTGGAAAAACCCAGATATGTAATTTTTTGTTTACAAACCAATCGAAAAAATAATAAAACTAAAGACAGTTCAGTATTCGATCATTGTGAAGTAACAAACGTGACGCTCTTTTTGAATTCACAATATTATCCATATGAACCTTTAGGTTTAAAGTTTTCTGAGAACAAATATAGTATATTATACGAAATGTTTGTGAAATTTCGTCAGTCGTATTACAACTGTCCAGTAGACCCGTTGCTTGACCTGAAAGAGTTCAAAGAAAAAGCCCCTCTCTTTATCTTAGACTGCTCAAGACAAAACGATAGCCTAAAAACAGGTCCAGTGGACGTGAGGTTGGAAATTGAATGTTCTACAGAAATACCAGATAAGACGACTGCTTATTGTTTGATTATAAACGATAGAGTTGTGGAATACAAACCTCTCAGCAACATTGTGCGCAGGTTATCATGATTGCTATTGTAGATATTCAAGGCTTCAAAACGGAAACAAATGAATTTATAATAAAAGAAATCGCTATATTGTATAATAAAACATTACAAGTGTTTTTAATTAAGCCACCATTTCCATTTGAAAAATTAACGAAACAAGAAAAAAAACAAGTTAATTGGATTGAACGTAACAGAAAGATACAGTGGCGCGAAGGATTTGTACCCTATTATAATTATCAGAATTTGGTTATAGATATTTTAAGAGATAAATGTATCTACGTCAAAGGTTCAGAAAAAGTGTTGTGGTTAAAGCATATTTTAGAAAATAGTAATTGTAATGTATTCAATTTAGAAGATAAAGGTTGTTCTACTTTGATAAGTTTATATGATGAATATAAATATTCTCAAGATTTATATAACTGTATGTATCATGACTCTGTATGTGCTTTAAAAAATGTGTTGTGTTTAAATAAGTGGTGCCTTGATAATAAAATTCTAAAAAAATAAATATTTTCTTGTTTTATTTCTATTAGGTAAAACGCATCTTAGAGTTTTTATCCCCCCACCTCTGTCAGCCCTTTATAAGTTGTTGACAAAAGCTAGACGATATCATTATACGTTTATAATTGAATTAGAAAGTAAATAGAACATGTCTCAAAATGAATATAAACCTCGATATGACATGTATAACACCTTTAAAATGCGTGAATTTTCATATAATTATTACTGGAGAACGTTCAATAAAAAGAAAAGATTAGTGAGGGAAATGGCTGACGCGGGATTCTTTTATTATGGAAATAGTATAAATGATATTGCAGCATGTTTCTCATGTGGAGGTGTTATCGAAGATTGGGAGATTTATGATGATCCTTGGATGCAACATGCTATACATTATCCTGAGTGTTTTTATTTGAACGCTGTGAAAGGAAAGGAGTATATAATTAAATACGCATATTTCCATCACAGCATTAAACTCTCAGCATTGTAGTGTGATGGTTCAGATAAATCCCTATATTTCACTATTCGAAATGAGACTAAATTCATTAGAAGTCGTTTCATGCGAATGAAAAGAGCAGTCAGTGTAGTTGAGAGAGCAGTTAATCATCAACACTTGTAGCGACAACATGTATCAGTTTATACAACCATCATATACTCCATCGACTCCACCCTTGCATTTTGAACTTTGCAAGTATATGTATCAAGTTTCCAGCCCCACGATTCCGTATATTAAAACATATTTGAAGCCATCAAATCAAATCAATGGATTACTGGAAGAGTGCATTGATATCGCTAAACGGATAACATTAACTAAAGACGAGTGGGATATGATATTTATGGAAAACGCTTCTGAAATAACAGGATTCTTCACATCTGGTTCAATTCCTTTACCAAAGCAGCAGCAGCTGCAACGAGAACAACAAGTGATCAATTATATAAACCTGCCTGAACATGAAGAAGGAAGCAAAAAATTCGTCATAATTGACATTGGAGCCAAATCGATCGTCATCAGTTGTGAAGAGTGGTCGTGTTTGAATAATTTACTGAAATGTCTTGATTCACGTTTACGTCGCTTAAAAAGGGTAAAGGGGTACTATGAGAACCGTATAAATTTTTTTAGAAAGCGATTCAAGCTCGCCCAACCGAAAACAATGTCTGAAGCCTATGCAATTATGGAAAATGTCTATGATGAAATGTCAACTGTGGATCAAGAAATCAAATGTTTTGCGATCGATTATTTATTCTTGTCATGCTTTTTATAAATAATAATAATAAAGTATGTTACTTAGTTGACAACAAACTTTGTTTCTTTTATCACGATACCAACCACAACCCAACCACGAAAAGTAAAAATTGTTTAAATTAATAATTCAAATCATTCAGTTTCCTAGAAACATAGGAGCCACTAGATCATTCTTTGAATGATGAATGAAAATTGGGGTGACCTGGATCAAGGTGATCCAGGTCCCCCAATTTTACCCTACTCACGTATATGTGACAATGGCGTACAAAAGGTTAACAAGTTCCTAATAATCTACGATAATTCGTGTCTCTAATAATAATTCTCCTAATGTCTGTGCATTTATGGACGAAGTTATGATGACGAAAAATTACCGGAGATTTATTGTGAAAGACGGCACGGTTGACATCTGTGTCGGGCATGCCATCTGCCGGAATCAATCAGGCATAATTATTATCTCCGGGTGTTCTCGTGTAGCTAACGGAGAGTACTTGCCTGAACACAACCTTGTAACCAGGATAATCTGTCAATCAATCTGTTTTGAAATACATGGTATGTGCCCGACCCAGTTCTCGAAAATGGAAATATCACATTGTACTGGGATCGATCCATCATCACTGACAGGATTATTGTTGCCAATAAGCCTCAGCGATCATTGTGTCGACAGTCGTGACAGCCAATGGGTTATTACCCAAGAGCCTCGACCAACACCTGAGGAGGCTCTCGTTGGGCAGCTGGATCAAGGGTTTGATTCAGAAAGCGGTACGGCCCGCATTTTCAGGAGGTTCCTCTCTCTGGAGTACGGCTTACAGTCTCGATGCATTAATTAGTCCCGGGGAAAAAAAACGAGACTCGATGTGAACTCGAAATTCCCGGGGAAAACCAGACTTTTGAGATTATTTCAAAACTAGGTTTCTTACTTATAGGTTATGCAATTAGGCAGTCAAAACAAGATATTTTAATCAAGTACTTTATTAAACAAACGCAAATTAAAAATTATTTGTTGAAGTTTTTTTTTTCATTTTTGTAGTGGGCACGTAAGAAACAAAGGGCGTTTAAAGGGTGTTTATATATACACGAATGTTATAGAGACGAATTATCGTAGATTAACTAAAAATAAAAAAGTCTTATAATAATTTTGCTGGTCAGTATTAAGTTGTAAGTTGATTAAAATATTATAGCGGCCGTAACAAAAATATGTATTTACAGAATTATAATCATTAGACTTAGGGTGGGTTGTATCAATAGCTCCGTTATAGTTTGCGTCAAAGTTAAATTTAATCGTAACCATAACCATGACCATAGAATCTACTATCCGCTGTTGCACCGTCATATATTTTACATGTTTTACAGTTAAAGTTAAAAGGGTGACAAGTGATAAGACGTCATATTTCCCCAAAATGTACGTGGGTAATTTTTTGACAAGGGCAACACTTCAAGCTTGTTGTCATCACGCTTTCTTTGTTTGACACTAGTGATGTTACTCAGTCATTAATGGTCAGGCACTCGATTGTCTCTAATATGTAAATTAAAAACTCAAGAACAGAATCATAGCAAGATCAAAAATACAGTAACCGTTCTATATTGGTAATGTACCAAGGTGTTTAAGTCAGTGACTGAAGGAAGGGAGGCCTTTGCCCTGCAGTGGGACAGAAATGGCTGATAATAATAATAATTCGGCTAAGATTTGTTTCCACTGATTATCAGATTGATCTGATAAAATCAGTGAAGATTTAATGAAAAATTACACTTTATTATCTGACAGCACTAACCCACAGAACATGTATTTTCTCTTATTAAAACTCTGTGACTCTGTACATTACAGTATTATGACGGTTTATTACACGAAATATATTTATTACCTGGTTTATTATCCAAGAATGATAGTTAACTAGTGTGGCAGTGTTGATGATATTTATCTAATCGCAACTAAACCGAGTGGCACATCGAGAGAAAATGGACTCAATCTTTATTTTTTTTTATTTGAGTAACGAGTTAAATAAAATCGAGCCGCATCACTATCTGACACTGTCAGAAAGACAAGACGTCAAGTGATAATAACATTCATTTTATTTTTCCGTTTCTTTCGAATTGCATGAAATTGATATTTCTGTTTTCCTGTATGTAATTGAAGGATTGTATTATTGGAAGATGCATTACAGCATTTACTCCAGAAGGATGTTGAGTTAATTGTTCAGTAAGATTGCAACGCAATGTGCGAAAACATTGCCCGAGACTGCTGCAGATGTGCGGTAACTTGAGAACGCATGGATTCACGAACGCAAATCAAATCATCTGTGCAGTTTAACGAAAGTGCGTATAGACAATGCAAGAAAGTATTGAAACTGTTATACATTATGGAGATTTGGATACAGGAATATTTACATCATATGGCGATTTTCACAGCAAACGCATACTGTGCCTGATGAATGCGGGAAAGAACATTATTTTGCAGTGGATTCCAGCACACCAAAAAGAACAATAATAATATTAGTTAGAATACGCTTATAACACCGAGCTGCTCTTGCTGGATGCTATTGCAAGGTTGCAACTGTTTGGTGGGCAGACGTTGGTATAGTTGGCTGTTGTGCACATGTAATGTTGAGCATGCGGTATTTATGTATTTTCATCGGTGGAGCGACCTGCATATTTTTTAGATGAAATATTACCTACTTCTAAGTCGTGTGACGTTGAAATTAATATAAGTAGGTACCTACTTACAGAAATAAAAATGCTTTGTTATGTACAATTTATGTGTTTTTTTTTTTTAACGTTTGAAATCACCCCTACTCGCTGAGCAGTGGTGTGTCCGTCGGTCGTAACAGATGCGACTTACAGCTTGTAGGTCGTAGGTTTGAACCCAGACAGGCACTTTACTTTGTGTAAATTATTTCATCACCACTGCTCTCAAAACGGTGAAGGAAAACATCGTGAGGAAACCGGCATGTCCTAGAACCAAAAATTCAGAAGAATACGCAGAAGCATACGCTAGAGCTTAAGTTTCTTTGGCAATTAAAGCAACACACTGAAGAGCAACAGTGAAGCTAGAACTAAAAATAAAAAAACTGAAATTAGAAATCGATATTCTTAAGTAAAATATTCTCAGGGGTTTCTTGTTTTCAGCAAGGGAGGACCCTTGCTGAAAACAAGAACCCTTGGGAACTAAAAACCCGGAATCTGTCCAAAAATTTATTCTCATCACACTTATGAAATCGATCAATGCGATGGTGATTTTTTTTCTCTTCCTAACTGGCAAATCGGATTCACTGTCACTATCATCGCTAGAAGAGCTTTATTCCCACAATATTTCGCGGAGTAAAGACATACCTAATTTGTTTTAATAGGTACTTTATTCAACAACACAATATTTTTATAGGTTACAACTGCAAAGCAGATGACATTACAATGACACTAACCGTAACTATAGCCCTTAACCGGCCGAATTTGGTCGATTAATGTTATAGTTATGTGTGACGTCATTTTAACAATTATGACAAAACTTAAAACGATGCAACCCGAATTTCGCTTAACCGGAGATTTGACGTCTGTCAAAGCTTTGATTATAGTTAAAAATGGCTTGGTATGGTTATTTATGACGTCATTTTAACAATTCTCAAAACGATGCAACCCGAATTTTGCTTAACCGGAGATTTGACGGCTGTCATAAGATTGGTTATGGTTATAGTTAGCTGATGCAACTCACTCTTAGTAATACAACTTGTTAAGTTAGTATAATCATAAAATGTCAAGGTTTCATGAAATAGTCATTCAGTAGGATTACGGTCTGAGAGTTGTGTGTGTGTGTAAACAAGCTAACGTCACTGTCAAGTCGAAGTTTGAAAGAATTTAATTTGACGTTGGTAGAGATGCCCAAAATCACAATATCCATTTTAAATCGATTGATTAAGATGCATAAAAAATTTTTAAAGATTCATAAAACCTGGTGCACAAAAAATAAGTTATTTAAACTGTAATTTAGTGACTCTGGGAAGTCTTTTGTTCCCAGGAGAACAATAATTTTCAATGGAAATAGAATGTGGCTAGGAAGCATTTAACAAGCCTTTGTATTCGAGGATTTTATGATACTATTAAAAAAACAACAGATTTTTTATACATTTTATTTATATTAGCAGGCAGTAACTCCTATAAGCTTTTTCTAATTACAAAACTGATATTTTTCAAGGAAAAACATTATTGTTTTAAATTAATATAACCTTATTAGCTAAAATGTTGTAAGTTTTACACAAAATTCTAATTACACAAGAAATCATAAGTTAATTTACGCTATCCATCAATTTGATAGATTCCACATCACAAGATTCGCTTATATTACATACTAAGCTTATCTTTCATTTATTTATTTGGGTCAAAAACAATTGTTCGTTACAACAGCATTATTTTATAAATACCAAGTATAAGTAATTAAATTTACATTTTGGCACTTTATTTAAATTCTAATATTAAATAATGTGGAACTCTACAACTGGAAATGTTCCACTTCTCGCGGAATAACGATTCTAGGTCTTTCTTGAACATTTAACTGCAAAGCTATTAATTGGAACACGAATTTCTCTAAAGCCATAACACATGCGTTTTTGTAAAACGTACAATGATTTTCTGTCATTCTTTTAAGAACTCTTATCCTTACGTCAAACCCCGATAGGTTTTGTATGAAACACAATAACAGTCTACCATAATTTTTGTTATAAGCGCAATATAGATTATACAATTCTAAATTAGCATGTATGTATTGGAAAATACTGTCATTTTTCCGACATTTTTTGTATATCAAGTATATCACGGGTAAATTATGATTGAATTGATCGAGTGCCAACTGTATTTCACACACAACTTCCATCAAATCCGTACAGTCCTTCTCGTTTAAAGTTTCAACATAATCTAGTAAAATATTATTTGGAAGCTCGGTGTCCATCAACATCATTTTTAGTGGTTTTAAAATGCACTGGGTAAGCCTTACTTGCTTTTATCAACAAATGCAGCGATGACCAAGAATAAACTCTTTTGAAGTAGACATGAAAGAAATACTGATAGAAAAGTTGAACAAATTGTTCATTTATGGCTTTTTTCGTGAATATTTTGTCACAGATTTTCTCAATAGTTCTTGCGGATAAATAGAGAGCCATTCTTGGTATTAGGACCAGAGTGTTGACTGATTGCCTTTCTATGTAGTTGTAGCTTCTTATAGGATCTTCTTCTATGATATCATATAAGCTTCTCTCCAGGGCTTGTGGGGCCGGGCTAACCAGTTCTCCACGGCAAACATGACTGTGTTCCAATATTCTTCTGTTCAGCATATCTTCATTTTTTAGATAGTTCAGGTTGATGATTGTGTCACCTATTCTGAACAGCCAATCTTCTGTGGGCGTTTCGATGCAGCAATGTTCTGATTCATCATTTAAATGGTTCATTTTCAGAATTGCGTTTACACACTTGTATTAAAACGTTTTATTGACCATATTGGAAGAGATGGGCGTACCTCAACACCTCGTCTCGTTGGTCGCTAATCTGTACCAAGACGGGGTATCCATGGTAAGGGTTAATGACGTCATCTCAGGCCCTTTCAAGCCAGAAAAGGGGGTAAGACAGGGATGTATTCTTTCTCCTGTTCTCTTTAATATATATGGTGAATACATAATGAGGAAAGCCTTAGAAGGATGGGAGGGAGGCGTCTCTCTCGGGGGAATAAAGATCAGCAACCTGAGATATGCGGATGACACTACACTCTTTGCATCTTCAGAAAAGGAGCTAGCTGATCTGTATCGCAGGGTAGAATACGAGAGTGGGCTGGTTGGACTCACTATCAATAAGTCGAAGACAAAAGTCATGCTCATCGACAGAACCGGTCAACTCTCCAGAACGGGAGAACTCACCGATCTAGAATTTGTCAGCGAGTTTATATACCTCGGATCGCTACTTACTGACCAGGGAGGAAGTGAAAGAGAGATCAAGAGAAGGACTCAAATGGCCAAAGCTGCGATGAGTAAGTTAACACGTATTTGGCAGGACAGAAAAGTCTCTAATGTCACCAAGATGAGACTAGTCCGAACACTGGTATTCTCGATATTCCTTTACGGATCGGAGTCGTGGACGATTCGGGCAATAGAGCGAAAAAAGATAGAGGCTTTTGAGATGTGGTGTTGGCGAAGAATGCTCCGCATACCATGGACAGCCAAGAGAACGAACATATCTATCCTAGATCAGCTTCGCATAAAAGACAGACTACCAACCGTCTGTTACCGAAGGATTCTCGGTTACTTTGGTCACATTGCCCGTCGGGAACCAGATAATCTGGAAAAGTTGGTGGTGATGGGCAAGGTAGATGGGAAAAGACCTCGCGGACGGTCACCTAACCGCTGGTCAGACCAAATAACCGCCCTCACTGGTCTCTCTGTTACGACCGCCCTGAGAGAAGCTGAGAACCGAACGAAGTGGAAGAACATCGTGCATAAAGCCACGAAGGCCTTTCAGGGACACGACCTTCAGTAATGAAGTACGCGACCAAGAAGAAGATTGTCAGTCACTGTTTTACTTTATCTTATTCTGCCGTCACGTATTAGTCTTTGAATTCACTAAAGATCTCTTTTAAAACTGAGAACGATCACGTAGTTTAATTAACAGAGTCAAACAACTTTAGTTCATCTTCTCTGACTTTAGTTAATACACATTCACTTATTAACCAAAATATAAAATACGTCAAATAATCCAACCAGCTAGTTTTAGCACACCTTTTCACATTGATGGTTACTTGTATACTGAAGAAATATAGCAGCGTAGAGCAAGGTATTTACAATTTCCAGGTACTTAAGTAGAGCCGCTTTACTTGCACCTATTGTTTTAAACTGCCATTGTCTACTTCTGGTAATTTTAACTTTTACAATTAGTTCATTTCGCTATAGGGTTAAAAAGCATTTATTATTTGATATTTTCTCCGAATTAATTAGGTAAGTAAGTAATTAGTAAATTGTTAGCATAAACGCAGGCGCGTGCCCTCCACGCCAAGCCACAATTTCTTAATATTTAAGGTATACAAATAAAAACACACAAAAGTAATGATTTAATTGTTTATTTCGTGATGAAGTGCACCGCATTTTTTGTCACATATTTGGGTCGCTCGTAATAGGATAGGCGACACACGACTGGCGTACAGGGCACGCGCTTGCTTGTCACGTATATGTGACAATGGCGTACAAAAGGTTAACAAGTTCCTAATAATCTACGATAATTCGTGTCTCTAATAATAATTCTCCTAATGTCTGTGCATTTATGGACGAAGTTATGATGACGAAAAATTACCGGAGATTTATTGTGAAAGACGGCACGGTTGACATCTGTGTCGGGCATGCCATCTGCCGGAATCAATCAATCAATCAATCTTAGGTAGGTATATAAATAGTTTATCACGGGATTTTATTTTAGATAGGTATGACAAAAGAGAATGCCGTGAAACCGTACCAACATGCGAGGGAGTGTGTCACATCACAACCAAATGTAGTTCATAAAATTACTCCTATTTTTTAAATTAGGTTTACGTTTTTGTTATGAAAAAGATTCCCGGATTTCGGACATCAAAAATAAAAGTAGTTTTATTTACTTTTGTAACGTTTTTTCCCTTATGTCACTGCCGTTACACTTCATTTGTAAATGTTGCTGCTACTACTACATTAAAAATATAGGTAACTCTACCTGCCAACAAACATTTAAATGAAGAAGATTTACCAACTTTCACTAGTAATAGTACCTTTATTATTTTTATGTGTCAAATAATCTTTAGGTCGTATCGTAGCGTCGCCGTCGTATTTATTTAAATTATTATTTTGGAATAGGTATGTACATTGCAATGCACTTAGGACGGATAAAAAAAAATTGTCGTTTTTATTGTGACGTATTGCATTTGTTCTGTGGTACCGTTCTTATATTAGGTACTTACTCTGTGCCTGTGGGCGCCGTTACGGATGACGTTACTTTCAATATTGGATTCATCTGAACTATTTAAATATCATATCGAAAACGTTCAGGTGCTTTTCCATAACGTAGTCTTTGTGTGAGATAATCCTTACCGACTCTTCCTGTTATACATTAACGACTTGCCAAACATAACAAATCATAAGTGGGTACTATTTGCAGATGACGTGTCAGTAATAATACCGGAAAATAACAAAACTTTACATCAACAAGGAGTTAATCAAACCATCAATGATATAATTAATTGGCTAAACGAAAACAACTTAAAAATAAATTTAACTAAAACAAAATTCATTCAATAATAATATTCTGCAAACTTCAAACAAAATCCACCAAAAACTATTTTAAATCATAATAACCAAATAATTAATAAAGAAAATACTATAAAATTTTTAGGTCTAACACTAGATGAAAATTGTAATTGTCCCAATACACATCGAAAATCTATGTAAAAAAATAAACAGATTTGTATACGCTCTAAGAGAACTACGCAAAACAGCGAATGAAGAAGCTGCACTCAACGCCTATCACGGCTACGTAGCGTCTGTATTGAGGTACGGCCTACTCCTATGGGGTAACTCATCCCACATACAAAGAGCTTTCATAGCGCAAAAAAAATGCTTGCGAGCAATAACTGGGGCGCCTCCATACGAGAGCTGTAGACCAATTTTTAAAAAGCTAAAGGTTCTAACTCTATGTTCTACTTACATTTTTGAAATAGCCATATTTGTCAAGAAAAACTCTCACTTCTTCTCCACAGTAACCGAAAATAATAGATTTGCAAAAAGAGACCCCACCAAGTTAAAAAACCAATTTTGTAGTAGCACTCTCCACTACAGAAACAGCTACCTTATGTCCATTAAAATATATAACAATATTCCAAAAGTGATAAGAGAACTACCATTTAATTTTTACAAAAAAAAAGATTGAAAAATTGGCTTCTCCAAAATAATTTTTACACTTTAAAAGAATTTTTTGATTATAAGGGTAAATAAGGAAATAATATATATGTATATGTACATTTTTTTTTTTATAATAAGGTACCTAGGTTTATTTAGTTAGATAATAGAAATGCTGTTATTGTTGTGTTTTTATTGATATTGTATAGGTGCATATTATTATCCATTTTATTTATTACTAGCTTCTGCCCGCGACTTCGTCCGCGTGAAATTTCTTGTACCCCCACCCCGTCGCGTCGCAACACTTCGTATTCGCTTACCGTTCACTCTGAGTTTTTTTCTTTTTGCTCGGCTCCTAAGGGTCATAGCGTGATGTTAAATAGCCTATAGCCTTCCTCAAGAATTGGGCTATCAAATGCAAAAAGAATTCAAATCTGACCGGTAGTTAAAGAGATTATCGCGTTCAAACAAACAAACTCTTCCTTTATTAGTATAGATAAAAAACTCTATGGCCCATAACTCCTTAATAGGTACCAACTCTTAACATCTTACACACGTGATAACTTTTAAACGAAATATCCGATTGAGATGAAACAAAAAGTATTTTACTTCTTCATAAATACTCTTGATAACATAATGCTTAATTTCGATAAAGATTAATATTACGATACATATTTAACGTAGTTTTTTTTTCTTCAGACGATTTAATAATTATTTTGAACACAAAATCGGTTATTGTGATTAAACCATGATAGCTAAATATATGTTCTCGCGGACTTTTTTGTAGGTCTTAATGGGCTCTACAACCCCGTAGTACATTATTTTGTTCTATTGTCAATAGTTTTTGCAGCGCACGCAAAAATAGGTTTTCGATTTTACACCTTGTGTTACAAAATAGCAATTTTATTACGGATCCCTAATTTTGAAGAAAAAAAATATAGCCTATAGCCTTCCTCGATAAATGGACTACCCAACACTAAAAGAATCATTCAAATCGGACCAGTAGTTCCAGAGATTAGCACGTTCAAACAAACAAACAAACAAACAAACAAACAAACTCTGCAGCTTTATAATATTAGTATAGATTTTATCAGATCAATCTGATAATCAGTGGAAACCAATCTTAGCCGAATTATTATTATCAGCCATTTCTGTCCCACTGCAGGGCAAAGGCCTCCCTTCCTTCAGTCACTGACTTAAACACCTTGGTACATTACCAATATAGAACGGTTACTGTATTTTTGATCTTGCTATGATTCTGTTTTTGAGTTTTTAATTTACATAATAGAGACAATCGAGTGCCTGACCATTAATGACTGAGTAACATCACTAGTGTCAAACAAAGAAAGCGTGATGACAACAAGCTTGAAGTGTTGCCCTTGTCAAAAAATTACCCACGTACATTTTGGGGAAATATGACGTCTTATCACTTGTCACCCTTTTAACTTTAACTGTAAAACATGTAAAATATATGACGGTGCAACAGCGGATAGTAGATTCTATGGTCATGGTTATGGTTACGATTAAATTTAACTTTGACGCAAACTATAACGGAGCTATTGATACAACCCACCCTTAGAGTGAGTTGCATCAGCTAACTATAACCATAACCAATCCCATGACAGCCGTCAAATCTCCGGTTAAGCAAAATTCTTGTCTTGAGAAATGTTAAAATGACGTCATAAATAACTATAACAAGCCATTTTGACGTGACAACGTCTTAAATTAGGTTGCGACTGGGAGTCACTTATGAAAAAGTGTAACGCTCGGTAACGTTACGATGAGTCACCGAACGAGAGAGAGGCCCGCCGAATGCCTTGCGTCTCTCTCCCACTCAACTATGATCGGATGATCGGTCGTTGTCACGTAAAATCTTCGCCCGTAAAACCGACTTTACAGGCAACCATTTTTTTAACTATAATCAAAGCTTTGACAGACGTCAAATCTCCGGTTAAGCGAAATTCGGGTTGCATCGTTTTAACTTTTGTCACAATTGTTAAAATGACGTCACACATAACTATAACATTAATCGACCAATTTCGGCCGGTTAAGGGCTATAGTTACGGTTAGTGTCATTGTAATGTCATCTGCTTTGCAGTTGTAACCTATAAAAATATTGTGTTGTTGAATAAAGTACCTATTAAAACAAATTAGGTATGTCTTTACTCCGCGAAATATTGTGGGAATAAAGCTCTAATAGCGATGATAGTGACAGTGAATCCGATTTGCCAGTTAGGAAGAGAAAAAAAATCACCATCGCATTGATCGATTTCATAATGTGTGATGAGAATTCATTTTTGGACATATTCCGGATTTTTAGTTCCCAAGGGTTCTTGTTTTCAGCAAGGGTCCTCCCTTGCTGAAAACAAGAAACCCCTGAGAATATTTTACTTAAGAATATCGATTTCTAATTTCAGTTTTTTTATTTTTAGTTCTAGCTTCAGTGTGTTGCTTTAATTGCCAAAGAAACTTAAGCTCTAGCGTATGCTTCTGCGTATTCTTCTGAATTTTTGGTTCTAGGACATGCCGGTTTCCTCACGATGTTTTCCTTCACCGTTTTGAGAGCAGTGGTGATGAAATAATTTACACAGAGTAAAGTGCCTGTCTGGGTTCAAACCTAGGACCTACAAGCTGTAAGTCGCATCTGTTACAATGGACACACCACTGCTCAGCGAGTAGGGGTGTTTTCAAAAGTTCAAAAAAAAAACACAAATTGTACATAACAAAGCATTTTTATTACTGTAAGTACCTACTTATATTAATTTCAACGTCACACGACTTAGAAGTAGGTAATATTTCATCTAAACAATATGCAGGTCGCTCCACCGATGAAAATACATAAATACCGCATGCTCAACATTACATGTGCACAACAGCCAACTATACCAACGTCTGCCCACCAAACAGTTGCAACCTTGCAACAGCATCCAGCAAGAGCAGCTCGGTGTTATAAGCGTTTTCTAACTAATATTATTATTGTTCTTTTTGGTGTGCTGGAATCCACTGCAAAATAATGTTCTTTCCCGCATTCATCAGGCACAGTATGCGTTTGCTGTGAAAATCGCCATAGAATGTAAATATTCCTGTATCCAAATCTCCATAATGTATAACAGTTTCAATACTTTCTTGCATTGTCTATACGCACTTTCGTTAAACTGCACAGATGATTTGATTTGCGTTCGTGAATCCATGCGTTCACAAGTTACCGCACATCTGCAGAAGTCTCGGGCAATGTTTTCGCACATTGCGTTGCAATCTTACTGAATAATTAACACAACTTCTGGAGTAAATGCTGTAATGCATCTTCCAATAATACAATCCTTCAATTACATACAGGAAAACAGAAATATCAATTTCATGCAATTCGAAAGAAACGGAAAAATAAAATGAATGTTATTATCACTTGACACTTGTGTTTTTGACAGTGTCAGATAGTGATGCGGCTCGATTTTATTTAATTCGTTACTGAAATAAATAAGAAATCGTGTCCATTTTCTCTCGATGTGCCACTCGATTTAGTTGCGATTAGATAAATATCACCAACACTGCCACACTAGTTAACTATCATTCTTGGATAAATAAACCAGGTAATAAATATATTTCGTGTAATAAACCGTCATAATACTGTGACGTACAGAGTCACAGAGTTTTAATAAGAGAAAATACATGTTCTGTGGGTTAGTGCTGTTAGATAATAAAGTGTAATTTGTCATTAAATCGTCATTGATTTTATCAGATCAATCTGATAATCAGTGGAATGTGAGTAAGACAAAAAGCTCTTTACAAAGTCGAACAAAGCCAATCTTAGCCGAATTATTATTATTATCAGCCATTTCTGTCCCACTGTAGGGCAAAGGCCTCCCTTCCCTCAGTCACTGACTTAAACACCTTGGTGCATCACCAATATAGAACGGTTACTGTATTTTTGATCTTGCTATGATTCTTTTCTTGAGTTTTTAATTTACATAATCGAGGCAATCGAGTGCCTGACCGTTATTGACTGAGTAACATCACTAGTGTCAAACAAAGATAGCCTGATGACAACGAGCTTGAAGTGTTGCCCTTGTCAAAAAATTACCCACTCACATTTTAGGGAAATATGACGTCTTATTACTTGTCACCCTTTTAACTTTAACTGTAAAACATGTCAAATATATGACGGTGCAACAGCAGATAGTAGATTCTATGATCATTGTTATGGTTATGATTAAATTTAACTTTGACGGTAACTATAACGGAGCTATTGACGCAATTTGTGAAGTTGTGACTACAATTTTTAAAGATTTGTGTATTATTTATTTACTTTGATAACCTTTGGTTCCAAAAATTTGAAGACATGTGACATCTACCAACCGCACTAGGCACGCGTGGTGGATTATGGCTCACTCCGTCTCACCGAGAGGCCTGTGTCCCAGCAGTGGGAACATTATAGGCAGATTATAAAAATTATAAATAATTATATCCTTTAGCTTTTAGCACATTCAGTAAGACTTTCGTCACAGATTTTCCATTTAAAAATTCGTTGTTAGGGTTCCGTACCCAAAGGGTAAAAACGGGACCCTGTTACTAAGACTTCGCTGTCTGTCCGTCTGTCCATCCGTCCGTCTGTCACCAGGCTGTATCTCAAGAACCGCGATAGCTAGACAGTTGACAGACAAATTATGTATTTCTGTTGCCGCTGTAACAACAAATACTAAAAACAAAATAAAATAAATATATTAATTTATCCCATACAACAAACGTGTTTTTTTTCGATGTTTTTGCCTTGTGGTATGGAACCCTTCATGTGCGAGTCCGACTCGCACTTGGCCAGGTTTTTTTTACTTCTTTCTGGGATGAGAAACTATTGCTAAGTAAAGATGCTTCATGGAAACAATACTATGTGTGTCCAAGAATAGACCAGTTTTCTGATGCTTTAAATAGGTATGTACCGCCTTAATTACCTAGTCTGACTAGGTTTCACTAGTTGCTAGTTAGTTCGTGGTAACCTTTGTGCTAACATGACTGACGAATATTTTAATAAGGGTTGGTATTTGTTAGACCAAAACCTACCCATGTATGTACCTCCTCTCTGGGCTGCTATTGATTCAGAAATTCACATTAAATTGCCAGGCTTCTTGCTAATTGAAGTTCAAACGGTTCCTTGGTAACAGACGGGGAGAATCGTAGAGTGAACAATAAGTTTGACAGCTTTACGTCTTTACATTATTATGTCATCATCGTGACAGTAAGATGTGTGGGTTTGATGGTTTGCGGGGCTTTGGTTTGAAAGTTTGCAGGATTGCAAGATGTTTGCCATTTTATTTTATTTTCATTTTGCTCAAGATTGCAAGGCTTAGAATGAAATATTGCTAAATTTTGATGATTGCACCCCTGACTAATTGAGGAAAACGTCAAGTGTAAACTAAGTGGACATGTACTGCCAACACAATACGAATAAGCATGCTTTGTAATTTTTTCGTATAACTAGGTACCTATTTTGAGGACTTTAATTGGAACAATTATTTCATTGCAACAAGTTTTATAGTTACGTATACAATTTTACGTACAACGTACGTCCTCGCGACTAATTATTGTTTAATATTTACATTTTAAAAGAGTAACGGTGGAGTTTCTTGCCCATTCTTCTCCATACGAAAACTACCTTTTGGGATGGGCGACTAGAATCAATTCTATTTTGTTGTAATTTTTGACGTTCAAAAGTGCCTTTAATGTGCCTATTTGAAATACCTAAATGATTTGACTTTTTTTTTTTTTTAATGATTTGACTTTGAATACTTATTGTCGGGACTTTCCGGAAAAAGAGTGGGACTACCTAATACGGTCTATCGAAATGCCCATATTATGAGCAATCAACATTTTCGGTCTCATAATAAAAATAATTTGGTATTCAAAAGACTATTCGTCCCCATTCATCCTAATCACCTACAAACACAAACGTACAACTGAAAACAAAACACAACACAGTGCATTGTTCCGAATATTTTATATGGAGACGTAACGTGCCACTCCACGATGCTATGTCAGTCAAAAGCCGCGTCACACTGTCGCAACAAAGGGGAGACTGGCGCTCAGCTCTTTGTGATGCCGTACGGAGAGACTCGTGTGAAGGACCCTTTAGAATATAAAAAGAATTGTTTAGATTCTATGGAACGATGTTCTTGTTTAATTGTTGTTTCATTAAGGAGGTAATGTTTTTGTTGAGGGCTTTCTTGCTCATCCTTGTTTTTCATTGTTTATATCTTGATCAGTTTCTGGAATCCTTTTTTAGGGTCCCAAACCTTAAAAGGAAAAACGGAACCCTTATAAGATCACTTGTCCGTCTGTCTGTCTGTCAAGACCCTTTATCTATGGAGTATCGAGTTGAAATTAAAACTATAATAATATACTCAAATCTACAGTCCCTTGAAGCTATGTAAAAATCAAACTAGAAGTTTGATTTTTACATAGCTTCAGATAACGTAAAAAGAAGATAGGGCCGTTTATGCCGTAAAAAACGTATATTTCCACACTCTCAAGGGAATCAAAATTAATAGGGTACTTCCCGTTGACCTAGAATCATGAAATTTGGCAACAAGCAAGGTCATATAGCACAAGTAAAGGAAAAAATCCGAAAACCGTAAATTTGTCGTTACATTAAAAAAAATCACCCTCAGTGCGCGAGTCTGACTAGCATTTCACCGATTTACCTAACCTTTAAATTCAAGTTCCGTATTTCTGTTTTCAATTTTGGTACCTACGTTTTGCATTACAAATATCCGCAGAACCATTTTGAGATTATCGGCTTTAAGGACAATGTAAGTAAATATCGCTATCCGTCCATTTAGATTATTCCCCTGTTCATTCTTACTGAGGTGATATCCAAAAAATAAAAAAATAACAAAGTCACATCGCAGTAACATTTTATCACTATTGCTCATATCACACATAACAACTCAAGTCCCTTAATGCAATAATCTACTTAGAACTTATACGAATTATATTTCCGCTGACTAGCCAAAGTATAATGGAGATTAGTAGTCTAGCATCTAACTCATTCTTAAACGGATCTTAAGTATCTACTAATTATTCTAATGAGCACTCATTCTAATTGTAATAAATTAGAAGGTTCAGAAATAACTTCTTCGAAAACGGTTTCTTTTTTAAAAAAAATTCTAAACGGTCTATTTATGATGATGTCTACAAAATTAACAATTACCTATGCTTAAAATTATTCCCGTTTTATATTGTTAATATACCTGAATCAAATTATCGAACAAGCACTTAAAGGTTTTATGGATGAAATTTTTATCGGAGTAAAGGCCAAGTTTTTGTTTTTAAAACACTGAGGACAAAATCCTTGTATATGTATAGTTTAAAATTATAATAATATTTTATTTCCCGTCAATCTTAAGAGGTCGAAATAGCAAAAAAGAGCTTTTAATGGCTTTTGATTATGTTTACCTTTATTTACCCACGAAATCGTCTTCCCTGTATCTATACTTTGATAACTTGTGACACTAAGACCAGAAAAAGGACAGTTCTCATAATTAAAAACGTTAAAAATCTAGTCCCAATCTCATCTCAGCGACAACTTTTAAAAAAATTAAGAAAATTAGAGCTATTTTTGACAGATTGAGACCGAGATCAGACTGTGAACGATCAATTGACCTCCAGAGCGTGAAACGTTCACATCTATGTCACTCAATTACTTGTCAGTTAACAATATTGTGTTCTTTTACAAAAACAAGTATTCCAAACCAGTCTATAGTTCCTTACTTTGTCTGCTGCCTCGTTTTGAAACAAAGCATTCTTCCAGGATATGCACTTTTGCCTTTGTAAGCTCCTTTCAAGGTATGTTATTCGGTTACTCTCTCACTCGCTTGCCTTGTGAGTTCTTCACTATCTTTGTACATTCATTGTCACCTACTTTGTTTTTCGTAGCTCTTTAAATTAAATTCCAAGTGTTTGTCTAAGATGTTCCGCAAATGAAAGAAACCTTTTGTTAGACAGTGCTTCTTTTAAATTAATTTAATTCTAGACGGACACTGTGGAAGGGAATTTATTTAAATAAAATAGTAGGTACAAAACTAGCAGTAATGAAACTTAAAAATGTTTCTGAATCTTAGTTAGATCTGAAATCTGGTATTCAGCTGCATCCGGATAGACTGGAAGCCGACCCCAACATAGTTGGGAAAAGGCTAGGCAGATGATGGTTAGATCTGAACCGGTGGAATGGTCTATGAGAATGTAAATGGATTACTATCAATCATGTCTGTTGCAAGTAATGAAACCTTTTGTACAATATTATTCTTATAAAAATATCATCGGAAAAACCTAATAAGAAACCTATACAAAATAATAAAACATCCAACACATCAAATCTTGGAACACTATCATTTCTGATCCTTCGATTTCGAAAACAAATAAGGCCCAGGAACTTCTGGAGACCATTCAACAAATTGGCCAACTCCGAAACTTCTTTACAAGAAATGAGAACAAAAGGATTTTCCAAAACAAAAGCATGTAGGAGTGTATCTGGTAGATGACGCGGCGTGATCCCCAGTTCGTCATTCGTGGCTGATGAGTTAGCTACGCAATGATCCATGTGATTACCGGGCTTGCTTGTGACGTGGTACAAGTTAGGAGTGCCTTGGCCTTTTTTTGTCTTGCTGAAAATCAACCAATTGGTGGTTTTACTTGTCTTTCTTGTAGGTTTTCATCCTACTTGCTAAATTAATTCTAAAATGATTAGTCCATTGCTGATACATTGGATATGAAAAATGGCATGTTTTCTAGTTTTAGCATACCTACACCTAAACAAGTTTTTACAGTTATAACTGCGATGTTTTTGGCCATTTAAAAACATTGTGTCATTTAGGGACAACTGAACAGTTTACTGTAAGCTTACTTCAAACTACCAATATGTACCTATTCTATTTTCCCAGACAACCCTCGTCAATATCTTGTGCTTTAGGCACGACATGATTGCGAACCGTGGCGCTACTGTCAATCATTACTGAAGGTACTTTAATTTATTGTTCATCAATAACGCGAACAATCTGTGCGCTGTGGTCGCTGTACTCTATATTGATGACGTCATTATTTGCGTAGAATATTAATTGTATGGTAATCTAATATCATCGGGCTGGAGATACGTGAATTGCTAAATTATGTAAAGATTGGTCATTCAAGAGTGAGCTAAAGTATTTGGCTGCCATTCCAGGGTTCACTGGATAAGCTAACTATTATAATACAACCTGTTCACACTCACGGAGGCTCTTTTGTTAATAGTTTTATCCTATCGAAAATACAACATAATGACTAAAACAGTAAATCAAAACGATGATGGTGAATTTAAAGCATTCACAGATATCAGTAAATAAAAATATCACTCTCCTTTTCAGATTGGTCACTGTGGGTAAAAAGCTCACTTTAACAATTTATTTCAGGGTCTGATAAACAAAATAAGACCCAATAACAGGATTGGTCCAGATTCTTCAACGTAAGGATTATGATGAATGGAACCAGGAAAGGATTCCGGAAAGAAAATATAAGGAAAATATAAAGGTGAAGGGTTCAAGGGATTGATTGAATAAAGATTGTATTCTTAAAAGACGGAGTTCCAGGTTATTGCAATCCGCTTACGCGTGGAACCAGATTTATCTGAAGAGGCTTAGAAGAGGTAATCTTATAATAATAATTATATGTCCATGAGTTTACATTAAGAAGTAGGTAATACTAGTCTCTCCTAAATACAGATTACTCAGTAATCTAGCTAGGAGAACAGAGATTCACCCAACTATTCTTTGTACCTACACCATGTAATTAATAATGCATACTTTCTAGGTCCCTCATGTACTACAAAACTTTTATGTACACTTAATAAATTTTTTCGAAGACATGTGACATCCACCAACCCGCACTGGGCCCGCGTGGTGGATTACGGCCCACTCCCTCTCATTGAGAGGAGGCCTGTGTCCCAGCAGTGGGAACATTCTGGGCTGATTATGGTTATGGTATGGTAATAAATTTATTATTATTATACAATTTTATGCGTCATCGAAAAATACTTTGATTTTTTTACAGTTAACAGAAATTGCAAGTCTTGATGATCTCGACGCTGAAAGTCAATGTTTAAACTTGGGATTTGCTATTGACTGTGCTAATCGAGTTGGATTGCAATACATAGTAGTGAAAACTTAAAATTTTCTGATTTACTTAAAGTTACAAAAAAAAAAACAAAATCAAAATATTTTATTTCACATAAACCTACATGGGTACTTATGAAACATCAGAAGCTAGGTGCACGGTTCCAATTGGTCGTTTCCTATGGAGAAGAACCGGCAAGAAACTCTACGGTTACTTTTTTTTTTTAATAATTGGCTTTTACAATCATTTCAAATTACAGTAGTATGGGACAGCGTAGGCCTGTCAACAAGTACCTGATACTTGATAAAATAAAAATTGGTCTACAGATCAAAACTCAAACTCAAAGCATTTATTTCAATTAAACCTTGTACAGGCACTTTTGAATTGTCAAAATTAAATAGTCTGTCAGTTAGTCAGAAAGTTGAAGCTAGTTGCCCAAAAGTCTACAAGGCCTACAAAGTCCTCACATTTACAAAAACGTAAACGTACGTGGTGATCCCATGCCTTTTCGCAGCAGATAGCGTTCTGTATAGTTTCCGCCTAATTGCGCTACACTTTCACTCACAATCTGAATCATTTTGAAGGGTATTGCTAATCTATTGCTTCATAAGTTCGAAAAAAGTGTATGCTCAATAACGTAAATAACGCAATGAATGTTGTTAAAATGACAGCCATTGCTACTGTTACTGTGTTCGCAATTACTCCGTAAGTACAGACGCCAGCACATGAAACTACTACAATCTGTCAAATTTCTTTAATAGATTTTCAACTTTATCGCTAAAACATAAGGTTCAAAGTTGATTGGAGAAATTTGACAGTTTCGGGTAGCTTGATGTGCTGGCGTCTGTACAAACTACAATTAAACGCCACCTGCTGCGATCCTTACATACTACATACTCCTTTTGCTTCAGCTGACTACTTGTTAGGATTTAATTACTTTCTGGCTGTAACAATTATTTTTTAAAGTTTATTTTAACTAAAATCAAAGGGGAAATTCTCGTAATTCTAAGAACTTTCACATCTCAGTGTCAATCTGTCAAAAAAACCTCTAATTTCCGTACATTTTTGACAAGTTTTTGACATTTGTTTTTTGCCGAGATGAGACTGCGACTAGATTTTAAATGTTTTGGATTACAAGTATTGGCCAGAACATTTCTAACAGTTTTGTATACAAAAACTGTCTAAATATCTGCAGGCTAGGTATAAAAGTTTGCTCGAAAATAACACGTCAATTTATTATTATATACATTATTAACACTGGCCCGGAATTTAGCGACTTAATTTTTTTTTTTTTTTTAACGTTCTCCCTTATATAAAGTTCTAAATTCAATAAAGTATTAAGTGAACGTCACAATACTGTAATAACTGCCGACATCAGCACATGCACATCTATTTAGTAATTAGTATTCAACCGGATCCATTTGAAGTTAACATTTGATAAATTAGCGTGATCTGTTAAATCGTATGTACTGTAGCATTAAACAAATTGCTTTCGATCGACGCGCTGTTCCGATGTTAATTAAATGTAAGAGTTTACTGTTAATTTGGCTTTAGATAAGTTTGATTTAAATTAAGTATTTGACGAAATTGAAATATTGGTAATCGTTATTTTGTAATCAAAGATATATTAATAAAATAATGTTTAAAATATCTACAGCCAACCGCACATTATTTTATGGTACCAGTTTGAGTATTATGAAAACGCCTTTATTTCACAGCAGTAAGGGCAGTTTTCGCAGTTCAAAGCTTACTTTGACTGTACCAGCACCCTAATTGCGTCACACTATCAATTTCAACTTGAATCATTTTGAAAGATATTGCTTCATATGTTCGAAAAAATTGTCTACTCAGCAACGTAAATAACGCAATGAATGTTATTAAACTGACAAAATGAAAGCCATCGCTTCCCAAAAGTGTGTTTCGCGATCACAATTTTTAATTTTTATTTATAACTGGACATTACCATCTGACCTCCATTTTAAATCCAATTACTGGGGAACATTGATACATGAGTTGTTCGATGTTCCAGACTTGTTAGAACATAATCAATAATTTTCCTTAGTTTCTGCAAGATTCATCATCAATTCCAAATGTATTGCATGGCCAAATGTATGCGTAGCTAATGGCTGCGTCAGCCGATGGTATTCGCGTTGCTGAATTTTGGCCAAACAAATTGAAAAATCTATAATCATTTATATTATTGTGTTATTTTTGCCATCCTCACGTTAACATGAAGAAAAAATGTATGATTGTGTATTAAAGGAACAACAACAATTACCTACTCAAACTTATTATAGCATCATGAATTAGAAAGTTTTAAAGTTGATTTTATGTTATTTCCTGGAGATTTACATACCTAGTCCGAATCTCCAACACTTATAGGATTATCAGTGTATATTTTTTAAACATTATAATAACTAAAGTGGTGGTTATTTTAAAATTCAAATTAGCTGCAGGTACTGGGGCGGTTTTCACATTCAATTTGATGCCTGCCTACATTTCAGGCTACGAGTTCACAGATTTACATATACTTTACATATAATTATGTGCACGGTATACTAGCGAATAGCATTCTAGCTAAAAATAGCAAGGTAGTACGAATTCTAGTATTTTAATATAAAATCCAGTTTTGTCTAAGAAATTTCTGTTAAGTTCTTTGTTCTGTTAGCTCTCGATAAGCTAACGGAACCTTATTAAATTAAACGCGGGTTTATAATATAACTTAGATATTTTTTTCTAGAATGGAAACTAGTTTTTTTTTATGACATTCATGTTACTTATCAAATATTCATAAAGGTTGTATAAGAAGTACCAAATAGGCTTTAATCTCCACAGTACTGCTATAGATACGAGGTGTGAATGTGACTGATATTTTTTTATTTAAGAATTTAATTTGTGTGTACAACATGATCTCTATTCCCATGCATTTTTTCTAAAAAACTCTTTTAATCAGAAAAAATATTTCGTATCTTAGTTATTCTATTATTTTTTCTTTATTTTAGGTAGGTAAGTTTGAAGGAGTCGTATATTGCCTTAGTTTTCCTCTGAACTACGCCGAAAAGAAAATATGGCTTCAATGGCAGTTTTTTCAAGGCAAGCACTGAAACAACAAGATACGCACGTGACAAAACGCGCCAATTTTGTTGAAACTACATGCAATCTATTTCAGAAATACCGCGATTCCGTACGAATTTAAATCCCGAACATTTATTTATCGGGAACACGTAACCACAGCCAAACTCCAAATGGCAGTCAAAACTTATACACAAACTATTGCTATTTTCCTATCGTATATTTAAATTGGGAAATTCCGAACTCCTGGCGGAATTAATAATGGAAGTGTTGCAGAACAATCGTATATTTGCAACATATTCCGATACTGATGAGAAATAATTTCGTACTCTGCACACTAGTTTTGCTACTAATTCTGGCGAGTTCTGGAGGATTTCAACGGCCGAGTGTGTAACGAGACTGGAACTATAAGTGGACAGAATAGTTTCGGTTTGGAGTTTAAATAAAATGTGCTTTTCGTTATTTAAAGCATTTAGTGTTACGAGCGGTGGTTTACGGAATAATACTACTATAGTCCCGTTTAAAAGTATTTATTTACTGGGACACTGCCTTTAGATCTACTACTATTTTTATATGGTTGTGTGTATTGTAGGAATAAGTAAGATTACCCGCTAAATTAAAATGTTCTTACATTTTTTGCAATTTGCAGGTCAGTGTCACGTTGTATGTTAATTTAAATATGATTCGCGACCGTAAACAATAAGACTTTATAGAATTATAATCATTAAAATCATCAATATATTAATTTGTATTATATTATCTATATATAATTTTTTTTTCATGTATTTATTTTACTGTAATGCCAATAAACGTATTTTTCTTTCAATACAACCCTCTAAGTTCATATAATCCCATTGATTGATATTTCATGAAATAATAATTTGAATAATCTTATGGACACATACATTAAGTGTTATCGTAAGAAGTAATTACATAAATGGACACATAATAATATATTTATATCCCTTTCATGTTTCAGATCAAAAACACCCAAAAATAAGCGGCTTTCAGAGGTCTGTCACTCTTGAGGAGGATCATAAGATATGAATGAAGAAGGCCATACTCGCATTAGCGGGGAAAGTAAGGAGCGGGTAACCTACTTTCTTATTTTTTGGGGTATTTATTTCGGGCAAATATAAACCTTAATATAATACTAATGAATCGTGTTAAATTATTGTAAAATTACGTATTTTTCCTAAGAGACTGTGGGTCAGGGGAACTACATTACTATTTTTGAGGGTGCATTGTTGCTCCAAAATTTTGCAAGGAATTCAAATCAAATCAAAATCAAATCAAAATATTTATTTGCTAGAATATGGTACATAGGGTGTTACAATGAATTTGTTTCAGCATATCCTGCCATAACATGGCGTGCAAATGTCACAATCAGCGATGTCAATTACTCTAGCTTATTACAAATTACAGGTTCTATTGACTCCTCTTCTAAATAGTCCTTAATGGTATAATATCTTTTAGATAGTAATAGTTTGAAAAGTATTTTTTTAAATATTGTCAGCGGTAAGTCTTGCAAACTATTTGGTAAATGATTGTAAATAATAATCGACATGCAGTATACATTTTTCTTAAATAATTTTAGTTTTACTGGCGGCAGCCGAAGTCTATCTTTATGCCGTGTTCGGCTATTTGGCCTGTCCGTGCTTGTTTCATATAAATTGTAGTTCCTCTTAACAAAAATACATATTTCAAAGATATATAAACATGGCAAAGGTAGAATATTAAGTCTTTGAAACAGTGGCTTACAGCTGTCTAAAAAGTGAGCTCCACAAATTGCTCGGATACATTTTTGGGCTTTAAAGACTCTGTCCAGATCTACTGAGTTACCCCATATTACAATGCCGTATCTAAGTATGGATGATACATAACCATGGTAAGCCAGCATTGCAGTATCACAGTTTACTGTTTGTCTGATTCTTTTCAAGGCATAAGCGATCTATTTTTGTCAGAATTTTATCAATGTGCGTTTTCCAGTTACAATGTTTATCGACCGTTATACCTAAAAATACACAATTATCGACCGTGGTCAATTGAGAATCTTTATAATGAATGTCAAGTTTATTTATGTTTGCGTTGTATGTCTGAAATTGTATTAAGTTTGTTTTAGTCATATTTATTTTCAAGTTATTTTTTTCTAGCCAGTCGATTGCATTATCCAGAGCTTGGACGATTTCATTTTCTAAATTCTTGTCATTATCACTCTTAATCATTATTGTCGTGTCATCAGCGAATAGTATGCACTCTTTGCCTATCGCCTCTGGAATGTCGTTGATGTAAACTAGAAAAAGTAGTGGGGATACGATACCTCCCTGTGGCGTGCCATAATTATTTTGTTTATAGTCCGACCTATAGGTTGTTTTTTCATTTTGACAGGTTTTTGTAATTTCTACGCGTACTCTCTCAGAAAGATAACTTTTGATCCAGTCGTTGGCCTTACCTCGGATCCCATAATGCTCAAGCTTTGAGAGTAGTTTTTTATGGCAGACAAAATCAAACGCTTTTGTCATGTCTAGGAATACGCAACTTATCTTCGATTTTTGATTTAAACTTTCAGTTATGTATTTTATTAGCGAAAAACATGCTAAAGTAGTGGAACTGCCCTTTCTAAAACCAAATTGTTCTTTTTTAAGAATATTACATGTTGTTAGAAAGTTCTCTATTTTAATGCACATAACTTTCTCAAAGATTTTGGATAGGATTGGGATTAACGTTATTGGACGATAATTGCTCATGTCAGTTTTTACACCTTTCTTATAAAGGGGTTTAACAATTGACCTTTTCATTCGTGTTGGGAATACTCCTTCTGTTAGAGACAGGTTTATAATGTAAGTTAAAGGAGACACTAAACTCGTTGCACATATTTTTAACACTTTAGTGCTCAGGTCGTCATATCCAGTCGAGTTTGTGTTTCTTAGACTGTGAATTATTTTATAAACATCTGTTTCATCTACTGGTGTAAGGAAAATGCTTTTAGGATTTTGTGGAGTGGCTATTTTCTTGTCATATTGCATGTTTTTATGAGTATTATTGGTCGTCTTTGTTTGCGATATATAATAGTCATTAAATAAGTCACATATTTGGTTTGGATTGTCATAAACTTTACTATTAGCACTAACTGCGTCAATTTCAGAGTTACTGGTCATATTATTTGTGTTTGTTTTAATCATGTTCCAGGCCGCTTTACTTGTATTTTTGGCCTTATTAATGTAGTCTAAGCTATTAATCTGCTGCGCCTTGTGTATACATTTTTTCAATATTTGAGTATAGTCTTCATATTTTTTTTTGTTTTGTATTTTGTTATGTTTGTAGATATGGTATTTTAAATATAGTGTTCGTTTTTTAATAATTGTAAGTAAAATGTGACTTCTTATATTAAATCTTATGCAGAAAGGAGAGATCGTCATAGAACTGGAACAACGTTAGATGAAATTATTCTCCAGAATTCGATTTATTGAAGCTTCGGTTGACAAGAATGCGAACTGTAGTAACACAATAGTGTGTTCGTAAGAAGACTCATCACACTCAATTGTTAGGAAATGTCTAAGTAGAACAGACCACACATACGCATCTTTCTCAATGATGCTCGATTTAAACGCACTACGTTTTTAGATAGTTTTTCTCATCATCTGTAAAAAAATGCAAAATCAATATGTATTTTAATAAAGTAGCAATGGAAACCTAGCCGTTAACAAATAAGTGAAAACAATTAAATAAAAACTCACAGCCTTGATTACAATAATCCAATTCCAAATGGTAAAGTGGTTAATATTGGTTTCGTTGTTGAGTATCTGTGAACGTTTTTTAAACTTAAGACGATCTGGATAACATTTTTAGTTTGAATTATGCCGATAATGAAATTCATAGCTAGTCCGAAACAATAGAAGACGCAGTCAAAATACTACTGGAAAATATATTGTCTTATATTTGTATAAGGACACAATTAAAGTGGAGTGTAAAACATAAAATCATAAATAGGACTGATCCTGTCTGTCCTGTCACAATAAGTCGATGGTAAAGGTGGCCTACATAAAATTAATTATGCTAAAGTACCTAAATAACTAACTAATTACCTACTAAAAATATATAACACGCAATTATACAGGTGAGTTTTTAGATGTGCACAGTCTTGGAAAGTATAACCGTTTTATTTGTTTATTTGAAAGCACAATGCGATCTTTTTAGGAAATAATTATCTCGACATAATAGAGGTTGATATTTTTCCACCACCTGCAACAAACGATATAACTATATTTCAGATCAAATAAATTTACGGTCACATTGAAATAATTAAATGTTTCAATAAACAACAAGTTAAATTATTTTGTCATCACGTAGGTCACGCATAATTATATTAAAGTCATTATTAAATGTTACTCTCTTCAACAAGAAAGCTATAAAAGATATATTCACTAAAACTCAACAATTACTTTTTACGTCCGGCGTCCACCTTATTAAAATCTCAGACTCGTAACTATTTTAAAACTCAACCCAGCCATTCAATAAAACTGTGAAAATTAAACAACTATATTACTTTCTTTGTGAAAAGAACTACACAGCACTTTTGAAGCCGGTGGAGTTCCCAGCGGTAAAATGAGTTCATACGCTAGAAAAGTTCGTCAGGCAACATTGAGAGAAAAATTGCAGAATCATTTTGAGCCGTTGCGAAAGTTGGGGGAATTTAAAAATGTCTGTCTTTCCGCTTTTAGAATATAATTATTTTCGAGGTTTGGCGATTGATGAAAGGATCCGTGTCTTTAATGAATATCAGTGTCGGTCTGTTTAGAATTGACGTAACTTTATTTGAAGAGCATCCTTAACCGTCTTGTTGTTGTACTTTAAAAGAGGGCGGTATACGTAGGGAATCTTCTTTTCTTAAATAAAACTATCTGATTATCTTGGCGCTAAAAATCTAAAATTTATAGAATATATAAAAGTACTAGCTGCGCCCTGCGGTTTCACCAGCGTAAATATCGATCCCGTGGGAATATCGGGATAAAAATTAGCCTATATGTTAATCCCGGGTATCAGCTACCTCCATACAACATTTAATCAAAGTTGGTCCAGCCGTTTGAGCGTGAAGAAGTAATAAACATACACACCCCCTCACACACTCACAAACTTTCGTCTTTATAATATTAGTGTGATAAAGTATATGATATATCCATAACTAAAATAACTGATGTCACTCGGGAAGCAGCCACGCTTAATTGGAATTGAGCTGGACACATCTGCCGCATGTCAGACGACCAATGGTCCAAATTTCATACCCAGTGGGTTCCGCTTAATAGCAAACGACATCGCTGCAGGCCCAGACGGAGATGGCGGGATGACCTGGACTCCTTTCCTAAAGATTGGTCCTTGGCAGCTCTGGACAGAGACAGGTGGAAAGCCTTTGCCCAGCAGTGGGACATTACAGGCTAATAAAAAAATTAAGAAAAAAAATTGGGTCACATCAGCCGTATGTAGGATGACTGCTGTAAAAAGTCTGCACAAAATGGGTGCCTGAAGATGGATGGTGCCACGGAGGCGCGGGAAAAGAGTTCCTGGAGGCCTGTGCTCAGCAGTGGGATAATAAAAGCATCGCATCACAGAGAAATAAAGTTTTAAAAAAGTTCCTAAAAAATTCAGTGTATTACTCGCATCAATATAATAAAAATTTAAGAGCGTATAAAGGCCAAAGGAGCCAGTACATTAGATTAACTGATCTGATAAGTAAGTAATGTTAGATCCGAGTACAACAGGAACACAGTAATACGTCTCAGACGATATATCACTGAGATAGACCTTAATGTACTGCTGTCGTCGGTGAAGTTATCACCAAAGGTGAGTTATGACGGTGGAGGTTTTTTTGCGATAATTTTTCGAATGTTGTCATAAAAAGTACATTATATTGAAGCCCTTTGGTGATGGTGAGACATTATATTTTATTTATTTTGGTTGTTATCAGTCAAATGATTTTTCAAATAAATAAACTAATAAAAATAGTTTAATACATTTACTTACGTTTATACATTATTGCATGTACATTACTGTAATTAATTTAGTTAAAAAATATGTGGAGTCCTACCGCTTAGGTGCGATGTGTGCCGGGAATTCTTATGTGTAATGTGGAAGAAAACACCGACGTGTGTATTCACCAAGCAGCTTTATTGAACTAAATTAATTACAGTAATGTACATGCAATAATGTATAAACGTAAGTGAATGTGATCGCGAGCGTCAGCATTAAATTGTCGAGCGTGCTCGTACATGCACCTTCAAATAAAAACATGGTTTACAACAAAAATAGGCCTAAAGTAAGTAGAGTTGTATGTTGGAGTTGCAGCCAATACCTAAGCTAAACTTAATATTTTGTAATTATAGGTATCATAAACTACTTGCTAATTGTGAAAACCTATAAATAGTTTTCCTTTATTTTACGTGATATTTAAATAAATTCTAGATTTGCTATTTCTAACAAAAAAAGCTTGCAAGTTAGGATCACAGTTGGAAAAACTTTAATACTATTCTACTCAAGGTAATATTAATGCATTAGTTAAACTTCAGAGCACGCTTTAATGAAAATCAATTGTTTCAAAAGTAAACAGCTGGATATCTGAAAACAATAATTAGCGATGTTTGATTACTTGCAGTTGTTAAACATACAAGCCAGTTAGATTGAAATTCTAGTATGTTCAGTAATATTCACTGAATGAAATTTATAATATTCATGTAGTAGTAGTTAATCTATTTTACTTTATTTGGGAAACAAACAGATGCAATAACAAACATATGTATACAAATAGTTCAACACAATCCAGAAACAGTTTCCACAGATTACTATAAAAGTAAATTATTTTACTTTATTTATTTGGGACAAAAAACAGTTATGCAATACAATATTAATAGTTAGCTAAAGTATAATAATAAACAAACGCATAACCTACACTATTGTCCACGGAATCATATCGATTTTAAAATAAATAAGGAAACGGACGTATATAGAAAGGAACAGTAGGAAAATAAAAATAACTTAAGTTATATGTAGGTACCTAAGTGTAACACCAACCAGAAGTTCACACCGTTTAGTTAAAGTTTACAGAATTTACAATTTAATATTATATATAAGCGGTCGAATCGATGGTAAAGGTGGCTGGCCTACGTCAAAGTAATTATTTAAATTTCGATGCCAAAATATTTCATAAATAAGATTTGAATTTGGGTAGAGAATGGTGGAAAATATCTAAATCTTGACTTGCTTTTAATGAAATTGTGTCGTTGTACAGACGACATGCTCTTTTAATAAAAGTATTCTTACCATATTATTATTATTATATTATTATATATTATTAAAATTACTAGATATTTGCAGAAATTTAATTTAAAAAAATATATAATTTTTGTTATCTAAAAATTTTGTCACTTCAAAATGTAATATTTTTATTTTTCAGATTCAACATCACAGAAACACGTTCACGTTCAACCAATAGTCACATAAATAGAAGAAGAGAGATTGTCGTTAAAACGAAGTATTTAATTATTTTCTCATTGCTGCTGTAGAGTGGATAACAGAATTTAGTCCACGCGTAGACGACTGCTACGAATACGTAGATGGCGTAGCAACAGCGGCTACGCCGTAGCAACATCGTGTGCATATTCATATTTTTATTATTAATTTTGTTATTCATAGCAACGGTGAACTCTTTATGCGTTTATTAAAAAAAATATGAAATGTACTTTTTAAATTATCTAAGGTTCAAGGCTAACTTTCAATGCCTGCCTTTGTCATCAAAGCTTCTTAGAAGCTATCCATAGTCATACTATCTGCTTACACGGACTGCTTGCCCACACCTAGTCTGGTGTAGAAATATAAATCTTCTGCGGATCTAGATTAAAAGGGTCTAACAAAGTATCTTTTAATGGATAAAGGTTGCTTATCTCTGCTAAGTAACCTTCTTTTAAGTAGGTTGATAATCTGTTGGAATTCTGTTGTAAAAAATCTTAGTTCTTTTAATTTTTTTTAAATAGTGTGAAGTTTTATGAATTCGTTTAATAATACTAGTTAAACTACCATATCTGACCGACGTAAAGTTTTAAAAACATTTTCCAACACGGAATCTGTAATATCTATTTATTAAGGAGCCACTTAATTTCTTCTTTGACACCATGCACGCACGCAATTTTGAACTATCCTCCACAGTTTTAAGGTTAAAATACGCTTGTCTGTCGTCATCTTTGGTCGAGGCTACGTAGAGACCTTTTCACTCGAAAACTTTCAACACAAATTCCATTAACGGAATTAAAATTAAAATACCCTCATTAATATGTAAGGAAAGATTAATGAACTAACTAATAGCACTGCTTCGCTCGGGTTTAGCAAAAAGTCTAAGTAGGTACTATAAGTACCATCCCGCCATTAGCACGGTCGACAATGTCGACTTGATTCAATACTGAATAGTTCCTTTTATTTCCTTTATTTTAAACTTAATTTTCATTATTCTGGAACAAAATGTTTGTGTAAAACGAATTTATTACTATAAGAGTACAATACTTTTTATGCTATTCTGGAAAAGAGAAAATTAAAGCATAGTGGGCAAAGCATGCGTCAAAATTTAATTATGAATTAACAGAAATCCTGTTCCCTGTAGTATTCAATTAAAAGTTGATAATAATAATTATTATTGTAAACAACGTATTCACTTGAAAACTAAGGGTCAGTTCGCGACGCGACGCGCAGTTTTCAAGATATAAATACAATTACAGACCTTATCTACTACACAAAAAGGTACACGATTCAGTGAGCTACGCCGCGCGGCGGCGGCGCCGCGCTGCGTAGCTCGACGTAGCTAGTAGACACTGAATTGTGTACCTTTTAGTGTAGTAGATAAGGTCTGTAATTGTATTTCTATCTTGAAAACTGCGCGTCGCGTCGCGTCTCGGTGTGAACTGACCCTAAGTGAACCGAAATGGTATCGAGAGGTATTCAACTCGTAAAATATACTTTAACCAAATTAACGTTTTGATTTCTGATAACCTGTTCAATATTTAATCTCTTGTAAATTTTCACGAAAAATAATTTGATTAGCTGTTATTATTTCCAAAAACCAATCATATCATTTAGCATGAAATTGGCAATTAAATTAACTGAAACTACCATATAAAATAACAGATTTGTTTGGCGATTCAGATCAGAATTATAGTGCAAGTGTTAAATTTCCAGAGATAACATTTCAAAATAAAACACAACAGGCAGTCTTATTAGATAATAAATAGTTCCTACAATGGCCGTCAGACGACCGCTTCCAATTTTCTACCTTTTAAAAAGTTATTCGCGTTACGTTGAAAACACGCTGGCAACATGTTCCATTGGCGCGACAATGGGCCGGAACAAAGGACGCTTTGTTGCTCCCTCCATTGTCGCGTCGTTCGTCGTGTTACGTCGTGTTTATTCCGATAATTTCTACAACATAGAGGAGTGGACTGCGACAAATCGAAGATTGAAAATGAAAAGTTTGATTGGAATGGTGAAAATTGGTTTTCAGAATTTAATATTTATACACTCACTTAAATCACTTACTTTTATTTAATCCACTAAGGTGGGTTTTGTAAAGCTACTGTGCGATATTTACTATACTTAGATGTTTATCTCGCCTTGATTTTTTAACTAGCATCAATCTAAAAACTTTAGAAAATGCATTAGTACCATATTTTTCTTTTTATTTATTTTGTGTTTTTAACAAAATATTTCTACATCGATTTAAAATGGTACGAAATGCGATATTCGTACAATTTAATGGACTTTATTCAATTTCAGGACGTTCAAAAATATTTTTATAGCCTTCCGTCTAGAACTTTCTTCATTACTACGTTTATTTTATAAAGTTGATATAAAACCCCGACAATAATGAAATAAAACTGTTTGAAAAGATTTTACGGTCATTTGATATTAAATTCTTCAAGACTATAACAAGGATAAAGGCGTCATGCTTTTATTAGAGTATTTTTAATCTGTTGTGGGCAGAAAAACGATGTTGTACCTAGGAAAAAGAATGTTTTTATGAGAGAGGACAAAGCATCATTATGATAAAATAAAATAAACATAAATACTTTACTTCAGACCTTGATCCATAAGATGTTAGTAATACACACTTATAAACTATGTTAGTAAGTAACAAATGTAGGTAATTCTATGTTTTTTTTTTATTCATGTATCTGTTGCACTCACCTGACGCACCGGGTACTCACATGTACATGTACCCAATGCGCCATAATGGCGCAACATGGGTTCTCACTGATGACCTTCCGAATGCCGTTGACGCTCCCACGCACTCTGCGCATCATGGACGCCATCCTTTTTTGCAGAATGGTTTTAAACTCATCAGTATGTGCTTCGGCAAACATTCCTGACGCACTGCTGTACCGTGGAAGCCCCAACAACATTCTGAAGGTATTATTATATTGAAATCTGAGGGCGCTGTATGCCCTTTGCGTATATCGAACCCACGAAGTGCACGTGTATATGTAGAGATTGGCAAAAAGCCTTAAAAAAGGTCACTTTAACTTCTTATGTACAACGTGCAAACCTGCGGGCCAACATATTGCATCGGACAGCCAACGCCCTCCGTTCTCTTACCGTAATATAGGTAAGCTGATGTAACATAATCTAAAGGTAGACTCAAATTAATATTTATAGTCGCAGCTAAAAGTAATTAATAGTAACTTTTTGGGGGTCACCTTCACGAGAATCAGACGGAGTTTAAATAAATAGTTAATTAGTTAAAAGATCAGATAGCTCGGGATTATTTGAATGGAGTTAATGCCGAATGGCCAATTCAAATTCGCAAAGGTTCCACTATCTAGATCTCTGTTTGAAATAGTTTTGGACAATATTGAGATAATTGTGCGAAGTTGGGAATAGTTTTTAGTGTGGTGACTTATTGTAGATAGTATATTGTAAAGTTCATTTATTAAATACTAGCTGACCCGACAGACGTTCTGTTTTTGATTCGAAAGACACGTGGCGCCATCTATTATCACAATAACGTTATTGTTGTTTTACTCGGGAACAGCACGTTTTTTAGAAAAGATACACATTACATAGACACACACATTACACACACATTTACATAAATTTGCTTACATTATTTTTTTTTACTTTTTGTACATTTATTAAAGAATCTACAAAAAAACAAAACATAGTGGTAGCGCAGGGAGCAATGAAACAGTGGACTGTATTTTAGGGGAAATGGTTTATTGCCATTCTTATTTACAACTAGCTGCTGCCCGCGACGTCGTCTGCGTGAAGGTGCTACAGCACCAAAAATACCTAAGATGCCAGTGTCGCTATAGCATTATAAAGTAAACAACTTTTAAAATAGCATTAAAATATAAGTTTTTTTTTTGCAAGCGAAGCAAGTGAAGAGAGTTATATGGGAATCCTGCTGAGTTCAGTCATAAGAGGTGACTGAAGGAAATAGAGAAAATAATGCAGGAATACATTCCAGGACACAAAAGAGTAAAAATACGTTCAAAGGTATCATATATACCTTACAACACTTCCCTATAAACTACGTTGGTAGTTATGCTGCCAGGAGCCAAAATGTGTGATGACGCGGGAGCAAGCGAAGACTTACAGTTGCCCGTGTGAGAAGCAACTCGTCCTGACGTCGACACCCACTGGCCTCAGTGTCTGCCCCTGCGACTTATTGATGGTCATCGCGAAGCAAACACTCACGGGGAGCTGTACGCGCTTGAACTGGAACGGGAAGTTATGAGGTATGAGGGGAATGCGTGGTATAAATACTGCCTCGCCGACGCCATAACCCGTAAGAATTTCCGCCTCAATGGTGTGTCTGTGGAACGAGATGACTTTAAGGCGGGTCCCGTTACACAACTTCGGAGGAGATAGGTTCCGAAGAAGCATAACCGGGACACCGCTTCAGCTTGATGGTATGCGCTGGAAGTCCACTTGCTGACAGGGAGTTCAGAAATTCCACGGGATAATGTGTGGCGTCATCTTGCTTGACAACAGTGTTTATCGAGGTGTAGACCACTTCATTCCCCTCAATTTCCGAGAGAATGCATTCGTTAATTGCTGCAGCCTGATCATTTTTGGGCGTCAAAATGGCCCGCTCACACACCCAAGAATTCTGCTGGTGCGGTATACGACTGAATGTCCCCGTACACACAGCGAATGAGTTCTTCTAAGCTGGAAACCACTCTACCGAGAGACTCTGGAAGCACCACCTGTCTACCTCTCTCTTCTGGTAGAGTGCCTTCGCCAAGACTTAGAAGGACATCGGAGAATTCTTGAGCGCGTGCATTGCCGCCGAGCCGAGCTCTCATATTAATGGTCAAGCGCAGCGTACGAACTCGTGACCACAACGAAAATCGTTTCAACGAAGCATTCACCTCGTCAGCCCTCGATCCTCGGCCATCGTACACTCATCCCATACGATCAGAGAGAAATCCTTGAGCACGTGTCCCTTATCGCTGTTACGTGACACACCACAAACAGGCGTTTCGGCGCTCTCTAAATCGATGGGAATTTTAAACATGGCATGTGCTGTCTTGCAGTCCCGGAAGCAGTGTGGCAGCGATTCCCGACGACGCTACAGCAATAGCAATTTTGCCTTGCCTCCTGACCTCTGAAAGTATGCCAGTGGTAACAAATGTTTTTCCTGTACCACCAGGAGCATCCAAGAAAAACATTTTACCCTGGTTTTGCCAAACGCTTTCAAGGACGGTGTCATAAATTTGTTTTTGCTCTGAAGAGAACAAAGCGACATGGTCATTTCGTATGGTGGTCATTTCGCCGTCTCCGACTTCGTCTCCAGTAGCACGCCTCAAAGCTCGTAGAAAATCTTCAGACAGATGATGGCGATACTTCTCCCACAAAGCTACCGGGTTCGCGACTCCACAAAACACCAAGATGACGGCAAACAGATCACGCATGCGGCTGGGACTGTCACTGGCGCTCGCCTCCGCGAGGGTGTCAGCCCAATTTTGGTCACCGTCGAGAAGGTGACGTGCTACGCAGGCTGCGCGGTAAGTGGGAAACTCCACGCCATCAAATGTCCTCAGAAAGGCGAAAGACTTTGCCTCGGACAGTGTGAAGTAACAACCGCAGAAAATCGCATTCGCCATTATTCGGATGCACGGTATAATTTAAGTTTATAATTAGGTATACGACATGAAAATATATTAATTACCAAGCAATAATCACACAGGTAAATACCGAACAAAAGTATTAACAGTCAATGTTTATTTTGTACTAACAACATGAAATTGATGAAGAAATGATCATCATCAATGAACATAACTTTTTTGTAATACTTAACACCGCATTTTTTTTAAATTGTCTTCCTCAACTCTGCTCAAGATTTTGAGGGTTTTGTTGGAACTTGAATTTGTCAAAACGAACTATACGATACAACTTTTATGAAGAAAATGCACATTACCATCTATGAATTTTAAGAATAACTAACTACTAACCTCACCAACATGATCAAATTTAAATTATTAATTTCCAAAAAGTGTTGACATGTAACTTGATTAGATTTTTATGAAATCTCATAGATGGCGCTGCTTTAAAATTGTCTTATACTACTAACATTCATTAAACTATGTTTCTCTGCCCAAGTTACTTAAGTGGCGTAAAAGTTTTTATAGTGTAAAGCTAGATAATAGCATGACTTACTCAAAAACAACATTTAAATATGCGTCGTTAGATTACACGCTGTCACAGAATGCGTAAGAAAAATAAAGATTCACAGCTCCTCCTCGTAGGTGATAGCGTGATAATATGTAGCCTATATGTTGACCCGACCTCTTAGTAATATTGATGCAAAATTTGAAGTAAATCCATGCAGTACTTTTTGAGTTTAGCCCGGACATATATACAGACAAACAGACAAAAATTCTAAAAACTATATTTTTGGCTTCGATATCGATTGTAGATCACGCCCTAAGTATTTTTTTTTATATATTCTATGTACAGGGGGCCTAAAAAGGCCACTTTGGCAGAATCATAAACGTATTTTGCTTTTTTTCATTGCAAGACATTGGGATTGGATTTGGATTGGTATTTAAACACAGACAAAAAAAAATAACTGAAAAATCCTTCACCAATGGGATTTGATACGATTAACATAGCAGTTAACTGTCTATTAGGATTTATAATGATTTGATGAATTCCTTTTATGATTCTGCAAAGGTGGCCTTTTTAGGCCCCCAGTTTTGCCTTTCCTACGATTTTATTATATACGATTTTATTATATATGTTATATTATTTATTTAAACTTTATCATTATTTATTTTTTTAAATAAGACAGACATAAGGACCATAATTATTTCGTCATAAAGGCAAGCCTTTACGGCGTGATTAAACACATAATAATGTTTTAAAGATCACAATATGATTTCGTTAGTACTATATCGCGCCAATAGATGTCAATACATGTTTCCACTTATTGCAATAAAAATTGTTATAGAATGCTTTAAATTGATTATATCTTTTGATAGACTGAAGCGATTGCGATGAAACAAAGACTAATCACTGCTCCGAGTTCTACACTATATTTGAGTATAAATATGAACCATATTGGTTTGGTACTTTTTACGTTGAGCCTGTTCAAAATCTGTCACATCCAAACAGACAAACAGACAAAAATTCCAAAAATTGAAGAAATGGCATCTGTTGGTTATCCTATAACAGCCCAACTATTTTTTATTTTTTTATTTTCAATGTACAGAAACGCCTCTGCTACAGATTTATTATATGTATAGATATATAAACTTTCCCGGACAAACAGTTAAGTAAAGAGTATCCTTCGTCGTGGTGGAGTCAGTAGAAATGAGTGGTCATCGGGCCGAGCCGTGTCGTCGCCGCGCCGCGACAGCGCAGTCAGCGGTTAGCTTGCCGATGAGGCGCTGATCATGCTGCCTGCGCGTGCAGGTCGCGAGCAAGTTGTTGTCTTGGGTTCGATTCCCAGCACGTAGTATAAAACTGTATACTTATTTTTTAATGTAGAATACCACCAGATTTAATACAAGTTGCAAACAAAACAAAAAGCCAAGTGCTCCTAAGAATTTCAATCCTTCGACCTGTTAACCAGCTCGTCCATACAAATAAGTCTCACTACATATACCTTTATATACAAACACTTTCGTACCTTCGCGTTTGTTTTCTTCCTGTCCTCGGCTAATCTTATCGATTCTCAGCGAGAACAGAATAGGAGCCGATCCGATTATACGAATACATTAGATGGATATACGTTGTCGGAATGGATGGTTATATACGTGATATTAGCATATGTGGATTTGTTGCTTCACTTGCTTTCGATTATTCTGTTTGCGTGTTACATTCGAATTGAGGTGGTTGTTTTCTTTGAATGGGGTTTTGAGATTGTGTGTGATCTTCTATTTTGTTGATATCAGCACAAATTGTAATAAAATATTTGCTATAATTTTTTTTTATGGCAATAGCCATATTAGCCGTAGATATGATGCCTATTAGGTTAGACAGTGGAGCAGTGGTGGCCCAGTGGTCACGGACACGACTTACGAGTTGTAGGTCGTAGGTTCGAACCCAGACAGGCGCTTTACTTTGTGTAAGTTATTTCATCACTACTGCTCTCAAAACGGTGAAGGAAAACATCGTGAGGAAACCGGCATGTCCTAGAACCAAAAATTCGAAGACATGTGACATCCACCAACCCGCACTGGGCCCGCGTGGTGGATTACGGCCCACTCCCTCTCATTGAGAGGAGGCCAGTGTCCCAGTAGTGGGAACATTATAGGCTGATGATGAGGTTACACATGTTCTTGAGCGGAGATTGCAAATCGGAAACATAATGGCAGACGCCCTCAGGATAGGTGCGGCGACGATCTTTGCAAGCTGGCTGAGAGTTGCTGAGAGTTGTCGAGAATTGAGTTGAATGGCATGCGTTTGAGAGACCTAAGTCCAGCAGTGGATGGCTGTAGGATGATGATGATGAAAAAATATTGGTTCGTTAGCATGGTACTAGCGGGCCGACTAGCTCGGTCGTTCATTTATCAATTTTTAGTGTATACAAAAGACAAGATACAGCCATATACATATATATATATAAATTATATATATACAGGTTTCAAGTAAAAACATAAAATGTATTTACGATTTCAACTATAAACATTTTATGTTTTTGAACCAAATGCACCACACAGCACTAATGATAATAAATTATCAATGATTCATGAACATTCTTAGGATTATATTGAAAGAAGCTCTTATTACTGCACCTAGAATAAATTATATTATAGAAATGAAACAACGTTTTCGTCAACGACCAACCAAACGATGAATGATATTTAATTTTATATAGGACTTTTCGTCAGGTTAAGGAAAAACGAAGAGGATTTTTTTTTTTTTTATTACTTTGCGTTATTTTAAGACTTTCGTGGTAAGATGCTTAGAGAATGACTAGCGTATTTTAATTTATAATTTATTTTTGTGAAGAGTATTAAGTACGTGCATTATTGTATGTATAGGTAAGTAACTATTTACACTCGATACAATTTTTTTTCAACTTAATAATACTAATATGTACAAGCATATAAAAAGGAGGGAAAATAATCAAAGGGCATCAAAAAGTTCGTCCGCATCGCTGTCAACAGGAAGCGTGCCCAAAAGGCTGGCTTCATTGCCACGTTGTATGGCAATGCTGATTCTTTGGCCAGTAAATAGGCCAGCCCTCTGGTCACGTGAAGTGTCGACCAACCGACGAGAAAATTCCTTAAAAAAGAGACGCGCACTCGGGCCCCATGACCCGAGCGTTTCAACCCCAAACGGCTCAAAGCTGTAGAAAGAACTGCTCCACCGTCTCCTCTTTCATGAAGCTGTCCAGACACGCTTGGAACGGGATGTGAGGCCGCACCATCTGATCAAATCTGCTCGTAGTTTTTTTGTGACTTCAAAGCATTTTAGTCTGACATTCACAATTCTATATTAAGATGTTTCGATTGCCTAAGTGGGTGATAGATTGGCTTTGGAACTGATCAACGAGTTTAGAATCCTGGGGACTTTTATGTGATTTTGAACAAACCCACGCGTAACTGGAACTCCAAAGTGAGACTATTATTTTCCTTAACGATAAAATGCGATTTACTTTAGTAAATTGTTACAAAAGGGACATTAGTTTCTTTTACGACAAAGCTCCACAACTAAGAACCAGATGATAAAGTTAGAAGCCTATAAATGTGAATATCTCTTAATATACATACAGTATAGCAATCATAGCAATTCCAATATCTAGGTTTTACAGACATAAGCATAATCGAGAGAGATATTCGTAATACCCCCGTGTATTTACCGTAATCTCTTATTTGGTGGTTTCCTCACGAAACAATGTTAATGTTATTACTTCCAATATTTAGATACCTAGTAGCGGATATGTTTGGCATTTAGCCAGAAAGTTGAATCCAATATTTAGCTCAGTGTCCTACACAAACACAAACAGAACGAAATTTATGGGCTATGAAATACGATTGTTTAACCGTTTAGTCTTTAGTTTCTTTTACTTGGGACTATCCTCACGTTAAGTATGACCTAAATGACAGAAGGGTATACTTTATGTATTATCTACTTTCCGTTTGCGTGTTTGACAAGATGTCTGAATGTTCTTAAGAGTATTGCGTTTGTTTGTGGTCTTAAATCGTAGTAGTTCTGTAGTTATTCCCTAGCGCTATTTTATTTAAAATGATGTGCTTAAATTGCCTTTTTAGGTATTTTAAAAACTATAAAATATTGTCCAATAGGATATTGTTGTAACTACTACGGCTAGTCGATCGGTGATGGTGCCAACGAAATACCGTTAGAAGAAGTAGGAAAATGCTTCCATTTCACATTTTCATTAAACGCATCCGTGGTCATTTATTTCCAAAATGACGTAGGTTTCTAATTTTCTAACACCAGTATGTGAAAAATAATGTATGAAAGCGCAATGCAAGACCAAACGCTATAAAAACACCTCATACCTTCCACTCTCCTACTACTTTTTACTTCAAATAAAAAGGATAAAACTGCATATTACCGCGGACAGGTTGAACTGCATAAATAAACATCAAGTCGTGGAGACTTTGCTGGCCGCAATAAATTCTTGTTTCTCTCATGAATGTCCAGTTTCATATTTTGCTGCAGCTTACTAAGCGAAGTTGCTTTTAGTTTGTATAAATCTGTAAGTTTGTTTGTGTCGCAGTCATATTTTAATTTAGTGTGATGATGTTGATTTATTTAAGCGGTGGTTCTTTTTTCAAGGTTGAAAAATGTTTTTTCGTTAGAACCAATATTATAAATGTTTGTTATCAACCGTACGGTGCTTTGACAATATATATATATTTTATATTACCACACGCTGATGTGTTTATGATGACGTGATGTTTTCTCAAGTATGTGTATGTTTATGCATGTTTATATAAAGATAAAATACTTTCGGTTTAACCTGTATGTACAAACCTATAATCATAACTTTAAGAATACATGCAATGTAACGGTACAGTTACAAAGAGAGAATATGGCTAACACAAATGTGCTTTTTATAATTTCCATTGAACAAGCATTAGACAAGAACGTTGAAGTTCCCGAAGACTCGACCATTTACTAAGTACGCACTTGACCCATTCATGCATAACGTTCAGTGGATAAGAGCATAAAACTGGTCAAGGACATTTTAAACCTACGTAAAGTACCATTGATGTCTTCAAATTCATCATCTCTTTAGACTGGTTAGTGCCACAGTTTATCACTGTCTTCTTACAATACGCAGCTTAATTGGACGAGATACCAACTTACCTCACAAAGTAAGGCCAAAATATAAATCATTTCGCAATAAAGGCTATAAATCCCAAACGTGACGTGAAGAAAATTTTATTTAACCGTAATATTAAGGGAATAACCGTCGAGTTCCAGCGGTCGCCATATTGGAATGATATCGTTTGACGTTGTTCGCTATATTAAAGATTTTAAATTGTGGTCATAAAAATATCGTCCTTTGTATAAATTGGTTTGTTTTCAGCACTGTCTGGGTTTAAAAAGAACTGAGTCAGCTGATGGGTATCGCAGAGCTATATTTGTTTACTGATTTATGGGGATAATCCCCTTGGTCTCAGTTACAAATAGTCGCCACAATATTTATTTTAAAAGAGATTAGGGGAGTTAGTAATCGATGAAAGTGTTGCACGTTTTTACAATTCAAGAATATTTATTGCGTAGCTTAAGATGTCGCGAATAATTTCAAATACAATGCAATCAACTATTTTTAATTTAACCAGAGTGGGACGTTGCAAGCTCATCAGTCGTGGTCATGGTCGTATTTATTATTTATTTTATTCATTAGCACACATTTAATTGTTTTAACAGGTACTATCCAAGCTAACAAAAGTAGTCATGGATTGCTAATTGTCCAGTCCCAAGTAACGGGTCTGGGTAAAAGTACAAGTTACAGTCAAGTGGACAACATATCAAGTGTCAGTGTCATTTGTCTACTTATCTGAATATAAAGGTAGGGAGCAGCTGATTTCATTTCACGGTTTCTCATAAAGATCATTTCAGGATTGATCATATTGGTAAATGAGTAGAATGACCTCTTAAGAGGTAAACAAATACTAAGCTTGTATAGGCAGTGCAATGGAGCTCAAAGTGTAAATGTAAATTAATTATTAAATGTATGATGAAAAACTAAACGCAATGACGTGATTGTCTTCACCTACCCCAAATGTAATGTACCTATTTTTTAAATCATTCAGCTTCCCCAATAAGGGTGTCTACAGACTTTTATTAGTGACTATTAGATGTATATTGGCGCTGGATACGGGTAGGCGTTAAGAAGATTAACAGGCGACCCTGCTCTATCAGGCCGGGGCGACGGGATTCATTATTTTATGGATGGCAAAGTACCTACTTGCTTACTTGGTGTTGATAGAATAGGTTAGGTTTTGTGAGAGATTTGGTTGAGTTGGTTATAGTGATGACGTCACTGTTAACTATCTTGTAATGAGTCCCAGCTTTCAATTGTTTATTTTTGTTGTACATCTTTTGTAGTCGCATTTCATATACAAAAACATTAAGTTCGTGCTAATTTTCTTATCCATAATATGTTTATGTCATCACATTTTTCAATCATTACTATTTCTGCAAAACTCTTCCCAGCAACAGTAAATAACCAGGGGTTAAAAACTGCAACCCCAAGCCACCCAGTCCCTTAATTTCCTTAACTTCCGTCCAAAAACGCAATCCAATTTCATCTGCTTACATTTATTACAACCGAATATGTCCCTTCCCTCTCGACGAGCCGAAATGAACCAATATAAACTTCGATGAATTAAGTAATGTACCGCGCTGCCACAAAACGAGGCTTCATCAAGTTATTCATGTAGCAGAACAAACTTTTTTGGCGTTGTTTCACCCGTTATGTTGGTAACAACAGGTCGGTAGGTAAATAAAAGTTGCGAAATTAGTTGGCGTAACTCCGGCCGACATCGACTCCAAGATTACAGGTGTAATTCCATTAAATGAAAAATACAGGAGCCTTTTTCAGCCTAGTTGGGGAACTTTTGGATAAGCAGCTGCCAGTCCGCGTTGATTGAGGACCATAATTGTTATTATGGTTAATGTGACAGGTATTGTAATTGGCTGCTGAATAATTTGTTGTTTTACTGGACTTTGCAGCGGGGTTTAAAATGTAACTTTTTTTATTTTCGCAGTTTGTAGAACTCAAACTCAACTCAAACTCAAAGCATTTATTTCAAGTAAACTAATTACAGGCACTTTCGAATTATCAAGGGGTCGGTGACTCAGAAGGATGAAGCTGAGATGAAGCTCAGGTACCTATGGAGAAAAACGGGCAAGAAACTCCATGGACACTCTTTTATTTAAATCATAAAATTATAACAAAATATTGGTTTCATGATTAATGTTGAAATTATACATGTGAGAACGATGTAGAAAGACGTACACGTTAAAAGCGTCCGTATTAAAAAAGATAAAAACAATTCAAAAATGAAAATAAATTAAAATAAGCCGTGGCGGCTAAGAGATGATCAGTCCCAGACTGATGGCGCCCGTTCACGAAAATGACGTATGGATCAGCACCATTTAGCTCAACTATTTTGAACAGAACTTAGTAATCCAACACACACGCCACCACCAGCAAGTGAGCATGACATACTCTCAGCCGCCAGGGCACATTCAAGTCAATAAAAGACGTACCCAGTAAATGGTAACTTTATAGTTTAGGTACCTAGATAGTGCTCACACGTGTGCTATGCAATTATACAATAATAAGAGATTGAATTTATACAATACAAAAATAGTTTTTTCAATCTTTAATCATCAGCAGCTTCAACTATATTTTCGAATGATAATTAATTAGTTTATGCGCCCTTGTGGAGTAGGACCAGAGCTGAGCCAAGCATTTTTGTCAGTGTTGTAATCCGCCAACTTATAATATGCTTGGCTGCATGGTGTGCATTTTATGCAATATTTGAATTCCGGTTCATTGAGTTGGATTTTGTGGGGAGGTATTTTATTACAACATTTTAAGCAGTACCCCATGAAGGATGAGTCTACTTTAGCCAGTCTGAAACCTGGTTGAACTAATTGGATAAATAGATGCTGCTTCTGTTACTTAAAACGCGAATTCTCACAATCACAAGTAATGTACTAAACTCAAGTTTTGTCCATCAACTGACAGTAATGAAATACATTCCAAATTACTTCGGCAAGAAGTTTAGAACAAGAAACAAACTTTACACTAATAACGGAAAAAAATCCATAACAGTAAATTCAATTTACTCCCTTGTAAACAAATAAATCACAATTTTAGAAAGAAAAGAAAAACAATTGACTAAAGTATAATTAACAAGTCTAGAATGACGATTGTTTACAGCAAACTAACCAAGGCCCAGCACACAATGTAAATTAGTTCTGTTAGAAATAAATTAGTTCTGTTAGCAATAAATATGCCTTACAAACTTACGTTCGTTGATCGCTAGTTATTTAGGACTTTTGTTGGTTTCAAATTGACCTTCCAACTGACATTGGTTTTTCCTTTTATTTTTCTAAATGGACGGAAACATTGTCATCATTATAATTCGGAATTTTCCACTGTTTCTTGATGGCTACAATCTGAAGGTAAGATCCTTGAGATTGGCAGAGGGATTTGTGACTTTTGTGATGCCTGGTAATAAAATGCAGTGACGGGCAACAGTTATTCCATTATAATGATCAACGCATTGTTGTCAAACTGCAGAACAATTATTTCTTTGATGATAGTGAGGGAAACTAAATAGTATGATTAATTGCCAACTCGCAGTGAATAAACCTGTGAGTTAACTATCTATCAACTTCACTCAAGCTTTGCCAAAGACTCCGCCAAAACACATTTTATTTCGTTTGGTCTTTCAATTCCTGCTCAAGACCTTATCAGTAAAAGGCCTCAAAGTTTCCACACCCAATTTTCCCATGAAACCATTTTGATTTTACGAACCACCTCGAATTCCTTCCTTTTCACGCTTGTTCTGTAGCGAGGTGATAAATTAGCCTTACTGCTGCTTCCACGGCTCCCACACTGAATATGTATTAGTACTCCCAAATTAAATGATACTGTAGCTAGACATTTACGAATGAGATATATTAGAGTACTGCAGATAAGGATGTAATTTAAGTAGGTAGATGGTGAAAAGTTATGCGACTTTATCTCAAAGACATTCATCAGTGATACTATCATAATTCAACATGATTTTAGCTGAAAGACATCCACTTCTACTTAAGTTTGGCAATTCTTCAGGCCATGTCGGTTACCTTTGAATCCTACCGAAGTTATGTTAAATTCATTACCTATGTTAAAGTCAACCTAACCGAAGTTATGTTAAATTATGCAAATGATTAGAACTGATGTTCTAATCTATTGCATAATTTAGTACCAGTAGTAGTAGGTCTCGTAGAAAAGTGAAAACAATGCTGGTAAATACGAAGCTTGACTGACGAAGGTAAACCCTCTAAGATATAATTTTAATCATAGGTACGATTAAAATTATATCTTAGAGGGTGTACCTTCGTCGCTCAGGCTTCGTATTTACCAGCATATAATTCACGTATAACTTCATAACATATAATATATTTATGTGTGTAGTAGGTACCTATGTTAATAGTATTGACAAAATTCACTGGAAGGATAAAGAAATTCAGGTGCTGCGTCAGTTTTTTTGTGAAAATTCATAAACTTTTGACTCACCTTGGATGTTATAGAACACAGACTCCAACTTTATCATCATTAAGGGTCATAGCGGCTTACTATCAAAATTTAAATTACTCAAAGTGAGCAAACCCGAAAATTCCATAAACTCATTCCAAGAGATTTAATCCGCTCAAATATCAAAGCATATCAATCTCTGAACCTAAACCACAGCATAGTTAAGCACAGAAGGCCGGCTCCTTACAAAAACGAAAACAGGCGCATGCACATAGATGCATACATACAGGGCCCCAATTCTATATGATGATTATTATTCCCCGCGTAATCTTACTTGCAAACGACGACGTACGGTTGTCAAGCGTGGTATTTTGGCAGTTCAACCCACGCCAACTTCTCGTTCACTTCGTGCGGTTTCATTAATTGTGTCAAAGCATAGGTTATTAGCTAAAGATTTGACGTGTTTTCGAAGTAAGGAATCATTAAAGTGGTCATAGTTAATTAGGGCCCCATGATCGACCGCGCGTAAACGTAACGTAAATTCGAACGATTTTAAAATTTAAAATACACGTTTCGCACAAATATTTACTTAATTTTAAGACTTTATTCATCGGGTGAATTGTGCTTGTCGCAATTGAAACCAATATGTTGTATTTTTATTTAAAAAAACTTTTATAATAAACAAACAACCGTCATCGTAAACAATTCGAATTTTAAGTAACTTTTCACTTTATAGTTTGTTTTAAAAACAGTCGAATTGAGAACCTTCTCCTTTTTTAAGTTGGTTAGTTCGACTGACGACTTCCCACCCAAAAAAAATAAAGTGAGAGTCTATTTGTCCGTATGCGTCTTACTTAACTCGTTGTAAGTATGAAGCGGACCTTCTGTATCTATCTATTCTTTCCCTTAACTTTGTGTACAAGACCTTAGAATATTATGTTGTTCTGCGAAGAAACTTAATTAAAGTTGGCGAAGTTGTTACGTGTATCGGTGATCACGGCCTAATAACGGCGCAGTCATGTGCAACGAACAACTTTCATATTAATCAAATAACTTGAATCTAGCTAGGTCACGACACTCACGACTGTAGATTTGCTTAGGATTAGTTTGAGATAAAGGAATCACATAAAATATCGCAATCTTGGTTAGACTAACACATGAAACGGTTAAAACTGTTTAGTTTTTTTTCTGTATGGAATCTCGCATGTCAACTTAAGAGGTTGTTAAATTAAGTAAGACACCACATTAAGAGCTTATTTTTCAATCATCTTAACCTAACTTTAATCAATATAATAATTTTGAAATTTTCACAGTTATTTCATACAAAAACTGTCAAACGTCAATTTTATTCCTCGAATAACAGTTATCTGGCGATCTAGAAAAATCAGCCCTAAGACATTTAATTTATTTTTAACAGACATACCTCAAATTGTAATTTTAATAATCTCTGTCCTGTAATAAATGTAAATACCTAAATAAAATATGTAACCTAACATTTTCACGCCACACTTGGCAGAATGTGATGATACCATCGACTTATCCTAAGACCATAATAATGTACCATATTCTGACAAATAAATGTCTATTATTATGGTTATGACCACCTACAAAAAGTAATCTTTCGATTTTGAGGTCGAAACAGTCACTCCTGTAAAGGATTTTGTTAAGATCAGATCGTAATGACCTTATTATTACCCAGTTTAGTCCTATGACGTGTATCGGCTATTGATCATAATTATAGGCATTGCTGTTTTATCATTTAGTTTTTTTAACAACATTGAAATCTTAACCATTTTTGACAGAAAGTTATCACTCTTCATTTCATACAACTTATAATTATATAAGTAACATCTAAGACAGTGTTATTCTTTTTTTTAAGTTGTACCATGAAATATGTTTATAATATAAATTTTACTTATAATATAATATATTCATCCCAAATATACATCTCATAAAAAAACCGGTCAAGTGCGAGTTGGACGCGCACACGAAGGGTTCCGTACCACAGGGCATAAAACGCCGAAAAAAACGTTTCTTTTATACCCCTATAAATTTTAGCTTTATTTTATTTTTATTATTTGTTGTTAAAGCGGCAACAGAAATACATCATCTGTGAAAATGTCAACTGTATAGCTATCACGGTTCATGAGATACAGCCTGGTGACAGACAGACGGACAGCGGAGTCTTAGTAATAGGGTCCCGTTTTTACCCTTTGAAAACATTACATCTCAACGTCGCCACTTACTTTAACCCGACAGCGGTGAAGCCCAAAAAGGAGAGTAATGTTTTTTCAGTTTGTAAAGAAGACGAGCTCGGCAGAATCACCATTTCATAAATACATCAGTACTTTCCTTCATTGTTCGTTGTCGAATCGAAGCTCCAGCTGGTATTGAACTTATTCCCATACATTTTCAAGCACTGAGTCTCGCTGTGGTTTACAAATCCGAATTCACTGGTAGGATTTGTAAGCGATTGAGAAACGATTTAATACTCACGGAAAGGGTGTTTTCTCTTTACAAACTTGATAGTGGGCTGTTTGTTTATGAAGTATTGTTGTACTAGGAAATTTTTAAAGTAGATAGGTATTCTAAGTAGTAGATGCAGTTGCTTTGATCAGATTTATCCCCACTCTATAAATACTCCATGTTGGGGGTCCAAGTTCGGACAAGTATCAATGTGACTTTTTCAATTCATATGTACAGACGCCAGCACATCAAGCTACCTGAAACTGTCAAATTTTCCCAATCAACTTTAAACCTTATGCTTTAGCGATAAAGCTGAAAATCTATTAAAGAATTTTGACAAATTCAAAAGGTTCAAAGTTGATTGGGGAGACAATTTCGGGTAGCTTGTATCCCTGTAATATTTAGTTAAAAGTGTAAAAAGGTGAGCAGTGGTGGCCAGTGAGCAGTGGTGGCCAGTGAGCAGTGGTGGCCAGTGAGCAGTGGTGGCCAGTGAGCAGTGGTGGCCACATGGTGACGACCGCGACTTACGAGTTGTAGGTCGTAGGTTCGAACCCAGACAGGCGCATTACTTTGTGTAAAATTATTTCATCACCACTGCTCTCAAAACGGTAAAGGAAAACATCGTGAGGAAACCGGCATATCCTAGAATCAAAAATTCGAAGACATGTGACATAGATCTGCCAATCCGCACTGGGCCCGCGTGGTGGATTACGGCCGACTCCCTCTCACCGAGAGGAGGCTAGTGTCCCAGCAGTGGGAACATTATAGGCTGATTATGGTTATGGTATTATGGAAAGTATTGCTACGTTGCGAACTTTAAGAATGATCAACGTAACTGTAAAAATATAGTAACTTCTCGTTTTTTAATTTTTGAGGTCTATTCGCGATTCAATTCATCGGTATTTCTAACAAATTAAATGCTTGTAATAATAAATTAATGCAATTTGAAAATGTAAGCTTCAAGCGCCCATAATATAATTGGAACGACAGAATTATGCGTGACGTCATCAACTCTAATGAATTCGATTACAACGATAATTGGCCAACATTTTGTGAACATTCAAGATTAATTTTATGGCGATTTTGATTAATTGTTATTATATGGAGCATTCATTTTTCAGCACTTCGGCAGCGAATTAATATAATAAAATAGTAAATAATTGTATTGGGAGCAAACAACTATTTTGAAGGCGAGAGTGTTTCTTTAAATTTTTTTTTTCTTTGGATTCAAAGTACGTCACTCGAGCTTAAAATAGTGGTGCTCCCGAGGTGGACACTCTACTTTTTATCACCCTTTATGAAAAAATATGTAAGTGCAACTTATGAATAAGAATACGTAGGTACGTTTATTTATCTCATTATCACTACTTGAGGAAGACATACTAATTTTTTATAAACCTAAGTAACATCTTAATTTAAGTAAACAATTACGAACGAAGACCGAATGCTTTTCGCGCGTTTTTTATTTTATCACAAACTTTTTTTTTATTTTGGCTAGCCTCGTTTTACTTTATCATACAGTAAAGGTCGCTACAGACGTTCATATTCGTGGTAAGGCATGTGAAAGCACGTGCCTCACCACGAATATGAACATCCACACATTGCGAATCATGTGATAAGCGCCGTGGGCTGCGCATGCCTCGCAATGTCTGTCTGTATCCGCCTTTACTTGTTCATACAATGTCCGTGATTGATCTCTTTGGTGATTGGAACTTTTACTAACAATATCCACATTCTAAATTCAAATCACTTTTAGTCAGTCCCTAGGGATTAAAAAGCTATTTTAGTCCCTGTTTACGAGGAATATACTAGCTCTTTTTGAATAGATGTGATAAAAAATAATTTTCGTAAAACAATAACTGGGACTAATATTTTTAGCAGAAAACAAAACAACTGAATAATTCTAGCTGACGAATCATAAAACACTTATTGTCTAACAATAGTTATTTTGCATTTGCAAGGATTGAGAAAAATGCAGAAGGAAGTCGACGTTGGAAACACTACGTACCTATAAAGTTTAAAAACACATTAAATTTATTTTTCATAATTATTTTTAATGTAATTAATTACAAAACAAATTCTCTAAAAACGTGCAAAAGCCAATTAAAAGTATATATTCTTCACAGAATTAATTAGGTATTCATTTTTTTCGACGAAGTTGGACCAAATTAAGTTTAGGTGGAACTGTCGCCCTTAATTAAGATATTTCTTACGATAGACCTCTCCCGAGCTTTCCCGTAAATTTGCAGCAGTTTTAAAGTTACGACATAAAAATATAAGATCATTATCTGTTTGAACCCTTAGGGTATAGTTGTTATCTGCTGTTTAAAGAACTTGGTTCGCAACTCGGTGGTAGCTCATTATAGCTCACATAGTAACACATTTTATTTTTTGATAAATTGCACGGAAATGTGAACTATTGATTACCTAATTTAAATATTTAATGTGTTTAGCCCAAAATTCAGCCACGCGAAATCTGTTTGCTGACGCTGTCATAAGATCCTCAAGTGCACAGGTGACAGGGCCATGCAGCGCAAGACGGAAGGAGGCCATTGTCTGCGGAGAGACGTCGCATAATTATATACTTAAGGTCCAAGTAGTCCATAAATTTGGAGTGGAGATTCTCTTTTTTTCGGTAGTCTATGTTAATCCAATACCTTTTTAAACTGTTCTTTCATCTTTGTCACTGATAGAATGTCAATTTGTATAGGCCTTCAGGGTGCTTACTCTCGAGTTTAATTCCGATAGATCGACATTGGAAATGTGACGTTTCGTACTATTGAGTTCGATGCTAGCGCCAATTGATTTTTATATTGGGTGTCCATTTTGGGGAACTAAGTGGAATTGGGAACGGGCTTGGCGTGGCGTAAACGGTACTCTTGAGTGTATTTTGACAGCTGTGTATTGCGTCAATATTGCGTTGGGATAGTTTGTTGATAGTGATTTTTCCAATAACAAAAGTGTAACTTTTTAGAAATTATTTTGCGTTTTAAGTGGTTTTTTGTGGGTTCTATGAGTATAATATGGCACGATAAGCAGTAATATATAGTGTTTTACGTAATTCCCATAAAAAACAACTGAAACAAAGACGAGATGAGCGTCGGATGATGCGTCATATGAACAAAGCGTTTTCTATGAATAAATACGAATTTAAAGCAAATTACGGAGTGAGCAAGGATTTTACTCCTCTTTCGTATTACATAACAACATTTTTATCCTATCTCTATACAATAAAAACTTTCTAGAACATTAACTTAATAAAATCGGACTTCGGCATGTTTTCATTATACAAAATTCTTTCTATCTCTAAAACCCGTAGACCGATTTTCATAATTCAAACTAGTATATCAGTTTTGAACATAATCCTCTTATTTGACACTAAAATCTCGCAAATATTCCTATAAACAAAAATCCTCGTTTTCAAGTTACGTAATTATTCTATAATTTTCTTCGTACATTAAAATTATCAAAAATTCTACGTTAAATATTGATATCAGATTCTAATACGAAAACTAATAATAAAAACCAGTTAGAAAGCTAATTAGAGCAATACAAACACTTCAAATTTACTTAATTAGAAAATCAAAATCTTACTCAGTAAAACAGTAGTAGCACATATCGACTCCCACGCTAGGTATTCTATGGTCTTAATTATCCTATTCTAACTATTACTTTTACATATTCTATTAACACTTGACTGGTATCTCAGTAATGTTCACTATTCACATAAACACGTTCGGCGTTCGTTACAAAAACATTAAGTACTTTATAAAGCAGTTGTTTATCTATTTACTTGGCATCATTTGTATAAAACTGTAATACAAATTAGTTAAGTAACTTAGCGGACAGTAATTATTTCTTACTAAAAAGAACCAAACGCGAACAATATTGTCATAAACAAACAAAAAATATGTTTGAAATTGGAGAACTTACACCACAGAACACTATTACTCCTAGCGGTACACGCAGTCTTTTTTTTAGAAGTGTAGGCAACGATCCTACCGCATGCAGCCAAAGTCATGGTTAATTTTATGATTTTAATCATTTTCTTACGCCCAAATGAATTAAATACTTTATAATTAATCAATTAAAGAACTATTTATATCATTTTTATTTATTAGCCTTGGTATTTAAAGGATAAAGCATTTTAAAGCCCCATTGCCGGTTTATCGTAATGAGTTGAACCACACTATTGCAGCCCGTTACGTAGCTAACTTCACGTGTAACAAAATAATGGCAGACCAATGTCAATTTCATTTCAATGGTCACAATATTGTTTTCAAGAGTACCGAATCACGTGACTGTAAAATTAACATCGGAATCGTATTGGCCTTTCATTAGAATTAAAATTAAGTTGGAGAGTTAGCCCCCTGGTCAGTACAAGTCAGTATATTATTTATTTGTCAGTTTCTGTCTTATAATAATTGCAGGAATTAAACAATCCTAATCAAAAGGATTTAGGCGCAGAATGCCCACTTCTCAAAATGGCAACTGAGTCTTTAATAATAAATAATTCTCACTTTGACAGACAAAATTTACCTTTGTGGAATTATATTCAAAAATTCTCTTCAGCTCCTTAAATCAAGCTGTAGTTCATTGCGGTTATTTCACTAGCTAGTAATAGCGGTATCGTGAGGAAAACAACTAAAGCTCCCAATCTCATAAAATAAATATTATGGAAATTGAGTTTTTAGCATAATTCCTAACTGTCGGTGAAATAGCTAATGTAAAATATTGTTGCGCGAATAATTTGATTATCATCGGTCGATTTACTAAACCCACAAATAGGGAGGTGGCTTGAATTAAGACGTGGAGTAAGTGGAAACTTTGAGCAATAAATAATCTGATATATTATTTTAAAAGACCGTACACTATTATTGGTTTCTGACCACCAAAACTGCCATTGTTTATTCATTTATTAATATGCTCTCCAGCACATTACACAATTTACCATATATAATATCGGTTCTGTACGTGAACCCTGTCAGGGCTGCAAAACTCAGTGTTGGTTTGCTGTTGAGTTAGTGAACATTAACATAAACTGAATCGAAACACAGCATGGAGTAGGTATTAAGATAGTATCTAAAGAAAGAAAAAATACAGAGAAAATTATATATGTTTATTTGCGATAAACATGATGCAGTGAAAGAACTCAAAGACAAAAAACAACAAATTGGAAGAAAATTTGCGTCACATTTTCTCAAAACGGCCATCGCTTAGCATAATGCTACAACTCTATGCAAGACAGAGCCCCTGTGCTGATTTTTAGCGACAGCCGGTGGTGATCTAATTTACCTTATTCTTATTATATGCCATACTAGAGGCCATAGTTATATCTACCGATTATGTATGTTAATAAGATATCAGCCCTACAGCTTCAGCCCGGTGACAGACAGATAGACAGACGGACTGACAAATGACGAAGGTTTTAGTAACAGAGTCCCGATTTCACTCTTTGGGTCCGGACCCTATTTTTTCGCTTCCACAGATACATTCTCTACTTCCTTATTTGATATGCTAAATTTATTAATACAACAAGACTGGCAGGTCGTAAAACACGAATAATTTTGTTATTAAGTCGGAACATCTAATTTGTGTTCGTATTATTTTGCTCTGGTCCAATTACTTTAAATAATTTGAAGAAGACGCTTTCTAATTTCCATTAGGAAGTCGTTTCATTGGATATAAAATTGTGTTCTTGTTGGAAAATAATCGTTTTAATGGTTCATGCTTGGAATGGAGAACAGAAATTTTAAGTGCTGTAGATGAAAAAAATGTGTGCAATTTAAATTTAATCTTGAAATGTGACGTTTTTTTTCGAGAATTAACGAAATATTTTAATAGGAAGCAAGGTAAATTAAATTTTTCGTTCCAATTCTTTCTTTTGAATAAAATTATTACTATTGAGTGAAAGAGACAAAAAAATTAATTCATTTAGACGAACGGCGAAACCCAATTATCTATCTATATCACCAGTTTTGGCATACTGGAGGTAGAAAAACCTATCTATCTCTGGTTTTAATGTCCTAATAATCTATATTAATAGCGATCTGATGATTATATTATACTGAATGTTATAATTATACTGGCTATCATTCAGTAGCTATCTGTCAATAGGTTATTGGGTTCGGCCGTTAGTTGTTGGTAACAGTATCAACTTAATATACAATATACTGTTTTTCACGTGATTATCGATCTATTTTATTTTCATTATTAGTGTTATTTATCTTTTTATATGCACGTGTTTCTGAGACAAATAAACCTATTTTTCTTTCTTACACTGTATACAATTTACTATAATTATACATAATAAACAAATCTATATACAAGCTCTAATTAGTGAAAGTGCCCGCGGCCGTCCTAATTAGCCGAAATAAATGACAAATGGTTAATGAATACCTACTTGTGGGTCCCACAAGGTGCCCACTCCCACGGTCTCACTGTGCCCAATCGTGTCACGTTCAGGGACTTTGTATGTGGATTTGAGTAGATCATGCTGAGAAAAAGCTTATAGCTTTTTAACCTGTACAGTCAGGGAAATTAATTGTTAAGCAGTTTTACACACTACGTCAATTTGTAGTGTTCCATTGTTATAGCCATTTCATACGACTGTCAAATAGTCACAGTTGCAATTTGAATTAACAGACAATTTAAGATGATTTGCTCAGCAGCTCGGCTATTATTTTTCCTGATCATGACACATGTTTAGAGATTGTATGTTGCTAAGCTATATGGCTGTTACTCTGACCTCTGCAAAGTAACTATAATAAAGATGATGCCAATAGAATCGATCCTTTTTATAAGCAAATTTTAGTACTGAATTAATCTAATAACGTTATAAAAACATAAAATAAAATGAACAGAAGTACAATTACTAGGTAGATGGCGCTGAAGTGAATTCATCTGAGGGCCGCATAGTGTCATTTTGAACAAAGACTTTTACGTAAATGTATCATAATGAAGTTCTAAACTTTCCTGAAGAAATAAAACACGTAAATTAGGTGAAAATCGTACCAAAATTCACCAAGCCTAATCCAAAAACACAGAAATACACGTTTTTTTTTATGAATGGCATCTCGCAGGTCAACCTTGGGTGTTGTCAGCTGCTAAACCGGGCTATCCTGTTGATGAATTAGTAATAAAGGCCTCCAGCTAGGGTATACAACTTATGAACTATAGACAGTCACGGCCGGGGCACCTTAATTATAGATCTTAGGGCTGTTAAACTTCTGCTTAATAAATTTTCTTAATGAAATTGACTTAAGCATTTGTCCCCAACCTAAAGTCCCAAGAACTTTAGTCCCAAGGTCAAGTTCAAAAGAAAAGTAAAAGAAAAAGGTTCGATCCATTAGCTTAAGATAAAAAACGTCATTGTTGCATTAGTCCCGACGTGTGACGATCAATTACTGATAACACTGATACCCTTTGTTGAGTCTGAAAGCTTTATAATGTTTGTAAAGTTAAACTTGAGTATTATAATGGAGTTGGTTTTTGAGTTTCTTTTGTGGAAATTCAATTAATGTATTTGAAAGTTATGAGCTGGACTTCTTTAACCTTTTGACCGCCACATGTCAAAACATCAAAAACGTGCCCTGGGCGTCGTTTTGTCATGTAGTCGAACCGTGGCGTTCTGGGCCCATTTTGGTTTGTCATCTATACATGACGATACTATACAAAGGTTAATGAAGATTGGTCATTGGCAGCTTTTAACACAAAGAGGTGGAAAGAGAGGGAGGAAAACGATAAAGTGTTCGTGACGCCATATTTTTTTATAAAATGCGTTATTTTTTAGGAAAAATAAATTCACACTGATTGAGCTAATGATTTACCTTCTCATAATTAATATTAGTCTTGAACATTGGTTTAGACTTCAACTGATATTCTGTAATTAAATAAGAATATTTTTAATTAAAATTTAACCTTCTGGGTCGTATTAACCTTGCAAAATACTCAATGTAATTAATATCTACATATAACGGTAATGAAAATAAAATAAAGTAGGTACTTAAATTAAGTCTTCTTGATTGTTTAATACTTGAGATCTATTCAGAGTACGTTTACTTTGGAGAACTTGAGATTTTCCAATAACCACAAGAAAACAAACGAATTTAAATGAAGGGAATTTAATACTTAGTGGTTTTTCATCGAACTTTATTGTAAGGTTAATTATAATTCTCCGTGCCAACAGTAACTTCGAAGTACAATCTTATGGAGACAATCAAACTATTGTGAAATGCAGTAAAAGTCTGGCTCTTGTAATAAGTACTCACACATGTGCTATGCAATTATACAATACTAGGAGATTGAATTTATATAATGCAAAAATAGTATTTTAAAATCTTCAGCAGCTCCAACAGTATTTTCCAATGCTAATCAATTTATTTGTGCGTCAATTTAATGATTGTTTTAAAATAATTGTAAGTATTATATATAAGTATGTTTATCAGTTGTCTAGTACTCATAACACAAGCTCTGCTTAGCTTGAGACTAGACGGCGTTGTGTGATAGTTGTGGAATATTATATTATTATATTATTATTAATTATGTTTGTTTACACACGCCTTTGCACGCACGCTCATAATTTACTAAAGAAATCAATACAGTATATCTGTACAATAAGTTGATAAGAAAATCGGAGTTTCGCGCAAAGTTAGTTAAGAACAGCACTAGAGGTAAAGGCACGTGCGTTGCTTTTGATCCAATCTGCTGCAGCTCTGGCGGTATAAGTACTCAGTTGGTTGTAATACTTTACGTAAAAGATATGGCAATCCTATTCTTAAACTTCGTAGGTACCTTTAATTTCGGTGAGTCAGCCGGGCCGGTATCTAAATCATTAGACCTTAATGCCATGATCTGCTTCATCATCATCATCATTTCAGCCGAAAGACGTCCACTGCTGGACATAGCCCTCCCCCAAGCACCTCCACTTCGACCGGTTCTGTGCTTCTCGCATCCAACGGGTTCCTGCGGCCTTCACAAGGTCGTCGGTCCACCTTGTGGGAGGCCTTCCAACGCTACGTCATAATAAAAAGAGACTAATAAAACATAATGATTTTTTTTTAATTCTACCTCTTTATTATTTTGCAACAAAACGAATGTCTAAAAGAACACTAATTTAGTGTTCTAAAAAACACACTACGTGATATAGAACTCATATGGTCAACAACGATTCATACAAAACAAAATGGCTGCACTTCATTAATTTAAAGTTCTCGAGTCTCGACAACAATTAAAAAGTACAAGCAAACTCGTTGCAATTTGTACCGCGAAGCAGCGAACGGTGTAAGGTTTGCACCCAAATTAGTTTGTAACAGTGTTCGATAAGTACATTCATGTATAATATGTTTCAAAGTTCGTTAAACATCGCCCATGTTGTACGCACGAGTAATCGTGTTAGATCCGCGAATGAGCGCGGATGTTCTGAACAACGATGGAAATCCGCCACGAGATTGGATCCTCAGTTCGACCATGCAACAGGTAGGGTCAGAAGTGGTATTAATTTTGAGATAGTATACGGTTACCACTAAAGATCCATCCTTTATAGTAGTTTTTAGAAGAGGCGGCTGAAGTTTATTTAAAAAAATATAGGTTCTATGATATTTGCGATCACCAATCTCAACTATAAATAACAGTACTTCCGTTTCAATCTAACTAACAAAACAATCCTGGAATAGCTGTTAAAAGTAATCAGCGGTACGCTGTAAAAACTTTAGTAATAACCATAATAATAATAATAATAATATGCTGGTTGTAGAGCATGGCCGCGCCTAACGCATTTTCTGAGACACCAATAAGTAGGCAGGTACCACTTTCTCAGTTTATGTGTCCCATATCTTCTTCATTGCTTCTCTGTTCAGTATCATTTATAACTATAAGTATAAGTTCGACTACTGTACTTTCCTATTCTGTGGTACTGCGCTACACATACAGGGTATAGTTTCTTGTTGCGGATTCAATTCTAGGCGAATAGTTTGTTCAGCTGCGGTGCGATAAGATATACTAGTTTGCAGACTAGCTGCTATCTGAAACAGGATAGAATATTGATGGTGTCTGCGAAATTTAGGTTAAGCACGTTTCGGATAGTGTCTTAATAAAGTAGGTATTAAATGTATAGTGACGAATTACCGCGCCGAAGGCAACAGTTTCATAAATGACCACTAAAGATTCAATACTCAATAAAATTGTGAATTCTAAGCTGTTAAAAGTACCTAGTGTTGTTTTAAAGAAATCTAATTTCTTTCATAAAAGTTGTACCTACGTATGCAGATATTTTTACGCTGAAACTGATATATTGCAGTCTTAGAAATAACATTTTCGAATTGATCACTTGTGAATTTGTCTCGACTAGCTGAGTCAACGAACCGATCAGTACCACAATTTAGCTGAATCTGAACGATTTATCGATATAAATCACAGACAAACTTGCGGCAAAACAGGTAATAAAATTGTTCACAGAAGATAACTGAAGTTTATAGGCGACGCAGACTCACGGGCGGCTACCGAAAAATATTGCAAACCTCTGCCATCGACGCTGTGGTGATATTCAATCGTTATTTATAGGTGAAAACCCCTGTCCAGGTCCACACAATGCGTATAATAAGCTGTAAATACCCTAACTTACGCCAAACATTGAACTTTCTATTTATATAATTATTGTTTAATAGCGCGCAACAATGACGCATAGCTTTTACTGTCGTATTCATTTTTCATTCATAGACTTTTAAAAAATGTGGGTTTAATACTAATTGAACAACTTTTGACAACTCAAATTTCCAAACGTAAGTGGCAGTGGGCACATTGCTCGCAGAACAGATGGCCGATGGGGCCAAAAGGTTCTGGAGTGGCGACCGTGTACCGGAAGACGTAGGCTTCGCACAAGGTGGACCGACGACCTTGCGAAGGCCGCAGGAACCTGTTGGATGCGAGAAGCACATACTGAACCGGTCGATGTGGAGGTGCTTGGGAGAGGCCTACGTCCAGCAGTGGACGTCTTTCAGCTGAAATGATGATGATGATGGACTCTTAGTCATAAACATCAAACACTGAGTATGTTGGTGTTGGTATTATTTGGCTCAAATATTAATGACTTGGATTTAATCATAATAAACACACTTGTATATTGATATTTCCGTATCATTTTTAAAGCGATTATTAATGACGGACAAAATAGTTTCTTAAAAAAAAAAAATTATATTCATTTTTATCATTTTAATTATTATTTCATTTCGTAACGTTCGTGACGTAGTAGGTGCTTTATAATGTTTATCTTTTCCAACTAACCACGATGATATTATTAACTTTAGTTTAAATTCTTAGCCTTTATAAACCTGTGGCCGAACAAAAGATTTCCCAGCGGGTGACAAAGCTTAGTAACTGTATTATGTGACGCCTGCTCCTAAGATGTTAGAATCTCTACATTTTGAGAAAAGAAAATGCTTTTCGCCACCGGTTTATGGTTATAATTTTCTTAGTTTCCTAGTTTGTATCCAACATACCTATAATTTATTGTGAGCGTTACATTTTAATGTTGCCACAACATCAAACCGACTAATGATTCTAACAAGGTAAGATTATATTTCGTGTTTTACATTTAGCTGGTTTAAAAACATTCTTGAACCTTATTGCCGTATTTTGTCGCAAAATAGAAATAAGAAACCTAATGAAAAAAAACCGCCTGACAACTCTCACTGGTTCTTTCCTCAAAAGACCATTACAGACACTAATCTACATTGTCCTCGCATGATCTGACCCAAGATTATGGCTGGACTTTAAAAGGGACTCTGACCCCATTGTTTGTTTCGCCGTGAAATAAAATCAACGCTGATATTGGCTGATATAGAAATGGGGAAATGTCGGCTAAATCTAGCTTTTCTTTATATGACATGTAAAAGTGATTTCGATATCATATTTATAGAATAAACAATTTCATTTCACAGAAAAAAAAAATCTAAATGGTCGGGATAAGTCATGGGTCGACCCAACAATAAATTTAAAACAATAAAACTCCGCCCTTCATTGTCTTGCAAAAATAAATCTTTCCTTTCACAACTCCAGTGAGATGCACTTACTCAACTGTCTGAAACTCAATCTGAACACTTTCAAACAATTTCTGCAACAGGAAAACTAACAAATTAAATTCCGCCAATTCTTCAGCTGAGCTCAATATGAAGACTTGCTAGAGGTGTCACTGTCGCATACTTGCACAAGTTATGCTTTGCACAAGTCCTGGATTCCCAGATAAGTTTTACACTGGCGTCCGTGAAGTAAATGAAAGTTGAAGTTGAATCTCGGAGGGAGTTATGTAAGGAGATATAAAACCTTCGTAGTACTGCTTTGAAGTTTGAGAGATTTGGAGTAAAAGTGGCTTCTCGTCACGTGAGGTTCACGTTTATTCGAATAAGACGTCTCTTATTTCGTCGTCAGTACTATTGAATAAAATATGGAAGGAGATATATACTCTGACAATATGGCATACACCGTTAGAAATCGCGAAGACGTGTATTTTATTTTGAGGGATCATTAAAACAGTAATTGGAAGATGGACGGCCATATTGTGAAAAATATTATGACCTCAATAATTATGGCTTCATTTTATATTTGGAAATTCGAAAGAATAAAAAATATATAAATCTGGTTGCTTGCTACTCATAATTAAACAGCAATTTATTTAATTACTTAACCTTCATACCTACATTAATTTTGATATAATTTGAAACTTAAGCTTTTTATTATGTTCAGGCTAGACAGTTATTATCTGGCTGGAGATGGATTTATTATAAAGGTTACCTTCATTTTTTTACGAATAATGCCTTTGAGATCATCATCTGCCTAGCCATTTTCCAACTATGTTGGGGTCGGCTTCCAGTCTAATCGGATGCAGCTGAATACCAGTATTTTACATTTATCGACTGCATATTTCACCACCATAACCCACTTATTGGGTAATATGATATCCCTTGGTAAGACTGGTTGTCAGACTTTCGGGCTTCCGACGACTCGTAACGACTATCAAAGGTTTACAAAGGACAGCCGTGGTCAACGGCTTAACGTGCTTAATAATGCCTTTGCGATGTTAGATATAATTATATAGGTAGGTAATTACTTCTAGCTTGGAACTATTTGCTAATGAGTGTACGTTAGAGGTAACTTGATTACACTAACACGTGTCAATGTATTATTCTTTTGTGTGTAAAACGTTATACCGAAAAAGGTCTCAATATTTTAATACACACTTAGGCGGAGATCTATAAACGTTTCTTAGCACGTACTTTAGCTAAACGTTATAATTCCTGTCACTTGCTCAACTGTGAAACTCCATCATCTGCCTTTTCCTATGTTGGGGTCGGCATCCAGTCTAACTGGATGCATCTGTTAACCAGCTGGTCGATTCTGTAAAAATCTCACCGTGAAAACTTAGGTGAAGTGAGATGACTTTCCATCAGATGCTAGGGATTGACACTATTGACAGCAAACTTCAAAATCACTTCGCCTAAGTTTTCACTATGCGAATTTTAAAGAATAGACCTGCAGTATTTTACGTGGAGTGACTGCCTATCTGACCTTCACAACCCAGTTACTGTCAAACTACAAGTGCAAGACAGAGACGGTAACATATCAAAGCCAAATCACGCGCTAACTAACCTTTATAGATCGAGAACTATGAAGGTTACTTTAGCACGTGATTTGGCTCTTTAACTCCGAGACTAAAGCTGAGGCTTAATAAATCCTCTTCGTATTTACCATTCGTCTTAGCTTTTTGAAACCAAGATATTGCAATTTTGACAGTCACAGTGTCTTCTACATATTTGCACTTCTTTGTCATATTGCACGACGCGTGCGTTGCGTCGAAAATTCTGGAAGTCATATGCAGCTATTGTGTCAGCAGTTCATATTCGTGCAATATGAAGAAGTTTGTAAATAGAGTTGGTTGTCTAAAATTTCACCAAAAGATAGAAGTTGTTGTAATTAAATAATTGAAGTGATACAATTTTTTCCCATTCATGTAACTAAAAATTATTATTCAACAGTGTTCTAGACATTCACTAGTAAAAAAAATAATTATCGAAGGTAAACAAAATATCATCCTGTAAACGAAATGAGAGAGAAGCCTTCCGCTGCCAAAATAACCAACATTTTTTCTGCAAAAATTAAGAGCCCACTTAGTCATCGCCTTACAAATTAAGTTTCATTACAAAGACCTCGCAGAACTTTGGGCACGAGTTCGAGTTTTCTTTTACAACACTGGATTCTGAATATTCACTCGAGTTAGTTCAGGAAGTTAGCGGGATTTATTGCATAATGCGGTAGAGGTGCACTGAGCGCGGATTTTTGGTTGCTGGTGCATGAGATAAGGGGTGATTGTGACTGGTACTGAAATGAGGTATACTTGAAAGTAGATTTCTAAATAAGGTACTCGTTGAAAGACCTTTTTTGAAAAGTTCAATAAAATTGGCGAGGTACATTTTAGATGATAATGTATGATTCTGTATAATTAATAGTTTTTTTTATCATTTCAATTTAATTTATAGTCTTTGTATTCAGTTTAAGTTATTCATAGTTTTAATTTAGTCCTAATCATATAATTTTCTTGAGACAGATCCTCAAAGTTATTAACATATTAGGTGAGTACATTGACAAAATCCGAAACTATCCAGTACTGTCTATGAATTATACCCAACCCTACACTGCAAAGAAAACCCTACCCAACCTTAGCGCACTCTGTTCATTAAATCGCACATGCAGCCAACGTCTTCACGTACACAAACGTAAAGCACTCGAGAGACGCATCGCGCAAAACAAGTTTCATAAGCACTCCACCATTTCATAATACCGACTGGAAAGCGACGACGCACCGCTGAAAAATGTCTGAAAGCTACTTTACCATGAAAAAGTACGCATGGAAAACTCTAGTAGGATTTTACTTCCACGTCTTCAAATGAGGACATTATATCTGATTTATTTCAGATATTGGGTTTTTTAATTGGAAATGCTCGGTGTTTAAATTTAAGTAATATTTTTAACGAAATGTAAAATAATTTTAATAAGGAATTCAATAAATTCGTCGTTGATTTCCGATCACGTTCCAGAGAGTTTAATACTATTTAAAAAAAAAGGGTCACTTGTGATTGGTAATTCCTATTTGACTCAACGATTATTAAATAATAATGAATTAAATCTCATTACAAGATATAAATTATATTTTAATATGCGGACGAGTATTCCGGCGCATATGTAACGTTTTGTTTTTGTATAGTTAGTCATTTAATTTAGTACCTAGAGTAAATAGGTAGTTGTCATACTATATATATAACAATTTACTAAAATAGAGAGAAATAAATAGTATTATATTATATTTTTCCTATCACCATAACAATTCAGCAAAATGCTATAAACCAATATTGTGTTTTAATATAGTTTCATTAAGGAAAATTGTCAAGCATTGTTCTTGCTAATAAGCAGATAACGAAGTAATTAGATATGCGCTGTTACGATAATTGATTCTAATTGGTTTACAAACGCTTGACGATTGCTTTGATCTTTGAGTGGTTAGCGAAGAACAGTCGCAAAATAAAAGGTAAAACTCCATTTTTGACTTGCACTATGAACCTTTGTTATGAGGTCATGGGCCCGCTACTTAAGTTGGAAAAGAAGCTATTACAACATCGATTAATCTATTTGTTCTACAAGTGTACATTATACATTCATGAAGTTCCATTGACAGAATTAGGGGGCGTGGGTAGTACCTACTTTCCTTTATCCATACAATTCTAATCTTAGAATTTCTAAAGGATCTTGCTTGTTTTGTTCAAAAGGTCAAATTATGTGCCTGTTGTCATTTATCTAACAATTCCGTACCCTGGACTGCTTCTAAGAATTACTTGATGAAAACTGGTAATTTATTTACAAATTCTTAGTATATTTTGATGAGGCGATACTTATTAACATCGTAGCAATTAGTGATTCTTAGCCAAGTGGTGATTTGGTGTTATGACTTAACACATAAGCCACTTTATTGACTGCTTAAATAGTGAAAATTAACGGGAAAAATTAAAATAAATAAAGACGAAATACGAAGAGGAGGCCTTTGCCCAGCAGTGGGACACAAAATAAGCTAACAAAAAAAAAAGACGAAATAGCATGTTATTTTTTTTTTTTTTGGAAAATGGCATCTCGCAGTTCAACCCTACGGGTTGTCGACTGCTCAACCGGACTTTCCTGTGGATGCCACAATAAATTGGGCCTCCAGCCAGGGCATACAAACTTAAAAACTAAGCGACTACACGCTAAGGGCACCCCCCGTGGGGTTCGGACCTCGGCTTAGGGCGTCGCTGGGAGAGGACAGCAAGGGACAGGCTGGATCGGAATTATTTAATGGGGACGAATTTAAAGCTACAGGCTCAGCGGCGCGGGCTGGCTCGAGCAAGGGTCGGGGTGGACATGGTACGGGGTGTCGCGACGGGTCTCGACGGCGAGGACGGAAGGACGGATGTCGGGACTTGTACTTCTTGAAAGTACTGGTGGACTTACTACTCTCCTGGAGGAGAGTAGTGGCGTCGTCGGGGGTGGTGAGGGTGGTGAGGGTATGCCTTGGTCGGCGAATCCTACTTATACGGGAGGGAGTGTAACGGGAGGCCGCCGCAATCAGGGGATTGGGATGCTTTATAGCAGAATCGAAGTAGCGCTTGGAGAGGCGCTTCATGAACTGCTGGACGGTGGGGAGTATGAGATCGACGTGGAGATTCACGTTTCGGACATAGAAGGGGGCACCCGTGACCTTTCTGAGGAAACGGTTCTGGAGGGTCTGCATTTTATGCAGGAAACGAGGGTTGGCGTGCGCGAAGATTACGCAAGCGTATGTCATGATGGGACGGATGACCGCGGTGTAGAAGCGCAATTTGCACTTGAGTGACAATTTGCTGCGGGCGGTCAGTAAGGAGTGGAGCCTACCGAGAGCGAAAGCGGCGCGCGAACGCGCCGTCTTTATGTGCTCTTTGAAGTTGAGACGGTGATCGAGAATGACACCTAGGTATTTGGCTTGCTTACCCCAAGGGATCGGCTTGTCATACATAGAGATCGGGCTGGGAATAGCATGTTACGATACCTGTGACATTTATGTCTTGCACGGCGTGAAATTGGCGCCCGAGCGTAGTAAGGCTGCTAAAGGCCGTGTATTAAGACTAACTTAAGTCAAGCGTATCGTATACTATTTTATAGCTCGTCTGACCTGAACCTGCACTTATGTCCGGCTTTTCTGTGTAAAAATGGACTACATAAGTCACAGAAAAGCGTGGCTTAAGTTGTGCGGGTTAAGGTCATACAGTGCTATAATAAATATTGTTAACAGCCATCGTACCTTTAGAAAATAAAAAGTATGGAAAAATCTGAAAATAGGCAGGTTAGCGTGATGATATACGAGAATATGAATCGCACTGCCAGTCTTTAGCCCATATACTAAGAATCCCTAAAGGCCATCACGTAACAGATTTTTTCAAAGGTGTAAAAGGCTTCAACATAAAACTAGACCCAGGGGTACCACATACGTTTTTAACGAAAAGTAACCTCCCAAGGCTAAAATTTACTAGTCCCTACTCATACACATTTTTTCCATAATATTGTACAGTCAAGGACAAAAAATTACACACTTAGGCCCGTTTGCACTACAGGGGTTCTACTCCCTAAACACGAAATCTGTAGTTTCAGCCTGAGTTACGTGCACTTCCTGCTCTGTATCACTTACAGACATGAGATTAGTTCGGAGCCCGAACTTAGAATGAATGACAACACGATGTGACAGTTCTCCATTATCCCGATGTCTTTTTATCCGTTCGTAAAGTTGTTTTTTTTTTTTTGTCATACTTGGTTCGTATCTTCGTTAACGGACTTATAGAGTAGACCCCAGATTTCTAAAATACGTCTAACGGTAAACGAATTTAAAACATAGTTCTGTATATCGGCCCTCACTGACGAGTTGCAGGTCGTGAGTTTGAACCCAGGCAGGCAGGCGCTTTGTATAAACAAGTTCATCACAACAGCTGCTCTCAAAACGGTAAAGGAAAACATCGTAAGGAAACCAGCATGTCCTAGAACGAAACATTCGTTGTGACAAACAAGACGTTGTGACATCTACCAACCCGCACTGGACTCGCGTGGTTGAATTTATTATATAGCCCACTCCTTCTCGAAATGTAGTCTGTCTGGGACACAGACCTCTTTTGCAGTGGGAACATTATAGATACGTTATGATTAACTGGTAGAAAATGCCCATGGCATTAAGTCCGCCTCTGTACATTTGTGTGCTTATAGTATTAAATAAATAAATATAGGCTGATTATGTTCTGTTTCTGTTAATCGTTTGAAGATGACAGGGACAGAAAGGTGTTTTAAATATGTTTAGCTTTACAAATCAAAATTAAATCACTTCCAACCTACTTTAAACATTGGCAGAACGTTCGACACCGGCTATGCATGCAATAAAAAAAATGCATAGATTTCTATCCATTTTTTATGGCATGTTTACGGTGCAAACGGACCTTAGTGAACTTCAACAAGGTTTTTCTCCTAAAATATTGATTGCTATTAGGAGGTTATGCGTGAAGCATCCTCGTACTTTCGTGAATTGTATCATTTATGTCAACAATCCAAGCGATTGTCTGCAAAAGAAACACTTTTATTACAATAACTGTATTACATGTTTACCTTTTTTGGTCCTTAATTGTACCTGCCAAGCCAAATACATTAGCCATGATGGCCGTACCTAAATAGAATATTTTTCTAGTGATTTATGTTTCATTTTGATTACATTCAGGAATAATATTTCGGACGCTTGGGCGGGTAGACGGGATGAAGAGAAAACAGTTAGGTACCTATAGGTTATGTAGGCTAAGCTAGGTTGTTTGGCTAAAACATAAAAAGGGTCATATTGTTTTATGTTAAAATACAAAGAGTACTCTAATAACATTGTTTGTAAAAATGAAATGATAGGTTTTTGTAGTCTTTTTTTCATAACGATTATTTCATAACTTAGCAACCTAAAAATGCTTTTGATTTTATTAACAAATTCACACAGAATACTTAATAATATCATATTACGTAATAACAAAGACTTAGACAAAACTAATACACATACGCCAAGCGCTGCGATTCTAAACCAAAGTAGAAAACACACTATTTCTCAAATTCTCTCCCACTAGAACATTTTCTTTGTGCTGACGGAAAAAATCCTTATATTACACTCCCCACAGTGCGGTATTAGAGCGGAATATTGCAAGGGAATTACTAAGCAATTCCCTTGATCTCGGCAATCACGAGCTGCGCCGCGGAATGCTAAGGTCTCGTTTCTAAAGAGCGACCACAGAACACACACACAAAAATAAGCCGCAGCACTTATTGCAACTGTTAGTAAGATCGAGTGCTTGAATCTATCACATTTCAATCGTCACCGTGATAATTACGTGGCTTTGACAATTGTCTAGCTACATAACTGTGATAATTACGTGGCTTTGACAATTGTCTAGCTACATAACTGTGATGAAAAAGCAATCGCCAGTTGGCTGACTCAGTTTTTCTGTGAGCCACTCATGGCTCATTTTACAAACTGGTTACCTACTTGCATATTTTCCAAATATGGCTTGAGGATTGAAGTTTCTAATATTGATTGTGTAATGGACTATCGTTAGACAATCTTTATTATTATTGTCATTCTCCTGCCTTCATCCCAATTTATTTCCGGCAATATGTCTTTTTCTTCCATAGGTACATCTCTATTAGTCGTCATCTCGGTAGTCACCCCCTTTCTAACCATATCATCATTCACACAGTCCTTTCATATTTCTTTGGCCTTCCCTTACTCTTATAACCATTTGAGTTCATTGTCGCGATATCGAAACCTACCTCTAACCACTTCGTTCAGTGATACGTTCGGCTGAGGGGCTGAAGACATCCGCGTTACACACACTTATATTCTTTTTGATTACCATTCGCGTGTGGTAACAGCTATCGAAATGTTCGCAGTAGTTTTATAAGACGCGCCAACTAAAAGTTAGGGGCCGTACCGTAGGATATTGAGATGACAGAAAATGTACCGACCTGAACCAATACGAATAAAACAAATAATATAAAACGTTTGTGAAATATCTTTATTTATCTTCTCAATTTGAAATTAAAATAATTATGGACTTTTAGAACTAGGTATTTAATAAAGGGTCAAGTTCTCTATTTCATATTCCTATGTTTTTTTACGAAAATCTGATTATCGTCTTACAAAAAAATAATTAACCAAAGTTCACCGTGGGTATTTTCATCGTAGAACACAATCATATTTTTAGTAAAAAAACAATTTTTAACATCGCGTGTAGATTCATTTTAAACCGACTTCCAAAAAGGAAGAGGTTATAATGTTTGACTTTATGTAAGTTGTTTTTTAGTTAAAAAAAAACACTTTTTTCACTTTTTAGATCCAACTTGATGAGAGAATTCCATGAAAATCAAGGGAAACCCTCAAATTTTATAGGCAAACCTATAGCGATTTGGGTATTTTTTAAAGTAACTTCAGCATTTGCTCTCGAAAATCATCATAAAGGTAAAGTGGAGCTGATGATGAAGACCACAAATGGCCATCGGAAATACCCAATGCTAAATATTTCACGGGTTGCGATTTGATTACTTTAATATGGTTGCTAAGCAATTTATGCTCGTCACAATGCGCCATACGCATTGTGACGAGCGGCCGGGTTAAGGAGTTGGAGGAGTGAGGAGTTCTCCTGGTAAGAATCAGAAGAACTCCTCAACAATAATAACGTACCAGCATCGGGAAAAGCAATATTTGATAACATGTGATGAGCAGTTGACATTGGGGTTTGAAAGGCTATGCTCTCGAGGTGGTCCCATTATCACCAAGTCAGAATCTAAAAATTTTTTTTTTTTTTTTTACAATTCGCATTTTCGTTTATTGACACCTACTTTTTTTTGTAAAAAAAGTTTTTTTTGTAATCGTTGACCGTGACCGTATCACTGTTTGAAACTGAGTCTAGCTTCCATCGCCGGTCACTATTTCGTTACAAAATTCAATAAAACCTCGACCAAACTCTATTCCACCCGCTACGCTATGTAACTAACTGTGAAAAAGTTGAATTAAAAATTCCTTTGTACGGAACCACTGGGGATCCGTCAAAGGGTTGATATAACATTTTTCATAGGCTTCAAAATCTTTTTGTTCCATTTCCATAAAATCATGGCGGCTCTTAAAATGGACAAATTTTAGTACCTACTCGTAATTAATTTATGAAGGGTTCGAAAATCTTTTTTGTTGATTGTGCCAAAGTACCGAACCGTACCTATCTACAGATGGCAAAAAAAAATCTTAATATTTTTTGTACCTTACTCAGAAAACAGTATAAATAAATCATATAATATACTTAAAAAGTGGACAGAAGTTGTAGATGTTTTTTGTTCAAAACCATCTACAACTTTTGTCCACAGTTTTTTTTGTCGAGCTCTACTAATAAAGTTGAGCTCTTGTGGAAAGTTTGTCGGGGAAGTAATTCCTCCTATAACTATTTATGGTGACCACTAGGGGCGCTGTGTTTCAGTTAGGATTAACATTACTTTTACATTACTTTCAAAAACATATTCACTAATCGTCATATTATCAACAAGTTTGAGGATCCTGGCAATATCACTACATTCGGAGAAAACGCTGGTGGTAGTTGTGTAATCTTCCAAATGCTGTCGCCAATTTTTGTGTTGTTTGGAATGACAGTGAATTAATTTTAAACATTGTCTTCTAAAAGCGCTCCAACGTTTATTACCCATCCAGCTTATCGCAATTTCTCACTTACTAGCCAAGAATAATAAAATATAATATTTTATCATTCTTTTTTAGAATCTATTTACCCATGTAATATCATAATGTTTCTTTCTCTACACGCATAGAGAGCATTAACTCGTAGGGTTTATGGTTCATATTGTGCACAGATTGTCAGGTTGCCAGGTCATAACCGTAGCCATTCCCTGTTAATATTCCACCAGCCTGCCTCCATACAATTTGTAGTAGTAAGTTTGACGAACAAAATGTAAATAACCAGTTAACTCAGAAAGAATTTTGTGAAGCTTATAGTAATGTGATTTGTCAACATCCTCTAGACTTCGAGTGATTGATTATATCGAGGTTTTTGTTTGAGAAGGTGGTCTGGTAGAAGATTATTTTGTGTTGATAGGGATTTGACAGATAATAATAATAATAAATGAGCCATGACCCTGTTCCGGATACCGGTGGGCTACTAGTTTTTTTTATATTTTTAAATGTTTTTATATTTCTTATATTCTAATATTTAAAAATATAATTTATATGTGTTTTTTTAATTAAATAAAGGAGATAATAAATAATGTGATGGGCGTTTTAATATTTTCCAACGTGACGATATTATCGGCCACGGCCACGCGATAACTCAGGGAAGTAAAATGTATGGTAATAAAGAAAGAAAGAAAGAAAGAAAAAGTATTTATTGCGACTCGTACAGGAAGATTACAAACTAAACTAAACACAGTAAAATAAAAATCTAAGATAATAAAAAAAAAGTGATAAAAGGAAAATTATACAGAAACTCCTATACGAGGCCAAAAGGCTCCTATCTCAGCATGATGCTGCGACATTTAAAACAAAGAAAATGTCACAGCGCTGGTATTCTGATAGGGCCCGCAGTGATGTCATGGGCAGTTACAGAAACAGAAATAAATAATTAAATAAAATATTAGCAAAATAATAAAATAAAATATTTTTATTCTTTAATCTGCGCCAGACGTAACCTCATTACTTGTCTATGCCTTGAGCGCCAGAGGCACTCTGTTGTGTCTGTGGCATATACGTAGTATCTTTAAATAGTCTGTGGTGGCATAGGTGTGACAAGTAAATGGTCGCAGGCGCCGAACCTTACGGAATACGGCGAGAAGTAAATACAAATAAATGCATTTAAAATATATTACACATAACGTTACGGCTATCTAGTGGAACAGTATTACAGAGAGTAGACAATAAAAGTGGAATGTGGTAGTCAATTTTAACGGCATGGTTGAAATGTAGAAATAGAAATAAACTAATGATGAGTGTTATCGAGTTACAAATTTTTTCAAGAAACAAATGACAACGAAGCAAAACATTGTGTAGGCCAGCAACAACTATTCGTGTGATGCTGCCAGTAAAAATGTGGAATAAACAATAAAATTAATTAATTATCGAACATGTACATAATGTAATAAGTAATAATAATAGTAATGTAATACTAGTAATAGTAATAATAATAGTAATGTGTACCTGTATAAAAACCTACATCAAAAATTGCCGAATCGGAGGTGACATCTGTCATGTCACCTCCGATGTAAAAACACGAAAATGAGAATATTGATATGAAAAAATGTTGACGAGATTAGCAGCTCGCCGTGCACGCCCACCACCCCCGGACTCGTCGCTCAGCCCCGCCCCGCCACCGCCGGAACCCAGCCCCATCGAGAGTGCTGTGACACCGGCCGTAGCAGTTGCGTCGAGCTCGAGCGACGAGTATTTCTCTCCGCCGACGTCGCCAACACCTGTACGTCGGCAGGGGAGAGGCCGGCCACCGAGGAGCTTGGGACTTAGGGGCCATCCGGCCCCGAGTCGGGTCCCCGCTACCGGTGGTTGTGTGCAGCGCATGAGATGGACTCAGTCTATGAATGAGAACGTCATGCGCGCATATTACGGGTCTACAGAGGGGGGAATTAACCTCACTGCGTACCGCGATAGGATGCTGTCTCTGTTCCAGGAACTGGAACCAACCGTCAACGTTTCGGCCCAACGACTGTCGGATCAGGTGCGGGTCATCCAACGCAATCACAGGTTGGACGATATCGCACTTGATAGGCTGCGCTCAGAGGTACTGAGCAACCATATCGTCTCGACTTCGGCACAAACTGCGGCACAAGCGTCAATTATTGATGCCATCCCGCCGCGGTCCAATCATGTTGAAGAAGACGATGATAGGGTTGACACAGTAAGTAGCCAGTGCAATGTCCGACTGAGGAGCGCACTGGAGGATGCATTACGCGAGTATAGATCCACTCCAACCGAACTTAGACCCCGATTACCACGGTTACCCATGCACAAAAAAAATAGGGCGCTGGTGTGTGCCTTGGACTCGCAGCTCAAGAGTTTCTTCGAGAGCAGCGAGGATCTCGTTGATACACATTCGATCCTGTACTGTGCGGCTGTGGCGGCATGTCGTTTAGCTAACGTCAAATTCCCAAATTGTGACGGAGCTATTCGACCAAAACCAGCCGTACCAGCCTGGCAGCGCAGGATCGAACGTCGTATTTTTGGGGCCAGGGTACTCATCGGCAAACTATACTGCTTCAGGGAGGGCAATACACGACCACGTGTGATGCGCTTTGTAAGGCGGGCATTCTCGGGGACTGGAATCAGCCCTCGAGAATACATGTCCCGTGTCACAGAGCGCATCGACTTCCTGAAGCAGAAAGTTTGTGCATGGGCGAGCCGAATTCGGCGGTATAAGCGGCGGGTTGATCGATACACGCAGAATCGCATGTTCCAGAGCGATGAAAGGTGGGTGTATAGAGCTTGGGAGCGACCTGAACAAAATGTGACAGATGTATGCCGCCCGGATGATGCCGCCACAAGTGCATTCTGGTGCAGCATCTGGTCGGTGCCCGTCTGTCACACTGAGGCTGACTGGATGCAGGATGTCGAGCGAGTGTGTGAGTCTGTACCAGAAATGGAAACAGTGCTAATTACGCCATCAGACGTTGCCAGAGCGGTCCGTCCGTTACCGAATTGGAAATCACCGGGACCGGACGGACTGCACAATTTTTGGCTGAAATGGCTAATTAGTTCACACACTTGCCTGGCATCTCAGTTCCAGTCATCCTTAGAGTCTGGGTCGCTACCGCAGTTTCTAACAACAGGCGTTACCCACCTGCTCTATAAATCAGGTAGTCCCGCGGAACCCAAGAATTATAGACCGATCACGTGTTTGTCGACGGTTTATAAACTTCTTACATCCATTTTGAGAGCGAAAATTAATACACACATTGAGAGTAACTCGATTATGTCTGCCTCTCAAAATGGATGTAGGAATGGGTCCCGCGGTACTAAGGAGCTACTCCTCATAGACATGGCCATTAGCCAACAGGTTCGTCGATCCCGCAAGGATCTGTCGACATGTTGGATAGATTACAAGAAGGCATACGACTCGGTGCCACATACGTGGCTCATGAGGGTGCTGGAGTTGTACAAGATAGATGCAACTCTACGCACCTTCCTTGAGTCATGTATGGGGCAATGGAAGACGGTCCTTCGTTATCCAGGATGTCGACAGATCCAGGGGAATGATGAGCCTGTATGGATTAAACGGGGAATATTTCAGGGCGACAGTTTGAGTCCACTTTGGTTTTGCTTAGCCCTGAATCCTCTAAGTACACTACTGGAGGATTCAGGTCTAGGCTATCGGTTGAAGAGAGGTGGTCAGGTCATATCTCACCTCCTTTACATGGATGATTTAAAACTCTTTGCCCCCAACAAATTGCGTCTGATGGAGCTACTGAAGGTAACTGAAACTTTCAGTAGCGCCATCAGGATGGAATTTGGTGTGGACAAATGTGCAGTCATGCATGTAAAGCGAGGGGAGATTATGGAATCCGAGGGAATTCAACTCTCCGATTCCATAAGCCTCAGATCCCTCTCCTCATCAGAAAGCTATAAGTATTTGGGTATGTCGGAAGCGTTAGGCATCAACGATGCTGACATGAAGCAATCGTTGAAGGAGCGCTTCTTTTGTCGCCTGAAGAAGGTATTAAATAGTCTTCTTTCGGGCGGAAATAAGGTGCGCGCCTTCAATGGTTGGGTCATGCCGGTTTTGATGTACTCTTTCGGCATACTCAAATGGACTCAGACGGAACTCGACGCCCTGGATAGAAGAGTCCGTACACTACTGACCGCAAACCGGATGCATCACCCACGATCATCGGTGATGAGACTGTATATCCCGCGGAAGTGCGGGGGTCGAGGCTTTTTAAATGCGAAGACCCTCCACAACCGCGAGGTGTGCAGTCTCAGGGAATATTTTTTAAAAGCCGAAGTGGGTATGCACCGTGATGTGGTCGCAGTGGACAAGGGGCTCACCCCGCTCTCCATGGCTAAAGAGAACTGGCGCAAACCTGTAGTACTTTCTACTGATGATCGCAAGAAGGTATGGCAAAGCAAGGAGCTTCACGGGCGCTTCTACCGGGCTCTTCATGAGCCTGGTGTAGACTTCTTAGCGTCCGTATCCTGGCTACGTTTTGGTGACCTTTTCGGGGAAACTGAAGGTTTTGTCTGTGCAATTATGGACGAAGTTATCTTAACGAATAACTACCGGAGACATATTATGAAGGACGGGACGGTTGACGTGTGTCGGGCATGCCACCGTCCGGGAGTCTATCAGACATATTATCTCTGGTTGTTCTCGTCTGGCTAACGGCGAGTACTTGCACAGACATAACCAAGTAGCTAGGATTATTCATCAGCAACTTGCTTTGAAATATAAACTTGTGGATTCTGAGGTACCGTACTACAAGTATGTGCCCGACCCAGTTCTTGAAAATGACCATGTCACATTGTACTGGGATCGGTCTATCATTACTGACAGGACTATTGTTGCCAATAAGCCTGATATAGTAGTGATAGACCGATTAGCGCGCTGCACAATGATTGTCGATGTTACCATTCCACATGACGGGAACCTCGTGAAAGCTGAGAAAGAAAAGCAAATTAAATATCTCGACTTAGCACACGAGGTTGTTGACATGTGGAATGTTAGCTCGGCTACCATTGTGCCGATTGTCGTATCGGCCAATGGACTGATGGCCGAAAGCCTCGATCAACATCTATCGAGGCTCTCGTTAGGCGGTTGGGTCAAGGGCCTGATTCAGAAGGCAGTACTCCTCGATACGGCTCGCATTGTGAGGAGGTTCCTGTCTCTGGAGCCCTAACCACCGGTAGCTTGGACCCTGCTTCCGACACCGGCGGATCGCTATTTTTTTATATTTTTAAATGTTTTTTATACTTATTTTATAATTTAAGAAATATTTAAAAATGTAATTAGATGTGTAACTAAACAAATAAACGAAAATAGTAATGTAATACTAGCAGCGCCCCGCGATTTCACCCGCATAAGATGATCCCTTGGGAATATCAGGATAAAAAGTATCCTATGTGTTATTCTGATGTAGGTACTGGTATAGCTTTCTGTAAAGTTTCATCAAAATCCGTTCAGTAGTTTTTGTGTTATCTGTTCATCCATCCTCACAAACTTTCGCGTTTATAATATTCAGTAGGAAGTAGGATGTGAAGACGTTTATAATATTCAGTAGGAAGTAGGATATGAAGACGTTTATAATATTCAGTAGGAAGTAGGATATGAAGACGCTTTCGAATTACCGTCATCGATAACGAGACGTGCAGGATTATAAAAGCGCACATTCCTGAATGTGACCTCAGCTCTTTATGAAATTCTAGCTGACCCGGCGAACTTCGTACCGCCCCGCCAGCCGCTTCACCCCCGCTTTTTAAGTCTCTGATGTCTTCTAAGATATTTATATTTTCTAAGATATTTATATAAATAATAATAATAAATAGCCTATGACACTCACAAATGATGTGGCTTTCTATTGGTAAAAGAATTTCCAAAATCGGTTCAGTAAATCCAGAGATTACCCCCTACAACCTCACAAACTTTACGTCTTTATAATATTAGTGTAGATTAAAAAGAAATCAACATCCATTTGCCTACTGCAGAAATCAAATTGGGAGTAGAAACGTTTTTCTTTGAAAATAAAAATATTTTGGAAAATATTCAAAGAAAAATCCACCAATAAATATGTATTTCTATTTAAAACCGCTAAATGTACCTAAACCCTTATTACGAAGGTTTCACAAAAACGCTGGTGGATGCCATTATAGTCACCGGTCACAACTGTGGCCATTGACGTACGTGGGTCTGACGGATTGACAATAATGACAACGGTTTCCGTTCCAAGACATGGACTGGGTTGGTGCAAGTTTTGAGAGGAAGAGAAGTGACATTTTAAAAATTCTGTAAATGTTGATGTGGGAAATACTTCAAAGGACGGATAAAGATATTGTTATATTATCAACCTAAGGTATTTAGAAAACCCAGGATAGTTTTATGTAAGCATGGCTAGGATCCGTATATTGATATTTTTCGGACACTAGGGAGTAAAGTATCCAGCTGTAAATATGGCACGAGTTTCGGCTGTGTATAGCTTTGACTCCTTCAAACATTTTTCGAGACGAGACTTTTGTGTGAATATAGTGTGCCTTACTTAACCTGGGTCAAATAAACTTATTATATTTCTTTCTTTAGACACATTTACATACAAACACATTTTCACACTTATTTCAACAACAGCTACACAATGTGATGTCAATCAACTGGTTAAAGGGAAAATATTAGGCGGAACATCCATTTGAACCTAAACTAACTGCCTGCCGCAAACCACAATATTTACTCTGTCACATGTTGACACACACACACACGTTTCATATCACATGTTAACTCGGATATGGTACAGTAACTACTTAGGCTGCACGTCAGAGGTAACAAAACCAGTGTAAACTGGCCTCGCATTCTATCGAATCTCCCGAAACTCCGTACTACGCTAGTCCAACTCAAGGTCAAATTGTTAGCACAGACGTCCGGCCTACTGTACCTTTTTCATCTAAGAAGAAAAAACAAACCATCATCAGTCACCAGCAACTTGCAACTCGCGCCATCACCAAACAAAAACCGAAACGTAATCGTTCACGTTTGACGTTAGAGCACGTTAAATTACCGGCGTGGAATCTTATTTATTTGACAGCGGGACGTGAGCCCGCCGCCTCCGGCCAGATTAAAGTTCCTTTCTTCAGATCTTTTACAACGACAGATACCTTTTTTTGGAATGTCTAGAATGGAAAATAAATATTTCTGGAGTGTAAGTAAAAGTTTCAATATATTGGGTTTAGTCGTAAACATGTTGGTGATTTGTCACTGGCTGACTGTTGAGTGATTTCTTGACCTAATAAATTGTTGACTATCTTTCTTTTCCCACGGGTGTGTTCCTATTGTGGAGCAAAAAGGGCGACGTTATGTTCCTTCAAAATCGTTTTTAGATCACTCAGGTTAGGATACCTTAGCCGAGTATATCTGCAACCGAACGAAGCCCTTCGTATAATAATGATCGAACTTCACAGCAGTTAGGTTCGTTTGATCACATATTATCTACGGCTTGATTTGTATTGCAACCATTGGCAGGCACATCGATGCGTAACCTGAATTCAGCACAATGATTCTTCTACGAAATTTTCTCCCTAGGGTAGAAAATTAGTCTTTTATTTATTTATTATTCGTCGGTTATAAAAAAAAAGCTGCTGTTCCATTCATTTTCACCGCGTAGGTATTGCACGTTTCTATGGAACAGATGATTTTTTTTAATAACCGACGTAATATTTCTTTTACCACCCTGTAATCTAAAGCCATGTGCCTTTACAAGAGTAAATATAATCACTACCGGTTTCAAAGCTTCGCCATGTTGCTCAATCTCCAATTAAAAGCAATATCATACGGTATAGGAACCGAAATACAAAAATGAACAGGAATATTGTAAAAATCACGATAACTGTTTTATAGAGTGCTATGTGACGTCATCATTTCCTTTCCAGTTTTATATATCGTTAACAAACTTCCCAGAATTTTGTTTTATCAAAGAAATTATGCAAATAATTTTTTACTGAGTTCACAGAACAATTTCATCAGAGCAATTTTAAATGAGAGTTATTTTTAAAATTTTCTCTGTAAAACAACCACCAATACAGCTTGAATATTAAGCAATATTATTTTTTCATTTATGTTCATAAAATTAAAGCTTATCTACATTTCTACAAATAAAACAATTTACTTTTAAAAATAAAAATAAATTATTCAAAATCTTCTTCAGCAAATATTTCTGACGAACCGGAAGTGGTTCATAATCCATGGCAGTCATCACGTTCAGGGCCTCTACTAACTACCGAATCTTATATTCTTCAAAAACTGTAAAGTAATTAGAGGTTTAAAGGTTTTGAAGGTTTATTTTTTTGAAGACGTCAAGCAACTTGTACTTTTGTATTTCGAAACGAATAATTGTTATAAACTTTTTCCAGCCGTCATTCTGTCCCCAAGAGTCATGAATTTTTAACGATTGTTTTTTAAGGGCCACTCTTTGTAATGAGCTCCTCAATTCAGAATATAATATAATTATACATTAATCTTAATTGCTACTAAATTAATGTTCTGTGACCTTTGTAACAAAGCCTACACTTTGACATCGTGAATTTATTATTAAGCCATTAGAATTTTCACATTTTATTAGCTGAAAAGCTAAATGGTAAAGTATTATTGTGTTAATGTTGCAATTTTTTTTGACAGACATCATAAATTAGTTAATTAATTAATTAGTGATTAATTAGTTTTAGTGTTAGAAGCTAGTCTATAGTAAATGGCACAATTAAGAAAAAATGCGGTTGGAGAGACTTTTGAAAAGTCCTAAGTAAAACGTCTTAATTAGAGGTTTGGCTCTCGCCTATTTCCTCCTCCAAAATTGGACCAATTTAAAAGATATTTCATAAACTGAATAAGAAGGATATATATACTGTATACCTGTTTTTTTTTTCATTAATAGTTGTCAAATCTGTACACTAGGCATCTGTTGCCAACGGATTAAATCGGCATATTTACCGACTTCAAAAAAAAGGAGGTTATCAATTCGACACGTATGTATGTAATATTATTGGAATTGCATTATATTCACATATGACAATCTATTAGGGCTTCCAAACCAATATACAAAATTTAATAGACGTATGTATGTATGTTTGTCCACGCATATCTCCGTAACTATTAATCGGATCGTGACCATTTTTTTTATTAGCTTACATTTACTTCAACTTAGGGAAGAGTGCAAGTTTCATCAAAATCAATTCAGTAATTTTCAAGATATGGACGAAGACGTGAAAGTGTGATGGCCTGGCTTATTGATACGAGCTACGGGTGTAGTGTCAAAGGGAAAACATCTCAAAACCTTGGTCAAATTCTAGTGCAACAACTAAAAATTAGAAATAAAAAGTAATTTAACAAAATTAAACCGACTTCAAAAAGAAATTAACTCAAAATTATGAAATAATTTTAATTTCGGAAGTCGGTGACAAAAAACTAAAACTATAAAATACAGATCCCAAAGACATCGACTTCCGAAATTAAAATTATTTCATAATTTTGAGTTAATTTCTTTTTAAAGTCGGTTAAATTTTTTTAAATTACTTTTTTTTGAGGGTTCTAGTGCTTATATAAATAATGTATCATCAAAAAGGAAAACAGAAATATACAAGTAATTATATTAAATTTTATTATTCTGTAAAAGATTATTGCTATATGGTCAATAACCAGAAAGAAAACAGGCGAGAGCGTTTCTATGGACAAACGACCACCCGCATTTTCTCATAAGAAAGTTTGACCAGGGAATTATCTTTTATCAATTTTGTCACAATAACTAGCATATCTGTGATAATTATGGATTAGATGACGGCAAAATAATATATCTGTATGTATATATCTATGAAGAAACACAGTTTGATCGAGTAACTATATTAGAAAGAAAAAAAGAAAGAAAATACATTCATTTAGCACAGACTAAAAGACACAATACTCCAGTTTTTTTTTTAAACAATGACATTTGCTTACTTTGTAAAGTATTATATTATTTTTTTATTGTGAATGTGAAGACAATGTTGGTCATTTTACATGTATATTTTTTTTTATTATTCTCTCTGTTCTGTTAGTTTTTTTTTCATGGTCTGGCAGTTTGAGTAATTTATGTGGCCTACCCAAATGTCCTTTCTTTGGTATTGTTCGTCGAATCGTAGGCTCCTTAAGTCTTGAGTTGAGCTGCACGATTTTTGACAAATGCGTGCACTGACTGGACAGGTCCTCTCAATCTGTGTGGTTCTTTCCTCAAAAGACCACCTCAGACATCGATCTACATGGTCTTCATATAACCTGACCAAGATTATGTCTGGACTTTAAAATAGACTGTGACCTCTGAGTTTGTTTCGGCCTTTCTTCTCAGAGTAGTCAGATAGGTAACGCCGACTTCATCTAGTTTAAAAAAAAAACACGACGTGTAAAAGTGTTTGTACAAACCTACTTACAAAAAATAAAATCATTTCATTTCAGATAGTCAGTTAATAGCAGAAAATAATTTATTTTTATTTCAACAAAACTCGTACGAAAAACTGTAGCTTCCCAATGAGTCTGTTTCGAACTTAGTACAAAATAACACGGACGGGGAATGTGTCAAAACTTCCTTCATTTACGTATTCGAGTCATTTTAGCAGTACGTGCGTCCGACGTCCTTTCACATAGACTGTATGAATTAACTTTAGAACATGTTGCCAGAAATTTGCTTGGCTACGTTTATATTTACCAGAGTTTTTTCACCACTGTTTATCTACCACTAGGTTTAAAAATATGAATTTTAGTACATTACTTAACTTTAGTGCGCGCGCAATGAGGCGTGATTTTATGTATTTGTGTGTACATTTCTTAACAGTAACTTTATGCTAAGAGAATAAAAAACCAAAGCCTGCTCACTGCTGTAATCTAACCAGAAAAAAACATGAGTGGATCATCAATATTATAATTGACATTAAAACATGCTAAAACATCATCCTCATCATGATTCACCTTATCTACATACTAATCAGTGTAGCCCTCTTTTCTGATAAGCCATCACAAACAATTTCCGCCTCTCCATATTCATCCTTTAACCAAAACTATCTCACTCCTCCCAAAATCATAGCCTCTCCAAATATTTCAGGGGGTTCATCCTAACATAATAGCCGAACATCGTTCTACGTAACAGTGTCCTATTCGGGAGCATCGTTTTGGCAAATGTGCGCCAGTGACGAAGCCAAAGCTGCGTGCATTTATCTTGGCCTAAGTCCATCATAATAATTATATTGTGGAACATGGTCTTTGTGTTCGCGGGAAGAGTATTTATTTAATTGAAATGTTTTAAAAATTAAATAATTCTTTTCATTTCATTTTTGTATGCTATCTCCAGATTTTAATACCTACCTACCCTCAGTTAGTAGAGACTATTCTAGCTGAATCTATGTTCCAATCTTCAACCTTATGCCGTTTCCAATCAATTCTCTGAACCATTTTTAATTGCATTATACAGAAAATTCGTAAATGACGTGATAAAAATGACATACTGGTTTAAGCCCAAGATCTTCACCCTCTCTCTGTAATATTGAGCAAATGACTGATGAGCTCTTCACAAAGTCATCCTTGACTTGGAGCAATATTGATTGATTACTATTGATTGATTGTAAACGCAGCAACTTCGCTAATTTTCATAAGTGTTCTTTTCATTTAATTTTCTTTTATTTCTTTTACTCGCTGATCGCATTTACAGCGCCCTCGCTTCACCTCGACTGCCCTAGGCGAGAACAAATACAGTGTAGTGTCGGACCCTCCTTTTGTTGTTGTAACTTTTATGTACGGAAACGCTCTGTTATTACAAACCGACGTATTTTTGTGAAAGATTTTATGAGCATACAATAAATGTTTACTTTGTTTACTTTTATGTTATCAAGGCTTTAGGTTTGAAACTGTTAATGATTTTATTCGTTCAGTATGAGTTGCTTTAATTTTTTTTTATATGTACTTAGACAATTTTTATACGTTGAATCCATTCAGTTTTTCACGATTATTCTTAAGGCTTGTATTGATTATACTTGAGCTTTTACCATTTCAATAAAAACGTTATTCAAGCGTCCAAGTACCAACATGTACTATACAATTTTGATTTAGAAGTTTCAATTCATGCTGCTATTACATTTTTGAAAAACACTCGTTTTGACGATGTTATAATTTTACTAAAGTGCTTTTTTCAAATCGGTAGCCAATCTATTCTACTTGACATGATTATGATTGACCTTGATCTGTTTCCCGGAAAATTTTACGACACAAGAACCCTGAACCCGATCATACAATAATTCATAATAATAATATGGACTATAATCTTCAGTGACGTCAATCTCATTAATAACATCCATGACGTAGCAGAATATAATAATACTTCAACAATCTTCTGAACATGGCCGTATGCTAACAATGGTTTATAGTTACATGGAATTTTCTATTCACAGAGTACCTACTTGCAAACTTCTAAGCCCCTTTGCTTTAGTTGAATTGAAATACTTGCGTAGTATTATATATATATAGCTTTGTTTGTGTTGCTATTCTAGAATTAAACGGAGAATTGAAAGATTTGTAATTTAAAAAGCCATAAAAACCGCTTGTAGATAAGCACACGATAAATAGGTACCTATTAGTTTTTTTAAACCTGATTGCGATATGTTTGCGGACGAATGTAATGTAATTCACTTTTGCCGTGTTATGTCCAAATAAAAATAATAAATAATCTGATAACCGCAATATTTTATGCCCAAATTTTTGTAAAGAAAAGCCAATAAATTGATAACTGAAAGTTTCAATTCGCCAAAAGAAAATTTTGACATGAGTTATTCCTTAAAACCTTGAACTCTTACAAAATTAACAACGTTGTATATTTTACCAAACTTTCCTAATCATTGAAACTATTCCAATTAACCGAAGAAATATCTAAATTGAAAAGCGAAATTACTTTGAATTCCTGACGATCTACATCCAAATAGGAAAAACGTTCCTGTCGGGGATTTGAAATCCCACTCACCGGGAAATTAAAAAAGTTTCAAACCACTTTGGCAAACTTCATTACTGAGATCTACAGGGTAGTTCCATCCTTCAAAATGTATAATGTTTAATATTGCCGCTATTTGTATGGGATTTACGTTGCATTACTATTTAAACTTGATGCAACTGGATTCGTGAGTTTAATTGGTTCAGCTTTAATTAACTTTTTTGTGCTGCCCCAGGCAGCTTCTGTTTACGCGAAGGTCTGTAAATATAGAGAAGTAATTTAACGAGCTATATTTTAATTTTAAAACTTGTTTTTAAAAAGTGAATTTTACAAAGAAGGAATAAATTAATCATGAATTTTGTATAGAACTAGGTACCTGGTTAGGGAAGGTTTTAAAGCCGAATCAAGTATTTCATAGAACTTACCAAAGTGAAAAGCATATTATTCGGTAGTGCCATAAATGTTTTAAAAGTCCTGTAACTGAATTATTTCTACATATTAAAACAAAACTCAATTACCCGTAGTACTCAAACCGTATAAAAGCCTTCATAGTTTATACCACGGTTCGTTTCACAATAGAAAACATGGTTGAAAAGCTTCATATTTATAAACTGCAGCTATTAAACGTTGATGAACATTCACGTCATGACGAAAGGCCCGTAGGTACATTTCCGCGTACGCCTCGTTACTTCAAACCGACCATCCGTTGGTAGCGAAGTGGGTCAAAGTCCTGGTGTTTTTTCACTCGAGTCATTATGAGTTATAGGAAAAATTAAATTGTTTTAGGAAGTTGGTGACAGAGTTGGTTTATTCATTTTTGCGGTCAAAAGAGATCAGCTATATATATATTTTTGGTTATAAAACTTTTTTTAATAGATGGTAATTTACATTTTTCTAAAGAAGTAGGTACTTATGTAGGTAAACACGGTTATTATTAGGTATATTACTTTGGGGTGACATTTTGTATGCGTTTCCATTAATGATTTGTATGAGTTTTGAGCCTGATTGCATCAATCAATTAATTCAGTCTATCACATGTCACTACACGCCAGACTAAACTTTTTTTCAAGTTTCATCACAGCATTAATTTTGAAGATCGAGAGTGTGTCGACCAGGGTGGCGTACCTTATACTCAGAATATCCGAAAGGTATTCGCTGAAGGTCGTACAGGTTTACGCCCCGACCTCTTCACACCCCGACGATGAGGTAGAGACCATGTATGAGGATATTTCCAGAGCCATGCATGGGTCTAAAACTCACTTTACCGTTGTCATGGGGGACTTTAACGCGAAACTGGGTAAACGAAACGATGATGAGCTGCGAGTGGGGCAATTTGGAGTTGGACGCCGGAACCACCGGGGCCACCTACTGGCCAGTTTTATGGAGAAGGAAGGCCTCTTTATGATGAATTCCTTCTTCAGAAAACGTGAGCACAGAAAGTGGACCTGGCAGAGCCCGGATGGTGCAACTAAAAATGAGATTGACTTCATTATGTCGACGAAGAAGCAAGTGTTCAATGATGTCTCTGTGATCAACGCGGTGAAAACCGGAAGTGATCACCGCATGGTAAGAGGCACATTGAACTTAAATATCAAGCTGGAAAGATCTCGACTGATGAAGTCTACGCTCCGTCCTGCACCGATCCAGGTCCATAACCCCGAGAGCTTTCAGCTCGAACTTCAGAATCGTTTCGAATGCCTAGGGAGCTCCGTGGACGATTATAACGATGGGTTCGTGGAAACTGTCCATACGGTCGGGTCTAAGATCTTCAAGACCCGTCGTACGAATTCAAAAAAGAAGCTCTCTGATCCTACTTTGCGGCTCATGAAGGAGAGGCGCGAGATGATCTTGCAGTCTTCGGATGATGCGCAAAATTACCGGCAACTCAATAGACGGATCTCCAAGTCCTTGAAAAGCGATCTTCGCCGCTTTAATACAGACCGTATTAAGGACGCGATAGAGCGAAATAAAGGCTCCAAGGTCTTTGCTAGAGATCTGTCTATTGGGCAGAGCCAGCTTATGAAACTGAAGACCGAAGATGGCAGGATCGTATCCGCCAAACCTGAGCTGTTGAGAGAGATCGAGAGGTTCTATGGACAGTTATACACGTCAACAAGTAACCCCGTTATGAATCTGGCAAACGAACCGAGAGCTAGATTGACCCGGCACTATACCGAAGACATCCCGGACGTCAGCCTGTACGAGATTAGGATGGCTCTGAAGCAGCTCAAAAACAACAAGGCGCCGGGTGATGACGGAATTACGGCCGAGTTGCTGAAGGCCGGTGGAAAACCCGTTCTTAAGGCCCTTCTGTTCTGTTTGGTTCCGTCATACTCGAGGGCAAAACACCACAGGCATGGAACAGAGGTGTGGTGATACTTTTCTTTAAGAAGGGCGACAATGCCCTTCTTAAGAATTATAGGCCCATCTCACTCCTGAGCCATGTCTACAAGCTGTTTTCGAGAGTCATCACGAACCGTCTCGCGCGCAGGTTTGACGACTTCCAGCCTCCCGAACAAGCCGGATTCCGTAAAGGCTTTAGCACCGTAGACCACATACATACGCTGCGACAGGTTATACAGAAGACCGAAGAATATAACCTGCCTCTCTGCTTAGCGTTCGTGGACTACGAGAAAGCCTTTGATTCGATCGAGACATGGGCTGTGCTGCAGTCTCTTCAACGGTGCCAGATCGACTATCGGTACATCGAGGTGCTGAAGTGTTTGTACGAAAACGCCACTATGTCAGTCCGACTCCAGGATCAGACCTCGAAACATATCCTTCTGCAGCGAGGTGTAAGACAGGGAGACGTTATCTCTCCGAAACTGTTCACCGCTGCACTGGAGGATGTCTTCAAGGTTTTGGACTGGAAAGGGGCTGGCATCAACATCAACGGCGAGTACATAACTCACCTTCGGTTTGCCGACGATATCGTAGTCATGGCTGAGACTATGGAGGACCTCAGTACAATGCTCGATGACCTCAGTAGAGCCTCCGAAAGAGTGGGTCTTAAAATGAACATGGACAAAACGAAGGTCATGTCAAATGCCCATGTAACACCCACTCCCATAAAGATCGGAGACGCTACACTCGAAGTCGTGGACGAGTATGTTTACCTCCGACAAACTGTCCAGTTAGGTAGGTCTAACTTCGAGAAAGAGGTCAATCGTCGAATCCGACTCGGCTGGGCAGCGTTCGGGAAGCTACGCAATATCTTCTCGTCCCACATACCGCAGTGTCTCAAGACGAAAGTCTTTGACCAGTGCGTGTTGCCAGTGATGACTTATGGCACTGAAACGTGGTCGCTCACAATGGGCCTTATAAGAAGGCTAAAAGTCACCCAAAGGGCAATGGAGAGGGCTATGCTTGGAGTTTCCCTGCGTGATCGAATCAGGAATGAGGAGATCCGCAGGAGAACCAAGGTAACCGACATAGCCCGCAGAATTGCCAAACTTAAGTGGCAGTGGGCAGGGCACATTGCTCGCAGAACAGATGGCCGATGGGGCCGAAAGGTTCTGGAGTGGCGACCACGTACCGGAAGACGTAGCGTTGGAAGGCCTCCCACAAGGTGGACCGACGACCTTGTGAAGGCCGCAGGAACCCGTTAGATGCGAGAAGCACAGAACCGGTCGAAGTGGAAGTGCTTGGGGGAGGCCTATGTCCAGCAGTGGACGTCTTTTGGCTGAAATGATGATTAATTTTCCAACCTTCCTCGACCAATCCTTCCTTATCGCTTTCTACAGCTTCTTATAATGTTCTCTTTTTCCATATTTTATTTTAATTATTATATTTTTTTCACATACCTCGGCAACCTGGGGTTTCGAACCTTTGAAAGGCGTTCTAGGGGCCAAAGCCAACTCGCAGAGGCCCCTGAGACAATTTTAAGTGTTGAGGGTTGAGGCACCACTAGACGATTATCCCTGTATGCACTATGCAAATGCACCCAAGGACAACCCACGGTTGGTGCAGGACTATTGCAGAACATGGAAACAAAACATAATAAATTGGACAACGGGTTTGGGTAGCTATAGTGGATTGGTTACCTAAAACTATGAAACGACTACGTCCCCTGCCTGATCAATTTATTTATTTATATATACTTTATTGTACACCACAAAAATACATAACATGAGAAAAATATCAAACACTACAAAATATACAACGGGCGGCCTTATCGCTTTCTGCGATCTCTTCCAGGCAACCTTAGAATGGACAGTGATTTTCAATGTTATGTAATACACGGATAAATAGCAGAGGGCTGACTGACACGGGGCGGAATTACTTGCATACTCAATATTGGGCCCCAAAAAACACACACAGCACATAGTGACGTAGCGACAGGGGGGTAACACTTCCTGAAGTGCTTGAGGAGTGGAGAGATATTCCATGGCTATCAGGACAATCACGGAAGTATGGTCAAGATCCCTACCTGCATCTTACTGGAATACTTTCTTCCTACGGGCACGGTTGCCTTTGCGAATCTCTACTCAAGCCGGCGAATAAAGGCAAGAAAGAGGTGGGACCTCTCTTCCTCGTCAGTATTCACTCTGGTCGGTCAATAAAGGCAAGCCAGAGATGAGGAACAAAACTTCTCTTGGGAGATAGGGTCCGTGGGGTCGCTACTGCCCAACAGCTCACCACATACTACTCTGGAGGTTTCTGTTACTCTCTTGGTCTGACTCCTTACCCTAGACCTGTTTCGGCAAAGTATACTCCACCGGCACAAACCCCGCGTTCAGGAGCGTGCACCCACCACGGCGTCAACGTAGAGATACAGGTCGGGTTATATGTATATTACTTTACTATATTGTTTATTTTCCTTGTCAATTTCCATAGCTCATATACCTAGTTTGGTAACTTATATAGTTAACAACAATTACTCTAAGAACTATTATCGCAACAACAATTTCCACACGGCAAGGTTTAACCGTTCACAAAGCGGAAGAGATCAGCCACGTAATAATGATCCAATAAATATCTCTGTTTTCTATCGCTAATGTTCTTCCCCGAAGGATTAGGAGCTCGAAGCTATATCAACAGGAGATTAATTCTGTATTAATGTCCGTAATAGCATTACGGGATTCGAGTGGTGTTCATGTATTAACATTTGATGTTGCTTGAGGTTATTTTTCCCCTTTTGCGGATGAGTGCTAATAAGTTATAATAGTAATGTAAGACTTAGATTAATTACGTTATTATATCGAAATAAAAATAATTTATGAATCTCTTGTAATTATCGCCATAGTCGTCTGCAGATATAGAATAGACTACTCTTTATTAAGTACACCATATAAATTACAAACATAAATATATAAATACATATAGAACTAACTGGTTAGTATGAACCTAATTCATTCATTCGGTTAACACGAATTCCTCAGCTGTATTAGTTGAATTCTGAAATGATTGTTGCACAAAGCTTTAATGTGTTTACAGATAATTGCTGTTAACATGTGCACTTATGTCCAAACTTACATACAAATTATAGTATAATTTTTGCACAGTATAAAAACAAAAAATAAAATACAAACCATTGTTAATACCCATTATTTATTTGATTTTATTTTATGTGAAAAATTTAACAAAAAAAAATTGAGCGGGGTGTCACGCGCATTGGCGAATGAATGTCACTGAATAAAAATAATGATTGTCAAACCATCTTTGTTTTCACCTCAGGTCGACTTAAAAACACATTTTTTTATTTTCTACTTCAATAAATCTAGAGGCGACTAAAAATTAGAATAGTAATTCTATATTCATGAAGCGAGAGTAACCAAATAACTTTTTTGATGAGAAAACTTTGGAATGATGGAAAGAAAGAAAGACAAATATACATGAATGGAATCTGTTTGCTCAAGAAATGGTAACATTTCTTTGTGAGACACCTCAGAGGATGAACTTTGGTAGTTTTGAATGAGGACAAACTTTCAGAGAGTAGTCCTCGCCTTATCGGTGGTTGTTACAATTTATAGGGGCCTAATGGAGTAGGCTAACTTAAGCTAAGACACATGAAACAGTACTACATATATGTCACCACATAAGTTTTTAATACAAAACCTACATATGATAAGTATTATTAGTGATAGCATTAGAAGAATGATTAATCAATCATCTTATGACTCCAAACGTTCAAGACATCAAGCGTACCTAGTAGTACCTACATAATTTTATAAAGAAAAAAAAAGAAAAATCTAAATTATAGAACAGAAACTACACACAAAACAATGCAAAGGTAAAACCGAATGAGATAACTGGGCACCGCATTACCCACAATTTATTGCTAATCGCTAAACCCGAACATAACTCGCTCGATTCGAATCGAAACCGGCCACTGATGGGTTTAAGTGACCACGCATTAATATAGAACATCGCGAGTTATTAGACCGAAATTAATTGCATTCGACTGTACGGCCGATGAGTTTTATGTTGCATAGAATGGAATCCCGAAGACAAAGCAATGCGAAAGTTATCGTCATGGTTTAGTCTGCACTGGCAGGCAATACATTCAAATAGGCTTGATTTATAATAAAAGTATTTAAAAAAAATCTACTTTATTATGTAGGTTCCTATTCTATAAATAAAAAATACAATTTATCTACATTACCAAATATTGCGGGTATTGCCATTTTATTTATTTACCTTAAATTAAACAGATACAGTCCCAAGTAAAAAGAATAATATGATTAACATGTTGCGTCCCCCAAAACCTTCCCTGGCTTCAGCTAATAATTATTGTCATTAAAGGCAGAACTGTTCCAGAAACAGAACCCTGTGGCATGTCCGACCGGAAGTAGCGTGTATTTCAGGCTATAACAAAAAACAGACCGGAAGAACCACAACGCTATTGTGAGGACCCAAATAGCAGCTGACATAAAATGAAAATTGCTGCGAAGTTCCCACGTAAAAGTTTTAGAAGAAAGGGATCGTCGTGGGGCCCATGTTGTTCGAATAGTTGGAACGTGTTTTTGACTTCGTATGTGTGTTATGACAATCTTTTTACGCCGAATCGGTTGCTTAAGGAAAAAACAGAGTATATGGATCGAAGACTTTATTATGTGGCACGAGTTTAAGGAAATGGAGGGGAATGGATAAATTGTGTGTGCTTTTGTAGATAAATTGTTGTCTTGTCGAGCCCTGCTTTGTTTTGTAGAGTCTAACAATCCTCATAAGATAATATATTTTTGTAAAGAGCTCCATTGGAGAAACTTATTCCATGCTTACTGTTACCCAATACAACATAGGACCACAAGGAACCATCCCCATGAACTATTTTGCCAAATACCTACCAAAAACTTGACTATTTAACTGTCCATTTCAGTTCATCGATATTTGACACTAGTCGAAACACGTCAAATTCCCACAATCGAGCGCACACAACGCGACTTGGCAACTTGTTACCCTGAAGCAATTAAATCGAGTCGGCATTCGAGTCACGTTCAGAATTAATGTCCGAGAACGTATCGGTTCGCGCTTCGTGTTTAGACGATACCTGCGACGTTTAATGTATTGGATTAGTCGTGATGTGTGTGCCGGCGCTTAGTAGTTTAGAGTTTCTGTTTTATCTAGTTAGGTGTAATCTTCTAATTTCGCTTGCGAAGGGGAAGCGCGCTGCATTGATAATTTAGAATGGAATTTAAGAGATTGGTTAGTTTTCTGAATCTGTTTTAGTATTCAGGATGACGAGGTTTAGATTGGATGAAGAATTTATAGTCTGCTCTTACTTGCAGAGAAATAAGTCTTTAATTCCTACTACTTAGTTAAAGGATCAATCATAAATAAGTGCAAGTTTTTCAGCCCATCCCTCTTACCATAGACAACTTATTTACTATCATTAAACCGTGTTCATAATTATATCTAACATAGTTTAAGTTTTCATTACTGTCTTCAAATTTTTCTTAACTCGTACGTTTGATGTTAGTTTGTAGGAGAATTGTATTATGAACTTACTGTCTGCTGTCTTTTAGCAGAACTAAGTTTATCTGGGTCACATAGGTTACCTAATGATCCATTTATCTGTTTCCTGCACATTGAGTGCAGGATTTCCGAAGTCTTTTCTTTGTTAAGTCGCTTTTACTTTACTTTCTTTGAAGAACGTGCTCACCTGTATTTATTAAAGTTTCTAAATATTTTATGAATATAAAAAGATATATTGTTATCATGAGTAAAACGTGTGTTTCTTGAAGGCATAAATTCATAATTATGATGTATAACAATAACATTTATATAGCCCACAAACGCTAATCTCCCTGCAAAGCCACGGGATCATGGCATCACTCACTAAAGACTTTATTGGAACACATGGAGGTTATAATAATATTAAAGATGATGATAGCATTAAATAATGAGATACTTAAACCAATGTTGGACTAAGTCCTGACATAAATAACTAAATTGAACTATCAAAACACATTCCTAAATTTGCATAGATTATGGTAAGCCAAATGTCAGTGCGGGCCATATATCGGGTGATTGCGAATCATATTGTGTTGTTTCATTTTCATTTGAAAACGCACTCGGCACTGCACATTGTTATTTCATAGAATTTTCCGTCGATTTCAGTCGAATTCATGCAATTAGTTACAGTGTTTCATTTTGAACTCCTGTGACTGACTAGTACGTAATTACTATTATTGTAATTTTGGGATTGCCTTTTTGAAGAATTTTGAGAATCAAGCTGTAGATAGTAACTCTAGATTGGTCGATAAGTTTACTGGAAAATTAGTTTGAACAAAATCACGCACAAGATCTAGATTTAGAGACTCATCAGTCATCCAGGGAACAACAAAGACATTCTCGATATTTTACACTGTCATAAATGAATAAAATAAATCAATACCTAAATGCACCTTAATCCAAATATATTTCACTATCACACGTTTAATTACACATACCCCGTTTTAATTCCGAACACCTTTAAACATATTCACACCCAAGAAGATTCCTACAGCATCCCTTCACCAAATTAACAGGACGTAAAACGCATTAACCGCTACCCGATTTATCAGGCGTAAATTTGAAATATTCATGCGTTCAAATTAATGGCCGCACCTATAAATTAGCGCCGATACAACCACTATCACCTGGGCTACATATTAAAGGGTCTTTAAAATCCTCTCGCAAAATTCTCCGCATAAACGCAAACGACATATTTCGGTCCCTTTAAAAGGGAACCGTAGCTCATGCGGATTGGAGACATTAAATTTGAGGATGTAGTGGGAGGGTTACAGAAAGTCAAGTAATTAAGGGTCGAAAATTATGTTTTAAGTTTGTTGATAGTAATGAGAATTTACAAGGTTTGTTAAATTTTAGGGGATGGTTATAATTTTGAGCTGGGCACTGGGTTTTGGTGGAAGATTTATCTGACGACACACGTTGACGACACGGTTGGCGCAGTGGCTGAGCGATCGACTGCTGCGCTGCGTGTCGCGGGTTCGATTCCCGCACGGAACAAATATTTGCATTGCCTACAGGTAGTTGTTCCGGGTCTGGCTGTTTGTGTATGTGAATTTAAATGTTTGTAATCGCACCCACGGTACAGGAGTAATTCCTAGTGTGGGGCAAAGTATAAAAAAAAAAAATTGTCTAGTTATAGCATGTGTGACACGATATTTATCGTATCCAAACCAAGAACAATTAAGGGCGTAATTATAAATAGCCAGATTCCTGGTTCTATAATATCTACGTTCTCAAACAATGCAATTTCATCAACCAGCACAAAGTTGATCTACGGTCCGTCGCCCACGCACACGCTCCTACGGAGACAAAACTAAAACAGGGTGCTTTATAACAAACGGCGTGCGTTTATGTGGCACACATTGTTCTACGCTTCTCACGTCATTAACTTGAGATTAGTTTGCTTTTAAAACTTCTACAGCTTTAAATTCATCAGACATTTTGTTTTTGTTTTCTTGAATGAATATTAATATTGTAAAGAGTTCGGAATTTAACTTTGTAGCTGAAGTGATGTCACCTTTGAAATCATGTTCATGAAAGTGTAAACGTGTACTCAAATCAGTGTTTTATACTTACACATAAAATGACATATTATCACGCCTTTTTTCCCCGAAGGTTTAAGCAGAGGTGAGTTTTAATAATTGGTTTTTCAAATACACAGACAACAAAAACATAATTAAATAATGCTTTTGGGGCTGCCGCGCTTTTGTAGTGCCTCTGGCATGTTCGCTCAGGCACGCGTTCATGACTTTCACGCTATAGTGAGGAGAAAAAGGGCGTCGCTATTGGAGAGAACGCGGTCAAGTCCTAATAGCATTCTGAAGATGTTACTGGACAAATTTAACTCGCCGATTTAATGAATCACTTCATGCAGGTGCTGGTTAGGCAGGAGTGATTCATTTCATCCGGTGAATTTTTATAAATATAAACAATATTTATAAAAATTCTGGTAGGTAGCTTAGTATTTAGTTATGATTGTAACATAGCTTTTAAGTTGTACCTAACTCACTAACATATTATCAATAATTGTTGTCTAAGAAATAAATTACTTAATTCAATTTAAAAACACTCTCTGTTTTATAGATATAGAAAACATAACTTTGGCAATGATTACAATGGAAACAAAGAAACTTAGCATTTGTAAAATCTAATCTTGACGGCACGGTTGGCGCAGTGGTTAAGCGATTGACTGCTGCGCTGCGTGTCGCGGGTTCGATTCCCGCACGGAACAAATATTTGTATGACCTACAAGTAGTTGTTCCGGGTCTGGCTGTTTGTGTATGTGAGTTTAAATGTTTGTAAACGCACCCACAATACAGGAGAAATTCCTAGTGTGGGGCAATGTTTTTAAAATAAAAAAAAATCTTCTCACCTACCTAATCCAATTTATAATTTAGTCTTCGATATAAATAGTTTTTTAATCTCCTGCAAGATTTTATTGCAACGGATTCCAATTTGAATATCGATGATTTTGCATTTATACTTGAACCTAACTACAGTTTGGAGTGTCACCGAAGTGTACTTCTTTTGAAATAAAAAGGATTATTACATGTTTATATTACAGTTTTATTATTCTGTTGCTCTGAGCTTTTTACGATGCTTGGTCGAATAAAATAATCCTAAAGTTACTTTTTTATCTTTCGTACTACCTACTCTGAATATTGTATTAAATTATTTGTTATTTGAGGATTCCAACATAAATAAATCAGATACTTAGTATCTAGTCAGAGTAACAAGCTACAACAACTTTGTTTTGAAAGTCAAAAGTTGTTGAAAGACGAACAATGAGCTTCTGTCATGAATACCGTAATAACGCGAAGGTTTGTTTTTTTTTTCAATATTCATATTTATAACCTGATTAGACCGCCTGCAAAGTTTGTTGACTGTGGAACTATTAGTTGTTATTATTCAAAATAGCCTAAAAAAATAACATGTAAGTCCAAAGACATTGCAAAGAACGAAACAGTTATAAAAGCTTAGGACATGCTCAATGCTCAGTTGCTCTTTTGACTGAAATTATATTAAATGACATTTACTTATTTTTGTTAATAAGTTTTAACAAATATGACGACTATGATAGATTCACTATCACATCATCACCATAACTATCAACAGTGTAACTAAAACCAGTCTTCTGAATTAGATTACTTACATGTACCTGCTCTGTGACCAGTAATTGGGTGGATGCTCCTAAACTATTAGTAAGATCAAAGACCTATAAGGAACGGTTCTATGGACCCGGACCCTTACATTGTTGGCATTGTCGTAATATAGTATAAAGGTAGCTCTGCACCCTGTCTTGATTTTGATTTAATTATTTCTTTGATCGTTAGCCGGAGGGGACTAATAACGGCCGGTTTGTTGACCCGTACTTAACTGAACCAATTGTTAAAAATAGTAACTAACTACGGATAAAAAATCCGGCCCTTGGAAGGGCTTGTTTTTGGGATCTATTTTTGATTTTCTGGGTGACTGGTAAGATCTAAATTCAACTTCTTAGTGTCGAATTTAAGATGACTCGTGTCCTGTTTGTCTATAAATAGCAATTGTAGGCTATTTTTCGTTTGTTCTTGATTTTAAAAACATAATTATGTTGATCATTTATTTAGTTACAAGTATTTGACAGTTACAAGAATAGAACAAAAATAGTGATATTTTATTTATATATGTAGTTGGCCTATCACGAACGCGCAGAGTAAACGTATCGTTAATTTGAACGATTATAAATTAAAAATACACGTAAGCACATAATATTTACTTAATACAACTAAGTAAGACTTTATTCATATAGGTGATATATGTTTGACGCAAAAATGTTAACAAAAATAATACGAGTAAATTGAATTTTCGATGAATAAATCTTCGAATAAATTTAAATCGTTTGATTTTACGCTACGTTTACATCACGCGTTCATGCCAGGAACTCTTCACAATAGGTTACTTCACGTGTTATAACTAATAGTTAAACTAAACTAACTTGTGAACCTAGTAAGCATTTTTAGATGCCCAATTTCCCAATAAAAATTACATAGGTAAGTAATGCGTTTCGGTTTCAGTCGCAGAAGCCAGCATTAGTATACTTATCGGATCTCAAATACTTTTAATAGAAATACCTACAATAGTATATAAGTAACAGTTATTCTGGGGGATAAAAGAGTCTGAAAGGACAGCTACTTGACATTGTGTCATGCCTCGGGAAAGATCTAATATTTAGGAGAGTTAAGAGCTCCTATTGTCGTGTTAGTGGAGTTATTTAAAGAAGATAATAACGTAACTGTATTGGTTATTAACCCAATTTGTATTTATCTGAACAAAAAAATAAGCCGGCAATCACCTTTCAAGTCAATATGGCAATGTCTATTTCAATAACAAAATTGAACTAAGCGTTAGAGAAAGGGTCAATTCAACCCTCAAATTTCACGAAAAGGTCATAGGTGAGGCATCAGAATTCCGTTCAAGCCGAATGCCGAATGAATTCTCCTTTTATCGTCAATTGGCTCGTTTGCTTGTTTTTCATAATTGCTTTGTAAAAGGTATCCGATTTCGATTTGATATTGTTGTTGGGGTTTGATGGATTTATCTCTTTTTGTTGTAAGCCTTTCAAATAGAATTTTAATTTCATCAGTTTACTTTACATACCTACCTTTTAGTGATGAGATAAGAGAAGTAATATGGGGCGGATTACCATTCGAAATGACAGTAATTTGTAACGTTATTTTATTTATATATAATTAACTATTTTACAATTTAACTCTAAAATATACATATTATATAGTATATACATGTATATAAAAAAACGAAGGGAAAAGAAAAAGAGAGGAGCTCATTGGGCATCAAAAAATTCGTCCGCATCGCTGTCAATGGCATAAGTGCCCAAAAGGCTGGCAGCATTACCACGTTGGATGGCAATGCTTATTCTTTGGGCTAAAAATAGGCCAGCCCTCTGGTCACGTGATGAGTCAACCAACCGCTTGGCGATGTCCCGATATATTTGATGAGCACTCGGACCTCAAGGCCCCAGTGTTTCAACCCCAAACGGCTCAAACATATAGCTCCCAATAAGGTTGTTATATTCGCGCCGTTTGAGGTTTTCTGCTCCTGCAGCAGCCGCCCCAGCACAGCCCACCGTGCTAGGAAGATGGGATGGCGCGAGGGTGTCGACACAGGTAGCATCCCACACCAACAATTTGTAACCTGTAGTAAGTTCTTCGAAGAGAATTTGAGGAAACGAACCGAATCTAATCAAAGTTTGTTTGTATACTCTGTCTTGTAGATTTCTTCTGTTGAGACTGACTTTTGGGACATTATGGCGGAGCAATTCAGCGGCTTTTCCTTGTCTTAAAGTCACTCAAGAAAAGGCGGAGGATTTTTTCGACGCCCTATTTTAGTTTGTTAATAGTTTTAGTTAGGTTATGATATTATATTTTTATTTCAACAGTTTGTTCGTTTATTTAGGAAAGGCAAATATTCCTAAAATAATATTAATTGTTATCTCTCTGCGCGATACTAGTACGAGTATTACAGAAAATATTAAGTTTTATTCTACGTAATACATAGGTACTGCTACTTTAATTCTAATTAGTAAACTGGTAATACGCTAGCCCGGGCACTACAGACATCGTGGTAATTACTTAACCTAATTCCTGCTACCCGAGTAATTTCTAGGAAGGTTACTTTGAGAAATCTATCTGTAGGAAGCCAGACCTTGTTAGCTATATAATAATTTAAACATTTTTCCATGACACAAACTTCTAAAGACAGAAATAATTGTATGTCATCTTCAGACTTGCCTTAATCAAATAAATGGATTTCTCTGAAGCATAATTTCAGAATGTTCCTATTTCGCGATAACGTCAGACTTTCTAACATCTAGCTTATGGAAAATGTCGCAGATACAGACCTAGCTCTTACGAATTCAGTAATAATTTTCTTAAGATAATAGATTATAAAGATTATTTTATAAAGAAGGCCAACCGACAAAACAGTTTAACCCATCTACGCATTACCATTACAGCAACGACCGTCCCAAAAGCAATTTTAAATAACATATCTCCACGGTCACCCGCTCTCACCTTTTCATTTGTCCGCGAACAGAATTGTTCCTAATGTTTTTAGATACTCGAACGAAAAAAGTAGCATTTTCATAAAATTGTCACACACTGTCCGTTTGGCTAAACACGAAATGGCTGCGGGCGACGCTACACGGCCCTTCATTAGGACACCGTTACGTTAGTAGTACCCACATAGATGTACTGTGACTTTTCCGTCTGTTGGGACTTACTCTGTGGTATATATCTGCGTATAAATCGATATCGCTTTTGTTGGAAGTATTTATTTTATTTTACAATGTTTTTTTTTAAGTGAAAACTTCTTCAGGCGCGTTGGGCATTTTTTGAGATGGGAAAAAACCATTGAACTCGCGCCACTGTTACCGTAAGCGATACCGCGCGTATTTTGTTTATAAGACGATTCAAAAAATACCCGCTTCGAATGTGTTCGGCTGTCCTCGGGATGTACAGTCACGAACAAAAGTATGTATACACTTGGCTTTATTCAAAGTTGATTTTCTTTTTTATTTTTTAATCAAATTTAATATTAGTAGGAACATAGTATTTTCGAACCCATAGGTAGGTATATGTAAAGCGTCGTTATTTCGTGAAAAATTCACAATTTAAAGGTCACGAGCATAAGTATGTATACACTTGGCTTTATTCAAAGACGATTTTCTCCTTTAGTTTTGAATGAAATTTTATGTTATTGCGAACAAAGTATTTTCGAACCCATAGGTTTGTGTAAAGTGTCGTATTACAACGTTGCTTTCGTTATTTTACGAAAAAATCGAAATTGAAAGTCGCCAAGTGGTGACATATTAGTGCTCGTGACTGTACTCGGTTTTAATGTATATCCGATATGTCAGTGAGTGATGGCAAAGTATTCTGTTTGTGTTTTGTTTTCACTTCTGTGGGCACTCTTGAAGTGCCACTGTTTTTTATTTTTTTTTTGTAAATTATTGTATTTGAGCTAGTTAGAATATTTAAAATTAAACTGATTTCAATTTATTCCTCCCCTAAAAGAGCACCTACCTTTTTGTTTATTTTATCCACTAAACTTAATTATCTTGATTGAATGTTTAAATTCTCAAATAAAGTAAAAGCTTCAAAAGAATATGACAAAACCCAACCTAAAGCGACGAACAATATCAAAAAAGTGTGATTTCTAACGCTGTGCTCGGAGAATTCTTATAAAAATTGAAGTAAGCAGAAACGCAGCAACATCCGCGAAACGGTAACAGAAATTGTATAAAAGATTTCAAACGATTCGATTCGATTTCATTTGGGAATGTGATTAAAACAAAATAGATACAAACAACGAGAACAGAGCAATGCGGATTACTCTTTACCCGTTATTTGTAAAAAGCCATATTTTAAGGCAATTTGTATTTATAAAAGTTGACACTTTCGCTCGCACCAATTTATGGACCACATACATCCCGATCCAAATAGAGCATTGAATGCATGCAGCGATTATTTTAGTCCGGTTTCCAGCGCAAAAACCAATAGCTGCAAACATAACCATAGAAAACGTTGATCCAATTTGGGATTCTATCAGCAACTTTGAATAGATTAAAGGGTTTGAAATAAAAATACTGCTATTGAAAAGCGTCGAAATTGCACTCGCTTTGTTTACCACAGAGTATTATCGGTAAGGGACAAAAACAAACCTGAAAAGTAAATACTCATCTAATACTCGTAAATAAAAGGTAGAAGACCATTCGGTGGCTCACCCTAATCTGGAACGTACAAAGATTTAGGAACATGTAAATATTAAACAGAGGCTCTGAAGTGTTTGGAATATTACTCCTTGTTAGTTTGTGGATTAGGACGAGTGGGATTATTGACAGTTGCTTTTTATCTCACGCTAGTCGTAGGTACTTAATTGCCAATTCAGATAGAACCTTATAAATTTATTTTATTTGACTAAGCTTAAAACGGGCTAGACCGGTATCATTGGAGGTCCACGACCTTATTGTAAACTGTGCTTTATGTGTCGGATCAGCTCTCTTAACCAGCAAGTAATTTCATACTATTACCTAACTGTTTAATTTTTTACATCTAAATCATTAAAGTTTTACTTGTGAGTATAAATCAATTACCACTATTCAACTAATAGACTATAATTAAATGTTGATAATAGTTACATAATCTATGCTAATATTTAAAATAATAATAATAATTACCACTTGTTAAAAAAAATTTTTCCGCATAACACAAAAAACAAAAAAAAAACTGAATCGATATGAGAAGTTGGACAGATCTTTTATAAGAAAATAAGTGAGTTCCCCGAAATAAAATAGCGTTTATCCGGGTAGAATGCCCCAGTAATACTTAGGTACACCCGGGTATTCGATGTAGGTAGGTAGGTACCTACCCGGGAAAGTAAAACGTCAATTGAACGTTGTACAGTCAACAGCAAAAGTAGATGATCAAAATCAGAAATTCAATACTAATTAAAGGAGTTCCCGTCAGAACTGTGTGGCAGAGCTGTTGCTGTTGTAGTTGTTGTTGTTGAGCTGTGTGCAGAGACTGTGTGGCTGTGTGGCAGAGTGCTGACGCGAACTCCGTTCATTAGTATTGAATTTCTGATTTTGATCATCTACTTTTGCTGTTGACTGTACCTATTGGAAAAATAAAACCTCTTTTGAATCACTTACTAGAGGAAGATATTCGTTGATAGTTTTATGCATTATAAGGGAAAGGGTAAAGGCGCGAATTGTTTTATTTTGGTTACTAAAGATTGTATAGATAAATGACTAAACAGTGCGTGTTTATATTAATTTTAAAATAGTAACTTTAATGAAAAGTCCATTAAGAAGATACTCATAATTTGTGGGAAAATTAACACAGTAATTTTTCAACTGCAAATTTTAAGTAATTGTCCCAAGCAATTTTCATGCTCAGTGGAGCGATAAAATGTAAAATAATGACCATTCACTGTAATGACACCATTGCGGCAGCGGTACTTATCGATTCCATTGTATCGAGTTCAGAAGAATTATATCGAATATCGATGAGAGTTCGCTTCGGTAACGTTTTTATCGAGTTTTTATTGTCTCGAAATCGAATTGGTGGAAAAGATCCTTTAACTTTTTTAAGTTAGTGTATTCCCTTTTGTGTTATTAAAACTAAAAACAAACATAACTTCGTTAAGTACTACGTAATATTTTACTTAGTAGCTATAAGTAATTACTCAGGTACTTAAGGAAAGACAAAGGAAAGATAATGGACGCCGTAACAGTGTTATCTCTTATCAGACATTTTATGCTTAGCTAAATGTAATTTATTTCGCACGTAATTCTGGTAAAGACAAAAGGAACTTATGTTTGGTTAAGCCTTAATGGACGTATAGTTTATCAGTAGCTACAAAATATGTTGTACCTACTTAAAAAAACAGGTTATTAACTAGCTGACCCGACAGACCTTGTCTGTCCAAATTTCAAATAACTCCTACAAAAATCCCATAAAAATATAAATTTCAGTTTTTACCAAATTTTCCCATTTTCAGGGCAACTTTCTCATTTTTTTTTCTTTCCATAAAAACCTAATTCAGATTATTATTAAGTAAATTGTGTTGAGCCTATCATCACTTTATGCATTTAAAATTGCATTACCTTGAAATAAGATTTAATTTTCTTTGGCTCAATCAGCGGTCAGTATGGCAAAATACATAATTTTTGAAAAATATACCTATCCTCCGGCCAGGTGGGATGACGATCTGAAAGACTGCAGGCAGATGCTGGATGCGCCAAGCTGAAGACAGGGCGCTATGGCGCTCATTAGGGGAGGCCTATGTCCAGCAGTGGACTGCTATAGGCTGATGATGATGATGATACCTATCCTAAAAGTTACCGAAATCGATTCAGTAACCAATTATGAACAAACTACTTTCAGGACTTCAGGCGTTTATTCTGTTACACCTTGTATAGAATAATGGTACCTAACTAAATAATAATACCAGCCTATTATTGTTCCACTGCAGGGCAATCGCCTCTCCTCATAGGTACAGAGAAGGCGCGAGCTTGCTCAAGATGGGTTGGTACATAATAGCCCATTTTTGTCAAAAAGCCTTTTATTCCAACTTACTTTCATAACATAGACTTACCTACTTTTAACTTGCCGAAAGTTTTTCAGTTTTTCAACGAAATATATTTCTTGGAATCCTGTTTGAAAGAGAAACATTTGACGCGTTGTCTCATGCATTATGTAAAGATATTCAGGTGACCGAATTTAAATGCGGGACACCTGTTCAACCTCGTTTTTATTTGTGAAAAAATATTCTCCTCCCCTTTGTCTTAAAAATTTTCATCGTACTATTTACGCTTATTCACGTATTAGTTTATTGAAAAGTGTCAAACAACTACATCATTTCACTTTAACTACAGAAGGTTAGCAATCATTATAGCAGCTTTCCTAGCCATTAAACATAGGATTTGGAAATCCATCTAGAGATTTTCAAGAGTTGAAAAAAAAGTGAAAAAGTGTTTATTCACAGAAATATTTTTTTAAATATTATATTTACCTCCGCCAAACTGCAAAACAGTTTGATGGCAGACGTAGCTCCTTTTTTTTTTGTAACTATTAACATTATTTAATTTTTTTATTGACACTTTTTCACATACCTACAGGTAATTAAAACTATTACTTCATTTCTTAAATTTTATTTTTAGTTATTCTCTATAGTGAGGCTTTGACAAAAAACATTAAAGAGGTACTTATGTATTTTATTTTTAAAGGCGGTTTTTGTGATACAACTGTATAAATCGTCTGGAAGGCTGTTTATATCGTCTGTTCTGCGAATACACATATGTTTTCAGGGTATAATCAATAAAAACTTTTTGGATTCTTAAAAATGATACTTACTGTTTACAAATATTATATTTTTGTAAAAAATCTAAATTATACCTATTTCGTTCACTAACGACTACACAAACACAAGGCCTCAAACTCATAATGCAAACTTCCTTATCAGGTATTTCCAAGAACGCAAGGTACGCCTTTAAATTCATTAACGAAGATGTTGTTACTAACGTGAAACGTATAATCATGATATATTACTACGTCAACACTCATTTGCTAATTGCATACACGAGATCTCGAAGGTACGAGATGTTTACTAATTCATGTAGTAGTGTAGTGAAACTGTATCCTGATCTTATGAAAAACAGTAAAATAATACCGTTGTTTAAATCGGGTAGTACATCAGACCCTACTAATTATAGACCTATTTCAGTACTACCTACCTTTAGTAAAATTTTTGAAAAACTTATTTTAAATCAATTGCAAAGATTTTTTAATAAAAATAAATTACTACATAACAAACAGTTCGGATTTACAAGGGGTCGTTCGACTACCGATGCAGGAGTTGAACTTTTAGGACATATTTATAATGCATGGGAGGACAAATGCGATGCTTTGGGCATCTTTTGCGATTTGTCCAAGGCATTCGATTGTGTTCTTCATGAAACATTAATCAGGAAACTGCACCACTACGGAATCCGGAACGCCTCTCTGGATCTTCTTACTTCTTACTTAAGTGATAGGATTCAGAGAGTTGATGTTAACGGAAAAAGGTCACCCGGATCTGTAGTAAGAATGGGGGTCCCCCAGGGCTCAATTCTCGGCCCATTTTTATTTATTATTTATATAAATGACTTGCCTTACCTCATAAGGGATGAACATGATATAGTGTTGTTTGCAGATGACACTTCACTTTTATTTAAACTCAAACGTCAGCAGCTGGTTACTGACAATGTAAATAACGCCCTTGCAAAAGTAGTTAACTGGTTTAATGTCAATAACCTACTTCTTAACGGAAAAAAAACGAAATGTATTAAGTTTACCATACCCCACGTTAGACAAGTAGAAACTAGTGTTCTCATTAAGGATGAAGAGTTGAAACCTGAAGATACCACAGTATTCCTAGGCATAACGTTGGATGCCAAGCTTCAATGGGGCCCCCATATAGATAAATTGTCAAAAAAGCTTAGCTCTGCAGCATATGCCGTTAGGAAAATTCGTGATTTAACTGATTTAGAGACAGCCCGTTTAGTATACTTTAGTTATTTTCATAGTGTGATGTCGTACGGTATTCTGTTGTGGGGAAATGCCGCCGATATTCAGACAATTTTTATTTTACAAAAAAGGGCAATTCGTTCCATTTATAAATTAAGTCCCAGACACTCCCTCAGAGACAAATTTAAAGAGATTAATATAATGACTGTGCCTTCTCAGTACATTTATGATAATCTTTTGTATGCACATAAAAATATTAATCTGTTTAAAAAATACAGTGATATCCATAACATAAATACTAGGAACAAACACAAATTTGTTGTTCCAACAACAAGGCTCAAAAAAATAGGTGGCTCGTTTAGATGCCAATGTATACGTTTTTATAATAAACTTCCTAGCCACATTCAAGAACTAAGCCTTAATAAATTCAAATCTTTTATAAAGCGAAAACTATGTCAGAAAGCCTATTATACTGTAAAAGACTATATTGAGGACAAAAAGGCTTGGGATTGAGCTGCTCCAATAGGTTTAGAATGTTGTTTTTATTTTTCTAATTTACACTTTAATAATTTTCTTTTTTTAAGTATCTATTTACTTAAATAATGACATGTACATTTACTGTATAAAGTATTATATGATTTTAATTATTGTGAATGTGAGGACTATGTGGGTAATTTTTTGTTTTTTCTCTCTTCGTTTTAATCATGATCTGGCAGTTTGAGTAGTTTATGCGGCCTACCCAAATGTCCTGTCTTTGGTATTGTTCGTCGAATCGTTGAGCTCCTTAAGTTCTGAGTTGAGCTGCACGGTTACTGACAAATGCGTGCACTGACTGGACAGGTCCGCTCAATCTGTGTGGTTCTTTCCTCAAAAGACCATTTCAGACACTAATCTACATGGTCCTCAAAGATTATGTCCGGATTTTTTATATACACATTGACATTGATGAATTTTATTTAGACAATGACATGAATATTTACTTTGTAAGTAATTTTTATTTATTTTTTTTATTTAATTATTGTGAATGTGAGGACTATGTGGGTCATTTCTTTTTTCCTTCTTAGTTTTAATCATGATCTGGCAGTTTGAGTAGTTTATGCGGCCTACCCAAATGTCCTGTCTTTGGTATTGTTCGTCGAATCGTTGAGCTCCTCAAGTTCTGAGTTGAGCTGCACGATTTTTGACAAATGCGTGCACTGATTGGACAGGTCCGCTCAATCTGTGTGGTTCTTTCCTCAAAAGACCATTTCAGACACCAATCTACATGGTCTTCACACGATCTGACCAAGATTTTGTCTGGACTTTAAAAGAGACTGTGACTTCTGAGTTTGTTTCGGCCTTTCTTCTCAGAATAGTCAGTTAGGAAACGCCGACCTCATCTAGTTTAAAAAAAAATATGATTGACGTGTAAAAGTGTTTGTACAAACCTACTTACAGAAATAAAAATCATTTATCATTTATCATTTATGTAAAATAGAAGCTTATGGAATTATCTTAGGAATTATGTAGTGTTCCGAATTGATTGGGAAGTAATCTTGTTGAGCTGGGTCAAGAGCCTGATAGAGGACATTCCTCCCTCTGCATCCGTAGCTAGATAGGTATGGGCGGATTAGGATTTCGTGCACAGAACTATAGCAGAAGCTGAAGAATTCCTTAATAATCTTGAGGTACAGACGCCAGCACATCAAGCTACCCGAAACTGTCAAACTTTCCCAATCATGAACCTTAAGCCTTAGCGATAAAGTTGAAAATCTATATTGTAGTAGCTTAATGTGCTGGCATCTGTACCTACATTGTGTAGGTATAACGTAATTTAATAGTTGGTGTTCCCATTATTGATGCTGAAGCACAATTTCGAAAACACATTCATTCAACGGTGGATAAAATAACTCCAAGATAGGCTATAAACCATTGATGTTGATGCACGTACTGTTTTTACTTAAGCGTTCCAACCCACACTCGCCACATTACTTCCACTTCACCAAGTCAACCATGAAAATAAAGCTATAAAAACAACACATCCATGAATCCAACATCTTTGGATTTATCGACGCAGGTGCTATAAATAAGAGCGGCAGCCATTACGGCAGATAACTCTGTTTTATTGTAATTTTATGCGCGATGTTACCACCTAGAGTTTCGTACAAAATGCAAACCACCCTGGAGATTAATTAGGAGACACGCTCCGGAGGTTTATTCGGTTATGGGACAGGCAATAGTCTTGTACCAAGTTTAGATTTAAACTCTCAGATTTGGGAATTGATAATATGGAGATGTTGTTAATGTCCCAGGGGATGAATTAAGAAATAAACCTAAAAGATGAGAAGCGATGTTAATAAGATGGTACATTAATTAATCAAGCGACAGTAAGGATAGTGCGACTTGTGTATCAAGATTTTATTATGAATGTCACAGTATTAAAAAAAAAGAGTCAGCAATTTCTTGTTACAAGAATAACTGAAAGGAAAAAAAGTAACAAGAATAATGTAGACAAGAGCGTACCCAAAACATGCAGGTACAGAACAATTCTTTATTCGAGTATTGCTTACACGTGTAATTATAGATATCCGTGTAATCATAGATATGTGCGTGTAATGCTTATTATTTCCCCTTATTCCATAGAAAATTATTCTAAGTCCGTCTAGACAATTTTATAATTTTCTTTTTACTCATATCAGCCTCCATTATTACCGCCGACCAAAAGCAACAAAACGAGCCCATTTCCAACAAATTTTAACAAAGACAATCACACTAATATTATAAAGGCGAAAGTTTGTGAGTGTGAGGGTGTATGTGTGTGTATGAGGGTGTATTTATATGTTTGTTACTTCTTTACGCTCAAACGGCTACACCAATTTTGATAAAATTTTGTATGGAGGTAGCTGACACCCTGGATTAACATAAAGGCTATATTTTTTATCCCGATATTCCCAAGGGATCGAAATTTACGCGGGTAAACGCGGGGCGCAGCTAGTGACTCATAAAGCCAACAACATTCACATTCAAAACCAATCATTCAGGACGAAGCTGGAGTGGCTAAGTAAAATAGGAAGATTAGGGAACGTTCCCAATCTGGGCTATGAATCACTTCGGAGATGTAATTTGTACTGTTGGAAGTTCTTTATGTGAGAGATTCGAGGGGTGTGCTGACCAGAAGTAGTCGGTAATGGAGTATTGGATCAAGGTAAAGCTATGTACATAGTAAATGGAACAGTACCTATTTTATTACAGACCGGTAAATGAAATGTGATTAATGAGCATGTGAATGAGGATCAACATTGTAGAATTAGGTTAGATTCTGGAAGGTGGTAATGAGTGGGAAGAGTTTCCTGATCATAATTTTTTCTTGATATACCAAATATGTAGGTGATATTATGCGTGAAAAACTACGACAACATATTTTTTTGTACAAATTAGAAAGATGTTGGAAAACAAAAAGATTTTACTATTTTAATATTTATTGTAAGTTTATAGCTTGTTTGTAATAAAGGTGGGAAATTAAGAACCTAACATAATTGGTATAACTAAAATAGGGTCAGTTTCGTAAATTACAAATAAATAAAAACAACAACAAAAATATACGTGCAGTGCTTGGCCAGACTGCAAACGGGTGCGGGGCGGGCGCGACGCGGCTTATTCAAACATAAGAACTTCATTTGAGCGTCCATAGTGGGCACGCGGGCGCGGTGAGCGGAGCGAGCTGCTTGGCGCGGGAAGCGTGTGGGCAACTTACGCCATAGCTCGCTCATAGATACAAGTGGCCGCAGTGACTGCGCACGGACCACGCGGGGGCAGGGGTTCTCAAACTAGTTCGAGCTTTTTTCTAGTAAAAATAAGTCTTCTTCATGCATATTATATTTTGACAAACACTGGACATGACAACACTCAGAACGAAGCCGCGCTCCACTGCGGGATAGGCAGATCGCGCACCCGCGCCGTTCCCCGCCCCGCGCTGCCAGTCTGGCCAAGCACGCACAATTCACTTTAATTCCTCATTCCACCAAACAAATAAAATGAACAATTAATTAAAACATTATTACGTTTGTGGTGCAAGTAGTATTTACTCTGTGGTCATCATGTTTGTGTTCCGGCTACCGGTGGTTTGGCTTTCACAGACGAAGGAAACAAACTGCGGCCGATTTTTAGGGTTCCGTTGCCAAATGGCAAAAAACAGAACCCTTATGGATTCGTTATGTCTGTCTGTCTGTCTGTCCGTCCGTATGTCACAGCCACTTTTTTCCGAAACTATAAGAGCTACACTGTTGAAACTTGGTAAGTAGATGTATTCTGTGAACCGCATTAAGATTTTCACAAAAAAAAAATAGAAAAAAAACAATAAATTATGGGGGTTCCCCATACATAGAACTGAATTTCAAAAATTGTTTTTTCATCAAACCCATACGTGTGGAGTATCTATGGATAGGTCTTCAAAAATGATAATGATAAAAATGAGGTTTATAATATATTTTTTTTCTAAACTGAATAGTTTACGCGAGAGACACTTCCAAAGTGGTAAAATGTGTGTGTGTCCCCCTGTAACTTCTAAAATACGATAATGATAAAACTAAAACAATATATGATGTACATTATCATGTAAACTTCCACCAAAAATTGGTTTGAATGAGATCTAGTAAGTAGCTCGCCGGTAAAAATTTAAAAACATATGATTGTACGGAACCCTCGGTGCGCGAGTCCGACTCGCTCTTGCCCGGTTTTTTTAAATATTATTTGAAAGCAAGAATGTTTGCTTCGATATTTTGTATGTTTTATTGTATTATGTAAATGGTACACCACAGACTACCTACAGTATTTGTCTGTCCTTCCCCTTTTTAATCTATCGAAAGGTTGTCTTTAAAAGATCGCTTTTAGCGATAAGACCGCCCATTGTGTCACCCTATGTACAGTTTCTATTTTTATGTCTGTAATTTATTTGGTGTACATAATAAAGAGTATTTCTATTCTATTCTATTCTTCGATGATCTAGTCGTCGCAAGCGCTGCTGCTGAGCCTGAGGTCCTGGGTTCGATGCCTGGGTCGTGCAAAGTGATTTTGGGTTTATCCATCTGTAATTTTTCAGTAGCAGCCCGGAGTCTAGATTCGTGCTCGTTTGATGGTAAAGGGCTCGTCCCCTATTACACGGGACTTACTCATAAAGTCTGGCGAAATGTAGGATACTGTAGGTAAACCCTTTGGTACATACAGATTACAAGCGTCTTGTTATGTTAGAGTAAACAAGAATACTTTTTATTGTATTTTTTTTGCCCTTCGTTACTTTCATAGCCGTCATATAATAATTTTCAAAAGTCATGTTAGATTCTAAACTAGGGCAGAGAAAGCCAATACATTTTTGAGTACCTTTTCCAGTTAGTGCGTTTAGCCGAAACCCCTCATCGGGTTGGAGCAATTCCGTTACGGCGGCTGCATTTTCCCGGACTCCATTTTCCATTGAAATTGGTATACGTAAAAGCCAACCCCTACAAAATTAATTATTGGAAAATTACGCAAATGGACGCTTTAAATTGCCTGGTCTTAAAAAGAGATAGATTTTTTCAAAAGATTGTAAGAGCTGCAAGGATACAATTTACGAAATAAAACAGGTTCACAATTCCCAAACTTTTATATTTTACAACGGAACATTTCAATACAATTTAATTCTTTACATTATACTTACATAGGAATTTACAAATAGGTGTAGGTACAACCGTTCGGCTATTTATAAAATTAAAGAGAAATCTTTCGGGTTTTTTTATGAAAGATGGATGTATTACTCTTGGACACTGTAATTTCCTTAAAATAAGGAAACGAAAGATGTTATTCTGAACTTAGAAGGGTTTGGGACCATCCATCATGCAACATGCCAAATCACGACTGAAGATATTACGGAGTGACGTCAAAAAAATAAGATATCTATACCATTTTATAGAAAATGAAAACGACCCTTTTGAAGGGGATTTATTGTCTCTTAGCCTTAGGCTGACGATCGTTTACTGGTAAGATAATAGACAAAAAGTTAAAAAGTATATTTTCGTTTGCGATGTGGTAGGATTTAAAGCAAACCGACTATTAATTACATTGTAATATTTTGCTTTTTGATGTTCTTTAACATTGTTGATCGTTGACAAGAGCTAATTGAGGCAAAAGACTGTACCTATATAATACAGGGTGGTAGGGGCAATGACGCGCCAACTGTAACCATTCTGTACATATGTATGAGTACCCCTGCGTTGAAATTTATAATCGGTTGTTAAAAAAAAAACAGTGGCACTCCAGGAGTGCCGACAGAAGTAAAAGTTTATTTTTATTTTAATGGTCAAAACTTAAAACAGAGGTGTCTGTCTAACGCGTCTAAAGAAGTTTTCACTTCAAAAAAGTTTCACACAATTTGACCGCGTGGGTATGTTACTTTTCTATGAAACAGTAGTTTTTTTTTGATAACCGGATAATTATTTAAATGCCCCAGTATTTAAATATTTCTCCGGTCTTGAATCATGTGCGTTTGTGTGTCAATGTCCCTGGCTGCCTGTATATGTATACATCTAACATATTTAGGGCGGAGTAAAACTTGTGTTGCTAAAACATAATATTAGTTAAAACATTAGTTGTAATACTAAACTAAACTCATCGCAGACATGCCAAACACTTCACGAGAATTATCCGTAACTGAAACATTTTTATCTTATTCTTATTTATCTTTACAACCACACTTTGGACTTAGGCCAACATTCTCTTAATTAATAAAGCCTTCAAAGATATTGACTACAATAATAATAAACCTTTTATAATAAAATATTACTCAAAATCCTATAGTAATATTGGCCTTTCAAAGGGTATTCCTTCATTATAGTGAGTACAATATTGCTTTCCACTCCGCATGCCAAAGTCTGTATTCAAATTGCAAGAATCCTAAATCGAAGAGAAATAAATTGAAATAACACAAGCTTTTGAAACAAGTCAAATATCACACAATGATAACATCTGAATCACTAAGAATGATTTATTCATAATCGTGTCCTATAAATTGATATGACTATCTTCGTGCAAAATTATTTACAGCCACGTTTATAATAATCGACCCTAAAATATATACATTAAACAATACAAAATTGTGATCAGCAGTCGTTGTTTATTTAGATTACAATTACAATTTACAAGTCAAACTTCCTCGGGTCACTAACGTCACAGAATAGATAGGTTCAGAAGGTTAGACCCATACAAGTAACGAAAGTGAACACGTAGTGAGTGCTGGCGCACTCACTACTGGCATTCGCTTGATATGGTTTGAGATCGCAGTACGCGTCTATTTGTGTACCTGGCCTTCTGCATCTATCTATTTTGTTGCAACGTGTTAAATTAATTTTGAATAGTGAAAGCCGTTTAACAATTTTTGTTTGAGTTGATCACTGCCAGGTGGAGTGTCACGCGAGCAGCACTACCGCGAGCGCGAGCAGCGAGCACGCGGGCGCGGCGACCCCCGCGGCGTCGTGCGGCGGCGGCCAGCCCTCGCTCCAGGGGCCGCGCGCCCCCGCCGGCGGTCACATCGTCGTCACCATTTCTGGGGAGACGGGAGGTGTCAGTAGCGTTTACTGAGACCAACGCCCGCCGCACATGCTCACACGTACTGGTCATCATGAGCCGCGTGCGAGGGGCAGCGTTTAAAACCTATAGCGTAGTACTGAACTCGGTGTTTGCTGTCAAGTGTCAACGCAGGCACGTACATTAGCGTGAACGCGCGTATCGCGTGAGAGTGAACCTACCAACTCAGCCACGTGGAATGTCATAGATTTTACTGACACGACTAGTGTTAATAAAATCTAAGGCATCCATGTTGTGTGATGCACACGTGTCGACTAATGTCAGTGCTACATTAGCGCAGTATCATAAAAGAGTGCATGTGTTAATATGTGCGACAGACATAAAAGTCAGACTACAAACGCTTACAAAAGGAACACAGCTACCGACCATCGGTAACTAAGGGGACAAAAAAATAGGTCAGTCTCTAAGATACGCAAACACAACCTGAATTAACATTGGTAAAAGTCTTGTAGATTGGTATGGAACTGTGACGTCTAAGAAATCACCATTATCTTGCGTGAAATTTTCAACTATGACCAACATTTAGATGAAAATCTCCACTGTAATTCGACTAAGCTCTTGTAATTGTAAAAAAAGTTTAAAAACTGAAAGTTACTATCTAAAGTAATGCCACGATAATGTCAAGATCTTTTTATTTAAGTTTACTTACGACTTTGTTTAAATTGTTACAGTTTTCGACTAGCACGTCTTACAGATTTAAAATTATTTAATCTTTTTTGGTGTGAAGACGGTGGGAGGCATATAACCGACGGTTATGGTGCCCTATGTCCAGTAGTGGATGTCTTTCAGATGAATAATGATGATGGAGATGGTAGAAATATTTACCAAGGTTCTGCATTTGGTGTTGGCTCAGAACAATGTAAGGGTTGTCAAGGCCGGGATCTTCTAGCACCCCTCGATGCAGCTGTTCCAGATGTCTTTCTGTATCATCTAGGAGATATAAAATAAACTTTTAATTTAATAACAGCTAGTTGGATATCAATTTGTTTACCTACTCAAAAAGTGACACATGAAATTTATATCAATTTGAAACTTATGAAAGTACTTTTGGATACTTGTACAAAACACTTTATTTCTTTTTCGAGCAATTCCATAACGAATTGCTTAACTTAGACATCTAAAGCTATTTTCGACATCAGTCTTACCGCTCATCAAAACTTCTAAATGCGTAAATTCTAAACGATTCAAAAGTGCTAAACAATGTTCTAAATGTATAAACAGTTACAGTCTGTCTTTGATTTTCATTTCATTCATTAAATATTTAGATTGCTATCGTTAATTTCAGTATCATGGTAATTTGATTTATCTATCCGACTAGATTCAAAGTAAATAAATTGATGTAGACTAAGCTATTGAACATTGTACGCTTTTAACTCATTATCAACATAGAGCATTGACTTTTAAGCAGTAACAAATTGACATCCCTTTCAGGCTAAATTTTCAAATACGTTGATATTTATTTAATTTGTTTGATCAATTAACAAGATATGGAGTATTTTTAATAAGATTATTAATAATTCTGAAACACATAGCACTGAACTCAAAAGAGTCCTCAACAATTTACAGTCCAGTCGGCGAGAGAATACGCTGACATGACATTACAGTCACTTTACGGTACGTTACGGTGACATTTCTAGTAGCTAATAAAGATCAAATTCGCAAAACACGTATTCTATTGTATGAAACTGACGGGTTTCAAGAACGAATTCTCTCGTAGATGTTCACATGGTACAGAAGGCTTACTCAAACATACAAACACGCTAGAAGAGACAAATAATAATAACACTGATTGTATTTTAATTCTAATTTTGTAATTTCACTCACATGGTAACAGCGTTGTTGTTGGTGGTGATATTGTTGTAGTAGTCGTTGTCGTTGTTGTTGTAGTTGTCGTCGTAGTAGTAGTAGTTGTTGTTAATACTAAGGAGACAAAAAATACTGATTAAGATAACTGATCATGATTTTAAACTATTCATTTGGTAGACAAACTTGGTGACACGATATTTCTATAATAGAGCGACATTCACTTAAAGGATTTTGGAAACTATATGCCATCTAAATTTCTCTGATTCGACTGTTAAACTTAAAGTCCGGCCGTTGAGAGTATGCGTTTCTGACACCTGTTAGTGCGACAATTCTAGTAGCTAATAAAGATCAAATTCGTAAAACACGTATTCGTTTGAAAATTATTTAAAAAAATAAACTGACAGGTGTAGAACGCATTCTCTTAACGGCCGGATTGTAACTATAAAAGGTTTTATCTGACATGAAAGTGACATTTCATCGTTTCATTTCTTGTCGGTAAGCACTTTTATTTACCTAAATGCCTTAAGTTGAACAAAAGAAAGATGTTCTTAAATCCGAAGAAAGTCAAGCGACTTTAAATTCAATCTAACCGCTTACGATGCACGAATTCAAACTAAGTGAAGTAGACTAAAAGCCCGTTAGTACGTAACGTCTTTACCTCTGTCTGCACTTTCTATTGTTTACGGAATAAGACTTAGATTAAGGGAAAAGATTATAGAGAAAAGCCGTGCTTTAGTGAAAAAATCATAAGTCAGCTTATAACAAAACACTGTGTTGAAACTATATCAGTGATGTTATATAAAACTGTTAAAAAATTTATTGCTATGCATATTGACTCCCAACTTACATTGTCCGTATATTCAAATCACAACTGTCATTCTTTGACAGTTGTATGGAATGGCTATCACACGGCAAATTGATGTACGGGTGTAAAATTGCTTAACACTTTTATTTACTTTCCACCCGTACAAAAACTCAAAAAACTTGTAATCTGTTACATCTAATCAGCTTTTTAAGAGTCTTAAAAAAAGTAAACATGATACTCAAGAAAGATATTAAATGAAAGCGCATTCGTCAAGAGATTTAGGGTATAAATACATTGCAGATTCTTATAGGAAAGGATGATGTATACGTTTCACACTAAATGTATTCAAAATGTCGCTCTATTTCTGACAACCATTTGAAGATGGCACACAGATAATTAAAAAAAAAAATCTGTAGCGCAATTAATGTAGGGCGAATTTCACCGATGAAACTGAACGCGATTAGCACACGTAAATTGCGTTCAAGAGCTGTCAGTGTCATCTTTGTTGTGAGAGATTGACACTGACAGCCCTCCAAAATCCACTCTTAGTGATTTGTGGTGCATGCGGGCCTTAGTAAAGGAAAAAAAACGAACACTTACAATGTAAGAACAGCTCAGCCTGCGCCCTTCCCTGGGTGTTCTCCACATGACACCGGTAGGCCCCCGCATCTTCGCGGGACATCTCCATCACCATCAGACTCACAGTGTGACGGTACCCTCTGGACGTCATGCTTAGTCTGTGTTTTGTACCTAAAAATATGTTACATTCTAATTTTTGTTTCCAATAGTCAGTCGATTACAATCAAAACTTTTTTTTATGATTTTATTTATTCAAAATCAAAGGAAATGCTCATTACAAAATATTGTTTCCTGTCTAAAATCCTTCTAATTGTTCATCAGGGAGACAAGACCTTAGATATAGCTTCGATTTGGGACATAGCAATTACACTATCATTACTTTATTATTATTTGCTATAGTTTACATAAGTGTTAACTACTGTTTTCACATTAAAGTTAAAATGAATAGTATAGTCTATTATGAGGCTTACAGGACCTAAAAACAAAAAAACGCAAGTTTTAGAAACAATAAAAATATTATGATCGACTACAGTAAACAAAATCAGAAAAATATATGATATTCTTCACGATATATGCTAGGTAGATACTGTATTGAAAACATAATACAAGTAATTTGATAAGATAGAAAAAATCATGAAGATTCCTTTAAAAACTTTCTTTTTACAATAAAAACCATACTAATATACATACAATCATTCTGATTTTTTGTCAGATTAGAAATAGGATAACATTTAAATAGTTGTTCCTAATAACACAATAATATTATACAGGTCATTCTAATTCTAACTTAGAAATAATATCACCAAAACATGTGTTATACTTAAATGACACTACAAGAGTAAACTTAAATATAAATTGTTGAAAATTTTACAAAAACAGAATCTCAGTGAACATTTTTATATATTCGATGATAGAATAATGAGAATTTTTTAATGTTTACTGTCTGCGCAAAGTGTTTGCTGTTGTTAGTATTCTGCGGTTGTCTCGTGTTTTGTTTTTATTATTTTCTTTGTTTGTCAAACTCGATTTGCGGTTCCCAATCTATTTTAGAAAATAACTTTGTAATATTTTTTTATTTATACATACAAACATTTTTTTTTTCTAAAACACTTAACCTAATTCATTATTTAGGTTGAGTTTAAATATTGTGAGACGTAAAGTCTGCGCTAAGTACAAGAAATATATGTGTTTGCTCTTGACTCTAGTATATTATAAGCTTTTGGTGCTTTTTTTATGAGCGTTGATATTATGTTTACGGGTAGGTACTGCTTTATCATTTATCAATAATTTACACTAATTCTTCTAAACTATTATAGGAATTTATTAAAAGCAGTAGCAACAATTATTAAATAAAATAATAAGCAATAATTTATTAACACGAGCAGTAATTTATTCAAATTAAATCCACATTGCTTATGAAATGCAGTGTCATTAAAACTGTTTTAATAAAGCTAATTAAAAAAAAATGTTTATTATCAATTTACTTTTCTACGGCTTTACAAATAAAGTTCTAAATCATAAAGAGCTTTCATAATAAAAATAATTCTAGCCCAGTAATAATTCTTGAGCGGCAAACTTTCAGAACTCTGGAGCAGTCATTAACTGATACATCAAAGAGTAATAAACTGGAATCATAAGTAATAATTGTAATTAAAAACTTTTAGAGCTACATTTTGTGTTTTGTGTAGACATGATTACTTAGAAGACTGTCTTTTATCATCCTTGGAGGGTATTTTATTTGTTGGCTTTGATAAACTACAATATAGAGATAAAATGGCTCCTTTGTGACTGCTTTGAAGTTTCATAAGCCTTAATTGAATGTTCCTTCAACTATGGATTGTAGGGCAATCTATTTCACTTTGTACCTAGTTAGTTGTGGTTAGATATTTTATCAAATTTCCTTTTGTCGTCTTGGATACTTGGATTTCTATTTCTTTTGCATACTGTTCACATACAGTTTTTTGTAATGATAGTGGTACTTAGGAAGACATGTGGGTTGTTAACATTATGATTGACAATCAACTTTATTTTGGGCTTTCGGGTGAAGTCGTTGAAACAATAAGTTCTCAGAAGTAAATGGTATCTCCTAAAAATAAAACTGACATCCTACCTAATTCTTTATCCAAAACATTTTATATTCACACGTTTTAAATATTTTCTGTCTCGACGTTCATTAAAACGAATATCTTAATAAAAAGCATTTGATATCCAGCCAAGTTCCCTTTACGATCTAATTAGAATACGTATCCTTTGCAGAACAATCTTAAGTGATGGTAGCGTAAATGAGAACAAAAGACTGCAATTATAAACCATGTTAGTTTGTTTTGTTTTTATTTCATACTTTTATTTTCTTTCTTTCATGTTCTTACCATTTCAGTCAGCAATTTGTATAAGTTTATATAATTGTGAGGTAAGAAAGTTTTACCTCGGGCGAGGAAAAGGTTAGCGTATTTCTTATGTGACATATAAGAGGTATTTTATTTATGATTAGTTTTAAACCCGGAGCCTTCAACATCTTTTTGGAAGCACCGTTTACTTTAGAGTTGCTGTTCGTTTACTGTATAATAATATACATTTAAACCCACATTAAGATTGAACTCATGTTCATGAACGGTCACCGTCAGTAGGGATTGGTCATCTCGTAGCTACCACGGCTGATTTTCATTTTTACCGACTTAAAAAAAAAGGAGGTTATCAATTCGACAGATATGCATTTAATATTATTGAAACTGCATTAAATTCACATATGACAATCTATTAGGGCTTCCAAACAACTACTCAAAATTTTATAGATGTATGTATGTATGTTTCTCCACGCATTTCTCCTCAACTATTGATCGGATGGTGACATTGTTTTTTGATTGGCTTACATTTACTTCAACTTAGGGAACAGTGCAAGTTTTAACAAAATCGATTCAGTAATTTTCAAGACATGGCCTAATTCGTGTAAGTGTGATGGCTTGCCTTATTGATACGAGCTACGGGTGTGGTGTCAAAGGGTAAACATCTCAAAACCTTGGTCAAATTCTTGTGCAATATCACACTAATATTATAAAGGCGAAAGTATGTGTGTGTTTATATGTTTGTTACTTCTTCACGCTCAAACGGCTGGACCAATTTTTATAGAATTTTGTATGGAGGTAGCTAACACCCTGGATTAACATATAGGCTACATTTTATCCCGGGAATATCGGGATAAAATGTAGCCTATATGTTAATCCAGGGTGTTAGCTACCTCCATACGATGATCGACATTAACACTGGTGAAACCGCGGGGCGCAGCTAGTTTACAATAAAACTATTATCTACATAATACAAACAAATATTCCAGTTTTTACTTAAAACTAAAAAATACGAAATAGAAAAGTAATTTAAAAAAATTAAATTAAAATACAGATCCCAAGACACCGACTTCCGAAATTAAAGTTATTTCTTAATTTTGAGTTAATTTCTTTTTGAAGTCGGTTTAATGTTTTTAAATTACTTTTTTATTCAATTGCTTTTATATATTTTTATTACGAACCCTTTTAACTTTCAGGATAAAAATGAATAAATGAATGAATAATGAATAATTTAACCAATATTTTTATGTGAAAAAGTATCCGTGAAGTTTCCGTAGGGACCTACGCTTTGAAATGGGCAACTAGCTTCATCTTTCTGACTTACCTTAATAATTCAGAAGTGCCTGTATTTGGTTAATTTGAAATAAATGCTTTGAGTTTTAGTTTAAGTAGGGTACTTGATCTAGTTTTCTTATCTTACTAGAGGTGGCCTTCTTTGACAATCTTCTTTAAAACTTGTGTCTATAAAACTTTATCTACATCATTAACATGTTCCATGTTAATGTAATGTTATACTTGTTGCTTGGTTATTATTAATTTTTCGTTTACAATCATTGTTGTTTTTTATCTAGCCATCCCTGTAAAATAAACTTAACCATAACAGAAATAAGCTTACCATTAACCAGCCTCTGTTCTCCATTCAGGGTCCAATGGACCTGAGGTACTGGGTACGCTTCAGCTGTGCACTGAAGAGTGACGGAGCCGCCAGATGGCGCCCGTATGGCGACCCGTCCTGCCCACACTGACGGGGAAACTGTAGGAATGACTAAGTATATTAGTGGATTTCATTTAGGTATAGGTACGTTCATGATCTTGCTGCCCTTATTCCATTTAATTTGGGATTGGCGCAGCACGCTTTGTTGCTCCATTCATCTCTATCAGCCGTATCTTAGTAGATATACAACATTTCTAGACAGTAATATAGCTAGAAATAGGTTGCACCATTTGTAGCCTTAACCATATTTCACACATCCATCGTATCTTTGGTCGTTCCCATATTATCAAGCCGTCAACATTCATATAATCAAAACTTGAAACTGTCCGGGGTATATAGTCTAAAAAAAAATACTTAGGAACATTTAGGGCTTCTAAGCATTCATCCCTAAAGTAATGGATTCGGGTCGTACGTAAATACAATTCTGTAGTGAAAGAAAATATTGAACCTAAATGGAAATATACTTTTGAAATAGAAATAAATAATAGTTGAGCAGAAAAATTATCTATTTCTCCTCATCTGCCTAGCCTTTTTCCAACTATATTGGGGTCCGCTTCCAGTCTAACCGGATGCGGTTGAATACCAGTATTTGACATGGAGCGACTGCTTATCTGACCTCTACAACTCAGTTACTGGGTAATACGATACCACTTGGTAAGACTGGTTGTCAGACTTTCGGGCTATCAATTAAAAATAATTATCTATTTCTGTCTGACTTTAATTTAATGTCTAACATATATTAGTCGAAGCATTTTAAGTAATTAAAATAACATCATGAACCACACAGAGTTCCCTAATAAGTAAAATACCATTACGACCATAAAATCATTCCAAATTCAATTTCTTCCTGGAAACCAACTTCAAAAGGGTAGTATCCCTAAAGTTTTTGTTATTAATGAACCTCGAACCGCGAATGTTTGAGAAAATAACGGAGAAAGTTGTAACACACGACCAAATTAAATGGAAATCGGGCACTTTGGTCAAAGTACATTACTTCATTGAGGTTTCACGTAACAAAAGATTTTTCTTTAATCTTGGAAGTTTGTCTGAACCTGTCTTTAGAATGAATCCTGATTTTCAGAATAATTTAAGTGCTTAGTAATCTCAAGTTACGTTTTTGGCTTTCCCAAGGCTTTGATTAATGATAGCTTTTACTTTATCTTCCATAAAAAACACAAGTTCTAATCTGGCTACTGACCCAATGGACATGATTTTATATTCTCTTTCAGAATACTACTCTTAAATTCCACCGTTGATGCAAGATTTAAAGATATTCATGTTGTTTATAGCTAAAATGAAGATATACCTACACAGAAACCATTATATTCTTTACTATGTGGTAATCTTTACATGTACTGTTGCATTGTACATACATGTGTAATACCTTTCAATTTGACAGTTCAACAACTTGCATTGCGTTATTCACTTTGTATTGTTAAGCGATCGTAATTTTTTAAACACAATTATGAAGCAATGGACATGCAGTTTCTTCAAAACTTTTTCGATTTTAATTGAAAAAGTGTTTCACCATTAGGCAGTCATACCAAACTAGTATTGATATACTTTAAGGACAAAACCTGAATCTCAGTTTGGATTCAACAATTGCCTCAATTTATAAACACTTTCTTACGACCAAATAAATAAACCGTCATAACTCAAACCGACCCGTCACGCAACGACGAAGAGCGTCATCTTACAGCCTCCAAACTGACAGTACAGGACACTCTTAATTGTGCTCGTTATAAACGACGTAATTAATTCAACTGTCGACTCACATATCACATTAATCTGGATTCTCTTGCTGACTGAAGGAGGGACGCCATTGGTGGCTATACACAGGTAGGCGCCTGATAGTACTCGCTCGACGCCGGTCAGGTTCAGCCAGGGGCCGCTCCATTTTGACACTGTGGAGAAAAGTTAAATTCTAGTTTACTAGAGCAATACGCTACGGATACTTATGAATATTCATAAGTATTCGTTGCGTATTCGCGTATTCAAATCAATCTACTTAGATTGATTTCTGTTTATTTAAAAAAAGTGACGATGGCAATCATTCAAGATTGAGATATGGAGCTTATTTTCTTAAAATTTAAAAATATGAAAAAAGCTGTGTTTAGTAAAAGGTTCAATTCATAATTGGGACCTAAAACAAAGAAAAACAGCTAGATTATATTATAGAAATATTTTGAAAGAAAACCCGTTTTCTTTCAAAATATTTTCCTTGAAGACGCACTTAACGGCTTAAAGTTCTTTTTATGTACTTTTATCTACAAGTACATAGGCTGTTCCAAAAATTGAAAATGAAATGAAAAATATTTGGAATGTGAAAAAAGTTTATTTATACCTAGCTGTTCAAAATATTCCCCTCCAACCCCAATGCACCTATGCATTCGGGTGAACCAGCTAATCGATCAAGCCATTTAGGCTACAGAGCGTGCCAAAGAAATATACATACATACATACACTCGAAAAACACACCCTCCTTCTGGCGCAGTCGGGTAAAAAGAACTACACATAAGTGGCCAATGATTTTCAGCAAAGAGATTTGTATTGAAATTATACAAAATAGTTTCGAGAACTAAAAAAAAGACATTGTATTTTGTCTATAGCTAACAATTTTCGGAACAATACACGTCGTATTAACCGAATTTAAGCAAAGATAGGCTCGAATCACGGCACCAATCAGTTGTATTTTACAAAGATTTTTGATTGTGTAAAGAGTTTTATTCCATCATTCACTTGTCAGAGAAAAAGGTCTAATGATTTGTAAATAAGGAGAAATTCTGTCTTTTGAAACGCTTCCTTAAACTGAGTTTGTACTTTTTGTATGTCTTTTTACGTGTTCTAACGAAGACCAAGCCACTAAGCCGCCGTAAGCTAGTTGATACTAGTTCCTCCCTCCACCCACGATTTGATCGCTGATCTGCTGATAAGGACCATTGTCCGACTTATTTGGGTTAGTAATTTCCTCTTGAAGATAACGAAACGGCCAAGCCTCATATTTTGACTAAGGTGTAGAGTTTGCGAAGTTAGGGCGTGTAAAGTTAGAAGCTTGGCTCTACATGAGATCTGATAACTTTTTGACAGTGCGAGCCATATGTGGTCTCATCTTGGCAACATTTTACATGAAAATGTTTTTGGTGGGTTCGTATTAATAAGAGCTACGTTTGATCCATTTCCTGCTCGCAAGCTGCTTTATTTTGTCCTGGTGTCGAATATTTCACAAAGTCTATTGGAAATTGGAACTTCCGCGCATTTTGCTGTGTATTTTGGACTCAAAGGCAAGTTACTGTTTGTATACAGATTGTTTACGGACAAATTCGAAAATTAAAATGCTTAATGCTTTAATCAAGAAAGTAACTGGCTACTTACTAGGGACAGAAGCAAATTTAACTTGAGACATAATGAGTTAAGAATTTATTTAGATCTTAGTAAAGTTGGCGTTGCTAAAGACCCGGTGATACTCTGCACAATTTTATAACAACTTCGTTTGAGCACACAATGCAAATAAGAGAGCTTACATTCAATTTATAGCCGCGGGCGCCAAAGTTTCCCTTTGTATTACACAGTTAGTTCTGGCGGTGACTGGCTGTGTGCATACAGTGACAGTTTTTGCACACTGTCGCTTTATAATGTTTGCGGTCCTCTGTGCGGTAGTGTGAATAACAGATAAAGGTTATTTCTGACTTGAAGTTTATATAAAACAATTGTTTGTACTTGTTGTTTGAACGGTGTTAACGGGATTTGCAAAATTAGCTTTTACTGCCCCGTTTATGCATACGATGTTGTTTGTACTGGGACCGTGTTTTCTAAAACTGGGCTGTTTTCTTCGGAATTGCCGTCCTCAATTAGTTTTACGGTCAACAGTTCTTCCTGACGACGCGACGGGGGTGTAACGATGTGGTAATTGAAAAACGAAACTCTGGCGGAGAGAGTACTAGAAAACTAAAATTAGTTTTGTTCGCTTTTATTTTCGGTAAAAATTAATTTCAATGAAACTCCGAGTTGAATCAAGCTTTTTAAAATACGAATTTAAGTTCTCAGTTGGAAGAAATGACGAGTCACTTTAGAAGGGTCAAATACTTTATTTGTACTTGTTGACAGGCCTACACTGTTCTTCCATACCTTTTAACAGCGTAATTTGAAAACATTGAGTAAACCAATTATTTTTAAAAGAGTAACCATTTAGTTTCTTCCCGGCTCTTCTTTATAGGAAACGACCAATTGGAAACGTGCAACGAGCTTCTGACGTGAAATAAAGTATTTAGAACCATAATGTCCTGTATCCTAATGTCTGATTACTAACCTAATGTCTGGTTGTCAATCTTGAAGTGCCTGGAGTCTTCTCTCCTCCAGGCTATGATGGGTGGTGGTGTTCCCGAGGCGGCACACCTCAGTGCTGCGTTATCACCTTCTTTGACGAGCACCTCGCCACTGCTGGCTTCATCATCAATGTCCGGTGGAACTGTTCGATTTGACAAAAAATATTATAATTATGTATTTTGATAAAATATATTAGTTAAAGATTTATTTGTGTCGCACTCTTTCCATTACCTAGTCTTCGAAGCGTCACAAGGATCTTGTTACCAAAATAATGATATTTCTATTTTTGTATTTAAATTGTAACTGTATTTGTATTTAATCTGATATTCTTAAACATCCTTACATAAATGAGAAAATTCTGCTACAGTCGCAGTCCCGTTTTGTTTTCCTGAACCTTTTGCTACAAAAACAATATAAGCCTTCTGATTGAGATTCCACGCAGGATAAACGATAACACATGTCCTGTTTTTCTTCTCCCAAATTAATATTGTATTGAGGATAATGTAGGTAATCTTTACCGATAATAATATATCATTATTCAGGGACCGCTTAGCTCTTCTAAATAATTGAGCAGTCAGCGATTATGTATTTATTATTTAATTCATCTATTCTGTTGGCTGGAGACAAACGCGGAGTACCTTCATGTTACCTAATAAATATTGGAATAGCCTGTAAAGACTGCTTTTGTGGGCATCTAAGTTATGAAGCTGGTCCTTAATTAATCCATCTTAAGTGTTGGTGTGCTGGTCAATGTGGGCAATACTGAATTTGGAACTTAGGTACCTATAATGCAAAACTATGCTATTTACTGTATTTAATCAAATGTTAAGAATACGGTTTTGAAATACTGTATTCGTGAAGGAAAACCTCGTGAGGAAACCGGCATATCCTAGAACCAAAAATTCGAAGACGTGTGACATCTGCCAACCCGCACTGGGCCCGCGTGGTGGATTACGGCCCGCTCCCTCTCACCGAGAGGAGGCCTGTGTCCCAGAAGTGGGAACATTATAGGCTGATTATGTTATGTTATGTATTCGTAACACCCTAAAAATATCTATCAATACTTTAGGGGAAAATTGCTTTTGAATCTAGTGCACTTGTAAGGTATTTTTGTATTCTGTACATGATGTTAATCATCATCTGCCTAGCCTTTTCCCAACTATGTTGGGGTCGGCTTCCAGTCTAACCGGATGCAGCTGAATACCAGTATTTTACATGGAGCGACTGCCTATCTGACCTCCACAACCCAGTTACTGGGTAATACGATACCCCTAGGTAAGACTGGTTGTCAGACTTTCGGGCTTCTGACTACCCGTAACGACTGTGAAAGATCCACAAATGACAGCCGGGACCAACGGCTTAACGTGCTTTCCGAGGCACGGAGAGGTCTTGATAGAATAGAATAGAATAGAATAATATTTATTTGCTTAAAAACATGGTATAAAAAGATGGTAAAAATACAAAATAACAAGAGCTACATGTTTTTGCTTAACAGTTATAAGCGTACAAATTTTCACAAGCCTATGTATTTAACATTTGTTGTCAAAGAAATCTTTGACACTATAAAAACTATGACTACACAACCATTCATACAATTTATTTTTGAATAATCTCATATTCAAGTCCTTGAGATTACTTGGTATCTTATTATATATACGTACACACATAGATATACAACTTTTATTATATTTAGCTAGTCTCGGAAGGCTATCCAGTACGAGCTTGTGGGGGTCTCGTCGGTTACGAGGATATAAATCATTTGCATTACTAAATAATTCCTTATGCTTCCTCACAAACATACATGTTTCATATATATAGAGAGACGGTAGCGGCAACAAGTCAAGTTTTTTAAATATCGGCCTGCAGGATTCGTCAGGTCGAAGCCCGTATATTGCTCTGATGCATTTTTTTTGCGCAATAAATGCTCTATTTTGATCTGTGCTATTACCCCAGATTATCAAGCCATAGCGGAGTACAGATTCAACGTATGCATGGTAGGACGTTATTGCTGTTTTTACGTTTGTTATATTTCTGACTTTTTTAAGTGCATATACGAACTTATTTATTCGTTTGGAGACGGTATCAATATGTGCTTTCCAATTTATGTCCTGATCCAAAGTTATGCCTAGAAATTTAGTTTGCGTCACTTCATCAATTTTATGTATATTCAATTTAACATTGTATTTAGCATTATTAGATTTATTAAATTGTATATAAACAGATTTTTTAAGATTTATTGATAAATTATGTCTATTTAGATATTCAATTAGTCTTTCAATAGTTTTATTAATATCAGTCTCATGATCGTCAATCGTATTATTTTTCCTATCTGTTGTTACAATAATAGAAATGTCATCAGCAAACAATATACATTTATGGTTGGTTATATTAATTATAGAATTTATGTATAAAAGGAATAAAATTGGGCCTAACACACTTCCTTGTGGGACGCCATATCTGTTGACCTTGAGTTCGGATGAGTGTGGTAACTTGTCGTTATTTCTATCCACTTTTGTAATGGTAACCCGCTGTCGTCTGTTATTTAAGTATGTCGATATCCACTGAAGCACTATGCCTCTAATTCCAATTGCCTCCAGTTTCTGAAGTAACAGGTCATGGGACACTAGGTCAAAGGCTTTAGATAAATCGAAGAACAAACCTGTAGTAAGACGGTTTTGATTAATATTCGTCAAAATATCTTTTATAAGAGTGAAGATTGCTAGTGTTGTGGATTTGTTTTTTTGGAAGCCGAACTGTTCTTTCTTAATTATGTTAAATTTATTACAGAATTCGATCAGTCGTTTGTACATACATTTTTCAAATATCTTCGACAAAATTGGTATTAATGTTATTGGTCGATAATTATTAATATCAGATTTTTCTCCTTTTTTAAAAATTGGTTTAACAATTGATACTTTTAATGCATCAGGAAAAGTACCAAGTGAGAAAGATAAATTAATTAAATATGTTATAATTGCACTTAGCTCATCAGTGCATGATTTTATAATTTTCGTATTAATTTCATCGTATCCTTCAGAATTTGAGTTTTTTAATGCTATTATCTCTGTTCTAATTTCATTTTCAGACACAGGTTTGAGGAACATCGAATGAGCTGCGGAACTTTTCTTAGGGCTTGTTTTTATATTCGTACGAGAAGTATGCGCCATATTAATGTAATGGTCATTGAAAGCAGTTGCTATTTCTGTAGGATCCGTGACTATCGTGTTATCAATTTGAATATTTTCTATATTGTCCTTGAAGTTATTGCTCATGACTTCGTCCCTAATTACTTTCCATACGGCTTTGCATTTATTTTCATTTTTATTAATATACTTTATATTTGCGTTCTTTCTTGATGTGTAGATACATTTCTCATTTTTGAATATTGTATATATTTACTTTTATTTCCCATATTTTTATTTCTATAGTATTGAAAGCGTAGAGACCGTTTAGTTTTACAACTTAGTTTCAGTCCTTTGCTTATCCAGCTTTGTTTCCTTTGATTAGTTTTAACTTTAACTTTTATTTTTGGGAAGCATAAATTATAGAAAAGGCATAATAATTCGTGAAACGAACTAAATGCTACATCTATATCATTTTCAGCGTAAGTTTCTGACCAGGACACATTTTGTAAACATTCCTTAAACTTCTGAATATTATTCAAGTTGTAGTCTCTTTTATAGATATAATATGCTGCCTGTTTTATTTGTATCTTATGTCTTAAAGGAATACTCAACATTTGGGCTGTGTCATGGTCGGATAGATGGAGTGGCATTACTGTAGCAATAGCATCCGGAATATTACTGAGAATTTGGTCAATACATGATGACTTGCGTGTTGGCTCATTTATATGTAATTGTAGATTATAATTGTATGAAAGATCTAGTAATTGATTAGTTATGTTGCCTTTTTTGAGAGTATTAATGTTAAAGTCACCTACCAAAACCACCTTTATAGTTGATTTATATTTGTGAAATACATGTTCCAAAAGAGCATTTAACTTATATGTAAAGATATGTAAAGATGGTCACCCATCCACGGACCAACCGCGGCAAGCGTAGCTTAACCTGATCAATCGACCCGTGCGGCTGTTATTACTTAGCCACAAGCCTCTCTCTGTACATGATGTTAATAATAGAAACAAAAAACCCTGCTTCGAGTGAAATTATTACAAAATAAAGAAGAGTTGGTTTCACACTTTTCACAGTAAAGCCTTACCTACAACTTGTAGCAGATGAGTCTGGCTCATCATAGGCTCGGTGTTGACCTGACACATGTATCGGCCGCCGTCAGAAGGGCCTATTTCCTTGAGCGTCAGGGTCCAGGCTCCGTCTCCGTGGCTGACGCTGACGCGGTGGTTTTTCGTGATGACGTGGCCGGCAATCGTCAGGATTGTCTGCGTGTCTACTCGGAGCCACGCCACCTAGACATAGAGATTTATGATAAGAATAGAATAGGCTTTATTTTATAGTCGAACTCGTTATTTCTTTACCACCCCTACGGTGACCTTGCACATAATAAAACGGCAAGGTATATTTGTTTACGTGACAGTAACTCATATGGTTGAAACAGTCAAGTGTTAAAACAATTACGAGGTCTACTATACACCAAAGTTTACACAGCTCATGTATAATATCGCTAAGGGTACAATGGCCGTAATTTTATTGATATTGTACGAAAACCTCTGAACAATGAGAAGCAATAACTGTGTGACTGGCATTTATTCAAGTGCCCCTTTTACCTTGAAATACTCAACTAATGATTCTTGTAACGCTACAAAAGAAGAATGGCGGAATCCGAAATGTTGGTAAAACGTTACGAGGCTCTTACATTTCCACGAAAGACATGCTTTACAAAAATCAAAAACAAACTATCCCAAAACGTTTTGACCCAATGACCGACTACTTTACTTTCTCTTTAAAATAAATTTAAAAATGAAAGAACAAAAATCTCTTTTCCTGTGTAGAAAATTTAAAATGAATGAGGTACTTACCACAAAATCTAGCGACTAACTAAATACTAATCAAATTAGTTGATTCAAAGAAAGTTAAGCTACACCTTGAACAGGGAAAGTTAAATTATGAAAATATCTGAATGTTGAAACAAAAGAATTTTGTAATTATGAAACATAGTTTACAAAAGAACGAACGTTTTGCTAACTTTTGATGTTTACAGTGCTAATACCTGTAGAGAAGTTGTTTTAGATATTGAATAGATTTGGAACTCATTGCGGTTAATATTAAAACTTTTGGAATTTCAATTTTAATAGGCAATTAGCAGTGGTACGTTTGAGAGAAAACTTTACAATTTGTTTCTCTTTCTGAATTAGTAACTGGATCTGTTATTTGCAGGAATAAGTACTTTGCTATAAATAAATAATACGTATTGAAATGTTCTTAAAAATAAATAATTTGTTTTCATTACGAACGTTTGAAAGGCTTTTATTTGCATCCATTTGGTCACAATTTTATTTTTAACAGAAACTTTTTTCAACCAGATTCGCATCGCACCAAAACCGTTGCCGAATAAATCAACATCAGTAGGTACAGTAAAATTCCAAATCTCTAGAAGAGATAAGTCAACAAACATTATCATGCTGGAAAAAACACGAGGAGTAATTAAGATAGCGAAGAGCCTTGTCCCACTAATTGTGGAGGCTTCCGGCCCCTAACTGATTCAGCAATGTGACTTGTTCACACGAACAGCCCTTGATAAAGAAAGCCTGGAGAAAAATAATTAAAAGAACTTGTTGGGACAACATTTAATGCCTTGAATCTCTGTTATTTTCTGAGGCCAAGATACAATAAAAATAAAATATTGTACCACAGTAAATAAAATATTGTTAGACAAGACCTTTATCTTATCAAGATTTTAATCAAAGCCTTGGAAACTATTTCAAATTGAGCCTAGTATAAGTCTATTCATCAATGTTTATAAATAGAAAAATCCAGACTGATTCGAGCCAAAATGACTGTTAAGTAGTCATTTAATAACTTAGCACCCACTTAACTCTCACCCCTACTAACTCACATTTCAAGAAAGAATTACTCAAGAAACCCTAGAAGAGCTAAATTCCATTTTCAGAGCCACATGGGCCCAGCAATTGCGTCCTACGTTTAATAGCGGGGCCTACCGGGTGGAACGCGGAACACTTTTCTAAGCCTCGTTGGGCTCCGGGGCCTATCTGCGAGACCAGACGGAGAGTGATAAGGGGTTAAGTGAGCGAGAAACTAATGGGAGAATGTGTGCAGCTGTTGTTGACGGTATCTGGTAAATTGTGGTTTTGTTTCAGGCTATTTAAAGATGATTTATTTGATAAATTATTGTTGTGCCAAACGGCTTCCGCCTACTTAATTTTTATTTATATGGGATGAAGAGTGGTCTACGCCTTCTTCTAGGAACGCTTACCTTTTTGTTAATAAAAGAAAATATTATACGTTGTTTTTAAAAACTTTTTAACAAAAAAAAACCGACTTCCAAAAAAAACACTACAAAGTGAAAAATAACTTTTATTTCGGAAGTCGGTGTCTTTGGATCTGTATTTTAGTTTTTTGCCACCGACTTCCGAAATAAAAGTTATTTTTCACTTTGTAGTGTTTTTATTGGAAGTCGGTTTTTTTTTTGTTAAAAAGTTTTTATTTCTCGCTTTTTAGTGTGTCTGTTTATAATGTAGGTATCTAAGTTACAATAGCCTAATTAACTTGCTCATCGCCTTTTACAAAATATTACTTTTCCCGATGCAGGGACGTTAATTGTTGAGGAGTTCTCCTGGTATTCCACCATCAGCTCCATTTCACCATTCGCATTCGTGACGAGCATAACTTGCTTAGCAACCATAGTAAAGTAAGTAATCGAATCGCAAACCGGGAAATACTTATTATTGAGTAGTTCCGGTGGCCATTTGTGGTCTTCATCATCAGTTCCACTTCACCAAATGATGCTTTCAGAGAGCAAATGCACGAGTTACTATAAAAAATACCCAAATCGCTATAGGTGTGCCTATAATACTTGAAGAGTTCCTTCGATTTCTCCAGGATCCCATTATCAGATCCTGACCTGATGACAATGGGACCACCTGGAAAGTATACCCTTTCAAACAAAAAAATAATTTTTGAAATCGGTCAAGCCGTCTCCGAGAAATCGAGGAACATACATAAAAAAAAAAAAAAAAAAAAATGTTCCGACGAATTGAGAACCTCCTCCTTTTTGAAGTCGGTTAAAAATAAATGGGTAGGTATGAAAATTGTAACAAAATTGTTTGATTTTTAGGGAGAAATTATTTTTACTATCGTATTATTTGCATTGACTAACCTTAAATGTCTGTAAATTATCAACCCTACAGGTAAGTGCTGCATCTCTGCCGACTGCCACGGTGACGTTAGACCCTGGTCCCACGAACCGTGGCAAATCTGAAACAAAAGAACACAATCATTGTAGAACAACTCATGAACGTTGATAACGTCATTACAAAACCGGCCTTCTAATAAATAAACTGCATTAAATCGGATCATACGTCTGGAAGCTACGATGCCACAACCAGACACACAGATATACAGAAACATTGAACGACAGAAACGTCAAACTAATAACACCCCTCTTCATACGTCGAGGATTAAAAAACAATTTCAAAAGTTTGTGATATTTTAAAATTACATTGGTTCTGAAAACTGTCTTTTGTTGCTAAGTGTTGTAGTTAAGTTCGTTGATATAAAAATAAAATAAAAAATGTCATAAAAGATTCGCATAGGTAGGTACTTAATTGTCAAGAATTTGTGTTATTTTAAAATTCTATTGGAAAGCTGCCACGGTAAAATGGAACTGGGCTGGACACATCTGCCGCATGTCAGACGAACAATGGGCCAAACTTACGACCCAATGGGTCCCTCGTAATGGCAAGCGACATGGTGAGGATGATGGAGATGGCGGGATGAGCTGGACTCCTTCAACAAGAACTGGTCTGTAGCAGCTTTGAACAGAGAGAAGTGGAAAGAGAGGTTTGCCCTGCAGTGGGACATCACAGGCTAAAAATAATAAGAACGAAAAATGTTCACTATGTCTCGTAACGGAGCCAGCAGGCTGTTGCTCCTTTATACCTACATTTACATTCCGTCTCGTGTTCGACTAAAGTCGAACGTCTTTGATTATAGACACAAAAGGATTTAATTGAAACACCAAAAATAATTAGTGACACCTTTCTTCCGTTAAATATGTGACCAAAGATTGTCGTTGACAGCTTTTTTAAATAAACACCAACGCTTCTACATCACTATCAGCTGTATAGTGTATATCCCGAAACAAATCAAACCGAGAAAATCTTTTGTTTTAGTATTTCCTCGGAACGCTTTTGTCGTATGTTTATTCATGAGCGACGGAACTCGCAGTCTTCATTTATGATACATTCGTAGCAAGTTATTAGATAAACGTGGTCGGGCTCTGTTTTATAACATATAAGGCCCGCTTGCTCCACAAATAACTAAAATCATTTAGCGCTAGACGAAATTTAATATGATTTGTCAGAGACAAGACAATTAAGACATTAATTTTTAATTAATCGCTAAATGTAAACAACGTATATTTAAATCACAACTGAAATTGACAGTTATATGAAATAATTATGACACGGCAAATTGACGAAGGATGGCAATTTCCTTAATCGTTAACTTCCGTGACTGTATTTTAGTGACTGGTGATGTAAGCGGGACTTGGATTTAATTCTTATCTTAAAATTTCACAATATGTTTAATTACAGATATGTAACTAATTGGAATTAACCGTAGAATTAACCTAGTCTTGGACTCGAACCAAAACCCATAACCATAAGCTTGTTGTCTCGCAGCGAAACGGAAAAACTGAACATCGAGTTACATTATAATCGTTATAGTATCCACTTCAGTTAGAAAATAGTCGAAAACCCCGATAAAATGCATACAACTAAATGCAAATACAAAATATTAAAACACTCATTTTGATGAGTTTATGTTAATAAAGATAGATAGAACACTATTTACTGAAGTAAACACAAAATACACTATGATTTAAAAGAATATTATTACACATAATATATGATAAAGATAAACGATTTTTTTCGACATGGGCAACACTCCAATAGTATAACAACCCTTTGACATCTACTCGCAACATTTTACCTTAAATTTTATGTCACAAATATTGTACTTATACCACATTAATTTATAACAACTTCGACAGAACACTAAAAACAAAACGTCTGCTGTCAATATAGTCTCGTGAGAGGGAACTTGTAGATACAGTTATGACGGAAGCGTCCCGGTCGGGACGTTTGGAGCCATTTGGGACGTTTGGGGACAAATCAAAAGCAAACGGTAGGAAATAATGGACAACTCGGTATTGGTCGAGGCGTACGACCGCGAGGGACACATTTTCTGGTTCTCTTTGTTATGTTGCCGTTGTTATTTTGAATGATGAATGTCCTTTGTGGGTGGATTTTATTCGGCTATTTTAATGATTGCCGATTTTGACGTGACAACGTCTTAAATTAGGTTGCGACTGGGAGTCACTTATGAAAAAGTGTAACGCTCGGTAACGTTACGATGAGTCACCGAACGAGAGAGAGGCCCGCCGAATGCCTTGCGTCTCTCTCCCACTCAACTATGATCGGATGATCGGTCGTTGTCACGTAAAATCTTCGCCCGTAAAACCGACTTTACAGGCAACCATTTTTTTTGAGACATTTAAGTAGTTTAGATAGTCACGACACATACACAAGTATACACATACAGCATAACCTAATTGTTTGTACCTTACGAACGATTCCATGAAACAATCTAAGAAAAAAATACTATTATCACTAACCACGGTTTGAGAGATGATGCTGACTATTGTATGTTGTCCTCTTGATAATTACATTCCTGTAACCGGTTTAATTAATCCCTTGTGTAGTTTATAACATTTACAAGAAACCACTTACTACCAACTAAACCATATTCTTCTCCCCACATCTTCAAACATAATCACAGTCTTACAAAGCAAGCAATTTAATTATTACTGACGCAGTACTTCATTATTCGCATTAAATCTGGGAACATTAGTCACTCGCTAATCCCGGCTGTACCTACAACTTTACTAAAATAGAAACGGTCCTCTAAGTACATGTAATTTTTCAAGGACTGCGGGGCTTTTTCTCTGTGAGCTGAAGAGAGGCACCCCTTTGTGTTGGGTGTTTCAGGTGGTTTTAAGCTAGTTCTCACACACGGAAATACCGTTCCAAACTGACAGGCGCGTAAAAAAATTCTTAAAGTGCTTCGGAAAATCGAGTTTCATGAAAAAACCACTCCATAAATCAATCTATACATATAATAAATCTGTAGACGAGGCGTTTCTGTACATTGAAAATAAAAAATAAAAAAATAGTTGGGCTGTTATAGGATAACCAACAGATGCCATTTCTTCGATTTTTTGAATTTTTGTCTGTTTGTCTGTTTGGATGTGACAGATTTTGAACAGGCTCAACGTAAAAAGTACCAAACCAATATGGTTCATATTTATACTCAAATATAGTGTAGAACTCCGAGCAGTGATTAGTCTTTGTTTCATCGCAATCGCTTCAGTCTATCAAAAGATATAATCAATTTAAAGCATTCTATAACAATTTTTATTGCAATAAGTGGAAACATGTAACGACATCTATTGGCGCGATATAGTACTAACGAAATCATATTGTGATCTTTAAAACATTATTATGTGTTTAATCATGTCGTAAAGGCTTGCCTTTATGACGAAATAATTCTGATCCTTATGTCTGTGTTATTTAAAAAAATAAATAATGATAATGTTTAAATAAATAATATAAACTTAGATAATAAAATCGTATATAATAAAATCGTAGGAAAGGCAAAACTGTACATAGAATATATAAAAAAAAATACTTGGGGCGTGATCTACAATCGATATCGAAGCCAAAAATATAGTTTTTAGAATTTTTGTCTGTTTGTCTGTATATATGTCCGGGCTAAACTCAAAAAGTACTGCATGGATTTACTTCAAATTTTGCATGAATATTACTAAGAGGTCGGGTCAACATATAGGCTACATATTATCACGCTATCACCTACGAGGAGGAGCTGTGAATCTTTATTTTTCTTACGCATTCTGTGACAGCGTGTAATCTAACGACGCATATTTAAATGTTGTTTTTGAGTAAGTCATGCTATTATCTAGCTTTACACTATAAAAAAATTTACGCCATTTAAGTAACTTGGGCAGAGAAACATAGTTTAATGAATGTTAGTAGTATAAGACAATTTTGAAGCATTTTTTTTTTTTTATCTATGAGATTTCATAAAAATCAAATCAAGTTACATGTCAACATTTTTTGGAAATTAATAGTTTAAATTTGATCATGTTGGTGAGGTTAGTAGTTAGTTATTCTTAAAATTCATAGATGGTAATGTGCATTTTCTTCATAAAAGTTGTATCGTATAGTTCGTTTTGAGACAAATTCAAGTTCCAACAAAACCCTCAAAATCTTGAGCAGAGTTGAGGAAGACAATTTAAAAAAAATGCGGTGTTAAGTATTACAAAAAAAAAATGGTTGCCTGTAAAGTCGGTTTTACGGGCGAAGATTTTACGTGACAACGACCGATCATCCGATCATAGTTGAGTGGGAGAGAGACGCAAGGCATTCGGCGGGCCTCTCTCTCGTTCGGTGACTCATCGTAACGTTACCGAGCGTTACACTTTTTCATAAGTGACTCCCAGCCGCAACCTAATTTAAGACGTTGTCACGTCAAAAGTTATGTTCATTGATGATGATCATTTCTTCATCAATTTCATGTTGTTAGTACAAAATAAACATTGACTGTTAATACTTTTGTTCGGTATTTATCTGTGTGATTATTGCTTGGTAATTAATATATTTTCATGTCGTATAGGTACCTAATTATAAACTTAAAGTATACCGTGCATCCGAATAACGGCGAATGCGATTTTCTGCGGTTGTTACTTCACACTGTCCGAGGCAAAGTCTTTCGCCTTTCTGAGGACATTTGATGGCGTGGAGTTTCCCACTTACCGCGCAGCCTGCGTAGCACGTCACCTTCTCGACGGTGACCAAAATTGGGCTGACACCCTCGCGGAGGCGAGCGTCAGTGACAGTCCCAGCCGCATGCGTCATCTGTTTGCCGTCATCTTGGTGTTTTGTGGAGTCGCGAACCCGGTAGCTTTGTGGGAGAAGTATCGCCATCATCTGTCTGAAGATTTTCTACGAGCTTTGAGGCGTGCTACTGGAGACGAAGTCGGAGACGGCGAAATGACCACCATACGAAATGACCATGTCGCTTTGTTCTCTTCAGAGCAAAAACAAATTTATGACACCGTCCTTGAAAGCGTTTGGCAAAACCAGGGTAAAATGTTTTTCTTGGATGCTCCTGGTGGAACAGGAAAAACATTTGTTACCACTGGCATACTTGCAGAGGTCAGGAGGCAAGGCAAAATTGCTATTGCTGTAGCGTCGTCGGGAATCGCTGCCACACTGCTTCCGGGACTGCAAGACAGCACATGCCATGTTTAAAATTCCCATCGATTTATAGAGCGCCGAAACGCCTGTTTGTGGTGTGTCACGTAACAGCGATAAGGGACACGTGCTCAAGGATTGCTCTCTGATCGTATGGGATGAGTGTACGATGGCCGAGGATCGAGGGCTGACGAGGTGAATGCTTCGTTGAAACGATCTTCGTTGTGGTCACGAGTTCGTACGCTGCGCTTGACCATTAATATGAGAGCTCGGCTCTGCGGCAATGCACGCGCTCAAGAATTCTCCGATGTCCTTCTAAGTCTTGGCGAAGGCACTCTACCAGAAGAGAGAGGTAGAGAGGTGGTGCTTCCAGAGTCTCTCGGTAGAGTGGTTTCCAGCTTAGAAGAACTCATTCGCTGTGTGTACGGGGACATTCAGTCGTATACCGCACCAGCAGAATTCTTGGGTGTGTGAGCGGGCCATTTTGACGCCCAAAAATGATCAGGCTGCAGCAATTAACGAATGCATTCTCTCGGAAATTGAGGGGAATGAAGTGGTCTACACCTCGATAAACACTGTTGTCAAGCAAGATGACGCCACACATTATCCCGTGGAATTTCTGAACTCCCTGTCAGCAAGTGGACTTCCAGCGCATACCATCAAGCTGAAGCGGTGTCCCGGTTATGCTTCTTCGGAACCTATCTCCTCCGAAGTTGTGTAACGGGACCCACCTTAAAGTCATCTCGCTCCACAGACACACCATTGAGGCGGAAATTCTTACGGGTTATGGCGTCGGCGAGGCAGTATTTATACCACGCATTCCCCTCATACCTCATAACTTCCCGTTCCAGTTCAAGCGCGTACAGCTCCCCGTGAGTGTTTGCTTCGCGATGACCATCAATAAGTCGCAGGGGCAAACACTGAGGGCAGTGGGTGTCGACGTCAGGACGAGTTGCTTCTCACACGGGCAACTGTACGTCGTCGCTTGCTCCCGCGTCATCACACATTTTGGCTCCTGGCAGCATAACTACCAACGTAGTTTATAGGGAAGTGTTGTAAAGTATATATGATACCTTTGAACGTATTTTTACTCTTTTGTGTCCTGGAATGTATTCCTGCATTATTTTCTCTATTTCCTTCAGTCACCTCTTATGACTGAACTCAGCAGGATTCCCATATAACTCTCTTCACTTGCTTCGCTTGCAAAAAAAACTTATATTTTAATGCTATTTTAAAAGTTGTTTACTTTATAATTCTATAGCGACACTGGCATCTTAGGTATTTTTGGTGCTGTAGAGCCTTCACGCAGACGACGTCGCGGGCAGCAGCTAGTTACAAATAAAGTTTATTGAACTTCTCGATAACTGGGATTTGTCGGTATGGACTTGGCTTTGAAGATTTTACAGTTCTTTTATTACTTATTTACACCCAAAGTTACGTTAAAAATAGCAAGAAAAAAACGAATATTTCTTGGCTCATAACTTTTTAATGGCTTTTCATTTTACTATTCTGTTTCCGTATAGACAAAATGAATAACAAGTCAAAACGATATCGCGTTTAACTTTGGATGCACAATGTTAAACAGTGGAGTAATACTCTCCCAAAATTGGAATGGAAAAATTATCAACTAATGGCACCTTAATGGGTGACTTACAGTAAGGCAACTGATACGGTTTTCTGCAGTATGTTGGCTGTATTTATATATCCAAATGTTCCACTCAGAAGCACCACCGCGAATGGTCTGTGTAATTCAAGAATCATACGCATAACCTATACAAACCTTTAATCAAAACTTCTGCTACGTTTAAAACAACACACGGCTCTTAGACAAAAGGTCGTAACTCCATACAATCGCACCTAGGCCCGGTCCGCCTAAGTAAAGTCGCAAACTTTTCCTTCACCCCGTGAATTAATTCGTTGGACCCTACCCACGTTTATGTGACGGAATTAGGGATAGTTATATAAGTAGGTACCCACGTATAGTGCCCGGTATTAGGGAACAGGACTTGTAGTAAGTTAGGTTAGTTTTGAAGGGTCAGACCTGTAATTTTGGGTTACCTGCCGTGTTTTAGTTATTTTAGTGGATAACCAGACTTGAATTTAGAGATTCAGGAGAAGGGCAGTTACGAGATCAGGTAAAACGAAACCTACTTACTTAGTTTGAAGAGAAGTACCTAATCTTATAAAATTGTCTAAGATATTTGAATGAGAACTAATCCTTGGCAATGCGTAGGTAATGTTTACGACAATACTTTCTGCTGCTCTTTGAGAACATCGATTTGAAAGTCTGCCAAAAAACATCGGTTACCCTTTACGAAAGTACATCCGCAAAAAAGATCCCCGAGCCGAGATCAGCTGAACTACTCGTACAAAGACAAATAATATTTTTCTACCCCCGAGGGTACGATGACAAAAAGCCCGCGTCCTTGAACGCGATGTTACTTCCCGTTCAAAGTTCTATCGCAATTTATCGGTACCTACGTGATCAAACAACACACTTCATATCGGTAGCCATATTGTTTTTACTTTTATCGGTTAAGGATATGGGGTTCTAAAAGTTGGTATATTTTTACTTTAATATTGCCATTAGGTATTGTTTTCGTGTAGGCCTTATGGTGCATTTAAACAATCCATGTATCTACATAGCTCAAACAAGTTCAGGGTATGGTTTGTGCATTGGAAAAAGTCTGTAGGTATATATTATTTCCACAATGAAAGTAATCATTGATAATTTTTAATTCGTAGTAAAAGCACAACAACGGGATCTCTATAATGATTTTGCATAACTTAGGAGACTTATTATTATGAAACTAATCAAGCATTTCTAGGTAGGTACTTAGTAAATCAAGTAAACAAACAGGCTAGTGCTTCTAGGAAATGTGTCTGGTGTGGTAGTTCTGGTAATGAATGCTAATGTTAGCTCAACGCTAAATAATTGTGGTAAACACTCCAAACACAACCACATTGACAGCCTAGTTAAACGGAATAATAACTAGAATATATATGTATTACCAGGAATATTCTACACAATAAACATCTCACAATGTAACTATAATAACTAGCATTTCAATTTCTTAAATATAATATAAACGTAAACTTCGATATTGTATTTTCCACAATAACTACCTTCCGAGAAATCACTCTAATACTCTAGTTCCATCAGCTGACATTAACGTGCCTACTGAATACTACATCGATAAATTCCACGTGTAATGTACCCGACTATATCACTCGCCACGAACATTAACATTATTCTATACTCATACATCAACACATCCGGAAACAGGCACACACTGAGAACTTAATTCGAATTCGAAAGCTATCCTTACATACACATGGACACGTTTCAACGCACACATACGTGCAAGGACGTGTATAAATGATAATGCACAATTTGTGACGCGTTGATAAATTGGCTTTTAACTCTGAGTAAGCTTGTTTGGATGAAAGTGCGTAATCGCTTCGCTCAGCGTCAAAAGGGCTGCGGGAATGTTGTCGAGTTGCTTTTTTCCCAGAGTTTCTTACGCAGATAGCAGATAAATGCTCAGATTTTTTTTTATGTCGTTACTTGCGGTTTTTCGCAAGTAATATTTGTAGCGTTTTCTTGAAAGAGGTAGAATAAACTACTTAGGCACATGAAATATGTAGCTAGGGATTTCGTATAAAAACCAATTTTATTTTCCAATCATTTTTATGATGTTTCGCGAACACCTGTAGGTAATGTTTTACAAAGAACTAAACTTCTGTCCTTCGAATTCACAACAATGAAAAGACAGTTATTCCCTTCCTACATCATATCTCTCTTGTCCGACTCCTACAAGTAGAGTTCTATCCAAAACAGACGCTGTAAACAATTGAAATACGAAACTTTACCACCTTCCCATTGTAGACAACAAACAAAATCAAGATGATTCAAACTGGTTCAAAGCTTCGCCATTTCGAATGGGCGAGTCTATTTCAGTATTTAAAGTAATGTCTTAGTCTATCATTGTATAGAATTAGAAACAAGATTTATTCGAAATGTTGACCAGTTATTTCATACTATTTGTCGCCAAGTTTTCGTATTGAAGTAGTCTTGGTTCAAATACTTATTATTTCATCGGGTTGACAATATTATTGGCGAAGCCTCGTAATTTACTGATAAAAAGCCTTTTCTGTTCTTGGTGTTAGCTCTTATTACCAAGTTACAGAAAATATTTGAAACAAATAGCATTAATGCAAGTTTCAATATTTTTTTTCAAAGGGCCAATAATAATTAAATTAAAAAGCCCACTCTCATTTATTTACCGCAAAGAACAGCAATACATTAACAACAGAAAAACCTTCAAACGAACAACTAAAGAACTGCCATTTAATTCCCACAACAGCATTAATTTCCAACGTCCCTTACAATTAGGAAATTTCTAACAAGGCGCGATTATTAGAATTGATTCGAAGGCAACCCTCAAGGTCCCCTACTCCGTACTCTGTAGTTTTAGCATCGGTATCCCTGAAGGCTATCCGTTTTAATTAGGGGCACGACTCGTAAATGGAAATTACTTCGTTACAATTTGAAATAACTTCCGTGAATCGAGCCAAGATTAGTTTCTGGGACGTCTACCTGGGTTATGGAAATTACGCTGTGAAATGACAGAATAGGGTGAAACTGTTTAAGATCTATTTGGATTAGTTTTCGTGTGATGTCGTCCGGATGATGGAGGCAGGAAATGATTAACGCTGTGTAAAACAAGCTGTGCCCCTGGTTCCACTCGTTTAGAATGTATGAATTTACTTAATAAACATCTTTATCCTAAATCTCAACCGGCGCGGTGCGTATATGACCAGAGGTATGAACGTAAATACAAAAAAATAAAAAGTAATTTAAAAAAATTAAACCGACTTCAAAAATAAATCAACTCAAAATTATGAAATAACTTTAATTTCGGAAGTCGGTGTCTTGGGATCTGTATTTTAGTTTTTTGCCACCGACTTCCGAAATTAAAGTTATTTCATAATTTTGAGTTGATTTATTTTTGAAGTCGGTTTAATTTTTTTAAATTACTTTTTATTTCGTAATATTAAGTTTTTGCACTAGAATTTGACCAAGGTTTTGAGATGTTTTCCCTTTGACACTACACCCGTAGCTCGTATCAATACGCCAGGCCGTCACACTTTCACGTCTTAGTCCATATCTTGAAAATTACTGAATCGATTTTGATGAAACTTGCACTGTTCCCTAAGTTGAAGTAAATGTAAGCCAATAAAAAAAGAATGGTCACGATCCGATTAATACTTACGGAGATATGCGTGGACAAACATACATACATACATACATACATACATACATACATACATACATACATACGTCTACAAAATTTTGTATATTTGTTTGGAAGCCCTAATAGATTGTCATATGTGAATATAATGCAATTCCAATAATATTACATACATACGTATCGAATTGATAACCTCCTTTTTTTTTTGAAGTCGGTAAAAAGGAGTAAGAATGACGAGGTAAGAATCGCTGCAGGTGGCGTTCTGTAGTTTCTGCCTACCCCATGGTAAGAAGGTGTAAGTCTAAGTATGTGTATAAAAATCATAAATTCATTTGTTGACAGAGAATGCACAGCCTAAAGCGCTGAATCTAGAAATATGAAATTTTACACAAGAGTTCCTTAAACAACGACAGAGAGCACTAAGGACGGATTTTTGAAAATTCACCCCCTAGAGGAGATAAATAGGGGATGGAAATTTGTATGGAAGTTCGTCATTTTGCCGATGCGATAATAATTTTATTATTTAAATAGGTTCTCGAGTTTAACACGCACTAAGGCTACGTCTGCATTGACAAGCAGCTTACTTAGCCGAGTCGCCAAGCGAAAAAAGTTTTTAAAAGAAAACCTTTGTCCGATCCAACTAATGAACTCCATAAAAATGCAGTTGTCCCAAAAGAATTATGGCAAGAGGTAGCAGTTGAAATACAAAAAGATGGATATTATCAAATAGTACATTTATTCATGAATATGATATGATGTAATAATTTTATCACAATGAGAAGTTAAAAAACTTCCAGTTATTGAGCTAGTTTTAAAAGTAACATCTTATCAATGTGCCAACAAGAAAATGAACGTAGGCTCCTAGCAAATCAACACGCAAACTATAAACTAGTGCGGCCACCATATATCAAAAGCGCTGAGCAAGCCGCTTGTCAGTGCGGACGTAGCCTAACAGACTGAAAGACACGGAGACTTTTATAATAAACAGGCATCTTCTGGGCACGCTCGTTCCATCATAGACCTCATCCATCGCTTGCCACCAGGCGTGATAAAGGTCAAGAGCCATTCAGTAACAAAAAAGATGACAGAATAGGGTGAAACTATTTGAGATATATTTGGTTTCGTTTTCGTGCTATCCAGATGACGAATGAGGGAAATTAAGGTTATAATTTTTATATTTTCTGTACCTTCGGATCCGTTCGCGTAAACGAATACCATTTATAACGTATGTGTGAGTAATTTTAAATAATTATGTGTGTTAAACAATATTATTCGTTCTAGGAATCATAGCATACAATACGCGCCACGAAAGATGAGACTTGACTTTTATCTTAAACTTTATTATTTCGTAATAAATATTAAATAATATTGTTATTATTTTAATCTAAATGTCATCAATAAATCCCTGAATAGATATAAACACTATGGGTAACTATTTCGTACACGACTTAAGGTTCCTACAAACAGGCGCGACACGCGATATAATCGCGCGCGATTATATCGCGTGTCGCCTTTACCTGCGCAAGCTCTCCACCCATTACTGAGCTCGTCAAGTCTCATGTTTCGTGGCGCGTATTATAGCATGTTTTATTCTAAAACACACCGTGGTATTGTAGGTTAGTGTCCAGGTATCACACAATATCACATGTACAAACAAACAACCAACAAACTGTCCGTATACCAAACAAACATTTGTTTAGCGTGGCGATCGACCCTTCCCTGTACGGGGAGTACAGGGAAGGGTCGATCGCCACGCCATCCATCCTATTTTTAACCGACTTCAAAAAGTAGGTCTAAAACTCGACTGTGTTTTTTTGTATGCTTGTTACGCGATATCTCCGGCAATTATTAATTGATTTCAACAAATATTTTTTTAATAAATGGGATTGGTCTCATATAAATTTTATTAACTTTGCTTGGGTAGTTTTTGAGTTAGATTCAATAATACGTATTTTTGTCACTTAGTTTATATTGATCATGTTATAATGACTTCCTGTCCCTGATATTTAAATTGCTATGTAAATATTACTTGATAGTAGTATTATAAGAATTTGTGTGGGGTAAATACAACTTAAAAGTGAAAAAAAATACCTTTTCCAAAAAAAAAACAACTGACTTCCAAAAAAGACACTGCAAAGTGAAAAATAATTTGTAAAAAAGTTTTTTTACAAAACATCCGTCAAACCGTTACGTCATCGGTTATAACATCCACAACAAATAGAGGTTTTATTTCATTCCATACAAAAAGGGACATTGATTGGCGAATAATATTACCTCTTTCAACAGACATATTATATGAATGTAATACGTTGCAAATTGATTGATAAGCTTATTCGTATTAGCTTGTTATATTGGCGAATTTTACTCCGGAAGTCGTTGTATTGATGTTCTGTCTCGTTGTACAGTAGTTAGTTTATAGAATAAAAAATATGCGTGTCCTTTTCCCTACTATGTTGGGGTCGGCTTCCAGTCTAACCGGGTGCAGGTGAATACCAGTATTTTACATGTAGCAACTACCTATCTGACTAAACCCAGTAAATGGGTAAGTAATACGATACTTCTTGGTATGAATGGTTGTCATTTTGGGCTTCTGACGGCCGTAACGGCTACCAAAGATCTACGAATGACAGCCGGAACCAACAGCATAACGCACAATGGCGAGGCACGAAGGCTTTACCTTCGATCGACATGTGCGGCAGTTGTAACATCCTGTGATACAAAATAAAGTGAATATTCAATTGACGATAAGTATTAAGTGATCTTACGCACAATAATTGAAAACTTTTGAACAAACACTCGACATCAATAATATACACGGAATATCGGAAATATAATATATACTAATAATAAAGCTGAAGAGTTCTAATCTCTGGAATTACAAGTCGGATTTGAATAAATCTTATTGCATTTGATAGTTCAATTCTTGAGGAAGGCTTTAGGCTATTTAACATCACTCTATGGCCATAGCGTGATGCTAAATAGCCTTAGGAGTCGAGCAAAAAGAAAAAAGTCAGACAGAGCGTTAAGCGAAAGTAAAGTAATAGCGCGGGCAGGTGATGCGATGCGACGGGGTGGGTAGGGGGAACAAGAAATTTCACACGGTCGAAGTCGCGGGCAGACGCTAGATAAAAAAATAGGATACGACTTGAATAAAATAAATCACATTTGATTCATCGAATGGTAACAGATGGACGAGACTGCAAATTATCCAATAGTAGAAAATATAAGATAATAATATGGAAGAAAATAAATGAAACGCGATATGTTCAATCGAAGTTGATAGTTTATGGAAAAGATATTCCAGTTTTTATTTTCATAAACTCTGAGCAAATAGAAACACAATTTTATTTTGTAAAAGTATCTCTTTATGAACAACTTCTACAAGTATACATATATTTAACAGACATTTGATATAATATTATTTTGTAAATAAATAATTTTATTTCTTTGACGTCCAAAAACCTCTTGAAGACGAAATACTTACCTAGGTACATTTATTATGTACTGAACGATGACGGTAAGAAAAGTATCTACTATCTAAACGTACCTACATTTATGATTTAAGGCTCTTTCAAACAGGCGCGATACGCGATAAAATCGCGCACGACACAAAGGCACCGCAAGTCGCGCAACGAGCGGACATTGTTTAACGAAGTTATGTTTTGATTCATACCTAAATAGTTAGAACAAACCTTTTCACACCCTCTATGAAACAGCACATAGTATCAAACAAAATGAATAACCATTTCTTGTCCTTCGTTTAATTACAGCAACACTGAACTAGTATTTAATTAGTAAAAGCGATTCAAAGTAAATACCCTTTCAGGATCCAGTACGATCGAGTTTAATCCAGTTTAATTTTAAGATACTTGGCAACAAGGAATATTCATCAACTTGACTCGAATCTAGGTCCATTGGCAAATAAATAAGAGTCAGTGAGCCAAGCAATAATTTATAGTGCCAACAGACTTGTATTGACTTCTTTATGGTAGAACATCTAGTTATTATAAGTAATTGGAGCAGGAATCATTATTTACGATGTACATGTGAAGATATTTATGATTTAGTACAATGTTTCATAAAACGGTCATATTTATTTGTTTATATAAGCCCGATCACATCATTGATATTAACTGAATACAATGTATGTACTCATAGAAATATCAATAAATTTTTCTTTTTCACTTTTTTTTCTTTTTCTATCGAATATTTTAATGAGCCTCTTTTCTTTTTACTCCCGAATGTTGGGTGGGGAAATGACTATAATCACTAAGCTTTACAATCTGGCATGATCATTATTTTGTGAGACTCATCCGGTGTGCGAGCTCGTATAGGTACAGATGCCAGCACATCAAGCTACTACAATCTGTCAAATTTCTTTAATAGATTTTCAACTTTATTGCTAAAACATAAGGTTCAAAGTTGATTGGGAAAATTTAACAGTTTCGTATACATTACTGGAATAAAAATAGACCAATTTAAAAATTCGTGGGATTTTATCAACACTTTAGAGTAGTGTATCGGTTTTCCGGGTAAAAATAAGTTGCTGGGGTTGAAACGTCGTCGGCCAAAAATAGTTGTTTGTTTAAAAATCCTGGAAAAGTGACAGGCTCAATTTTTGCGGAATAACGTTAGTGCCGAGAGCAATGTAAATAGCGAAAAAAAAAATACCTACAGCTGATGTAGCTGAGGTCTATTACTTATATTTTCGTTACAAAAAGACTTAAAAAGTTTTACCTAAGGAGTCATGATTTGATCTAAAGATTCAACCAGATTGCGGGCGATCAAAGTCGACCAGTCGATTTTGATCGCCTTATAACATAATCTATGGTCGATCGATGAACGTAATTCCGATGCTAAAGAACACACTGGATTGATCTTAACTGCCGATGTTACCGTTCGACGACGGGTGTGCCTTAATTGTAATAGAATTAACATCACATATGTCGGTTTTGTATAAAAAAAGTTTTGAATATTTTGATAACAGTAAGGTTTAAGTTTTGGTAAGGCAGTTTTTATTACAAAAACTGGCCCGCTGGTTTAAACCATGTCTAAAGAAAAACCTTGTTTTGTAATAAGAGCGTAATAAATTAACCTCAGCGGCAATCAAAAGCAGACCTTTTCACGCAAAAATATTCATCCAAACATACAAATTCACGTGAGACCCACATTCCAGCGGGTTACGTAAAAAGAGATTCGAGTGGTCCTCCTAAATTATTCGTAAACAAAAATATGGTTGTCATAAAGTCAGACAAAGGTATAATTTATGCCATCCGTCAAATACCAGCGTACGTACTTATGAGTGAGGTTACGTTGCTCCCTGTATTTGGCGTGATTTGTGTACTGTGAGTGCGGATTCTGCGTCGAATGGTGAATTTGTTTGGGACTTTATACGAGGAAACTTTTTGGGTCTTTTTATGAGGTCTGAAATATGTAATTCGAGTACAATAACCTAAAAGTTAGAAGAGAAGATTTGAAATACAGAAAGGCCCACTCGAAGGTTTACGACTTCAAGATTATTTTTATAACAAACGAAAATTACCGGATATTTTTGCATAAACATATTGTTCAGGCTTAGTAATATTGTACGAACCCTTTTTTTTTTTTTTAAACTTTGCCCCACCCCTAGGAATTATAATAATAATAATAATAACCCCACCGCCGTATCTCTACGTTGACGTCGTGGTGGGGCTTGCGCGCTCCGAACTCTAGGCCTGTGCCGGAAGAGTTTACTTTGCCGGAACAGGTCTAATGTGAGGAGCCAGACCAAGAGGGATACAGAAACCCGCAGGGCAGCATGTGGCGAGCTGTTGGGCAGTAGCGACCCCACGGACCCTATCTCCCGGGAGAAGTCTTGTTCCTCGCCTCTGGCTTGCCTTTACTGGCCGGCTTGAGTGAACAATGACGAGGAACAGAGCTCCCACCTCATTCTTGCCTTTATTGGCCGGCTTGAGTGGAGATTCGCAAGAGCAAACGTGCTCGGAGGAAGGAAGTATTCCAGTAAGATGCTGGTAGGGATCTTGACCGTACTTCCGGGATTGTCCTGATAGCCGTGGAATACCTCTCCACTCCTCATAAGCACCTCAGGACGTGTTGCCCCCTTGTCGCTACGTCACTATGTGCTAGCGGCCGTTTTCGGGGGCCCATTATTGAGTGTGCAAGTCACCCCCTGCTATTTTATCTGTGTATATATAAAGCATTGATCAGGCAGGGGTCATAGTTTTACCATAGTTCCTGGAAACCGGTCCACTTTAGCCACCCAGACCAATAGTCCAACTTTTTATTTTTCCATATCCTGCAATATAGTCCTACACCAACCGGGGGTTATCCTTGGGTGCACTTGCATAGTGCATACAGGGATAATCGTCGGTTGGTGCCGCATTTCATTAAAATTTCGTAAGGGGCCTCTGCGAGTTGGCTTCGGCCCCTCGTACGCCTTCCAAAGGACCGGGACCGCATGGTCCCGAGTTATGTAAAATATATAATAATAATAATAAATCTTTATTTATCCAAAAACATACAGAGTTTGAAATACAGTTTGATATTTGGTTTAGAAAATACATTTAATTTCTTCTGTATTGTGGGTACGTTTACAAACATTTAAACTTTCATACACCTACAGCCAGACCCGGAACAACTACTACCACTACTACCACTACACTACTACTAAAACTACTTTTTGCTACTTAAGACAGCGATCGCTTTTCATAATGTTTTTCATCGAATTTTCGCATACTTTATTGGGCATCCCACTAACAAAGTCATTATTCTGCTTTAAGTGTTTAGATTGACCAGCATACATACCATTAGACAATCCCACAGAAAAAAAAATCGGGACAAGTCGTGCAATCCTCTGTGATCAAAACTGTATTCTTACGAGTCATGATTTGTTACAAAAAAAATGGGTTCATTTCAATCCGTTCAAGAACTTTGGGATAAAGTGAGTAAAAGTCAGGCGGTGGTCATAGTCTTATTATAATAATAATAATAAATCTTTATTTTCAGACCATTGATCCATAAGGTACACATAAAAACACGTTAAAATTAAAAAACAAGAAAAAATAAATAAAATCTAATCTAATTAAAATCTACAAAACAAAACCTAAAAAATAAAAACCTACCTCACATATCTGAATGACGGTCTGTGCGCCGCCATCCAGTGACCTATTATTTGGCCATCTACCCTGCCGGCTACAGTACCCACGAGGCTGTTGGGGCTGTCGCGCACCCGACGCATCAGTGATGCGATTCGCAGACGCAGCAGCGACCCGAAATCCGGAACGCGTGCGTCCGCGAACATCCCCGACGCGCTACAGAAGCGCGGCAACCCCAGCATCACCCGGAACGCATTATTATATTGGACTCGTAAAGCGGACTCGTAAATGAGGAGACCTAAGTCCAGTTATATATTTACTTAGTTTATTGATGCAACGCATGAAGCTTTGACATAATGTACGTTCAAATGCCGCATTGTAGTTTATATTTATAACGTCTGCAGATATGAAATAAACATCAAATAGCTGCAGAGATGTAAAATACTCCTCCATCTCAGTATTTATTTATTTAACGAAATGGCAAAAAGATCTTACCACAAATGTAATATTCGAAATCCAACGTTCAATGTTTAGAAAACAATCCAAGTTCTTTCATAAAACTGGTTTTAGAAATATGAAAAGTTGATATCGGTATAAAACTTTTATTATAATGTAATGGAATGGTTGGACCTAACTCTAGCTTTTCCCTGGGAACCGATACTAAAAATATATACACGGGCATATGTATAGAAAGTATGAATATGTATCTTTAAGCGACGATGGTAGTCATATACCTACTTGTGTACCAGAAAAACGCATAACGAAAATCACCATAATAATCGAAAGTTAGAACTTGTTTATTTAAATAATCAAGATATATAAACTAAAAATAACAAAATTAAATCCTAACTTAACTAAAACTATACACAAACTAAAAAATAGCGTCGAAAAATTCATCCGCATCGCTGTCGACTGGTAATGTACCCAAGAGACTGGCGGCATTACCACATTGTATAGCGATGCTTAGCCTCTGGCCAAGGTAAAAGCCTCACGGGTCACGGGAAGTGTCAACCAGGCGTTTCGAAATTTCTTTAAATAATAATCGAAATATCAGGTACAAAAATATTCTCAAACAAAACGAAAGAGTGACGTAAAATATATTTCCATTTTTTACGTCCATATTTTTACAGTACTATAAAATAGTCGTTAGAAAACAGAATAACTGTCTGTACGATAGTAAAAGTCGAAAGAAATATGAAAACGTCTGCCAATAACAACGCCAGTGAATAAGATATGTTTATAACTTAACTTGTAAATTATACTTTTACTGCTAAGTACTACCGGGACGCGGAACAACCTTTATGTATATTACATATTTGGGACATTTTTTTATGTTATGCAGTATAATAAAATATTTTTTTAGGGCCTGGGTGTTATGATAATCCTATTAGCTGTGTTTAAGAAGACATTTGGCAAATTACTTCCACTTTGTATATTTCAGTAAATATTTTTCACAAAACCGCATATTTAATACGCATTTCAAAATCTGTCTTCATTCCAAATTCGTCTCTCAAAAACGCTGATAACGTAATTATTCTTCGACCGCTAAAGCTTTTCAATTTCTCTACTTTGATGAAAATGTTTCTTTTCTTTTTCTAATTCAAAGTAGTTCTTCACTAAACAAATTACCTGCTAAAAATATTACGACAAAAAGTATTGTCACTGGTGAATGCTCATTTGAAATGCACTCGAAGAACACCGACATTTTTTACCAAAACAATGTGAATCTATTTAAACATGACCCATCTTCCAACTATCCTACATGCATACCCATACAAGCATAATACAGAATCATTCATAACGTACTTTGCTAATGCCTCCTACACACGAGGAAGAGTGCAGACTTGGCAGCCACCGAAACACATCAGCGCGTTATATATGGCCGTACGTTGCAGCGAAATGAAAACTGATTTTTCTTGCCTTTTCTGCAATGAATATTCTTCTATGTATCTTAGCTGAAAGGGGTAAATGAACTGTGGTGATCTTTTGTGGGGTAAAATTTTAGTTTGTGTGTCGCGTGGTTCCGGATAAAAACAGGTTGTGGTTCAATTTCATTAGCGTCGTCGTATCATGGCATTTTCAAGCACAGCATATTTTTCATACTTCGGTACTAGCATGCATTAATTTCTTGTTAGATTACTTTATAAGGATTATTTTGTAAGGGAAATTTAAAAAGTATGTTGGGGACGTTTATTCAACCGTAGTCGTGAGGTATAGGCTAGGTCTAGGCTAGACTATTTTACGTCGAAAAATTTATCAGTTGACCCCAGACATTCTTCAACCCATTAAAAACTGCACATAAAGCTTCTCAAATCCGCAGAACAAAAAATCCGTTGGTTTTTACAATTATCCGGCTGGAAGCTCTCATTCACAATTGTAAAGAAACCAGCTATTCTCTCCCAAGACCCACTGATAGTGATTTACACGGACGTTTAAATAATTTACCCTTTGTTCGAAACCTCTGCAGCGTGGTCGCTGCTGTTAGGGCTGGCACAGTCATGGTTTTGACCGAATGTGAAGTAATTTTATGGAATTCACTAAGATGCAATATCTGTGACTTGGCCTGGAAGAGATGTAAATAATCTGTAATGTTTTGTGCGACATTAATACCTAACTTACCTGTTCTAAAACGTACAAAATTTTGGTGTCCAGTCACAGTTTCTGCTAATTACAGACCTAAACAAAACGCTTTGATAATGATATAACAACACGAAATTCAGCCAACGCGGCCACAATTCTCAACCATTGTTCGATCCGGCATTCCAGCTTGGCCAGCCCTGGCTGCAGGTGGAGGCAATTTGAACAATTCAATTACGCACTCACCACACGAGTATAATACATGTGACTTTAATTCCGTACACAATGACTCATTAGTCCCCGGTGAATTGATAATGAATTGAGCTAATTTGTCATTGAAATCATTTTGCAGTCTTTCAATTGATTTATGTGAGAATGGCTGGAAAATTACCCATTTCCGTGAGGATTTTGTAGTTCTGTTGGATAGAGGAAAATATTTATCGGTTTTGTTTTTTTTTTTTATAAAAACCATGCCACTAGGAATTTCTCCTGTATTGTGGGTGCGTTTACAAACATTTAAATTCACGTACACAAACAGCCAGACCCGGAATAACTACTTGTAGGTCATACAAATATTTGTTCCGTGCGGGAATTGAACCCGCGGCACGCAGCGCAGCAGTCAATCGCTTAACCACTGCGCCAACCGTGCCGTCGCGTCGGATTTAAATTGGTATTGTTTGTTGGAGAGGTACTGATGTTTTCACCACGTCATACTTTAAAACGATAAAAGGACGGTTTTGGTTTAAATAATAAAATTATTTTAATAACATGAGAAACTTAATACAACCTACCTTAATTCTTCGAAGAAATCGCAAAATCAAATCAAATATCACAAAAAATAAGTAGGTATCTTACAAACATAATACGTAGGTACCTAACAACGACACTCGTGCTATGTAGGTACAACAACGACACTTGTTGACTAGTCGTGTATAAGTACTCTATAACTTTATCAAACTGGAGTACATAATTATTTGAAACTCGCGCATAATAATCCCAATAACGCTGGCGTCGTAAAAGTTTTTTGATTAGCAAGCGAACGGTTTTTAGAGCCCTACAGGCATGTGTGTAGATGATTTGAACAGTCAATGCAAGTATATAAAGTCAGTATAGCATGTCTTATTTAATATTTAAGTTCAAACTTTTTTTTATCGATTTATCTTTTTATATATATTATCGTATGACACTACACAGGTCAACATACATAGCGTCACACTTTCATGTCCCGAGGTAACACTTTAGTTCCCCCACACACACCTACACAAACAGGCAGACAGACACACAGATCAAGAAGGTAAATCAATCACACTAATATTATAAAGGCGAAAGTTTGCGAGTGTATTTGTATATTTGTTACTTCTTCACGCACAAACGGCTGAACGGATTTGGATGAAATTTAGCACACAGATAGTTTATAACCAGGATTAACACATATGATATCCCGATCCCCACTTCTGCGGGTAAAATCGCGGGGCGCAGCTAGTCAATAATAGAATATTAAATTCAACCTCAATTTGTATTTAGAAATTAAATCCGTCCATCTGTCTGTCTGCGGCTTAGCTCAGAGACTTGTCGTACTAGACTACTGTAATTTGGTATCTCTCCTACACGTAAAGTAGGGATGATTTTTATGGTGTGGCGGTGTCGTTGGATATGCCGTTCTAAAATATTGGTCTGTGCGAACCATTTTTCGATTCAGGTATCGTTTGCGAAATATTAAGCTTGAAAGTGAAAAATTTTGTTAAAGTCATGTGTCGGGCCCCCCGCCAGCTAAATGAATGTCTTTGGATACGTAAAAAAATACACCAGTATTATATATATAGATATATATATATCGAAGTTAAAGAAAAACTATTACTGCTAAATAGGCTTTACTAGTTAACGAGTAATAATCGACTAACTTACATTCTTGTACTAGAATTTTATTTTATTTGTTTAAAATCCTGTTAATAAAAATTAAGTAACAGTTTAAGAAATATTCTTGTCCTATTTTCGGGAAAAGAGGGCTGTTTGTCCTTAATACAGGCTACTATGTAACCTAGCTAGGACATCAGATCGTAAAATTGTATTGTTACCTACTCATCTCAGATTTAAACTGTTCTTAAGTTGTCATCCTACTTTGTAACAGACCGTACCACTTTTTATGAAATAAATTATTATTATTTGCAGTTGGAATGTATGGGAGAACATATTTTTTTACTACAATGTTAAGTTTGTTGTGCGTGGTCCGACATGCACTTGGCTGGTTTTTATTTTTACTGAAAATATCTAGAACAAAAGGAGAAAATAATTTTGTCAAGCTTAAGCGCTTCTATTCTCGGTAGAATACGTGCTAGCTCCCACAGCATCCTGAGTTTATTGTGAGAAAGGCGGGACAGCCCCTTGCTGGCTCACTGGATACGGCGGCACACGTAGGTGTCAGTCGTTTCAATTTTGTATATAGAGTGTGCTTTTTACTAACATTAGTTTAAGACTTTTACTAACAGTAATGGATCTTGTATTTTGATCTGAAATAAAATATTTATTATTATATAAACAATTTGTTAAATGAAAATAAATTAATTAAATGAAGGTAACTATACGAAATTCCCCATCCCAAAACGAACATGAATATGTTGAACGGGTTTCTATGAATTTTAAATACTACATCATTATTTAAAACAAAATTATACATTTAACAGGCATTTTTCCAGAAGGCTGATTCTCGTAAAAACATAATACATGTCGCATCTTAGCGACAAACAATGTCCAAAAACTTGTAAATTAGAGGTTTTTTCAGACTGAAATTAGAACACGAACGTTTCGAAAAATAACGGAATTATCACTCTCTGAATTTATTGATGTGCACAGTACAAAAGTGAACAGCGTAGCGCGTAGCTGCATTGTGTAGCACGTAGCACTTTATGTAGCACGTGACGTAGTGCGTAGCACAGGCTCGTAGCAAATAAGTGCTTCTCGTAAACAATAACTGCGTACTTAGATGAAAAAGAGAATCATGTGGGAATGAAGTGTAAGTTAGAAGAAGGTGACTGCAACACAACATTTTAATTACAGTTTATTTTAAATCTACTCTATTGCAATCACAGTCGTTTAAGAGTTGTATAACAGATACATAACTCAAACTCAAAGCATTTATTTCAATAAGATAATTATTTAATACAGGTACTTTTGAATTGACAAGGAGTCGGTCAGCCAAAAACATAATTAAAACAGAAGACGAAGAAGCAGGGGATCGAGGAGGGGGTGGAGAGGGATCAGTCCAGAATTACTCTATTATTATTATTTTTTTAGATTCATTGGTATACTTTGACTCAAATATCTATTTTTCTTTTCACTTTTAACATCTCTTGCATGCTTATAATTTATATGTTCTACCTCATGTTTGAACAAATAAATTCTCATAAATACTGACATTGGAAAAAAAATTGCAAGACACCGTGCCGTATTCTACAATAAAAAAATGGTGAGTGAAAGGACTATTGAAATCATCATTATTTAAAACGAAATCAATATTCAAACGAATTTAATTACCGTGCTACTAATTTTGTGACCAATCCAAAAAAACAATAATAGTATGTTGCTAATAAGCTTTAAAATGAATAGGTATTTTTCCGATATGATCCACGTTTAGCGGCGATGGCGGCTTCCCGCACTGTTTTCATTGCGCTTGGTTTTATTAAAGTGCTTCAATATTTAATAAACCACCGTGAGCGGCTAATGTGGTTATTGCATATCGAGCATTTCATGGCAATATTAACATGATACGCGGAAATGCTAACATATTTTGTAAGAATTTTATGCTGTTGCTATTAAGTGCTAAAGTATCTATAACAATCTAGATTTTTAACAATTTGTTGCTACTTTACGAAATGTTGTGCTGTGCATACATTATTTCGCGATAAACTAAAGTTTTATGGGGAAAAGTTGGTCCGATTATTTTTTTTATCAAGTTTTGAAATTAAACTAATTTTGTAGCATCAAATTTTCCTACCTCACAGTCGGCGGCTAATAGTGATCGCTTTTCTAAGACTTAATACAAATAATTAATGTTATATGATATTGTTGCGCGCCACAATTAATGCCTGGTACATGGTGACATTAGTTACCACTAGCGCCATCTAGTATCGAGTAGCAGAACTAGTCGAGTCACGATCGTTCTAGAAAATTCGATACTAAAACTTTGTAGAACTTTCTCGAACTATCGACACCTAGTCGGTCGGGGCCGGTATATACTCGAACATTCTAGATGTTTCTACAATGGAAGGTTCTAGAACTATCTGCGGCACTATATAAGGCCGGGATGCGCGACGACCGACACAGTTTGGATAAAGCGACAAGAGCGAAAACATCTAAGCGATCTTCAAGTGCAAATTAAGAGTGATCAGTAGTGTGATTGTGTTCTTTTAATTAGTGTTTTGAGTTGTAATTAGTGTTGGAAAAATAAATTGTTATTTTTTGGTTATTAAATCGGCAGTTTTTATTGTCACGAACCCGAAGCTCGTAACAATTGGTGTCAGAAGCGAGGATTAAAATGCCGGTTTTACCCAAAGACGACACGGAGGGTATCCGTACCCGCAGTCAACGCCAGCAGGAGACGGACCAGCGGCGATTCGGTGGAGCAACGCCACAGGGGTCGGAAGGCCAGCTACCGACCACGGAGGCCGGCCCGTCCACAGCTGCTCCAGCATCATCAGCACCAGATTTTGCTGCTCTGATGATGATGCTGCAGGAGCAGGCTCGTCGACAGGAGGAGCAGGCTCGTCGGCAGGAGGAGCAGTCCCGCCGACAGGAGGAACAGGCTCGCCGACAGGAGGAACAGGCTCGTCGGTTGGAAGAACAGCTCCAGCGCGACAAGGAGGAACAGGCCCGCCGTCAGGAGGAACAGGCCCATCGATTAGAAGAACAGCTCAAACGGGATAAGGAGGAGCAGGTGCGCCGCCAGGAAGAACAGATGCTCCTCATGAAAGACCTTCACGCAACCTTCGGGAAAGACATGAACGAGGTGAAGGAGAAGGTTGCCCAGCATGACAACCGCCTGTCAGAAGCTGAAACTCAGATCAGCAAGTTTAGTGACGTCATTGCTGATGTGAAGCAGGAGTTGGGTAACCTTAAACTTGGGGATGGAATCGCAGCTCCCGTAGCTACAACGCTACGTGGATTCAAAGTGCCACCGTTCGACGGAACTTCTTCCTGGTCGGCCTACAAAATCCAGTTTGAAGCTGTCATGAAGGCGAACGGGTGGAATAAAAATCAGGCCATGACTGCCCTCACCCTAGGCCTGCGCGACCAGGCCTTAACTGTTCTGGAAGCTCTCGGTAAGGAAGTGACTTATGAGCAGCTTCTTGAGGCATTAGAGGCTCGGTATGGCGACGCTCACCTGGAACACGTGTTTCGTGCGCAGCTCAAGGATCGCGTACAACGCAGTAATGAAAACCTGCAGCAGTGGGCCCTTGAAGTGGAGAAGCTGGTTCGTAAAGCGTACCAGTCTGTACCTGCGCTTATTGATGGGAACCTGGTGCAGGCATTCATCGACGGCATCCGCGACCTTGAAGTTAGAGCTGCTGTGAGGCTCGGTCACCACGGGACGCTTAAGGACGCCTTGGCCCATGCACTGGAAGTGGAAGCTGTGCGGCAGGATCATCATTCCCATCGCGTCAGGGAGGTTGCAGCGGCTACAGTTCGCGACCGCAATAAAGGATACAGCCCTAGGTGCTACGGCTGTGGGGAAAAGGGCCACCTTCGATCCAGTTGCCCTAAGCGAACTGCAGAAAGAGAAGACGGCCGATCTCCAGAGGGCAGTGCGGCTAACAGCACCGCCCAGCATCAGCAGCAGGGAAACGAGTAATAGCCAGGACTGCGGGGCGGGTGCTGGCTGATGTTCAAAGAGCCCCAAGGGTTTCGATCACACAAACCCAAGACGGGAATAGCCTAATCATCAAGGGCGAGGTCAACGGAACGCCGTGTAAGCTGACCATAGATACGGGAGCTTCTCGCACGGTTGTCAGTTCCCAACTTACAAGTCGGTCCCTTGGGGACTCCGCATACAACCGAGAACGCATTAATTTGGTAACAGCCACCGGTCAGCGCATACCCGTCCATGGAGAGAAGAAGATGGAGTTGAAGCTAGGCAACAGAATCTACCTGCATAATGTCATCGTGGCTGATATAACGGACGATTGCATCCTAGGCCTTGACTTTATGAGGAAGAATTGTTGCGAGATTGATGTCAAGCAAGGTGTTTTGAAATGTGGACAAGAGGAACTTTTCGTGGAAGGGGCGTTACCAGGAAATGTGTACAGCCTTAAGAAGATTGTTCTTCCGCCGAGATCGGAAACTATTGTGCCGGTTAGTCTTCCTCGGAATCCTGGGCAGACTCATCGTTGTGTACTCGTGGAAAGGGTAGACAATGACCTTCCATGGAAAGTGGCACGAACTTTGGTCAAAGCCACCGACATCTCAGGGGTACGTGTGCTGAACCTTTGTGATCAGGAACAGACTATAGAAAAAGGCACACTAGTTGGTACTTGCGAGGAAGTGGATTGGTTGCGTCGATGCCAATATCTATCGACTGGAACCCTCAGCAAGGATGCACAAACGAAAGTGACCACACTTTTAGAAGATTGCCGCAGAGCTCTGTCCCAAAATGAAATGGTCAAGGCGAAGAAGATGTTACTCAAGTACGCCGATGTTTTCTCGTCAAACGATGCTGACATCGGGAAGACTGGCTTAGTTCAACACAAAATAAACACAGGAGAAGAACTACCTATCCGTCAGCGGCCAAGGAGATTGCCGGTAGCACGTGAAAAGGAAGTGGAAACCATGATTGAAGGAATGGTGAAGGATGGTGTTATTGAACCTTCATCTAGTCCATGGTGTTCACCTGTAGTGCTGGTAAGAAAGAAGGACGGCAGCATGCGGTTTTGTGTTGACTATCGTCGTCTGAACGACGTTACAAAGAAGGACAGCTATCCCTTGCCAAGAATTGATGACACGCTGGACATGCTTACTGGAGTAAAGTGGTTTAGCACGCTGGACCTGAAAAGTGGCTACTGGCAAGTCGAAATTGACCCTAAGGACAAGGAGAAAACTGCATTCTCGACAGGAAAGGGTCTGTGGCAATTTAAAGTTATGCCGTTTGGATTGTGCAATGCTCCGGCAACTTTTGAAAGGTTGATGGAACTTGTACTTACTGGACTAATTGGCGATGCCTGTTTGGTCTACTTGGATGACATCATCATCGTAGGCCGCACGTTTGAAGAACATCTTCAAAACCTGGAACGCGTGCTCATGAAGATCCAGAGTGCCAACCTCAAGTTAAGTCCGAAGAAGTGTTCACTATTCAAACGACAAGTTAGCTTTTTGGGATATGTAGTGTCTGAAGAAGGTATCCGCACGGATCCAGAGAAAATCGCCGCTGTCAAGGATTGGCCAGTTCCAAAAGACAAGACGCAGGTCAGAGCATTTTTGGGTTTGTGCTCCTATTATCGGCGATTTGTCAAGAACTTTGCAGACATAGCCAAACCCTTGCATAAGCTAACCGAAGAGAAGCGACATTTCTGCTGGGATGAAAGTTGCGACATCGCATTCCAGGAGCTAAAGGACCGTCTGTGCAAAACGCCTATTTTGGGGTACCCTGATGCGGGCAAGGAATTTATAATTGACACAGACGCAAGCGACATAGGACTTGGCGGTGTGTTGTCTCAACGGAATGGTGATCAAGAGGTTGTGATAGCGTACTTCAGCAAGTCGCTGTCAAAGCCGGAAAAGAACTATTGTGTCACGAGACGGGAATTGCTTGCTGTGGTAAAGTCATTGCAGCATTTTAGCAAATATCTTCTGGGGCGGAAATTCCACGTACGAACTGACCATGCTGCACTGAAATGGCTATTGCAGTTCAAAAATCCAGAAGGACAAGTTGCGAGATGGATTGAGCTACTGCAGGAATACGACTTTGTGGTCGAACATCGCAGCGGGAAATCACATGGCAACGCAGATGCATTGTCAAGAAGACCTTGTCCTGAAGACTGCAAGCATTGTACTAGGCAAGAAAGTAAAGAAGTCGTACCTGTGAGGATGCTCAAGACAGACCTCAGCAACGAGTGGAAGGAAAGCCTACAACGTGCACAGCAGGAAGATTCGGACATCAAGCCGATTCTGGAGTTGATGAAGGCCAGAGCTCCTAAGCCCAGGTGGAGTGACGTCTCAGCGATGAGTTCGATCACAAAAAGCTATTGGGCCCAATGGGACAGCTTGGTGATTCAGGATGGAGTCCTGTGCCGTAAATGGGAAAATACTCGGGGAGACAGCTGTCATTTGCAAATGGTAGTCCCTAAAGCTCAAGTGCCGGATGTTCTACAGCTGTACCATAATGGTTGTTCAGGAGGTCATCTGGGAGTAAAACGGACTCTACTAAAGATACGAGAACGGTTTTACTGGGTCCACTGTCGGGACGATGTCGAGGACTGGTGTCGCAAATGTACAAGTTGTGCAGCTGTAAAGGGACCTCAGACTCGCAGTAGAGGTGCATTGAAATTGTACAATGTTGGTGCACCATGGGAGAGGATAGCCCTTGACGTTGCGGGGCCGTTTCCGGAAAGTGAAAGTGGCAACAAGTATTTCATGGTTGTGATGGATTACTTCACCAAGTGGCCGGAAGTCTTCGCCATTCCAAATCAAGAAGCTTCTACAGTTGCAGATAAATTAGTTCATGAAGTCTTCTGTCGTTTTGGAGTACCTTTAGAGATTCACAGTGATCAAGGAAGGAATTTTGAATCACAAATATTCCAGGAAACTTGTCGGGTTATAATAAATAATAATAATAATAATAATAATAAATTTTATTTCAGACCATAAGTCCATAAAAAACCACACACAATACAATTTTATACACAAAAATACACATACACACATAAAAACAAATAGCTACACAAAAAATACACTAAGAAAAACACTATTTTAAATATTGGAATGACGCACGATGAGTGGTCATCCATTTCCACATCATTGGACTGTCTGTCCTGTCGGCTACTATAGCCACCAAGCTGTTGGAGCTGTCGCGCACTCGCCGCATCAGGGATGCAATCCGTGTCCGCATCAGTGCGTAAAAATCTGGCACGCCATTCTCCGCGAACATCCCCGATGCACTGCAAAAGCGCGGCAGCCCCAACATAACTCTGAAGGCGTTGTTGTATTGGACTCGCAGAGCATTGTACGAGCTTTTTGTATAGCTGACCCATAGGGCACACGTGTACATAGATCGGCAATACGCTCTAAAGAGTGTAATTTTCACCTCCCTAGTACAACGTGCAAACCTACGAGCCAGCATATTACATCGAACTGCCAATGCTCTGCGTTCCCTCTCCACGTCTACATCGTCGGACAGACTATCGGTGACCCAATGCCCCAGGTACTTGAACTTCGTGACCCTGGAAAGCTGAGCGCCCCCCAAGGTGACTGGTGGGACAGTATCATAACATTTGTTACCCGCTTTGAAAACCAGTAGCTCGCTCTTGGTCGCATTGTACCTGAGGCCATGAGCCACCGCATAGTCCTCACAGATGCGAAGAAGCCTCCTAAGTGCACTGATCGATGGGCTCAGCAATACCATATCATCCGCGTAGCTGATGTTATTGACGCAGTGCCCGTCAATGGAGCACCCGATATTGGTATTGCTGAGCTCACAGATCAGCTCGTTTACATACAGGTTGAATAGTTTGGGTGAGCTGATTCCCCCCTGCCTCACACCGCACTCCAACCCGTATGCATCCGACAGAACACCCGCCCACTTAACATAATTGGATTGGTTTTTATACCAATACTTTAGCATCCCAATGATATCGCTTGGGAGGTTCTTTACACTTGACAGTTTCTTCCATAGGCAGTCATAAGATACGAGGTCGAAGGCCTTGGAGAGGTCCAGAAAACATGCATATACAGGTGTTTTCCTACTTACATAGTATTGAACAGTCTGTTTGAGGCATAGTATAGCTGTTTCCGTGGATAAACGTGGCTTAAATCCAAACTGGGCGTCGTTGAGTGTTAAATGCTTATCCAGCTGCTGATCAATCAGACTGTCCAACACCTTTGCAATGATGGTAGCCAGGGATATAGGCCTGTAGTTACTCTTGTCACTCGCATCTCCAGTCTTATTTTTAACAATTGGCACAACAATAGTTTTAAGTAAATCATCTGGAAGATACGAGTGACTCAGGCATAAGGTAAAAAAACATTGCTAGCACTCGCGGTAAGTGCTTACCAGCATATAGTAAATGCTCTATACTAAGGCTGTCATGACCCGGCGACTTGCCTCTCTTTAAGTTGCGTATGACAGTAGCTACCTCCCTGGCCGCAAACCTAATAGGCATGTCTTCGGACCCCCCCACCACCTCCGGCCCGCCAGACGACGTACCTAGGGGAGACCCAACCTTAAAGGCTCTGCTGAATAGGTTGGCGATATCATTAGGATCACTAAGGCCCTCAACGCTCACAGGCAGACCCGACCTGGGATTCAACCTGTTCGTGGCTTTCCAAAAACTACCAAAATTCTTTGCGTCATGATGACTTGCAATGATGTTCATTTTTATTTGGTCCTTATTATTCTGACACCATTTTAATTTACTTTTAAAAACCCTTCTACTTTCCACCATTTTTTCATACAAATCACCACTTTTCGGCCTACCAAACAACGTCCAGGTTTGAAAATCAAGCCGAGCCTGTCCGTGTGCGTCCTTCACATGCTTATTCCAGCCCGTTATGTAACGCTTTTTGCGCTGTATTCCGATCTTACAGTTACTGGTGATTGCACCTTCACAGAGAATACGCACAATTTCCGCATACATATTGTCTAAAATGGTTTGATGTTCCTTAATTCTACATCTACTTTTACTACATTCAGTAAATTCTAAGGGAAAGTCTAAATTTTTCAAGAGATCATTACAATAATTGCTATATAACTCAGTCTGCTGCAAGTCTCTGTCACCCCATGTTACTTTGTTACATGTAGGTATTCCAGGTGCAACTTTTGGCCTTAATAAATTAAGATCACACATTACAATTAGAGGTAAATGGTCCGACCAAGACACGTCGTAGAGCACACTAGCGTCTCTAATAGTGTTCCACGCCGCGTCCGTCACTACGCAGTGGTCTAACCAGCTAGTAGAACCATGTGCATCACTTACGTAGGTATACGTGTCCGACTCACCACCGAGCAGGCAAACGTCAGCGCACCGCCACTGTACTTCAGCCGAAAAACTCAATAGTTCTTTGCCGAATAGACTATTCGGTTGAGCATTAAAATCCCCCAGAATATAGACCGCGTCTACACCACTACTTTCTATCACTGCGTGAATCTCACTTAAACACTCGACAAATTCACCAAGATTATCCATCGACTCTGTCGGCATGTAAACCGAGAACACTAATAGAGATTTACCGCCTACCGTTATTTTGATAGCCACAAGACGCACACTTTTGCACTGCACGAAAGACACATTTTCATAGGCGCTCTTGCGCCACAGTATAGCAACTCCGCCATAAGGTCGCCCTCGTAGGATGCCCGACGACGTATCCACCGCCGATTTTCCCACGAAGTCGAAATGAGGGTCTATGCTGCTCAGAAAAGGAATGTCGTGAGGCAGCAACCAGGTTTCTTGCAATGCGATAATATCAGATGTTTGACATAATAGTCTGACATAATCCACCGATCTAGTAATAGATTTACAATTAAAACTCACAAATGTACTTGCTTTTGAATTAATATCGTTATTGTCGCAATCCATTATTGATATTTTTGTGATATTTTAAAGTCTATGTATCTACGAAAAGAAATTCCTTCTGGCCATAAATTGTCGTCTAAAAATAAATGCAATTTATGCCTTTGTACAAAATTTTTGTAAGCATCGTAGTTTTTCTGTTTTCTCATATTTATTTTTTCAATTTGCACACTAGTTTTTGTTTTTTCCATTATGTACGTATGTATGTCGTTAGCAGACGCATTCTGATCAACGTTATTGATGAATAACGGTATTTTGATGTCAGCTGCTCTAAATTTTGCAATATTATCTATGTTCGCACGACCTTGATTTCCTATAAACCTGTCCCTCAGCCTCTTTTTCTTTTGCGCTAAGATCCACCCTTCATTTCGTTCATCATCCTTCTTTGTTTCTAAATTATTTATTGTATTTATTGTTCGTGGTGTTGATATTGCTAGCCGCGCCGCGGCGGCATAAGAAGTAGGTGTCCCTATCCCTTCCAAAGTCTCGCCGCACGCGCCGCCGAGGCCCACCGCGGCCCGCACACGCACCTGATGCTCCCCACCCGCTACCGCGTTCGAAACCGCGGTGCCGGCCGGCGGTTATGGGTACTCATAAAACCAGAACAACTTCTTACCACCCACAGTCGGATGGAATGGTGGAACGATTTAATCAGACATTAGAGAGGTACCTAGCCAAAGTTGTGGAAAATCGGCAACGAGATTGGGACAAGCACATACAACCGTTTTTGTTGTCATATCGAAGCGCTGTTCACGAAAGTACATCGGTGACACCAGCTTTCGCAAACTTTGGAAGAGAATTACGGCTGCCTGCAGACCTGATCACCGGAATACCACCTGATGCCCCACGCAGTATAACCGATTATGCGAATGACTTGCGGAACAAAATGAATGACATTTATGAGCACGTCAGACAATCGGGCCAGCAAATGTCTGAAAAGATGAAAACCCGTTATGACCGCAAAATGAACAATAAAGGGTTCGACGAAGGTTCACTAGTGTGGTTGCACAATCCAGTCCGCAGCAAAGGGAAATCTCCTAAGCTTCAAGCTAAATGGGACGGACCGTACCGGATTGTGACAAAGATCAATGACGTAACCTACCGGATACAGAAAGGTGCAAGAGGTACTCCTAAGATCGTCCATGTGGACCGACTGGCGCGTTATTATGGGGCTGATAATGCTCGGGACGAGCATGTCTTAGGAGGGGGCAGTGTTGCGCGCCACAATTAATGCCTGGTACATGGTGACATTAGTTACCACTAGCGCCATCTAGTATCGAGTAGCAGAACTAGTCGAGTCACGATCGTTCTAGAAAATTCGATACTAAAACTTTGTAGAACTTTCTCGAACTATCGACACCTAGTCGGTCGGGGCCGGTATATACTCGAACATTCTAGATGTTTCTACAATGGAAGGTTCTAGAACTATCTGCGGCACTATATAAGGCCCGGATGCGCGACGACCGACACAGTTTGGATAAAGCGACAAGAGCGAAAACATCTAAGCGATCTTCAAGTGCGAATTAAGAGTGATCAGTAGTGTGATTGTGTTCTTTTAATTAGTGTTTTGAGTTGTAATTAGTGTTGGAAAAATAAATTGTTATTTTTTGGTTATTAAATCGGCAGTTTTTATTGTCACGAACCCGAAGCTCGTAACAATATTATTCCACAGAATGTAACAATGTCCACTTTATCAGTTGCCGAATGTGTCATCAGTATGTTCTCACATATTCGTACATTATATAGAGTTTACTCAGCTATTAATACACATGTTAATTATTTTATTAATGTACTGGATATGATAACATAACATTAACAAGAAGTTAGGTTCAAACTCATACATTTTATCCACTCCTTGTTTGTCTGTAATTTAGGTAAGTAAAGGGTTTTCCAATAGGGACAATGTATTTTTGACAGCCAAAGGCAAAGGAAAAGACGAAGAAAAGAGACGAGAAGGAAGAAGGGAAAAGGCGGGGGGGGGGGGGGGGATTCAGATTGTCTATTGGCGCGATTTTTTGACAGACGAGTCAGTAAATGTTCAGTATTTATCTTATGATATCGCTGTTACAGTTGAACAGCGCATGAATAAAGTGTATTGTCAAAACGGGAGATAAATTCGTCAAACGAGATTTATCGAAAGAGAAATTCAACGGGATCTCAAGATTCGGGGACAAGACATGGCCTCCAAGATCATGTGATTTAATGCCCCTTGGTTATTATTAGGTATTATTATTGTTTAGTGGGGTTATGTCAAATCACTGGTGTATCCAAACAAGCTAAGAACTGTCGAAGACCTAAAGAGTAACATCACACGTGTCATCAATGAGATAGAGGTGTCATTATGTCAAATAGTGATATAAAGTTGGACCTCTCGTATTCACGCTACCATTCAAAACCAAGGTGGTTATTTAAATGATAAGTAGCTTAACGTACTTTCCGAGGCACGGAGGGGTCTCGGTATGTAAAGATGGTCACCCATCCGCAGACCGACCTAGGCATGCGTAGCTTAACCTGATCGATCGACCAGTGCGGCTGTTATTATTTAGCCAAGGGCCGCTCAAAATGCCAAAAAGTAAGGCTTCAAAAACAAAATATAATCTAATTGTAAACAATGAAAGTGTTTTTTTCAGTTCAAATATACCCGGTCCCTATTGAAAAACCCTGAATAACTTTTAAAACATAAGAAAAGTTATCATTGTGCTTAAACATTTTTTTTATGTTACTTTATGAAGAACAATAAGTAGGTACTTCTACTTTCTGCCATTATTTCAAACAGCGAAACATTACCCTCCTTTGGTCGTAGTCCGGTATAAAGATAAGTTGTGTCATATACAAAAGCAACTGTACGAATACAATTTGACGGTAACGCAGCGTGGAGTCCATAATATAGAATTATTTGATTTCTCAGCTCTTAGAAATTGAAATAGCCATTTAGCCTCATTCGGTATCGGTTATCAAAGTAAGCATTGTCCAAATTGCCTGTCACAGACATGTAACGGGACCATATAATGGCATATTGGAAAAGATTCGAGTACCCTACAATAGTTACCTTTGGAGACAATGTTAGACTTACGTGTTATCATTTCCTTCTGTGTTTATTTTATTAGATGTTAGATGTAATGTAAATATGGTGTTTGATAAGTGAATAGGTTGCAGCATTCATTGTGTAAAATCAGCAATTCGTTAATCAAGCTTAGAAATCACAGCAACTTCAATTTTGATCATTTACAACAAGTGAAAAAAATTATGACAAAACCTCGTTTCCGAAACTGGTTAAGGGTTAGGGGTTGGACATAAAACAAAGTAATTTCAGAATTACGGTAATGAGTGTTCAGTTAAGTTGAAGTCTAATGTATTGTTTCACGATCTCTCTTAATAACTTTTGTTTGTTCTTATGCCCATCACAGGGCAAAGCCACATTACACACATTACAAATAACACAAACACACACAAATATTAATTTCCTTTCAAACTGATAATGTATTTCCTAAAAATGTTAAACATTTACTAAAAGAATACAAAAACTAATACCTGTGCTAAATAAAACTCTTATCTATACAAAACATAGTATGAAACAATGGACTGCAGAACGATTGAATACCTTTCACCCACTAACCTACTTTAGATAAACATAGAACATCCGATCACATTTAACAGATGCTCACTAATGATCGGTTCCTATATTATCTAACCGACCAGCATTGGTTAAACTTTGGTTCGTATTTCATTACTAATGATTACAGACATAGTGTTACAAACGACCCTGTTATCTGTTAGTGTCTTAAATTAGCTGGTCTACTGATGTTTTGACTAGATTACTTCCCTTATCGGGGGGAAGGAATTACCTAGCCCCTAATCTAATAAATATTATCTTTAACGTAAAAATATACAAGTAGATTATCTTTAGGTACTGTAACATTAATAAAAAGAGGTACGATTTGTTTGTTTGTATGTAGAGAGTAATCTTTGGAACTCCCAATCGGATTCGAAAAATATTATTTGCATTTGATAGCCCAATTCTTGAGGAAGGCTTTAGGATATACCATTACGCTAGGACCCTAAAGAGCCGAGCAAAAAGAAAAAAAGTCAGAAAGTTGGTTTGCTAAGAGAAAACGAAGTACTAGCGCGGGCAGGCGATGCGATGCGACGAGATGGCTCGGAGAACAACAAGTTTCATTCAGACAAGTTGCGGGCCAAAGCTAGTCTCTTATATAAGAAGAGTATCAGTGATCTTCTAGACGACAATAATAGACAGTATGCCAAAAATGGTCAATTATGGAATTATGTAAGAGTATGAAATACAGGCCGAAATTCAGTCGTAGACAATAAAGTTAGTGGTGCTATTACTACCCTTTAAAGTAATCATTTGTAATTAAAAACAAACTAAGAGTAAGTGCCACAAGTGATTCGTTTTCGCCTATAGGAACTGAAGATTAAAGTAGATAAATGAACGAACCAGGAAATGTATGTGTAATGGTGCAGGAACGTTGAATAGTTTATTGTTTCCTTTGAGAAATACTTGGCTTTCGATATATCTTGTATCTTTCAATGAAATAAATAAGTGCTTCTCAAAGAGTGCACTTAGAAGTGACGATACATAAGTGGAACCAACGAACAAACTTGGTGACTGGCCATCTTTTGAACATAACATTTGTAATATAGCTCTTGCCATCACTAAATGTGTGAAGGAAGTGGTCAATAAGGTAATGAAAAAAAAAATCCCGCCTACCTGCTAAAGAAGCCTCGGGTAGTTTGTTCATATTATATTATTTACATAGTTGAATGCCTATCAGAATTATAACTACTTACAGAAGTCTTGTTTTGTTAGTGTTTATTCCGTTTTGGTTAACCTAAATATTAACGGCTTCAGCATGTTTTAAGTTGATTGATAGTTAAAATATAAAAAAACGCCTTCTTAGCTTTCCGCACGCCTAATCCATAAAAAAATGACAAGTCTGTTCAAAGGGTTGATGTTCAATATTACATCGATAGCCCTTATCTTAAGCAGTGTACTTTCCTGCAATCTCCCACAAACCCCTTTCGATAATATCCAGGGGTGCCATAAAATGTTCTAGGGAGGGGATAAAAAATTTGTACTCATCAGATAAACTGAACTGTATGTAATGACATCGGCAGTTATGGGTTTACATGTGGTTCCTCCTATCAATGAGGGCTGTGGTAAAGAATAGAGTATTTTTTCCCATTGATGTCTATCAAACATTTTCGTGGGCAAAAGATACAGCTGGCATTGAGTCAAACTTAAACTCAAAGCATTTATTTCAATTAAACCATTTACAGGCACTTTTGAACTGTCAAGATGTCGGTCAGTCAATATGAAGCTAGTTGTACAGTGGGACAACACAGGCTATCTAGCCTTTATTGTGCATATGTATGTTAGGTATATTCTAGAAAAATAAAATATTACATATGTATGATACGGCTAATAGCCGAAGTGGGGCTATACCTAGTTTTAGCTGGGTACATCTAGGTGCATCCTACGTTGACGGAGCTCCTATTTCTGTGTAAAGGGTTTAAAGTAACCTAACCAAACCTAACCTCTGGGAGCCCTTCGCTCGCTCTTACATCCTTTGTCGCCTATTGACCGACCACAACCATGCAACTGATGTCACCCGAAGTACACACGAACTGCATGTGGTTGCATCTAGTTATACCCGGCTAAAACTAGGTGCAGCCGCACTTCGGCAGGCTCAAACTAGGTGTAGCCGCACTTCGGCAGGCTAAAACTAGGTGTAGCCGCACTTCGGCTATTAGCCGTGACATATACACAAAACATCACGTATGTTGTCCCCGCGGAGCCATAGTAGAACCACATTTCACTTTCGACAGATAGGTAATATCGATATCTAGACGACTATTGGTGTATAGGCTCGACTGAGTGATTGGCTTCGTCACAGTTCGTGGATTGATTCCCACAAGGACCAAATATGTGTAGATATGTCCTACACATAGCTGTTTCGGGTCTGGATGTTGGTTTGAGCAAATGGAATTGTATCTGTACTGACACATAACAAGCTGTTTCGGGTCTGGATGTTGGTTTGAGCAAATGGAATTGTATCTGTACTGACACATACTTGCACATACGATAGAAATAAATTGTAGGAAGAAATATTTAAGTACAAAAATATATGAATATATGAATGACAAACTGACAAAAAAAAATTGGTACTACCTATATACAACGTACATCGTACTGACGAAAAATCAAATATTCCACAGCTAAGTAAATTATTGTACTATTTGTTATTTTGTCACAATTTAATATCGTGAACATCAGCCTATAAACGACCACTCCAGAGAATAAACCTTCCACTAAATCACTACAGTAAATAGTACTACTATTTACCATACACTTTGCATAAACCTGACGTGCCGGAGCCCAACATTTATAACAAGTATCTCACAATTTCTCATGTCTTCTTTCATGAACAGCGTAAAACATTGCGACGGAAAAATCGCACACTTGTTTCGTAATTTCGGTCTCCAAAACCTACCCTTTACATCTTCAAACTCACGTCAATTTACGACTATACATACATTTCCATAATTTAAATACATGAATGCTGAATCAATTACGCCGAGAGTACTATAGTATAATATAAATCTATACGATCGTCAATGTTAACAGCCCTCTCGCTGCTCAAATCCTCAATTCCCTTCAACAACAAAAAAATCTAACGAGTGCCTTATTATACGAGTCTTCAAACGTTCCGTTCTCATAATCTGTCGTTTTCTGGTTTCTAAGCTTCATTAAAACGAAGGATCGCTGCTAAATCCCTTTTTGTAATACATCTACTTTTGTTTGAAAATCTCGGAGACCGGCTGTCGACGAAAATTAATATAAGGTTCTCTTTATTAGTTCTCGTAACAACCTCACTTGCAGGGTTAATGAACCGATGAGGGAAATATTTTAATCCCAACGAAGCCTCATCAAAAACTTTTTCATGACAAAGTCTAAGGCTTCTAAGTTGGACATTTTGTTCTAGTTGCATTTAATCAGGATTTACTTTGGATCGGATTGGGATTATACCTTGATCGGGCCTGGAATACTTACGTGTTTTAATTAATACTGTCGAGTGTGTTGTTTATACTTTATCTTCTTGCATTGTTCATGACTAGTCATCACTAGCCTAGCCTTTCCCCAACTATTTTGGCTTCCAGTCTAACTGCATGCAGCTGAGTACAAGTATTTTCATTGGATTGACTGCCTATCTGACCTCCATAACCCAGTTACCTACTGCGTTATACGATACCCCTTGGTAAGACTGGTTGTCAGACTTTCGGGCTTTTGACTACCAGTAACGACCGTCAAAGATCCACGAATGACAGCCGGGACCAACGGCTTAACGGGCTTTCCGAGGCACGGAGTGGTCTTGGTATGTAAAGACTGTTACCCATCCATGGCGCTGTTATTACTTAGCCACAAGCACCTATCCAGCGCCCCTGTAGTATGGTATAATAAGATTGAAAATGAATTTAATGTCATGTCTCACACAGAGCTAAGTGAGATTTGCTTGTGCATAAAAACATTTATGCACAAGCAAATCTCACTTGTACAAAAACTTGAACCGGTATATTTATGGGTAGGCCTTTCTATTTTTTTCTGTGCGGAAATTGATCCTACACCTGAAGGTCAGTTAATTAAAAAAATTAAACAACACTAAGCCCTCTGATTCTATTATTTTTTCCCAATTCTATACAAACTGAGTACCTTGCAGATATTCTTTAAAAATCTCGTGCGTTTCTTCATCAAACAAAAACGGTTTTTTAATCTAGAATGTTCTAAAATAAAAATAAACGTATCTCCGCTTTTCTTCGCCCGCCATATTACCCAGAATGACAATAATGAGAAAGTAATCCGGTATCGAGTCGATCGCACGATAAAATGATAAAATTCAGCGCTGAATACGCTGAAACAGCTGCCTTTGCTTATGTTTGTTTTTTGATTAAGTTTTTTCTGAATATTCGATGTATAATTTTGCTGAAAAGCGAAACGGATAATTTTATAAAGGAAAGGATGTGTATCGGTTTTATGATTAGGGATGTGTTTTAATATTGTTTTGTTTGAAAAACTAAGATCATCATCTTCATCATTATAACTTACGTCACGTTAAGACGTGTGGGTCAAGGGAAATTATGGTTTGCCTTGTTAAAAAATATGTGATGTAAAATACCTCGTGGGTCCAGTTAACCAATAACAATACACAAAATAAATGATGTGGCCAACTGAACCCGGGGGTCCGGTTCGGGTGGGTCCAGTTGACCAAAGACTCTTGGTAAGCTACTTATAAGCTTAAAATAACTTTAGATAGTAACGATTCTGTCCGACCGAACTAATTAATATTCATAACTAATTAGAGAAATGGGCAGCTGCATCGATCGCTAGTCTAATTCGGTCACCATCTAATACTAGAAACCTACGTCAACAAGTCTGACGTCACACGATAAAAAAATACATAACAGAACTTTTTACTCTGACTGTACTTTAAGGTGTGATATGTAGCATCACCATACGGGAGCGTTACCAAACGGGCGCGACCCAACCAAAAAACCAAACAAAACACCTAAAAACAAAAGTGTCTGTTATTCAAGTTTGCGGATATAATATATAAAAAATATATAATTCTTATTACTGATACTTTGGAGAGTTTGAGTCTCTTTTAGTTCATGTATAATTTATGTATATTCGTTCTGGCTGGTTGCTTTTTGGTTGATTTCATTTGGCACAATAACTGTGTACTTTGGAGGCTGATTGTTCCTTATAAAATATAACGTTACACGTGACAAAACTTAAGTCAGAATGATTAAGTATATGAAGATCCAAATGAAATTAATTGAAAATGCAATCAAAAAAAGAAACCACGACCCCGCTGGTGAGTTCTTGTCGACCGGTGCGCCATTTGGTGCGCTGCTGCAGCTCAGAGATGTACTCCCGGCGCCATCTCTCCCAGAAATGCTGTTGAAATGATAAATAAAAAAAATTGACGTTTCCATTTTTGAAATATCTTTTTACGCTGTGGCAATATGTTTATCAATCAAGGAAAAAAAAAAAGTTTTACCATCACTAACTTTCCTTACGTTGTGGATTGATGAGTATGGGTGTTAACCTAACAACGATCCCATAGACTAATGCTAAGAGTAAGTTGTCAGAGTAAAACTAATCTCGAGCTGAACTCGGTGCAGCCAGGACTTGCGAGTGGTACATGTCAGATTTAATAGTTAAGCTCAAGTAAATCAAGTTACGGAACAGAGAGAACATGTTGAAACAAGTCCCAAGTGTACCAAATGCTTTTAGTATAAACTTGTTAACTAATTCTTTCGACTCATTGGGTTAGGGGTAGATAACTTAACGGTTTGTTTATATTTTTGGCTTTACTTTGTTGTCTTTGGTAAGGTAGGTAAGATAGATACAAATACAATGATGTGGTTCAATAGGCCGGTATTTTATTAGAGAGAAGTATAAGAACCAAACTTTATTACTACTGCGGCCATTTTGCAGAAGAAATAAATCAAAGTTTTCTTACAATACTTTTGTGCTCTTTCGATTTTCTGTCAAGAGAAAAAAAATTAGAGGTAGTAATAGTGTACCATCATCATTATCATCATCTGCCTAGCCGTTTCCTAACTATTTTGGGGTCGGCTTCCAGCCTAACCAGATGCAGCTGAATACCAGCAGCATTTATTATGGCAGCAGTATTTTACATGGAGCGACTGCCTATCTGACCTCCACAACCCAGTTACTGGGTAATACGATACCCCTTGGTAAGACTGGTTGTCAGACTTTCGGGCTTCTGACTACCCGTAACGACTGTCAAAGATGCACGAATGACAGCCGGGACCAACGGCTTAACGTGCTTTCCGAGGCACGGAGGGGTCACGGTATGTAAAGATGGTCACCCATCCACAGACCAACCGCGGCAAGCGTAGTTTAACCTGATCGAACCTATGCAGCTGTGAAATCATCAAATGACCCCTCCCGCTCTGGGTGGAGCGGAAGGGAGTGTCAGACTCTTACTGACTAAAACCCACCCGTGTTCCTTCCTTAGCCCTTTATGTTCCGGGCCAGCGGTAACCCTTTCGGACGATCCCGCTGACCCCGCCACGGGCCCCTCAGGTAGTATTGTGTACCATTTTTGGATATTATTATTGTACATAATACTTCCCTTAATTATCTATAGCCTACAAAAAGTAAGTGCTTACATATAATATGAGATTACGTCTGTACAAAAACCCAAACCAACTCACCACTCGTGGGAAATTAAATTACTTAAGACCGATGACTCCGTCGTGGCATTTAGTTTATGTCTAATTCAAACTTACAGATACAAAAAAAAATTCACAAGTATCTAAAAATAACACGTTAACTATTTTGATTTCATCATAAATTCTAAAGGTGTTCAAAGTAAAGGAGTTTGCCGTGCACCGGTCGGTAATCGAACGTGTGTAATATCTTGTGAACAGATAGCGAGCGTTCCTATACATGAGCTTCTGCGGAGACGTGCATTGAGGACGAACATAGGTTATTGTTATGATACCTTCGATGTAGTAATGTTAGTCGGAGAATTTTTTAAGGTCAGGTTTGTAAATAATTTGAGCGAGCTCAAATTCAAATATTAGGTATGCTTTTCGAGCAAGTTTTTAGCATCGATACGCAAAATTTCCATAATAAGTGGAGTCTCGTAGACTCAATCATCTTTTTCTACAATTACATTAACATAATGATAAAGGCCCTTACTTAAAAATTGTCGAGTACCCACGCAATCACAGCTCCCGAAAATAACTAAAAACAAAATTCACAACGAGGCTCAGACCTAAATTTTTAACAAGCTAAAACCAAACAAACTCGTAACGATCCAAAAAAATCAACAAAAAGCCTCAATGGCAGGATGAATAAAAGATGATCCACTGTCAATCCATTATTGTTCACTTGGTGACTCCGGACAATGAACATTCAGCCATTAAGTAGACAGACAAACAAACGACACTCATCAACATAATCTGGAAATCAAACGACTCCGAGCCATTTTAATCCGTCTCCTTTTAATCAAGGAACGCTATTGTCAGCTTAATTGTATGAAATGCTTAATCGTCAGCCGCCATATTCAGAATTGTTCGGAAACTTTCGGATTTATAACTAAGCTCTTTGAAACTAGAAGGTTTAGATGAGAATAATGATAGTCTTAAGTAGTAAGGCTTTTCGCTCAGATGTGACGAAACTTTGAAGTAGAATGCGTGGATGCGTATTAAGGGGGTGTCTTATGTGACTTTGTTCTACGTCTGATGTGCCTTGAGACTTTGGATGTGTATTAATTATTTATATACTTTCTGTCATTTATTCTGAAATATGGAGTGAAGTCACTTCGAATAATTTCATTATTTGTAAAGTGACTTGGTCAAAAAGCGTGTTTATACACTACATATTATAAACAATTCTCTTTTTATGAGTCTAATTATCATCTAAGATTTGCAGTATCATAGACTTTCATCATTTCAGCCGAAAGACGTCCACTGCTGGACATAGCCCTCATAGGCCTGATCATAGACTTTGAATGTACCTAATTTTATAGTTGCTGTTAACCTGGAAAATGTATACATATATTGGGAAAATAATACCTCTTAATCACTCTACAAAACAGCCACTGGTATGAACATAATTCAAAGTAATTGTTTCGTAATAATACTTCCCGGTGACTTTAATGTAAATGTTACGAAATTTACTTAGAGCTCACTGATCTACTCCGCAACTTGTATAAAATTATTCCCCGTACTTAATTTAGTTTAATAAGCTTGAAATATTTTTAATTAATTTGCCAAAGGTATTAGCACTTTGCGAGATAGGAACTGAGAAAATTAATTCAGAATATTCGTAAGATTTCAAAGTTTCCGAAATACGGTGTACGTCGGCGAAGTTGTACGAACTCGATACGAGAATATCCGAAGTCGACCGAAGTGTACCGAATCGGAATATCGGAAAACGATGAACGCCGCGGCCCGACGCCTGAGACAAGCGATTAAGTTTTAAAAGACGGCCACGAAATGCGGCCCCGCATTGTTCTGGACCATTTGCTTGAAAAAATAAGACGGGAATCCAAGGTGTGAACATTTTGCTAGAAAGTTACACTTTTTATTTCGAGAAAATTACATTAAGTGTAAGAGGAGTGAGCTCAAGGGATGAACTCGGTGCCAAAATAAATTGCAGAAAATGTTTTGTATTAAAATCGGAGAGCCCTTATATTAAATGTTATTCATTTACGGATCACTGGTCACAAAGCTAAACGAGAAAATAGGGAATAACGTCTGAAATAAATTTTAGTATTTTAAATTTTTTGGGTCCTCGATGGATTTTACTTACCTAAAGATTGCTTACACAAAGGCAGTCTTGTTTTGACTTCAATTAACAAAAGCTTAATCTTTGACAGAATCTTAACCTGCATTGCAGAAATTTGGAATAGTCCCTGATAACTCAGCAACGGGATTCCATTTAGTCTATTAATTGTTCGCAGTACAATGGATATCCTGGCACAAACTCCAGTAATAGGCCACTTTGCGATGAGTGATCCGGGGTGCATAGAGTAATTGGGTCAATGTGGTCCGTATCTGTTTTATGATCTGCTCTTGTCATGTCTCCCTCATTAAGCCATGCGGTAATAAGATTTTGATGAGGCACTTCAGAGAAATTGGAATCTACGTCTAGTATAAAAATATTTGTATCAAACTTGCCACTAACGTAACATTTTGATTCAAAGCTTTTATGGTAATTTGTCTCGAATAAAGTCATTGATGGGCCATAAATAATATTTATACGGGAGATGAAGGATCGTTCTTTATAATCATTTCTGGAACGAGACCTAAAAATAGAGGCTTCAAATTCAGTAGGCCATCAAGATGCAATAACAGCATACCGCCTCTTAAAACTAGGACATTCAGAAGTACAAGCACTTTGTTAGGGGCAACACATCCAAACTATCGTATCTAGCGCCCTTTAGCCCGCAGTGTGTGCGAACGTCGAATGGCTGGTAATTTGGCGACAGAGAAAGGGTGGGCCCCGGCCATTTGATAAAAGGCGCGTTTTATGAGAGAGAGGAACGCGTTAGATAGACCACCAGCGCGTGTTCACTTGATTTACTGGAAAAGGGAGGATACTTTTTTAAATTGATACTGAATCAACTTTGGGGTTCGATAAATAAGTTTTTTATCAAGGCAATAAAGTACTTAAATCTTCTTAAACCTCCTGAAAATGTCTTTAATTCTCAGGAGGTTTAAGAAGATTTTCTTCATAAAAGTAGGTACCTAGTCACTTTATTTTAACAATCGTTTTAAAATTATATTTGTGCATGAATTTAAATAAAATCAGTTTTTTCTTCTTCTAAATCTGGTATTTTGTAAGAACCGTAAATGATGAAGCCCTTATCATAGTTTTGAGTAGAAGGTACAACAATAATACGCGATTTTTTTCTTTCTTTCTCTATCCTTCGTAGTGAACATATTCATCGTAAACTCAAACCGCTAAACCATCACATTTCATCCTTACAATTTCATTTCTCTCTTATTCAGGCCGGGACCAGCAGGTCTTTGACAAATAATAGTTGTGTTTATTTGGCTGCGACTTCATATATACGCTGATAACGCGTGACGAATGTCGGCTTTAAGCGGAAAAATCGGTGTCGTCACGTCGCTTATATTTTTGATGAAAATACTTCCTTAGGGAAAGCCGAGGTTGGCTGCGCTTAGCGTAGTTCGCTATTATGTGGCTCTTACGAGTCTTATTTATCAACGACATGTGTTGTCTTAGTATCCACATTTAATTCTGTAGACGGAATAAGAATAATACGGTGGTTCATGGTGCTTTTATTATGTATGGCGTATTCTGGTTTTGTTTCGTGTGTAGGTTGACTGTAAAAGCTGCTCACTCATTATGAAATACTAACATGACTTGTGAAATTAAACTACTTACTGCATTTTATGAGTACGTTTCCCCATTATTTTTTCACATGAAAAAATCTGCAGTGATTACTGATTAAAGAAACATTTCCCATTTTTCATTTCAAATGTTAAATCATGTTAAACAGTACTGGGATTTTAGCTGCAAGAAATGGAAAACCAAATAATTCGTTAATTTCTAGGAAGACCTTTGTAAGTAATTTGGAGAAATGTTTTAGCCTCTGTGGCTAATTAGCAGAAATAATAAATAGCTTTACACAAACCACGTAGGCGGTGTACCAGGAAGTGATGGCAGCGATCCATCTGACAACACGACCGTCTGTCAGGCCGACCGACACTGACTTGCAATCGCTCTCACACGGGCTAAGGCATAAGAAACTAGCGGTGAGACTTGCCGCCATTGCAGCACAACATTATTTGTCTTAAGCACATTATTATTAAATTAACTACCTTTTAGGCTTCCACTAATAATAATCCGTAATCAATGCAATAGTTGGATTTATCCTTAGACTAGCAGCCCGCCCTTGCTTCGCACCGTTTTATCATTTCAGCCGAAAGACGTCCACTGGTGGACATAGGCCTCCCCCAAGCACCTCCACTTCGACTGGTTCTGCGCTTCTCGCATCCAACGGGTTCCTGCGGCCTTCTCAAGGTCGTCGGACCACCTTGTGTTTTACAACTTGACAAAATATCGAGATTTCATTATTACTATGTAAGTTAAATCTCTCTTAGGTTATTTAATGCAAACCTTCCGGAATAAATTTTCTAAATGATGATGATGGTGAGAACCGTGTAAAAATCCGTTACATAGTTCAGAAGAACAATGTGGTCTCGAAGATGGACACGAAAAGTGTCCTTAATTTATAATTTAAACGATCAGAGTTCCCACTGCTGGGACACAGGCCTCTTCATAATAGGCTGATTATGCTTATAATCAGAGCATCATAAATGTATTACAGGTTCTCCGTTAACCTTCTCATAGGCTTTTAATGTTAAACAGACTTCAAAACACGAGGCGTGTGAGCGTTGATTCCCATACATTTTGGGTAACGTAAAACGACGACGTAGATTGGTGCCATATTTCAGTAACTACGGGACACCGGCGTTGTCGCCCTTTCTCATTTGTTAGCCTGTGTCACCGCAGCTGCCTATTTATAATTTTTAGGTGTTATGAAGACCGGGTCTGAATATTTACTGTATTATTTCTGTATCGATATCTAGGTAAATAATGGCGTAGGATAGCCTTAACTTAAAATGGTTCAGCAGCTTTAATATAATCAGTATTGTGCCGGAATATGGAAGTTCGTCGTGCACGTGGTACAATAGCGGCTTCCTGACATCATATCTTTCATCAGAAGACAGTTAGGTAAACATCGTTAAGACGCTCTGCTAGAGTGACTGTCACCAGCCGCCTTAAACCGACCTTTTCAGACTTTATTATTATTATTTATTTATTCATTCAAGTTACAAAGACTCATAGGCAATAATTCAATACAACACATCACACATACCTGCATCAAAAAATAAAATAATAATAATTTTCGGTGATTCCAGCAACTTTGTTTCAAAATTAGGCGGGGCGCCACTTACTGTGCTGTCACGGCCAACTTATCATACGTCCGTCCTCGGGCGTTCATTCGCTAAAGTGGTTCTGGAATAGAGGAAGTCTCAATCACTCGATTACCCGCTTATTCATCCTGACTAGCAGGATGTAGTAAGGTACCCAAAACCCAGTAGTCTTAGTTATCACCGTTAGATCAGTCACTGGAAGCAGGTGTCTCTCCGACCATCTCAACTGATTATGACAGGACAACATGTAATTTCAATACCGCAGAATGACATTCAGTCACCTTCGTTACGTGTCAGACCGAAATAAAAGGAGAATGCCGTGGGACTGTACCAATTTGCAAGAAAGCGTGCCACAACCAAATGTAGTTCATAAAATTACTCCTATTTTTAAATTAGATTTATGTTTTTGTTATGACAAAGATTTTCGGATTTCAGACACAAAAATAAAAGTATTTCTATTCACTTTTGTACGTATTTTCTCTTATGTCACTGCCATTGCGCTTCATTTCCGAATATTGCTACTACGTAAAAAATATAGGTACCTGCCAACAAACATTTAAATGAAGAAGATAATTTGTAAGTACCTACTGACACCGATTTACTAATTAGGTACTTATAATATTAGGTATAATTTTGTGTGTCAAAAAAGCTTTAGGTCACGCGTTGCGTCGTATTAATTTAAATTATTATTTTGGAATACATTTTAAGCATTTATAGAAAAGTGAACCGATAAAAAAAAACGCTTTTATTGTGAATTACCTATTGCATTTTTGTTCTGTTGCGCCGTCACGGATGACGTTACTTTAAATATTGGTTTCATCTGAATTATATTTATTTAGACAGGTAAAAATAACAAAATTAAATTTTAACTTAACTAAAATTATACAGAAACTAGAAAATAGCGTCGAAAAACTCATCTGCATCGCTGTCGACTGGTAATTTAATGTACCCAAGAGAGTGGCGGCATTACCACGTTTTATGGCGATGCTTAGCCTCTGGCCAAGGTAAAAGCCAGCCCTTGGGTCACGGGATCTATTGAAATATAATTAAAACCCTTATTAACGAAAACGTTCAGGTGATTTTCCATAACGTAATCTTTGTGTTATAATCCTTAGCGATGCCTCCATCATTCATCGTCAACGTTTATTCGTCATTTTCTCGAGCGTAACCTCAAAATATAAAGTAGGTAAATGGCAAATAAATACGAATTGCGGGAATCCATCTAAAAATAGTTAGTAATATAGGGAGGGCATTAAATTCTCCTCCAAATACACGGTTTTGTTCTGACAGCGGACATTTCGTTTGGGACAGGGTGCCCTATATTTGACGGTATTCTCCTTTGGTCACTTTTCATATAAATAGGGTATTTATAGCACAAAAACAATGCATCCGTGCTCTTTGTGATTGTGCCACCATTGAATTTATGTATGCTTCTTTTGAAAGATCTGAAAATATTAACTGTTCCCGGTAAGTACCTACATATTTAAATGCTAATAAATTTGTTAAAACGCACTCTGTCTTGACACGTGTCGATTGTAGCGTGTCTACTAGTAAGGTAATATTTTCATCCAAGTATTGTCGTGTCGAAGGACGTCTAATGAAAACGCCAAGCTTTCTAGGCCTTTACCTAGCAATAATAAATGTATGCTATTGTAGAGATCATTTCCTGTTAGTTTATTGACTGGTCACAGTCGTATTTTGAAAACATTACCCGCCTTTTAGGCTCCACCGCAAAAATATAGTTAAAAGTATTCGATCCCACTTCTGATAACGGTGCAGGAGAGCCTTAACTAGAAGTGGTCATCGTATAAGTGGTTCAGCAGCTTCAATATCATCAGGATTGTGCCGGAAGATAGCAGTTTGTCGCGGACGTGATACGACTGCGGGTCCCTGACATCATCTCTGTCATCCGTCGATTAAGACCACCACAACATGGCTCCCAGAAAACGGCCAACGGCATCATGGCAGACTCAAGCGGCTGATGGCAGGACAAGCTTGACGCCTGTAGGCGGGATTAGTCCTATTTAGCACAGTAAAAAAAAAGTTAGATTAAATCATAAGTAAAATATACAGAGAAGACACGAGCATTGATCACCATGCTTGCATTTAATCATGATGATGTCAAATAACTGAAATAAGGCAGGTTTCACTGAACAACATAAATGCAACATAGTGAATACAGTTCATAAGGAAACATTCACTTCCAAAATGGTATGTGAATAAGTAAAGTTGCAATGGGCGGTAAACACTCCGCATGGGGCAGCAATCCATCTGAGTACGAAACCATCCCATACTGACAGGTAATCGTTCGTAATACTCTCATGTTTCATAAGAAACTGGGCGAAAATAAAAACAACGAATGAAAATGTAATGGTGTCTTATAAGTAGCTACAAGCCTGTTATACTGGTTAAATTATATACCTGCGGTTAATATATAATTTATTACACCAACTTAACGAGAAACAAAACAAAGTTTTTATAATAATAAATGTAATTGTTAAGAAATAAAGTACGTGACGTTCCCCCATGGGAAATAGGTGTATGTTTATGTACAGAAGCCAGCACATCAAGCTACCCGAAACTGTCAAAATTTCCTTATCAACTTTGAACCTTATACTTTAGCGATAATGTTGAAAATCTATTAAAGAAATTTGACAGATTGTAGTAGCTTGATGTGCTGTCGTCTGTACCTATTTGTATGTTCAGAAAGTCCGGGGCCATATACCACAAAACTTTATAAGTCCACAATTTTACAAAATTGTTTAATTGTAAACAATATTGCATAACACGGAAATTGCAAATGAGATGAAATTGCAAATGTATGAGTTACAATTTATTATACTATAGAATCTATGGTATCAGTGTATTGAGTGTATATCTAAGCCATTTCAATTTCCAACTTCCTATTTTTTTCATGGGCATCAAAGAGCACCTTTTCATTGCCATCTATATCCTTATACAGTTGGTCACAGGACTCCTATGACGCCTTTAATAGGCTCAAAGCCTCATTGAGTATGAACTTTTCGAGGTGAGCACGGGGCACTGCGAGTCATAATCATGATTAAACTTTAATAAGGAAGCGACAAGAAATTGGAAAAGATAAGGTTTTGGGTATTCTTCTTTGTAGACTTTTCCGGAAAAACAAAAAGTCATATGTAATTTTTTGCGTTACGCTAAATTGTAAATTTATAACTACAACTTACATATATTTATAATTTTATTTTAATTTTAAAGGTTTGGTGCACATGCACTTGTAAGATGTCTAAATTGTAATAGTAAAGTTTTGTGGTATAGGGCCCCCGGCCGCATTTCATATTCGTAGTAATTAGCATAATGCCATATAAATAAGTACAGCCATGAACAGATAAAAAAAAAACATATCTTTACAAAAGTTAAAACACTACTTAATATCAAATAAAGAGGACTAGAACCAGTATAACATTGTTTTTAATGCTCACTATTATTCTGGTCGTCCGAGAATACGAAAAGCAATCATTTCCAAGCTGATAGTGAGAATTCTTGTTCGAAAAACAATGGAATTAAAACCAGGACGGTACTTGGCAGACTACTATAATCTTGGAAGTTCGTATGAAACTAATCCCGGAAGACTAATAGCAGTAACAAAGCTTGAATTCGTGAAGTGGCAGACAAATGGTAACTATTATGCAGCAGTATATGTTAAAGTTACAATGTAGAATGGTCGCAATCCGTCTGGGACATAACCGTCCGTCGCGTCGGACGCGCGATGAAAGAGATTGGCGAAAAACATGGAAATTGTTAAAAAAAAATAGATATTACCGCAATACAGACGAGATATTATATAACTCAAACTCAAAGCATTTATTTCAACTAAACCTTGTACAGGCACATTTGAATTGACAAAATTAAATAGTCTGTCAGTTAGTCAGAGAGTTGAAGCCAGTTGCCCATTCCAAAACGTAGATCTCTATGGAGAAGAACGGGCAAGAAACTCCATGGACACTCTTTTAAATCGGGATATTACAAAATCTTGGGTACATTATTCTTGTTGCTTCTATATGTGAGAACAATGTAAAAAAAGACACAAATGAAGAAACAATTCAAAATATAAGATTAAAAATAAGCCTTGGCAGTTAAGAGATGACCAGTCTCAACCGACGGCGCCCGTTCACGAACATGACGCGTGGATCAGCACCATTCAGCTCAACCATTTTGGGAACCGAATGATCCAACACACGCGCCACCATCGGTGACACATTTAAGTGAGCATGACACGTTCTTAACTGCCATACGTATTTTACTATATACCGATATATTCCTAAATGTATCATGGCATGATGATAGGATGAGCAGAACATCGCGTAGAAAAGGTAAGTCTTCACTTAGATACCTAGTGAAGACTTACCATTATTTACAACCCATTCATTTATACTATTACTAGCTGACCCGACAGACGTTGTCCTGTTTTTGATTCGAAAGACACGTGGTGCCATCTATTATCATAATAACGTTAGTGTTGTTTTCCTCGGGAACAGCACTTTTTTCGGGATGAAAGGTCCTTATGTCCGTTTCTACACACCTGACAACGTATATGCAAAATTTCAGGATGATCGGTCAGTGGTTTAGGCGTGAAAAGGTAACAAAGAAACTTAATTTCGCATTTATAATATTAGTTAGTATGAGCCCGTTAACCGCCACTGCTCTACATGAGATTGGTTAAAGGTGCACCAAAACTAAATTTGTTTAAAAAAAATATAACAGGATATTTTTTTTTAATGTTTTAGCGATTGCTCATTATGATATCCAGATTTTAATTATCGCTCTTCATTAGTTATCTTCATAATACGAGTACCCTGTTAGAAAAGATGACACATTTGGACGAGTATATGATCGGTGAATACCGGTATCATATTATTCAGTCTGGGTAGTGGCTGTGAGAAATTTTTTTTTTTAGTTTCTTTAGATAGGCAGCATATAAAAACTGGTATTCAGCCGCATCCGGTTAGACTGAAAGCCGGCCCCGACATAGTTGGGAAAAGACTAGGCAGAGTATGATGATGATGAATGGACCCGCTGCTCGCTTCTAACTTGCATGCCCGCTACACACGAAACTTGTCTGGGCACCACAATGATAAGTTAAACAGATTGTTGCGCGCCTCGTGTGCGGCCTGTCATTAATTCTTGGTGTAATTTCGCCTTCAATTAGCGGTAGGACATGCCAATAACTCAGGATACCGGAGTTCTGCTTAAATTAGACATATGGAGGTGAGTAAGTGATGTAAGGAAATGTATGAGGGATTTGAAGTGTCATAATTAGAAGATACCTTTGAAATAAAGTAAAGTAGTTATGGCTGACTCGACACTTCCAATTTGGTATGTGATTCTTTTTTTTTTTGAGGATATGTGATTCGATACTTTATTCATTATTATATGTTCTGCTGTGATACAGTAACAGTCTTTTGAGGAAAAGGTCAACTCCTAGCAATGCTTAGGTAGATAGCTGATTATGATTTTACATTAAAGCTCTGAATCTTAAGTGCTAATGTGTGTTTCTGTTTTTCTTGGACCACAATATTGTTTATTTTTCAGTAGTGTGCTGTTGGTTACTTACCGTTGGCCCATTTTGGGGCACGTTTATACTCCGAAATTCTGACAGGTATCAACACAACTAAGAAAAACTTAGACAAAACAAAAAGGAAAACATTCAATACGGGGAGTATTGAATGTTTTCCTTTTTGTTTTGTCTAAGTTTCGTGTCGTGTGACGCGCTGACTCGTCACATTGAAAGTGTCATAAAATGTACCGTGTCACACGAGTAACAATATATTATATCTTTTGGAATTCCCACTTTCACAGAAATGAAAGACATTTCCCTTACTTGTCCATTCTATATGTGACGCAGTCAACGTCGCGGACGTCACTCCTCATCTGCCCGAACAACTTGCAACGACAGTATTTAATAATTCCTATTATAAATAGTAAAAAAATCTTTCTTTCCTTCTTATTTCCGAAGAATATCCTATAATATGACATTTTCCCCATTTTTCCGTATTTTGCCCTTATTGTGAGCAACAAAGGATCTTTGACGTTCTCCTTGCTATTGTTATTTCGATAACACACGTATTTCGTTTCCACGTGTTATTGTTAAGATCCGATCAGGTGAAAGTAATTTGTAAAAGGCTAGGAGGTAAATGTTGGAATTAGGGGTGAACGGAAGTGTTATTTAACAATGGTGATGGTAACAGTTCATTCGTCACGGTGTTAGGATTGGTTATGCAACAGTTTCTACAAGATCTGTCGATACACTTTTGTAAGTTCTACACAGTAAATGTTTTTCGTATCTCCAAAATTTCATCAAACGTGGGCTGTGATAGCTTTGCACGGAACGATAAGTCAACACAGACCGCGAGCGCTGGCTCCACACACCCTGTGGACTTGGCAAACTCATCATTCATACAACAGATAGTTATAAAAACTTTTTAACAAAAAAAAAAACCGATTTTCAAAAAAAACACTACAAACTGCAAAATAACTTTAATTTCGGAAGTCGGTGTCTTAGGGATCAGTATTTTAGTTTTTGCCACCGACTTCCGAAATTAAAGTTATTTTTCAGTTTGTAGTGTTTTTTTTGGAAGTCGGTTTTTTTTATGTTAAAATGTTTTTATTTCTCGCTTTTTAGTGGGTCTGTTTATAATTTATCTAAGCCTAATGTCAACTTTGCGCGCGGAGGCACTAAGCCGGGGGGAAGTTCCGCTTCCGCGGCAAATCGCTGCGGAGCGGACTGAGCTCCGGCGCGATCTCATGGCGACATGGAAGGAACGACTGTCGCAACCCAGCGCAGGGCACGCCGCGATAGCGGCGATAAGACCCCTCTTTGAGGAGTGGCTAGAGAGGCGCCACGGCGCCCTCACCTACCGCCTGACGCAGGTCCTCACCGGACACGGAAGCTTCGGGAGGTTCCTGCACATCATCAGGCGGGAGGAAACGCCCGGGTGTCACCATTGCCAGGATCGCCCAGAGGACACGGTGGAGCACACGGTGGAGGTCTGCCCCGCTTGGGCGGAGCACCGCCGTGTCCTCGTAGAGGCGATCGGCAGCGGCGGCGACCTCTCGCGCCCGGCCCTGGTGCAAGCCATGGTCCGGGGCGAGAGGGAGTGGGGGGCAGTCACCTCCTTCTGCGAAGCAGTCATGCTAGCGAAGGAGGTGGCGGGACGGCTCAGGGAGAGAGCCTCCCGTCCCAGCCGCCGCGGGAGACGCTCCGGGCGTCGGGAGCCGCGCGACGACTCCCGGCCACCGTAGGCGCGGGCCTGCGGGCGGAGAGTAATGGGTAGCTCACCGTCCGATCAGGACCAGGCCCGTGCCGGACGGCGCGTACGTGTTCCACGCGCGCCTCAAAGAGATGTCAGCATCGAGGAGGGGCCCCATAGGGCCGAAGCCTGCCGGGTCAGCGGGATTGTCCGAAAGGGTTACCGCTGACCCGGAACATAAAGGGCTAAGGAAGGAACACGGGTGGGTTTTAGTCAGTAAGAGTCTGACACTCCCTTCCGCTCCACCCAGAGCGGGAGGGGTCATTTGATGATTTCCCATCCGCAAAAAAAAAAAAAAAAAAAAAAGCCTAATGTCAACTTGCCCATCGCCTTTTTATAAAATATTCCTTTTCTCGATGCAGGGACGTTAAATGTTGAGGAGTTCTCCTTTTATTAGTTTTTAGATTAGATGCTGATAATCCTGGCTGCAGCATCAGGCCAGACTTATGTCAACATTGCATTGAACTTAAAATTAGTCCTGTTTAAAATGAGCCCAAACACGACTACGGTGCTGTAATTTCAAGGTTTGTACTTTTTCTGATGCTCCTGGCTTCAGCATCAGGTCTTCGGTGTTCCTCAGTAACAGTACGTTTATCCACACATCGAGCCCTTTTCAATGAGCCTAAATACGATATATCTGCTGTTAGTTGTCGAGGAGTTAGGTAGCATCAGGTCATGACTTGATAATCATGAGACCAAATCTGGCAAATGCCCTATCAAACATCAAAACAATTTACTAAAACAGTCCTTGCCTGTTCGAGTAACTTCTTACTATTAAGGAGTTGTACCTTCCATCTTCAGCCCAGCTACCTGAGATGGTGACAACCATACACAAATACACAAGATACTTCATAAAATATGCGAAAAACAATAAGTGAGCCTATAAAATTTGAGGGTTGCCCTCGATTTCTCTAAGATCCCATCATCAGATCCTAACTTGGTGACAATGAGACCACCTCAGAACTATCTACTTTCGAACAAAAAAAGAATTTTGAACATCCGTCGACAATTGGCGGAGTATTCGATGAACAAACATACAAAAAAAAAACATTCAAACACCCGAACATAGTACCTCCTCCTTTTTGTGAAGTCGGTAAAAATAGTCCAGGTTAGGCGATCATCTTTGTAAGCCCTTTCAAAGGTGGAGTAAAATGAGATGGTTAGCAGAATAACAGACTTAGATCAATTATTCACAAAGTCTGACACTCGATTGAATACTTCAAAATGAAACGAGATGAAATCACCCGTCAATCAACTCAAAGTCCACTAAACTCGAGCTCACTGCGGTCTACTAAATTCCAAATAAAAACCGGGTCCACCTCTCCCGAAAAATCCATTTACTATGTAAAGAAAAACCTTTACAAACCAATGTCAACTACCTAAGTGTATGAAAAGTCCGCCTAGCAGAGAGCCACTCGCCGGTAAATCTTATTATTTGCAATAATCGTGGCATTGTGACTCGCGGGGCCACAATAGGGCCCCGTAATAATGGACTCCCACACAATAGGCCTGCCCAGTCCTTTTACCGGGATTGTGGGCCTAGCACTGTGTACAGACAGAATTTAAAGCAATCGCATCAAAGAATTATGAGCCAATAAGTTTTAGGCTTTATTTTATTAGTCTATGAGAATAAGTTACGAGTTTTTGTTCGCTGTGTTTTAGCAGACAGACGTGTGTATATTACAAAATAATCTCAGCTTTGATTTCTAGTACTGTTTGTAGTATTTCTCAAAAAGGCTTTTCTTTATAAAAGCGAACCTTTTCATTTTATGAAATACGATCACGTCGCCATAAAATGGTAGTGCTATGATCTGATTCTGAAAACAAATACATATATTTATAAAATAGAAAGCAGTAAATGTATAAAATCAAAATCAAAATATTTTATTTCACATAAACCTACATGAGCACTTATGGAACGTCAGAAGCTAGGTGCATGGTTCCAATTGGTCGTTTTTTTGTTATCTCACCCGTAAGTCCCGGTCGAACTTGGGCTAAACTTGAACGTTACCACAAAACCAACACTGCAGAAGTTTTACTCATAAAAAAATCAGGAGAAGATAGCATTTCATTTTATTATGTTGCCTGGCCATGTCACTGAATAAAGCACCTACTTTTCATTTAGTTATTCATTTCCTTAATATTAGTTATTATTTTTACGTCTTTTCAAATATCTCGGGGCCCTGGGGGTCACGGTCCTTTGGAAGGCATACGAGGAGCCGAAGCCAACTCGCAGAGGCCCGTTAGGCGTTTCTAATGAAATGAAGCACCAACCGACGATTATCTCTGTTAGCACTTCACACACAGTGAATAGGTTACAGATACATGATCCTGATTTGAAATCCTGGTCTGTTAATAGAGTAACAAAGAGATAAATTAGTAACTAGCTTCACTCTGGAAAAATACCTAGGTACAGATGTGCAGATATCGGCTAGGCATGTGTATCGTAACGTGTCTACTAGTAATATATAATGTTTATAAAGCATGAAATAAAAGATAAACTAAAAATTTAAAAACCCCGACACAAACATAAACATTGATAAAAAAATGTATTGGTCCTATATATTTCGTATAAGTTGTAGGCAATACTTTGATCCAACGTCTGTCGTCGCGTCGGGGAACGGCTAATGAAAACGCCAAATAGACGAGACATAATATACCCAGCAATAATGAATGTATGCTATTGTAGAAAGAACAGCTGCTGTTAACTTTCTATTAGCCGTCCCTCGATGGGACGACGGTTGGATCAAAATATTGCCTACAATTTATACGAAACTTAAAGGGCCAATATAATTATAATATTTTATATTAAAATAAGTTTTTGTTTGTGTCGGGATTTTTTTAATTTTTATTTTTATTCTTACATTAAACCAAATCAAAGACAACATTTACACACTCAACATTACCCTAAGTCATGTCAAGCCAAGTCAGCACAGACGGACAGAGATTACTTTTATTATTAGAAATGTTTACCAAGAACTTGAGCCAAGCAAAGGTGTTACCTCATAGCACGTCACTTTGATTTATGCGCACAGATACTGTCGGCTCATGCTTGTAAATTAAGGGTTTTTACTGATATAATACTTATGTCGTCGTTTTACGTTTAAGTTGACTTGCATTTACTTTTTAAATTAAGACTCATGGTTTTAAATAAGGTGTATAAATGGTATATGTCGTACAAAAATAGTAATATCTGTCCCTTTTTATGGGACATGGTTTGAGTTGACTTGGGACAAAGTTGACATTGTTCGTTTTCAGACAAACGTGATGTGTTAGGTGCAAGCCTAAGGGTAATGTAGGAATGGGTACATGTGGCTGAGGTGGCGGGGTTACCTACTGTTCAAGGATGTGATTGTTGTTTATGGTAGCCCTGAGCAAAGTAGGTGAGTCTAATTTGACTATTTCATCATTTTATTAGAATAATATGTATAAATCAACTCAACCTATCGCAGTCCACTGCTGGACATAAACCTGTCCATGGCCTCACAAGACTCTGTCCTCTGTCTTCCACGTCCTGTCTGTCCCAGCTACCTTTTTAAGGTCGTCGGTCTAAGCCGAACTACTGAGAACGCCCGTATCTAACTGGGGGTGTCTCACACTACGTTTACCGATACGCGGTCTCCACTCCAGGACTCGTTTGCTCCACCGGCCAACGATCCTTCGACCAAAAATGGCTTGTCTACTGCTACTTCAGTTTGGCTTACTCTGCAACCCATGTTGGTTTTCCGGATAATTTCATTCCAGATTTTATCCATCAAAGAACGCGCACTGAATGACTTTATGGACCAACCTGACTGTCACTGCCCACCTTTCGGCACCATAAGTCATAACGGGGCAGGGCGCAGCACTATATATGAATATGTATAGCCATAATGATCCAGCCAATCCAATATTTTACATGCCAAATTAACTAAAACATTGAAATATAGCTATATTTTATGGTAAAGTAAAGTACTACCAGAAAGACTGTAAAATGTCTTACAAACAGTCATTGCGAGTAGTCAAGTTGTGTTAACGACACACCGAGCTCTCTGTTAACGTTTGTGACACACATGTGTCACTACACACACACATCCACATGATGATCCCAATTAAGCGCAGCTTAACCCAGTGGATCGTTTAATCGGATTGATCCGTGTGATCGTTTTTAAACCGCGAACACTCTTCCCACAAAATTAAACCAATACTGCGCAAAAACTGTCACTTGCTCAATTGGCTGCCAACACAAAACCACGAAATATACATTAACAGGAAATCCATTATTTGTTAAATTAAACTCAATACAACAACATGACGTTTCAAGTTTCAACACGCTTCCGCGACAATTAATGTAATTACTTTTTCGAGTTGCCACATAATAAATTCCATACTCAATTAATACTCATACCAGACTGTTATCAACAAAATAAATATGATTTTTCGTTTAATATGTAAATTACGGAATAATGCTGATTCTGTAGTGGCTCAATATTACCCCTTTAAGGAGATTATCTTTCACATAACGTATGTGGTTTTTTTTTCAGAATGTATTGGGAGGTCGTTCGTTATTAGAATAAGATATTTTAATGTAGACTCTCATCATCATCATTTCAGCCGAAAGACGCCCACTACTGGACATAGGCCTCCCCCAAGCAACTCCAGTTCGAAAGTTCTGTGTTTCTCGCATCCAACGGGTTCCTGCGGACTTCACAAGGTCGTCGATCCACATTGTTGGAGGCCTTCCTACACTACGTCTTTCGGTACGCGGTCGCCACCCCAGAACCTTTCGGCCCCATCGGCCATCTGTTCTGCGAGTAATGTGCCCTGCCCACTGCCACTTAAATTTGGAAATTCTTCGGGCTATGTCGGACGGAGAATGTCCTCATTCTCCTGCGGATCTCCTCATTTCTGATTCGATCAGCAGGGAAACTCCAAGCAGTGCCCTCTCCATTGCCCTTTGGGTGACTTTTAGCCTTCTAATAAGGCCCATTGTGAGCGACCACGTTTCAGTGCCTTATGTCATCACTGGTAACACGCACTGGTCAAAGACCTTCGTTTTGAGACACTGCAGTAAGTGGGTCGATGTAGACTCTATTATAATAATATTCACCATACATACTGTATTCATCAACTTGAAATAAACGTTCATACTCTAAAAATAGTGATTTTTGATAAACATGGACGCTTCTTGTTTGGAAACTAGTAAAAATCAAGACCATTTCTACACTTTCAGAATATGGATTCAATAATTTTATCACATATCCTCTACATACATTTCACTATCCGCACCATTGTTCGTCATTGTTCAATACATCCCCAGTTAGTAACACGTCATAAATTCGTCGTGTAATCGAGTCGGTAAGCGAGTGCGGCCCATTGAGCAATGCGCAAACATGTCAAGTTTACCTGCCGTTCATTATAGCTAGGTATCGCGACTCACTGATCGTCTTGCCTTTTGTTTAAGAGTAGGGAGTTTATGGGCAAGATGAATAAAACTCAGTCCTTCTTAGTACAAAACAAGGTTTATCTTCAGACTCAGTAAATATCATAACTTACTTACTTGACTTAAAACCGGAACCAGAACCGGTTTTGTAGAAAATATTATAGTTCTTTACGTTATGTTTACAAACACTGGCACAACGATTTAAACCATGTCTGAAAAAAAAACCTTGTGTTGTAATAAGTTCGACTGAGTGTCGCTCAAAATGAGTGGAGGAGACCTAATCCTAATTTTGCTGAGGCAATAAGACAGTCCGAGTAACCGACATAGCCCGAAGAATTGCCAAACTTAAGTGGCAGTGGGCAGGGCACATTGCTCGCAAAACAGATGGCCGATGGGGCCGAAAGGTTCTGGAGTGGCGACCGCGTACCGGAAGACGTAGCGTTGGAAGGCCTCCCACAAGGTGGTCCGACGACCTTGTGAAGGCCGCAGGAACCCGTTTGGATGCGAGAAGTGCAGAACCGGTCGAAGTGGATGTGCTTGGGGGAGGCCCCTATGTCCAGCAGTGGACGTCTTTCGGCTGAAATGATGATGATGACGATGAATAAAACAGTTGTAAATCACAACAGGTTAATGCTAGCTAAGTCATGGGACTTAGCTAGTATTAACCTGCAGTTTTTCACTACACCTGCATATTTGCTTTTTTTTTGTTTGTCAATCTGAGAATGGCCTCAGATTACAAGATACAAGTAGATAGTGATAAAAAATGCAAGCTGTCCATAAATCGGTATATCGTCTCTCGCATGACTAAAAGTCGTACCTATCTCATTTTTCACATTTTTATCTGATCTGAGTCAAGACAACTACACTCTTCTATTCGTGATTCTTTATACTTTTCATGAACCGTCGTACCTCTATGTTAATTGGATCTCAAAATATAACCATTTTGAAAGGCAACAGAGTGTAAAGAATCACGAATAGAAAAATGTAGCCATCCCAACCCAAATCAGCTAAAAAATGAGATAGGACTATTAGTCCTGCGACGATATGTTGCACGAAAAATGTTTCGCGAGGGCAATTGTAAGAATTTGGCAGAAATATCCCAGCACTGATTTGGTCGTTTCGTTTTTCCCTCTAGGTACTGATAGTTATTTCTCCTCTTCTAAACTGTATGTCTCCTGACAAAGTTTAACTTGTATTTTATTTTCGTGTTATCAATCCTTTATGTTGCACCTGCCATATTTTCTCTCTGCATCACCCTAAGGTTGACTGGTAGAAAATAGCGCAACCATTAAGGCCGGCTTTTTTACGGTATTTTTTTAATAGTCATTTTTTGTATATAAAAAAAAATTTAAGGCTCTATGTGATATAAACTTGGGAAACATGTTAACACATTGAAGGACACTGACCGAGACACAATAGAAGTTTTATTGTTATTACGGCGAGAGGTGTTAAGTGTCCCGCAAAGTGTTAAAATAACTTGCCGCTAATTACAAGGCAACATAAGTCGAGTTTTAGTAAAGCTTTTGTACAGGATCCGATACAAATTTAACACTTTCAAGGGCTCTATAGATACGACTGTAGCCGCCATAACAATACAACTTCTATTGTTTCTCGTTTACCGCGCCTGTTGATATTGTATAGAGACGTCTCGGTCTTCGCGTAACAAGACGTAACATCGTTCTACAAAGTATAATTATAATTAATAAAACTAGCTTGTAACTTCAAGACTGTAATAGGTAATAGAATACGAATAATTTGTGGAATAAGGTAACTGTAGAACTTTGGCTAACAAGTCACATACAGGATGAAGACAGCTATGATTTAACCCTAAATCAGATTTATACAAGACGTTTGAAGTAGGTCCTTGTTAAAGAGTTCATCACCTAATAGTAGGATGAGATAATTATACTGGCAAAGTGGGCGAAACCACGGCGAAAAAATAGTTAAACAAAAAATAATTTTTAGTAAATATTTTTGAAATTAATGTTGACCAAAAATAGCCCTACCCTTCCTATTCTATAACGTAGACGGGTAAGCAAAGGTTCTATTTTCAATAACTGTTGCCTTTCTCAATGTTAACCCCGGTTTTACCTTTGTCATCACCGACGTGGTATTAACAAGTACCGCCCGAGGCTTGTGGTATCTTTTACCGATTTTTTTTAAAGTGGTATATCATGCCGAGTTTTCAGTATTTTTTTTATTTGGCTCATAGGTTGCTTCCCTTGACAGATTTTTGTGTACTTGTGTTGTCCTGATAATACATACATTTACTGGTAGTCATTTAAGAAGATTGCACGTTTCCAAAGAGTGAGCGCGCAAAAGTCAGAAAGAAGATGCTGCAGAGGCATGTTTTGGTTGGACCTCTTAATCTCAGGAAAATAATGACATAATGTTCGCACGTTTGACACGTTGAAACCAAGGTCACAATAAAGAGAAGAAAGTAAGCCCGCTTATAGATTCCGCTTTCTTTTTTTTTTTTTGTTTTAAAACTGATCCAATAAACAACATACATCCTCCATTTTCCCACGTTGTCATCGCCGCGGTATAATATAGCCTCCCGCTGCGGTATCGGTCGCCATCGCTCCGAGGCGGTATCGCATCCTGTCTGCGGTTATCGATGTCATTATCTACGATGTTATGTGATCCTGGTATCCACTAAACTAGTACGGCTTGCAAGGGTTAGCCGTGCCGAGTTTAAGGTTAGTTTAGATGGAATTTTGAAATTGTTGGGCAATTTTGTTTGATAAAGCAGATCCTATATACAGAGTGATTGAAAGATGGGTGCAAAGCTTTAAGGCGAAGATAGTACAGACAATTTAGAATCATTTAAGCCATGGTTGTCTTTGGCAAAAACTTACCAAATTTTGTTTTACCTAACTTTTGTTTTTTTATGTCTCATGACACAGAAGCCTAAAACATGTTTTGCTAGATTGCTTACATATTACTTTAATAAAATAAAATAAAAATGAACTCAATTATCATTCAATTTGGCCATATATAAGCAGTTTACTTAAAATTTTGGGAATTTTCGAAAAAAAAAAACAAAAATTAAGTAAACAAAATTGGTAAGAGTTCGTCTAAGACAACCATGGCTTAAATGGTTCTAAATTGTCTGTACTATCTTCGCCTTAAATCTTTGCACCCATCTTCCAATCACCCTGTATATATATTTAGTTTGTGGTTGCATAAACTCTTTGGATCGTAATCAATCTTTCGGGATTGAGTCTTGTCTAAGTATCATCTAACAAGACGATAACGATAACTAAATCATCGAACAGAATTCTTACAAAAGCCACCAAGATCCGGCTTATTCAAACACTGGTTCTCCCTGCTGAGACGTGGACGCTGCTTGACCTCGAAGAAGATAGATGTTCTGGAAATATGGTGCTGGAGAAGAATTCTTGGGTTATCGTGAATCTAATTTCGCACCACACCATGAACTCGGCATCAAAAAGCATATATCTGTTCTGGTTCGAACACGTATCCTCAAATACTTCGGACACGTCTCGGAGGTAACTAGTTTTAAACAGCGCCTTGTCGTACAGGGTAGAGTGGAGGGCCCTAGACCACGCGGACGCTCACCAGTGAGATGAACTTACCAAATGAAATCCGCAGTGGGCGATCCCTTATGGGTGCACTAAAAATACAAAAAATCGGAATAGACAGCGAGAAATAGTGATGTGATTGTCATCAGCCTCAAGACATACAACTACGTGAAGACCACAACCGGTCTAATAAGAGTGATACGAAGAAGATGAAGAAATATCATCTAGGCTCATGACAATAGAAAAATATAAATTATATCTACGTTTCATGTCCGTATGTGATCGCGTTCTTCTAAGCTACGCGGATTTGGTTGCAGTTTTCACCATGGTCTAGAGAGTTTATGTGTTTAATAAAATATTAGTATAAAACTTACAAATAACAAAGAAATCTTGGAGAGAGAGAATTTAGCTGCGAAATACTAACTCCTGGTAAACTAATCATCATCTGCCTAGCCTTTTCCCAACTATGTTGGGGTCGGCTTCCAGTCTAACCGGATGCAGCTGAATACCAGTATTTTACATGGAGCGACTGCCTATCTGACCTCCACAACCCAGTTACTGAGTAATACAATACCCCTTGGTAAGACTGGTTGTCAGACTTTCGGGTTCTGACTACCCGTAACGACTGTCAAAGATCCGCGAATGACAGCCCGGTAAACTAATTATAATATGTTTAAGATTACTGAGTGCTGTTAATTAGTTAATTACCCTAATTATTACTACGCTGCTAATATTGGAGTAGGTAAGTAGAAGGTAGAATTTAATTGTACGAATCTTATAGCAATAGCTTTACATCACACAGACCTATGTCCCCGAAGTATACTGTGGTGTATAAGTAGCTACGCCAGCAGTAAATAATCAAGTAAGAAAGGGCGAGCCTATTGCCGGAATCCATGACGCTGATACTGAAAATTAATTTCTGATCGTAAAGTCCAACAATTTACAAAAGTCCGAATTAGTACTATCATAATTAAATAAGCAAAGTACGCAATCTAAAATTAAACCTTAAATTGACTGACTTACCCCCGAGTTACGATTCTCAGTAAAGATTAATCTAATTCGCAGTTCGCTGATTTACCCCCGGTTTGTAGAAGTCCATCCAATTTAATCTTTAACAATGTTTGAGCAGATTCACTGATGTAAATCGTCTGTCTAACAATCACACAGACTAGATCAGACTTTCTTCTGATATTTCTACCTAAATAATGGTTCCTTATCATCTTGCGCAGATTTAAATAGCATTATTAGTAAGTAGTAGCAGCAGAGCTCCTTGCGAAGGAGTTTATCCACAGAAGTATCCTCATTCCTGGCGTGTGTACTGGAGGCACACATGATAGATGTGGTAGCATGGTATGGGTAAATGGCTAAATAATAACAGCCGCACAGGTCGATCGATCAGGTTAAGCTACGCTTGCCGCGGCTGGTCTGTGGATGGCTGACCATCTTTACATACCCTTCCGTGCCTCGGAAAGCACGTTAAGCCGTTGGTCCCGGCTATCATTCGTGGATCTTTGACAGTCGTTACGGGTAGTCAGAAGCCCGAAAGTCTGACAACCATTCTTACCAAGGGGTATCTTATTACCCAGTAACTGGGTTGTGGAGGTCAGATAGGCAGTCACCCCATGTAAAATACTGGTATTGAGCTGCATCCGGTTAGACTGGAAGCAACAACCCCAACATAGTTTGGAAAATGCTAGGCAGATGATGGTAGCTCAAGCTTTGTTTCTAAGGTGGACAACGCACCTGAGTTGCCTCTGCCATTTACCATCAGAAAGACCTGCCTTTGTCAGTTTTATAAAAAAAGGTGTAGGTAACATGTATGGATATTTTTTTTTAATCATGTGGGGTTGACAAGATTTATATTTCATTATTTTTAAATTAAGTATTATGTGCTCAACGACACGTTTGAAAAGGGTAACGCATTATTTTTGAGAAAAACCCATCAGTAAACAGTCGATTAAGTTGATTAAACGAGCTTGTTTGATTGAACGTGTTTTAATAATAATGCCTATATCAATTTGGAATGTTTAGGTAATATTTCAATTCAATTTTTTTTTTATGTAATTCGACCGTATCTAAAATGATTAATAACATTATAAACATAAAGAGGTGCCCGAGATTCTAAATGAAAAATACAAATAACAATATTAAAATGGCAGGTACCCAGACCATTTTTATACCTACCAGCTTAAATTTAAAATTAAAACTATAACTCTTTTGCGGCCATTTCTTTCTGTAGTTTTAATATAGGTAGAGGTTTTCTTTAAGCGGTTCTTCAACATTATTCGTCTAAATGAATGGTCTGCTTTTTGGCCTATATGTTTCATTAGTTATTATATAATTTTAGTAAAAGAAAATTCATTCAGTCATGGCTGAGACTATGGAGGACCTCAGTACAATGCTCGATGACCTCAGTAGAGCCTCCGAAAGAGTGGGTCTTAAAATGAACATGGACAAAACGAAGGTCATGTCAAATGCCCATGTAACACCCACTCCCATAAAGATCGGAGACGCTACACTCGAAGTCGTGGACGAGTATGTTTACCTCGGACAAACTGTCCAGTTAGGTAGGTCTAACTTCGAGAAAGAGGTCAATCGTCGAATCCGACTCGGCTGGGCAGCGTTCGGGAAGCTACGCAATATCTTCTCGTCCCACATACCGCAGTGTCTCAAGACGAAAGTCTTTGACCAGTGCGTGTTGCCAGTGATGACTTATGGCACTGAAACGTGGTCGCTCACAATGGGCCTTATAAGAAGGCTAAAAGTCACCCAAAGGGCAATGGAGAGGGCTATGCTTGGAGTTTCCCTGCGTGATCGAATCAGGAATGAGGAGATCCGCAGGAGAACCAAGGTAACCGACATAGCCCGCAGAATTGCCAAACTTAAGTGGCAGTGGGCAGGGCACATTGCTCGCAGAACAGATGGCCGATGGGGCCGAAAGGTTCTGGAGTGGCGACCACGTACCGGAAGACGTAGCGTTGGAAGGCCTCCCACAAGGTGGACCGACGACCTTGTGAAGGCCGCAGGAACCCGTTGGATGCGAGAAGCACAGAACCGGTCGAAGTGGAAGTGCTTGGGGGAGGCCTATGTCCAGCAGTGGACGTCTTTTGGCTGAAATGATGATGAAAGAAAATTCAATAAACTTTTATGAAACCTTCAATTTCAAATGTTCAGTGAGCACACTCACAATATTTGGTGCGTTACATGTAACATTATTCGTCGACCGTAGGTTCAATTGAGGTAAGGGACATAATACGATTTTTCAGGAGAGGCCGACAAAGTTTTTTTTCGGACTAAATCGCCTATAACTTTTTTTGTTATTAACCTTTTTCGGATCTGATTTCACACATAATCTTGTATTTTAGTGCTCTATCTACCTGTGTAACATTTATTTAAATAAGTTAGCTATTTAAGAAAATAGACGTCCCTTACACCAACGTATTTTGTTAGTAATGTCCCTTACATTAAATTGATCTCTACGTTGGATCCAATCTATAATGAAAAATAGTGTAAAGGTCTTGTTGAAAAAATGCGTGAAGAATAATTCGTTGATTGGGAAGACCCTTACCTTATTTGAAGTGGATTGGCGGCGGTAATTACACCATTTCAAGTTGCTATATTGCATAGTTTTTCAGATACATTGTTATTATGGGGCTGATTCGAAATTCGAATCCAAAAATCAGTAGGGTAAGGGACATTTTTTTTAAGCTAGAATGTTTTCATATACACCATTCGAAAGAGCGCAAAATTCTGAACAAAACTGTATACTCAACTCATTTTGGGTATTTTGTCCCTTACCTTAATTGAACCTACGGTCGACGATATTGATCCATCACAAATAGACAGATCTATGACGATTCCCTTTTCATACCAATGTACTTGCCACATTTCTAAACACACCCTACACCCGCCTTACCGCCAATCAAATAACAGGAGGTCCTGATGACGTCACGGGTACTTACGCCTAATCAAACACAACGGGTGGATTCAATATGGCTGCGCTCCCAATAACCACATCAATTGTTCATTCGGACGGTGCTCCACAAATTAATACCTAATTGCTTCAATACTCGAGAACCGACCCGCCTTCAATGGAACCCAATTATATCCACACCGATGGGGACTTTCAAAAGAAACTGGAGATTCGAAAATGTATTTTTCTTTGATTAAATCGAGTATTCGCTGTATTGAACGCACTTGATTCGGAATGGGCAGAGCTTGTTAATGTTGCGTAGTACATACAATAAATGGATGAGATTAAATTAGTTTATGGAATTCTAAATACGATTTCAGAGGCTTCTTCAAGCTGCTTCTGAAGTATCTCATTAGAGTTGCTACACCATTCTCACATGAATTTTGATGATGTAATAATATTCTCGATATTTCTTTTTTTCCTTACAAACATCTAGCTCCAACGCCGATAATAGTACAAGTGTCGAAACCTAACGTACAGACGCCAGCACATCAAGGTACTACAATCTGTCTTTATTTAATGGATTTTATTTTCAACTTTATCGCTATAAGCATAAGGTTCAAAGTTGATTGGGAAAATTTTACAGTTTCGGGTAGTATAAGAAATGTGTTTAAATCTTTTGTGACCTCGGAATGATTCCTTCTAACAGAAAGACTTTAAAAATGTACGTCAAACATTCCCAAGAAACCAGAACACCGAGATAACGTACCAAAGGAATGTTTCACGTAACCAGAACTTGTACTTACGCGAACACCTCGGTTCTTCGCCACACTTAGTCGTGCGGTACGGTACGGTTCCGTGCGGTTCCCGGGAGAAACATATTAACAATTTATTAGCTGTACCGCCGAACTTCGCCGCAGTATTGAACTGATATTACCTTGAATATCTGGTGAGACCCTAAGCTTAGCACGGAAATTGTTATTTATTACAGTGTTATAAACTTAGTGGTTGAGAGCTAATAGGTGCTGATAGAAATATGTAGAATGCGGTTTGGTACGGTCCGACATAGAAGATGACTTAGGTTCGCAATCTTTACTTAGCAAACATTAAAGCGATCGCTCAATTAGCGTCAAACGGGTTTAGTCATTTGTTACCTTTTATAATCACTTCAATTTCGGAAGTCGGTGGCAAAAAACTAAAACTAAAATACAGATCCCAAGACATCGACTTCCGAAATTAAGGTTATTTCATAATTTTGAGTTCATTTCTTTTTGAAGTCAGTTACATTTTTTTTAATTAGGTACTTTTTTTTGTTAACCTGTATAGGGTATAACCGTATTTGCAAAATAAAATTATCTTATCTTATCTTGAAAATTATGGACAAGAAAGTCATCGTAACATAACATATCTTAAATATAAGACCTTTCTCGACAAGAACCATTTATTATTTCATGCCTAAGTTTATTCCTCAAAGTGTGCTCAAACAAGAACAGTTTGAAAACGAAACGAATAAAATGACTTGGCAAGTCTCAGAGTTTACAGCTAATCTCCATTCGATTGCCCATATATTGGTGTATATTATGAACGAATTAATTTTAATGAAATCAATCGTGATTGGTAAGCTGTATAATTATATTGAATTAGTTACCATTTCAATCGTATTGTTTTGTGATGCGTGGATTTTGTTAGGAATATATTGAAATACAGTAGTACCGGCCCCGATTTACGAGTCGTAGGTCGTAAGTTTGTACACAGGCAGGCGTTTTACTTTGGATAATTTCATTACCAACGTCGTGAGAAAACCAGTATGTTCTAGAACCAAACTCACTGGACCCGCGTGGTTGGTTATACCCACTCCCTTTTTGAAGAGAGGCCTATGTCATTATTTAGACTATAATGTTTATTAATTTATATTATGAAATCTCATGTTTTATGTGACTGGCCTGTTGGTCTAGTGGTCAGTGACTATGACTGCTATGCCGGAGGTCGTGGGTTCGATTCCCACCCAGGACAAATGTTTGTGTGATGAGCATGATCATTTGTTCTGTGTCTGGGTGTAATTTATCTATATATGTATGTATTTAGAAATATATAAGTATGTTTATCAGTTGTCTAGTACTCATAACACAAGCTCTGCTTAGCTTGAGACTAGACGGCGTTGTGTGATAGTTGTGGAATATTATTATCTCTTATTATTATTTCTGATCTTTACCATAGTGAATTTTATTCCGAATAAAAACCTATTAAAAGTATTTTTCGTTTCACAGTAGATATTTTATCTGTTTAAATTCGTTCACGTTGTGCTTACTAGATCTATTAATCTTTCAGTGTCTGTTGTGGATTTCGGCATGGGTTAGTTGGACTTACCCGTAAAGCACTGTAAGCAAACATGGGCAATTAGCGAATAAAGAATCATTTTCATTAGCACACAACGCCAATGACGAATGCCTATCTTTTTGATATCCCTATCCGTCAATATTTCGATGTCCACAGTATGTAAGAAAATATTTACTAATTGCATAAACCCACATACAATAAGTTTCCTAACTCACCAAGATGCGAAGTGCTGTCTCCAGCCGCCAACCTCATGACTAACAATAGTTTAACTTTAATAATGACGTCACCGATCCCAGTCTATTCATTACCGTTATTAGGCCGATCCAGTTTATCACTTCGTAACTCCCAAGTTCGGCAACTTTGGATATCATAATTACTTCGATGAACTTTAGCGTATCTTGTCGGAAATACCTTATTGGTATTAAAAAGGGGTATGACAAACGGTGTGAGCTGAATTTTAATTGAAGCTAAACTTTGTTAAGTATATTGGTAGCGGTTCCAGCTAAGAAAAATAAGATCCATGAAAAGTATTTGGATCTCAAAGTTAATCAGAGTGGATTATTCAATGGTTCCATTTAAACTTCATTATTGGTTTTTTGTGATACGAAATCTCAAATAAAAAATCCTAGTAACTTTTTCCATGTTCTATGTATCTAATATCATGACCAGAGGGCCTAGAGAGAAAGTGACGTTCTATCAGCGACTACAATGATGGAAAAGTAAATAATGTATTCGATTGACATAGGCTACTGAAAAGCTTAATAATTATGTCAATCCTGTTTAATTATTTTTACTATAGAATCACGAAATGCTTTGAAAGCGATTGCCACTTGTCTATCAGAACAAGAACTAAATCTCGACATCTCAGCATCTTAATGTACGTCTGGGTACCTTCCATGACAGGGTGTCATGTGAGTTTGGAATACACCATTAGAATACAGCGTGGTGCGATACTCCCGGAGGTCGTTTAATGGACGCCCGAGGCCTTCATTCAAAAGTTCGCGACCTATATAGTCACTAAGGGCGTGGGTATAGCTCAGGATACGAGACCACAACTGGTTACACAGCCTTTATTGAAGACCGGTGATATACAGGCCCAAAAGGACCAGCATCTACCATTAAGGCTCTTTATAAAACTGTATTCTGTACCTGTGCCTACGGTTTCAAGTTCTCAACGTTTAATTGGTATTAATCCCTCTATCTGTTAACTAAGGGCTAGCGTGTTTCAAATCCGACTGTGGCAGAGGCCAAAAGGAGGGTTATATTTTTTATATTGCTAGGTGTCAGTCGAGCAGACGTACACCAGGGACCTAAAAAGGCCACTTGGCGGAATCATAAAAGGATAACATTATGAATCACAATGGAAAGTTAACTGTTAAGTTAATCGTATCAAATCCCATTGGGGATTTTTCAGTAATTTTTTGTTGTCTGTGCTAAAATACCAATCAATTCAATCCCAATCGCTTTGACGAAAGAGATCTTTCTCTTTTTCTACGTAGTGCAGCGAAAACAAGAAAAACACGGACTGTCTTCACCATATTATGATTCATAATGTTATCCTTTTATGATTCTGCCAAAGTGGCCATTTTAGGCCCCCTGATATACCAGAGGCCTCGAAGTTGCTTTGTCATCCCATGGGTAAAACTGAAATGTCTCAAGTGCCTTAGGTATAATTAACCTCAACACGTAGAATGTTTTCTTATAGGATTATTAATAGGTAGGAGTGCATAAATTTCCGAATCGTGTGAATTAAAAGTCTTGTATATTGATGGAGCTATGCCAATACTTTAATTCAAAAGTGGGCGTAGCTCATGTAGAGTTCTATGTGTTCTCGCCTTTAGCAAAAGGCACTGGCTGGAGATGTTATTCGATTCGTAGGTTTAAACGCATGTCAAGTAATTTAATATGTTATTTTGTCCTAGAAGGATTCATTCATATTTTTATCGCAAAGCTGTAACGTGTGATTTTTACAATATAATAATTTTTCCAAGTCTTAAAGCATTTGTGTACCTCCCAGAGGGTACTCTAGAGGATCCGTCCGACCCTCCACAGTACCTAGTATTTGGTAGCAGCTGTGTTTCTTCAAATACCATAGGTGCCTACTTTAAGGTATAGGTAACCCTTTCCATAACCCGACACGCGCTATTCGAATAGAAGGTAGGTATTTGTACGGTAATAGTCCCAGGCTATTCTTGTACCTTACAGCGAAGCGTAACAGACAACTTCAGTTCATGGCAATTACCTATCAAGTTAACATAATGTGTGTATAATGTTACAACAGGACCGGCCCTGGGCTAACGACAGATTAGATATCAAAGAATTTGTTCTGTGATAAAATGGGTGTAGGTACCTATAGCTGGTATTCTATGGTAGAACTTGCCTACATCGTAATCGTAATCAATCTGACACCGGTACCAATTTTTAACTATCTTTAGAACTGGGGGACTAAAAAGGCCACTTTGGCAGAATCATAAAAGGATAACACTATGAATCATAAGGGACAGTTAACTGTTAAGTTAATCGTATCATCGTGAAGGATTTTTCAGTATTTTTTTTTGTCTGTGCTAAAATACCAATCAATCCAATCCAAATCCAATCCCAATCTAACACGGACTGTCTATGCCATATTATGATTCCTAATGTTATCCTTTTATGGTTCTGACAAAGTGGCCTTTTTAAGCCCCTTAAAAAATCAAAAAAATCATTTATAGAGAAAAATAATAACTAGACACAGTTAAATAAAAGATTAAAACAAAATTCATACACCAAAATTAAAATTTTATCGTGGTTCCCATACTAGCATCTGTCTCGCTACTTCATTAGTGACGGTGAGCTATTTATTTACTACAAAAGACGAAGCAACTGCTAATAAATTAAGTTACTTAACTTTGAATTAAGTTTCGCGATTAATTAGCGTCGACGAGTGAAAAATATACCGACGTCGAAATAAGGCGCTTTTATTAAATACACGGGTGCTACCCTTAAATAAATTAACCTGGTATTTTGATACATTTATAATTAAATATTATAAGTACGCTTTTTATGTATATTAATATTATTTTCTACAACTTACCGACAGAATCCGTACATCGAAACAACACTGAAACTCCGAGTACAAACAACTGTGACCACTTCATCACAAAGTTTTTCAACAAACTCATCTTCACTAATACATCAACGGAATAAAACAAAAATTCAAAAAACGTTCCAAATTCTAGAACGTCGCATTTTCAGAAAAGTTTTCGTAAATCGAACGCGGGAGCGACGACGGTAACAATTCGCTCGGGGTGATTCGGTGCGGCGATCGTGAAGCAACTGTTCTGACGGAACGGTTGAACGGAGGCTGATGGTTCCAAGCCACGCATGCGCGAATCTTTCTTCGCTTTTCAGAAAGCGGTGTTTCTAGTTTGAATTATACTGTATTTCCTTTTGACGTTACGCTCGATGCGCCTTTGACTTGGTGCATTCCTTCAAACGCCCGAGGTTCTGTGGAATGGGACAAAAGGTATTCGGCGTTCCCTAGGAATGTGTCCTCTCCCTTTAATTATTGCCCTGTTTTGTAAATGTTTTGTTTAAAAGTATTGATTCTTGGATAATAAAATGTATATAAAATGTTGGGATAGACACTTTTGAAATAGTTTGTAGTTGGTTTCTCCTACATAGATGATTAAAAATATTGGAGAAACTAAAAGTCCAATAGGGTAATTAATTGGTACAATTTTGGAAGTGAAATGTACGTACTAACTTTACGAATTTTAAAGTTAGTACGTACTTACTTCACACAAAAAAAACATTGGTACACATTTTCAATAATTTAGTATTATAGAACAAAATGTTAACAATTTCTGTGAACCCTTAGCGTTCAAATTGTCGAGAGATATTCCTCCGTTACATTACTCGAGGAATTTATGCGATCGTGTGACGTCACGGTGACATGTGTCTTCTAACTGAAGAGCGTTTGTGGCGGGAAAGATGAATGGAGAGATTAGATGGCGCCAGTTCTGGTAGGCGCTGACTAAGCTAAATATAGTGCTGGCTTTTATTAAGAAGTGAGATATGGAAGATATAGGAAATACTTTTATTTTAGTTGAAATTTTGTTCCAAAAGTATCAAATGAAATTGTAAATAAAACCTTTTCAGGTTTTACGCAATCGCTCACTAATATAGATGGTAATAAAGTAATCTGTATTTAGAAGGTTTCAGCTTTGTATGTATATTTCTCACCACTTTTTCCAACAATTTTTGTTTGAATTACATTATTAAATTGTTATCGAAAAATCGTCGACGGTAAAATTAACTTCAATCATCAAATGAAAAACATCTTTTAGGTTGGAATAATCAAATAAAAACACTCAACTTGTAAGTGAAACTACAGATTGACATCCACAGTACGTTTTCTGATCAATAATAAGTTTATTCTCATCAGATATGTTTGGAACAGACGAACTTAATGAGACAATCCAAATTCCTCCTGTAAGTTTAGTTTGTGTTTCAATTGAGCCAATATTAAATAACTATTGAAAATGTAATGTAGTATTTAATTGATTTAGTTATTAGACTGCTCAGACGTATCGAAATTTTATAACTCTATAACTATTAAAGGAAATTAAAAATAGATATTTAATATCAAAGAAATACTACAAAATTGTCCTTAATCTTTAACGGGTCTTTAAGAATACATTCTTTTAATACCCAGACATTCTTCATTTCCTCTTAGCGACATTGTTGTCGTTAATATTGTTTAGCGAAGTACAATATTCCTTTGCGAGGACAAATAGCATTTTCTCCGATCTCTCGCGAAAAATACAATTTATGAAACTCTTGCCTAGAAAATAGTAACGGAGTTTTTAGTTTTTATTTATGTACTATGCCCAAGGTAATCCAGATTTTAATTAATTAAACATTTACGTAGCCTTTTGAAGTCCCGAATGTCCATTTTAGATTGATAACGGGTATCAAACTTGAAGTTTTGAGCTCTTAAGTGAATGCAATATCTACCGCAACAGACATGGTTAGGAAACCTTTGCTTTCTAAATATCTACAAGGAAGATCTTTCATGAGATATATATTTTATTCCAATACATTCTGTTTTCATCATCATCATTTCAGCCGAAAGACGTCCTCTGCTGGACATAGGCCTCCCCCAAGCACCTCCACTTCGACCGGTTCTGTGCTTCTCGCATCCAACGGGTTCCTGCGGCCTTCACAAGGTCGTCGGACCACCTTGTGGGAGGCCTTCCAACGCTACGTCTTCCGGTACGCGGTTGCCACTCCAGAACCTTTCGGCCCCATCGGTCATCTATTCTGCGAGCAATGTGCCCTGCCCACTGCCACTTAAGTTTGACAATTCTTCGGGCTATGTCGGTTACCTTGGTTCTCCTGCGGATCTCCTCATTCGAACCAAGGTAACCGAAATTCAGTTTTATTGAACATAATTTCCAAATACTTTGAACACGTTTCCTTGAAACTCTGCTTGAGTTGAAATTATACTGTACTAACAAAATAAAATGAATACATAACAAGAAAGAAAAGAAACAAAAATATTAGTAATGTGCCTCACCCGTCAAAGTTACGTACAATTGGTTCCCTCGCGAGCCCTCACAAGTCCTCCATTAGCATAAATCACAATAACAGTATATTGAATCCGACTGAACTAGGATCGCGGCGTCTGAACATTAGCTGTTCACGGCAAGACCAACATCATCAATCATTACGTATTACTCTAAGTATTGTGTTATGTTTGCGTATTAGCCAAAAAATTATATAGCTGTAAAACATAACAGATAGGTACTTTTGGAGCAGGCGGCAGCGGTTTTGGCATGAAAGTGTAATGAAACCCTATTCAGTGGGGTAATTAGTAATTGCGTAACATTGCTACTGTTAGTGTGTTACGTAATTACTAATTACGTAACACACTAACAGTAGCAATGGCTTTCATTTTGACAGCTCAAGAACATTCATTGCGTTATTTACATTGTTGATCAGAATTTTTTTTTCTAGCAATAACCTTCAAAATGACTCAGTTTGTGATTGAAGTATGCTGCGCAATGAGGGTGCAGGTTAAGTTCTGACGCAATCACTCAGGAAAGGGAATTGGTAACACGTTCATCTATATTTAGAAGGTTTCAACTTATATCACCACTTATTCCAAAAAATATTGTTTGAATAACATTATTCAATTGTAATTGAAAAATCATCGACGAACTGAAGTTGTACTACAAATCCACAGGTTCGTTTTCCGATCCATTTGTTTACATTTTTCTCATAATGTTTTGGAACAGAAATTACTACAGAACGTTGCGACCTCCGCATTAAGTATTGAATAGACGAAAATTACGAAACTTAATCAGAGGCGTATCATTCTAAGTACGAACTAATTGTACGTTAATAAAGATCATTTATTAAAACTTTATACATAGCGGTGTTATTCTGTAAAAATCTCACCATGAAAACTTAGGTGAAGTGAGCGTGGAGTGAGCTGTCAATAGTGTCAATTCCTAGCAAAAACAAACTCGCTTCACCTATGTTTTCACGGTGCGATTTTAACAGAATCGACCGGCAGGTAAAAAAATCCTGTACAAAGGTGAACTTAATACCTGAGGCATTTTCTAGCAGTCAACCTTAGGGTGATGCAGAGACAAAACATGGCATGTGCAACTTAACGGATAGATAACTCGAAAAATAATAATTATTATTAAAAAAATACTAATACATAGATACAAGTAAACTTTATAATAATAACTAATATCAGTAGATAGAATCCGTTTAAACTAGAATAGCCACGTTAGTTGAACGCTTACCTGTTCGGGGTCAGACAAACACGATTAATTAATGGCATACCTACTCGTATCACTTAACACGTTCGTCGTAGTTTAATTATGTAACAGCAGTTAATTATATAAGGGTCTTAAAATGAACATGGACAAAATGAAGGTCATGCCAAATGCCCATGTAACACCCACTCTCATGAAGATCGGAGACGATACACTCGAAGTCGTGAACGAGTATGTTTACCTAGGACAAACTGTTCAGTTAGGTAGGTCCAACTTCAAGACAGAGGTCAATCGTCTAATCCAACTCGTCTAGACAGCGTTCGCGAATCAGAATCAGAATGCTTTATTTGTAAACATAGGTCAAATTACAATAGTGTGCGAGATGTTACAGGTAGGTAGATCCTCTATGTTTTGCCCAGAGGCGTACAAATACGGAAATACGGAAGCTACGCAATATCTTCTCGTCCCATGTACCGCAGTGTCTCAAGACGAAAGTCTTTGACCAGTGCGAGTTGCCAGTGATGACATATGGTACTGAAACGTGGTCGCTCAATGGGCCTTATTAGAAGGCTAAAAATCACCCAAAGGACAATGGAGAGGGCTATGCTTGGAGTTTCCTTGCGTGATCGAATCAGAAACGAGGAGCCCCGCAGGAGAACCAAGGTAACCGACATAGCCCGAAGAATTGCCAAACTTAAGGGGCAATGGGCAGGGCACATTGGTCGCAGAACAGATGGCCGATGGGGTCGAAAGGTTCTGGAGTGGCGACCGCGTACCGGAAGACGTAGCGTTAAAAAGCCTTCCACAAGGTGGACCGACGACCTTCTGAAGGCCGCAGGAACCCGTTGGCTGCGAGAAGCACAGAACCGGTCGAAGTGGAGGCGCTTGCGGGAGGCCTATATCCAGCAGTGGACGTCTTTCGGCTGAAATGATGAGTTGATGATGATGAGTTGTTGTAGGTGTTGGATGATGAGTTAATTATTTAAAAAAATGCTTTTACTATGTGCACATTAAAAAGGTTGCACTACTGGTGTTTCTAAGACAATCTACATGAAGGAAAATAATTAATTAACAGCGTATTTAATTTTCAAGCTCTTTTACTCTTATTAATATTATGAGGACAAAAGGGGCGATGAATACTTAAATATCGAAATATCGTATTTTAAAAGCTAATGCTAGATTCTAAAATATTTGCTTGAAAAGCGATTTACAAAAGCTTTTTTTATTGCTAAGAAGATGTTTGACGGTGTTAAAGCGTTAGTAAATCACTTTTCAAGCAAATAGTATATAATCAATCACATAGTTTAGCTTTTAAAATACAATATTTCGATATTTAAGTATTCATCGCACCTTCGACCTCATAATTATAACACCGTAAAACATCTTCATATCAATAAAAAAAAAATCTGCATACTTACTATTTAGCAAAGTTCATGAATGAACATTCTGATGTAAAACTATCGGCTGGTGTTTGCTGAAACATTAGCCGGCTCACGGCGCGTGCTCTCTAAACATCATCAATCAACTGCGTATCACGGAGGTTGACTCCAAATAAAACGTATGGCGTAGTATTGTGTTGAAACTAGGCTTGTTTTAAACTGTCTAGAAAAAACTGCTGTTAACGAAATTGTTCGATTTGGTTTTCATTCGGTTCGGTTTCAATTTTTCGTTTATTTGTAGGGGTGGTCGCACATCTAGTGGAATATGCGTCGCGTATTTTCGGCCGTGTATAAATGCTAGAACCAGACAAGTACATAGATAATAAAACATTCAACCTTACACACTCAACCGATGATGCGTTGGTGCGTCGACAGTACTAACGAAGTTATGCTCGAAGCATCTTCAGTCAGATGTGCGACCACAATAATATTATTAAACCAGTAAATAAATATAATCTGATAATTTTTCTCTGCAATTAATTTTTAGATACCTACTTACGTTTTACCGACAAAACAATATTATTATCAAAATAAATATCAATCTGTTCAAAACCGACACAGGACGAAGGTTCAATCGTTACGGTATACAATGTAATTGAATCAAAAGTCCGCGGGTTTCCGGATTTTGTGACCGCGTTCTAGGGTGCTATCACCGCGCCCGCGGGTGTTTAGTTCATACTCCATTGTTACACGGATTCGGTTAATAATGGCTTTTCAATGTTGATAACTTAAACGTTGAAGTTTGCGATAAGAAACCGTAGCATTAAAACAAAACTCGATGGGTTTCTATAATTAGAAGTTGTAGGGTATTAGTAAATGTCAAAACCCAAATATCCATAAAACATTTTCTTTAACAATTAAGCACACGTAAACCATACAATGAAAACCTAAACCATAACTTTATGCCTACTTTTATTCATCAAAAGAGCCAACAAAGCCGATCAAAATTGTTTGTTCAGCAAGCTCGTCACTAAAATAACTTTCCACCTACATTGTTTTCAAAAAACAGCCACTGTTTACTGTCCTAACCCTCTCTTATTAACATAGATCAGGCATCCAAAATCATAATTCGTCTCAGCAGTGGAGCCGCTCGCTCATACATTAGTATGCGGGTCGGCGCTCCCAGCTATTGTGGTTTGTTTATAGACAAATTTCCACCTGAAAATATACTTGAACACGATGAAACGGACTGATTTGTGTTTGCTTTACATCCAGTCCTTTGTGTTATATCTATTGTTCGGGACCCAATCAATCGTACCTTTTATTTATTCGTCAGGATTAACTGAGATTATGGTGCGGGCGTTTGGGGAAATGCCGGTGATATGGGAATTGTCGGAGTTAGTTCGCGACTGCGACGTAAATTGCAGTTGGATTCATTTGGTGTGTGTGCGCTGGAATGAATTTGTGTTAGCCATTGCAAGTTTGGTATGTTTGCAGATGCCATCAGTTCTGCGTGCGTTTGTTCAAATATACGGACGGCATATATCAGCCCTTTATGAGTTTTTTGTCAACACTTTTAATGGAAAATTCAATAGTAACAAAAGGGTTTCATTGAAAGAGGAAAATGTGGGCTGAATTACCTAATGATGACACAGACATTGTACCTCGTCAATTCAGAACAGACAGTTCTGAGAAGTTATAAACTAAATTAATTACAGAATGATTCTGCTACTTTGGGAGCGCGTGTTACTTTTTTATGGTAGGTACCTACTTCCAAAATTTCAAGAACGGTGCCAGAAATAGGTAAGTACCTACATGAATAACCTTGTACTTAGGCAAATATAACGAGCAGGAAAATTAACTTGAGGTAACCTTGACTTGCCAAAACTTGCCGCTTTTCAAAACACTTTACCACGTACCGTAGGTACCACATGTAACCATACCTGTACATAAAAATACTTCACTAACAAAGTGCTAAGAGCTCAATCCTGAACTCGGCAATAATGCTCTCCGGAGAATCAAATCATTGCCGCTCGGCTGAGCAAATTAACTACACGGGAACAGAACGTAGGGCGCTGTGTAAACGAGCCTTGGTTCAACATCTGCACTCATTTGTACGATTGATGTTTGTTTTGGTAGGGGGAATTCGGTGCCTGTATAAGGTTTAATGGGGAATCATTAATTTTTCGCTTTTGCTACGTAAAAATTTTATTACAACCGTGAGGTGAAATATGGTCCACTCCGTCTTATGCTACGTTCACACGCGCGCGTTCAACTCGACATTCAACGTGCACATTCACATTCACGAGCGTGTAAACGGTACGCCCGAGCCCGTAAACGCGCCTGTGAACGTGAATGCCGCGAACCGGGCGTGCTGACTGACACGACGGCGTGCGTGTGAACAGCTTGAATTTTCGCCGACCTGGGGCGGGCTGCATGCCGCGCAGCCCGCCAGGCAGCCCGCCGGGCTGCACGGCGTGCATGTGAACATAGCATTAGGCTACGTGCGCACTGACAGGCGTCTTGCCTAGTGCCTAGATCCTAACAAGTCACCTAGCGAGTAACGAACACACGAACGTCCTAGAATCTTTGCAACCAGCCGCACTGCGCGCCTGGCATCTTCGCGTGTCGCCTAGCGTGCATTGAAGTAAACAAACTTGTTTGCTTTTGTTTTGAGGCACGAGGTATTTTTATACAAAAATGAATAAAATATTAATTGCATCAGTTTTCAAAAGAGATGCACATGCAAATATTCATAAAAAATTATTATCTATCTTCTATCTATATATATATATATATATAAAAGAAGAAACTGACTGACTGAATGACTGACTGACTGACTGACATATCAACGTACAGCCGAAACTACTGGGTCTAGGAATGTGAAATTTTGCACACGGCTTCCTTTTATAATGTAGGGGAGCACTAAGAAGGGGTTTTTGGAAATTCAACCTTTAAGGGGGTGAAAAGGGGGGATTTCGTTTGTATGAAAAATCTTATTCCTTGAGTTAATAAACTTGAAACTTGGCACAAATACTTATCTAAGTAAATTATTAAGTTTGGCATTTTTTGTTTTTCTTAACTACCCCCTAAAGGGGGATTGGGGGGTGTCAAAGTTTGTATGGAAGAATTTTAACGGGCTGTCCGTTTTACTCGAAACTCAGTATTTATACTTACGACCACAAATAGAGAATAAAGTGTATCAGGGTTTTTCGAAAATGTACCCCTAACGGGGTGAAAAGGAGTAGTTAATTTTACAGGTGAGGATTTTACTGCGTGACTTGATTTACTAGAAAATTGGTATAAATAATCTTTGAGTCAAGTAATGAACACATCACAAACTATTTTTCGAAATTCCACCCCTGTGGGGGTGAAAAGCGGGGATACAGTTCATATGAAAAATCTTATTCATTTGGTTAATAAACTTGAAACTTGGCACGAAAGTAAATTATGAAGATTAACACTTTTTGTTTTTCTAAACTACCCCCTAAAAGGGGATTGGGGGGTGTCAAAATTTGTATGGATGAATTTTAACGCGCGGTCCCATTAACTCGAAACTCGGTATTTATACTTAAGACCAAAAATAACATGTATCAGGGTTTTTCGAAAATGTACCCCTAACGGGGTGAAAAGGTGTAGTTAGTTTTAGGGTTTTTCAAAACTCGACTCCTACCTAGGTGGAAAAGGGTAATAAAGTTTAAGGGGTGGATTGCTGGGAAATATAGTAGGAAATGCTGTATCCACTAGCACATAGCGCCACCAGTGGTTCGCAGAGCACTGGCTCCAGCGAAAGAGCCAAAATGGTCTCCGACACATGACCCTTTGCACGACAACATCCTTGTGCCACAAAGGCTGAAAGCCGAAACAGTTTTTTAAAGTGTGTCGTCAACTCACTGGTGAACCATGACAAGAAAGACTGAAGCTGTGGCGAGACAGTCCTTCCTTACCCAAACTGTTCGTCCCACCCGCTGAAGACCTCCCACCTGGACGTGAGTAACCTTGGGTAACCTGGAAGTCTTTAAACAGACTCCGGACGCAGGTTAGCTGAAGTAAGGAAAACCTGTTCAGGTGGAGATTCATAGGCGACTCCGCCTTGGAGTGTAAATGTGGTGCTGTTCCACAAACGATGGGACACTTAATATCGTGTCCTGCATGTCCTGTCAGCTGCACGTTATAGGAACTGGTGGACGCTGGTAATGGCGCCAAACAAGTAGCCGAATTCTGGGCCGAGACCATTAAGATTGCTATCGACACGCTAAGAAGAAGAAGGGGTGGATTTTACTGCTTATTATTATTAACTCGAAAATGAGTAGGTATCGGTCTTTGAGTCAAGTTATGGGCACGTCATCCCAAACGATTTTTAAAAAATCCACCCTTGTGGGGGTGAAAAGCGAGGATCCTGTTTATTTGAAAAATCTGATTAATTTGATCTACAAACTTAAAAATTGGGCCGAATACTTATTAATCTAAATAAATGATAAAGATCATATTCGAAATTTTTAGAGGAAAGTACGAAATACACGCGGACGAAGTCGCGGGCAAAGTGCTAGTGTTTATATAGAACATTAAACTTTCCATGAGTTGATCTATAATACTGATATATAATACTTATGTCATGAACCCAACGTGGATCAGGCATTACTTATATATTACTGCTTTTGAAATCATTGGCATTAGGCCATAAAATGGTATAGGTATTTAAAAAAATATTCTCTCTAAGTACCTAATATAATATTTTGAAAGTGACATTTTGTCAACGTGCCAACAAGTAATTAACGCAGGCTCCTAGTGACTCAACTGGCAAACCTACGCGCCACGCGCCTTGGTCAATGTCGACCCTGCAAATATTATCAGATCGTCACGCCACTTTCGCCGCGGTCTACCTCGACGGGGCGATGTCCTCCCTCTACCGCGGAATAACAACTAAATATTTTTACTATTATAACAAAAACGAGTCGAGTTCGAGTGGAAGGATTTCGGGGAGGCTTTTTCTTAGCAGTGGGACAGTACATGTTCGGGGTTGGGATAAGATATAGATATGGGATGAGATAAGAGATGAAAGTCAGTTTAAGGTTAATAAATTCACTGTATTATCTGTTTCCACAAATATAAGATTAGGATTAATTTATTCTAGGATGGAAGGTGAACGATATGGGATTATGAGTCACGCGCACGCTAGGTATGTTGCCGAACTACGAACTGTCCTGTTGCGATGTGAGTGCAATAATATAAATGATGGAAACATACTGAGCGGGTGGCGCAATAATGATTACCCAAGTAAACGTGCTGTACGGTGGTTGACTCGTACAGTACAAGCTAACACAAAATTAACAAACGAACATTTTACTGTCATGGATTCCCGCAAAGTAACATCTGATTCTATAACTTAATTCTTCAAATCTTGACTCTTCGAACATATCTTTCATAGAAGTAGTGACCTCTCAAGCTCCGCTAATGAGACACAATTGATTTTCTATTGTATCGTACGACATAGGATACGCGCGGTGCTTAATTGTTGGGAACGTTTCCTAATTTGCTCGGACTTCTCAATGCGATGACATTCTAATCTAATCTAACCATCCTGTATTGTACCACGGCAGGGCAAAGGGCTCCCTCTTCCTTTTCCACACAATTCTGTCTTTTGCGAGTGCCGGCCCGTCCCTACGGTAGGAGTCAAGCTCGTCCCGCCATCTTCGTCTTGGCCTGCCGCGATGGCGTCGTGCGTTTAGTGGGAACTAATCGGTGGTTCTCTTAGCCCACTTGTCATCTGACATGCGGCAGTCCCGCGATGATATTATACTAGAAATTTCAACGAGAATCCAGAACCAATGGTTTAAATCCGGATCTGAGCTTTACATCCGTTTATTAGTTTGTGTTAACATTGGTAATCCAATTATGAGATTCTGAGTCAAAGTTCACATCAATATGCAACTACGTTCATCAACCAGTTAATGCGTTCCGCCAGCATACATACGTAAACGCAAGGGTATAGGCAAGAATTACAGAACACCATGTACATACTGCTTTTACTTTGTCTTCGGTACATTAGGTTATAAACATAGTCTCGGTTGCAATTTAGTACTACCTAACCTTGTTGTATCTATCTGACCTTTGTGAAGGACATAACTAGTAAGGTCAATGTTTGCCCTGGGAGGGCGTCCCATCCCATCGATCCATACATTCATCTTATAAAATACTAGCTGTGCCCCGCGGTTTCACCCGCGTTAATTTGAGGAAAAATCTAGATACTAAAATATATTATACTCTTATAGTAATGGAAAATAATGTGAGCTGCGCGGCATGGTACCTCGCAGAGCTACCGGCGGCGGCGGCTGGCCAGCGCCCTGCCCCTCATGACCGGCCGACTTGTAGAGTTATTTTAAAACTATGATATCTCCTAAGATATTCATTGAAATGAAATTAAGTCAAGGGAAATTTTGTTAAAAATTAAATACTTGTGATGAATAACGTATTTATTTGGATAAGGATTAATATCATATTGAAAAACACCTTCGTAAATAATGCATTATTTTCGAAAAAAATTGATTACCATAAAAAAGGGTTATAGTGAGTCAACCTTAAAATATAGATTTTTGCGTAACTTTAACCGTTTGCGCAGCGTACGCTACGGAAGCTCTCAAAAGGAATAATTTTTCCCGTTTTTGCAAAATTTTTCATTGATGCTCCGCTCCATTTGTCCGTAGCGTGGTATTATGTAGCCTAGAACCTTCCTCGATAAATGGACTATCCAACACAAAAATAATGTTTAAATTCGAACTAGCAGTTTTTGAGATTAGCGCGTTTAACCAAACAAACAAACAAACTCTTCAGCTTTATAATATTATATTACATGTCCTACAGAATCAAACCAAATAAAAAAGTTTACAAACAATTGAATTAAAAATGACAGACCGCAATGTCATTTAAGAAAAAAAGCATTCGAAATTCAAAGTTGTTGCCCAACCTTTTACCTCTTAGTCTTTCTTTACAAATTAGAACCCCTACTGTTGGCAGTTAGGGGTGGTTAGGGTTGGCGTTAATCATAACTTTTTGTTGGCTATTATCGTAAATTCGTGGCAACTGAATAGTAAATTAGAGTGGTTCACTGCCCACTTCACTAATATCGCTAATACTTGTAGAAATGAAAGGGATAAGTTGAAAGCAGTAAAGTAATAGAGAAAGATATTGATGAACATTATACATACATAGTGTCGCAAAACGGTACTACAGTGAAAATCGTGCAATATCTAGTAGATTAAAAGATTTTTGTCAGTCATCTTCATCATTTCAACCGAAAGACGTCCACTGCTAGACATAGGCCTCCAAGCACCTCCACTTCGACCGGTTCTGTGCTTGCCACATCCAGCGCATTCCTGCGGCCTTCACAAGGTCGGTCCACCTTGACACGTTGGCTTTATGTCGGCTGAGAAATATTATTTATCAAACCATGTATGAATCTAATCGTATCTATCTAGCCTGTATGTACTACCCCACTGCAGGGCAAATGCCTCCAAATATATTAAAAAAAAAAAAAATCTCTCCCTTTTCCACAATTAAAATATTCTCTAGGCTACAACTAATTTACAATAGCCTGTTACAAATAATGTCTTGTTTCTTATACCATAAAATAAACTGGTACTACTATTCATCGAATAAAACCCGCTTACAATGTAAGAAACTAAGAACTACTAAATAAAACTAAGTTAAACTGCGCAACTCGATTCTTAAAAAGCAGATACCTCTCTAATCTGAAGCACTAGTCGAAATAAAAACAGAGAGTGTATCAGCTTGTCCCGAACAAGTTTAAGACTAACTTCACTGAAGCTAGTGAAACTGGGTTACTAATGTACTCAGTCGCAGAGTGAGCGAGCAAATATACTCCTTACCTTGCAGTATGTGTCTTGAGAAGTGCATGTATATGTGTCTGTCGTAATGGTATTACTTAGGGATGTGGAAATATTTCTAGTAGTTTTATAGACAGTTGCTAAATGTTATTTTCTCTCACTCTGAAAGCATTTATTTCAATTAAACCATTCTTAGGATTCCGTACCCAAAGGGTAAAAATGGGACCCTATTACTAAGACTTCGCTGTCTGTCCGTCCGTCTCAAAATCAAAATATTTTATTTCACATAAGCCTACATGGGCACTTATGAAACGTCAGAAGCTAGGTGCACGGTTCCAATTGGTCGTTTCCTATGGAGAAGAACCGGCAAGGAACTCCACGGTTACTCTTTTTAAAAATAATTGGCTTTTACAATATTTTCAAATTACAGTAGGTATGGGAGGATAGCGTAGGCCTGTCAACAAGTATCAGGTACTTGATAAAATAAAAAATGGTCTACAGATCTAGATCTAAAGTCTACAAGGCCTACAAAGTCCTCACATTTACAAAATAAGAATCTATCAAAAGGATAAATAAAAAATAAAAACCTAATAAAACCTAGTGATATGATTACCATTACAACCACTAATAAAGAGATGGAAAAAAGTCTGTCTGTCACCAGGCGGTATCTCAAGAACCGCGACAGCTAGACAGTTCAAATTTTCACAGATGATGTATTTCTGTTGCCGCTATAACAACAAATATACTAAAAACAATAAAATAAATATTTAAGGGGGGCTCCCATACAACTAACGTGGTGTTTTTCGGCGTTTTTGCCTTGTGGTGAACCCTTCGTGTGCGAGTCCGACTCGCACTTGGCCAGTTTTTACCTTTACTTTTGAATTGTCAAGGAGTCGGTCAGTCAGAAAGATGAAGCTAGTTGCTAGTTGCAAAGCGTAGTATTTAGGTTCCCATGGAAATGCATGGACACTCCATGGAAACAAAGCGATATTTTACTCACACATAATATTCCTCTCCAAAAAAATATACACACAAAATAATCCATGTTTTTATAACATCAAAAAATGAAAAACCATATGCAATAACAATGCAGCTTGGACATGACCAGACAATTTGTTATCCCCTGTCGGCCGTTCATACAAGCTAAATATATCATGCGGGCGAGTACGCTTGTCGGTTTTCAATTTACCTCTTTTTATACCGCAAACAACCGGACGGTTATAACTAGCATTTTGACGATTTACATCCTCGTTTTTCATATAATAACATAACCATATAACAATCCTCTATTTTTTTTATTGCTCTATGGGCCCTCTCTTGACCTCGATCACGCCTGATGGAAAGCGGTGAAGGAGTTCTATGATCAAACGAGCGTGCCCAGAAGATGCCTTAGGAACTGGAACCCCCACGCATCGACGAAACACAGCAGGCTGCTTGACGCCGGACTCCAGTGGGAGGGTGGTCGCAAACCAGGCGGGCGTTAGCCCTACCACCGCAAGAGAAGAATTGGCCAGTCAAATAAGGTATTGGGTGTGACTGTCCAGGATACGTCGAGTGCTCGGTTCAGTTGAGTAATTGGCGGCATAAACTACGCTACACGAAAAGGCTTATTCATGAATCCCAAAAAAAAAAAAACTATGTGTGGGCCGAATTTGGCCTCTCGTGGCTAAATGATAACAGCCGGATGGGTTAAGCTTATGCTTGCCGCGTTCGGTTCGTGGATAGGTGACCATTAGATAATACCGAGACCCCTCCGTGCCTCGGAAAGCACGTCAAGTGTGTCCTGACTGACATTCAAAGATCTTTGACAGTCGTTACGGATAGTCTAAAACCCAAAAAGTGTGACTACCTGTACCGCGTGTTACCCATTAACTGGGTTGTGGAGGTCAGATAGGCAGTCGCTCCATGTAAAATACTGGTATTGAGCTGCATTCGGTTAACCGGGAAGCCGACCCTAACATACTCGTAGTTAGGAAAAGGCTAGACAGATTGATTGTTTTCTTCTGTGGGTCAAATTTCGGATTTATGGAGTTCTGTAAAATATATTTTTACGTGAAATATTGCACGCGTTGGTTCAGTTGGATGGAGAAGAATGTGAACTTCGGTTTCCATTCTGAATTATTCAACAGTTTCTGAAAATAATATAACACGTCCAGAAGTGAAGAATATTGGTTTACTGATGTATAGTCGGGAACTTAAGTACATTACTTATATCTTTTTGAGCTACAAAATTAATAATAACAAAATGAAAACCTAAGTTAATTATATTTATTAGGTATCAATAATTCTAGGCCCTTCTAAAGTGCCTTTCAAAAATTAGTTAATTTTTGTAATCACAGGAGTCAAATTATTGTCTTATCATACGAACTCTCTTTTTTCTTCTCTCGAAATTATGATCCTTCGCAAAATAAAGTACTGAATTGCTCAATTTTGAAGTAAATAATCCTTTGATTGTAAGGGCACTTGATGTATTATATTTAATTAAACTTGTATCAAAATAGACATTAAGTAGGACACGGGCACTGCGATATCGCTATATTTAAAGTATGAAAAAAAAAAACATGCAGAGGCTTTGTCCAGCAGACAAATTATCTCAGTATACAACTTTCACAAAAAAAAAACAAATAGAATCTGTTCAACGCTACATCAAGCTTTGTGGCTGACTGTCCGACGTCCGTCAACCAACTGGATTGTAACATTTCACACCATTTAATTCTTGCGCCATTCAATCAATGCTGGGCTCATACATTTACACTGGACATTGTTTAAACGAATGCGAGAAACACGCATTGTTTCGTTAGTCGAACAATCCAATACATTTGTTATTCATATTCCACGAGGCTCGTATGACAGCAACAAGCAATATATTAGTAGGAAAGGCTATATTTTACAGTGAGACAAACTGCACGAAAGTCTGCCGGATAATATCGATGCGGTGTATGAAAAGTTGTGTTTGTATTGGGCCGTTTATTTTGACTTAAACTTCAGCTATGGCGGGTTTATTTTTATTTACAAATTCTGCAGTGATTTCGATAGATACCTACTAACTTATTTTTGTCTCAGAACGACTTATTATAAAATAATAAAAGCTCTTGCGATGGTAACAATATCCGTCAGTGTGCGCCGGAAGTGAACACATTAAGTAAAGCCCCTCGTGGAGGCTATTTTAATGCGGGATGCATTGAAATAGTCTCCACGTGCGACGTACAACTGTAACTGATTCTCCACGTGAAATGTTTTAAATTAGAGACATTTATTACCTTGTGGCCATCTCCAGATTCTATATTAAAATCATCACAACACAAAGAAAAACAGACTATTTCCGCATTTCTAACACGACTGAAGATTAAGACGATATTGATGTCCAAATTCAAAGAGGCTTATGTGCACTATTAAAGACTGACAGTCTTTAATAGTGCACATAATCCCTTGCGAGAATGTGTCTCTAAGGGGGTATCTAAATGCAAAAACATTTTTTGTAATAGTCACTAAGAATTGTCTTGTTACAGTGACCTATCCTGAGTGAGGAGGCTGGACTGATGTCTACTCTGACATAATTCAAAAGCCCTCTTTTTTGACGCAATTCTGTAATTCAGCGACAACCTTTAGGTACTTAGTTGAATTACTTTATACAATCATTTAGAGTGAGCTTTTCATTGAAATACGAAACAATTTGACTGGCCTGTTGGTCTAGTGGTCAGTGACTATGACTGCTATGCCGGAGGTCGTGGGTTCGATTCCCACCCAGGACAAATGTTTGTGTGATGAGCATGATCATTTGTTCTGTGTCTGGGTGTAATTTATCTATATATGTATGTATTTAGAAATATATAAGTATGTTTATCAGTTGTCTAGTACTCATAACACAAGCTCTGCTTAGCTTGAGACTAGACGGCGTTGTGTGATAGTTGTGGAATATTATTATTATTATAATTTCAAAATGTAACCGCAGGTTATAGTTCCGTGCCGGGGTCGCGGGTCCCGCCGGGGTCGCGGGTTGTTCGAAAGAGATACCGTGGCCCCTGGCACAGGCAAGTGAAGGAACACGGGTGGGTTTTAGTCAGTAAGAGTCTGACACTCCCTTCCGCTCCGCCCAGAGCGGGAGGGGTCATTTGATGATTTCCCAACCAAAAAAAAAAAAAGGTTATAGTTATATAATTATTTTTGTGCAAAACACTTTAATATTTTTCATTTAAATAAATTCTGTTTCCGTGCGCATTAGTGTATTTCTCTTTGATCATTTCCCAGTCCAGTATACAAAATATTTTGTATTTTTAACTAGGTTTTGTACCGTAATTGCTTTTGTTCAATTTAGAAGTAACAATGTCAATCCCAATACACGGTAGTTCAAAATTCAACTCCATGGTCTGATTTTACAAAATATTTATGAAAAAATATCACAATTTAATTTAATTGTTATTACGTAAACCTATATTTATTTACTTTAGAATTGTACTTTTTATTATTACTTATTTTTTACGCCCTTCATTGCAATTTTCTTTGTTCCTTTTTCGTAACCCTCTGTGGTGGACACCAAAGAAGACCAGTATTCTGTATCAAATATTTA